>CM036905.1:34925706-35525706 GCA_020800305.1 Porphyrio hochstetteri | reverse complement strand
TATGGTGGATATAGGCTTTTTTAAAAGACTCCAGGTTTAGGCAATTTCCTTAGTTCAGTGCTTCTGTGACTCTGGTACCCTGAATGCCTACACTGTACACAGTGGGGACATCTCCCGTAGGGCTGGGGAGCCTGCTGAGCCTTGAGACAGTGCCTGGCCCTGCGTGGGATGTCCCTGAGCTGCTGCTCGGAGCTGTGGGCAGGCATCACCTCGTGAGCCACTCACTCTGCTGAGATACCACTTCGGCTGCTACAAGCACTGGAAAAAGTGATTGACAGTAGCTGAATTTCCGATTTTTTGTTATTTTCCTTTTTTGTCTTCATGTAAAATACCTGCAGTTGGTCACACCCAGGTGCTTACCCACTTGTCAACTCGTAGTGACATATCTCAAGCCATATTTTACTGTGATGCTAATATTCACCCTGAAGTTTTCCTTATCATGCTTTTCTTTAGTAGGCTGCAGATGGTGGCCTTTGCTTATGTGTGAGGCATGCTGTGCCAGAGCCAGGGAGGGAGCTCCCCAGCTCCCCAGACAGAGGTGGCTGTGGTCTATGTCCATCAGTCAGCTGCAGGGCTGGGCAGTGAGGAACCTCCCAGACCCCAGCATGGCTTCTGGGAAGCAGGCTCTCACTTCACAGGACCCAGCCTGCACCTTCAGCTTGTGCAGTGACAGGAAAATCCAGCATGGAGATGAGGAAAAGCAACAACAAACTGTGTGACTGAAAACATGCCTGAGTGTTGGCGATATATTTTAATAAACACGATGGTGCTTTTTCATCACATTCCCCCCTCTCCCCCTGCTACCCCAGGACACTTTTAAAGCCTGTGGTGAGATGTCAAATTATTGCAGTTTATGCATTTCAGGGACCTAACTGGAAACAGATGCTGTGTTCCAGCGAGCCACCTCCCCGTGCTGGCCACAACAGCCCTGGTGTTGTGGGGGCTGCCAGCACGTGGGGTACGCTGGGGGGACATGGTCCCCTGTGCAGGGCCCTGCTGAGGATATCACCCTGCCCTTTGTATCCCCAGGGCCCTGATACTATTTTTTGTTGTTGTTTTAGTCCCCAAAGGGGAAACTGAGATCAGGCTCCAAATGTTTTTTGGTTTTTTTTTCTTCACACCCCCCCCCTTTTTAGTGTTCAGAGAAAACAGAACTCAAACAAACTGTAATATTTGGAGCCAGCTAAAATTAATGTTCCTCATGAATTATGACATTCCCACCAGAGAGGCAAAATTACTTTTTTTTTTTTTTTCTCCTCATGAGGTCTGTTTCTTCCTTGTGGTGCAGAGCCCTTTGCTGTGCAGTGAAAAAGGTGTCCCAGTCCCCTGCTTCCACCCACAGCAGAGAGCTGGCTGCTGCTTCATTACAGGAATTAAAAAGGGAGTCAGTAACATGATAAACATATTAATCCAGCGAGTTTACTTTCTACTTCTCTGGATTTTTTCTGTGAATGCTGTGCTGGCATGAGATCCTGATGAGGCCATGGGAATCTGCATCACGGTCCCTGCAGGACTTAGCTGGAGGGACTGGAGCTGTAGTGGTTCCCCCATGGGCTTGCCAGCAGCAGATCTGTGAGGACAAGCCCATCCCTCTGATGTCAAATAAAACCTCAGCTGGAGATGGCTGCTTGTGCAAGCTGTGTTGTTGTTTCAAAGTTTCATGAGCCTAAAGAAAAAGGGTGGTTGAAGGGAGAGGGGTGGCCTTTATGTATCTATTAAATAAATTAAGTTTGAGGGAGTTCTCCTATTTTGTCCTGAAGAAAAGAGGGCTGTTACGGAGCAAAGGAGCTGAAGTGTCTGCCAAAGTGTCTAATGCGATGCAAAGTCTTTAGACTTTACATAAAGGACCTGTGAGGCTCAACTAAGTAGGCTGGTTAAAGCCAAGCAGCCTCTTAGACTTTAAACAAAAACTAGATAAAAGCTTCTCCCCGCCACGTGGATGGGAATAATGGTGCTGCCTCTGAACTCTTGAATCTGACCTGGGATGGACTGAATTGTCTGCCTGCCCTGGGCTGAACAGAAGAACCCTTCCTGATTTCAGAAAGGCTGTAAATATGCACATTGTGAAAAATGCAGCTCTTGCTTGTGCTACAGTAGAAAACGACAACTTGCTTAAAGAATACCTGGCTCTGAGTTGACAAGTTTTGGAAAGCATCAATGCCAATCAAATCCTAAAAATGTGCTGTGAAAAAAAAGCTCCAGTGTGTAAGATCTCTATGTGTTTTTAAAGTGGTGACTACCATCCTGGCAGTGGAAGAAATGGTGATGCGGGCTCTATTGCTCCAATCTAGCACATTTTAACAACAGAATAAATATTTTCAGATCTGGAATTTGGATGTTGAGGTGGGTCTGTGTGGCCAGGGCCTGCTTCCCTGGAAGTGAATCCATCCAGGGCATGGAGGCCCATTGTGTGGCTCTGTAAAACAGCCTTCAGAAGGTCTTTTTCATGATACTATTAGAAATGAAAAACCCATTCCCTCAAAATAGGCCTCTCATTTCACAGGTGAGAAGTTGCGTGTGGGGAGGGCCAAGCATGTTCCTCCCAGCTTTGTATCATCGGCGTACTTGCTGAGGGTGGATGCTATTCCCTCATCAAGGTCGTTGATGAAGATATTAAACAGGACTGGACCCAACACCGAGCCCTGGGGAACACTGCTAGTCACAGGCCTCCATTCAGATTCTGTTCCACTGATCACGACCCTCTGAGCCCGGTCCGACAGCCAGTTCTCAACCCACCTCACTGTCCACTCATCTATCCCATGATCTCTCAGCTTTTCTATCAGGATGTCATGGGAGACAGTATCGAAAGCCTTGCTGAAGTCAAGGTAGATGACATCCACTGCTCTCCCTCCGTCCACCCAGCCGGTGATGAGATCATAGAAGGCTATGAGATTGGTCGAGCACGATCTCCCCTTGGTGAATCCATGCTGACTACTCCTCATGACCTTCTTCTCTTCCAGTTGCTTGGTAATGGCATCCAGAACAAGCTGTTCCATCACCTTTCCAGGGACAGAAGCGAGGCTGACTGGCCTATAGTTGCTCAGATCCTCCTTTTTGCCCTTTTTAAAGACCGGAGTGACATTGGCTATCTTCCAGCCTTCAGGCACTTCGCCTGTTCTCCAAGACCTGTAGGACAAGGGGCAATGGCTGCAAGCTAGAGTATAGGAAGTTCCGCACCAATATGTGGAAGAACTTTTTCACAGTGAGGGTGACAGAGCCCTGGGACAGGCTGCCCAGGGAGGTGGTGGAGTCTCCTTCTCTGGAGATATTCAAGACCTGTCTGGACGCCTATCTGTGCAATATGTGCTAGGGAGCCTGCTTTGGCAGGGGGGTTGGACCTGATGATCTCTCGAGGTCCCTTCCAACACCTGTGATTCTATGATTCTATATCATTTCTTCCAGTGTGTCAGGGAAAGTTGAGATGTTCAAAACATGCTCCCTACACGTGGTGAAGTCCAGCTGAAGCAATGGATGAATGGAGAATGTCTCCTCCTGAGACATTTGCTGGCGTTAAAGCTGCCCTTTGTATTTACATCAGATATTATCCTGGGCAGAATTATTGATGGGCTGAAAAAATACTTGTGTGCTGCTTTCATGACTCCATTCCTATGTATTCTGTTTACTTTTCTCTTTTTTCTTTTTATTTATTTATTTATTTATTTTTTTGTTTGTTTTCCAAGCAATACTCCTATTTCTATTGCAAGATGATACATCTACTGAGGATGGGATGATTTTCCACTGGACTTTGTCACATTAATGTAAAATTTTACTCGAAGCACACATTTGTTTAGTACAGTTAGAGAGTCTTATTTTAAAACATGTCTGGTTTTGTTTTGGTAAGCATAACAAGCAGTGGTTAGGAAGTAATGCTCATCACTGCTATTATTATTGTTAGTTAAGCCAGGGCTTTGGAATATAAGTGGGTGAAAATAGAAAAAAAGTCATGGTCTAGCATGTCTTCATCCCATGTCAAGGATTTTTCTTTTTAAAATTGTGCTTATAAAGAGTATGTTTCTTTGTGTGTCCTGCATTGGTGTATATGTAAGAAGCTGGTTTTATTGCCCTTGTTATTTGCTTTCTCTCAGACGTGATTGTCATGAGTGTGAGCAAAATATGCGCGTGTGTGTGTGCTCTAGATACAGCCTTTTGGGATGCAGGCATTTTTGCAACGGTCTGTAGGCATTTTTCCATTGTTCCAACTACACAAATCCATCAGCCTGAGAGTAGATGACCTGGTGTGGGACGTGGAGTGGGGCAGCATTCTGCCGACCTGTCTGCTTGTGTGATGGGGACCTGATCCTGCCTGTGTGAGGGGTTTGGACCTCATAGGGAACATACACCAGGACTGAGACCCCTTTGCTCTGCTTGCCTTGTTATCCCACTGGGCCTAGAACTTCATGCCCCCAGTGTGTGGAGATGCATGTGTGTAAAATTAGACAGAGGTTTCCTGTCTCTGCTGAGGACAGGGAAAGAAGAAAGTTCCTGGGTTGAGATCAGTGGGGATTTTGTAACTGGGAGTCTGAGAGTCTGGTTACCATGAATTTATAAAGCGAAGCATATTTTTGGAAAGCTTTTTCCAAAGTAATTACAGGATTTATTAAAAAAATTTACAAGACTATGTGATATGAAGCAAATCTCATATATAGCAGGGGAAAAAACGGGAGAGGTTCGTTGGCAGGAGTCATTAACAAGCTCAAAGGGGAAGAGACTGTCAGAAAAAGGAAATTCTCTGGCACAGCAGAATGGCAGGTAATTAATAATTACTGCAATTATAGTAGGTAATAACTAGCATACATTCTGACTGTTCATCAGTGGCTTGCCAGGCTTCATTATTTGCAGATTCTTTCTGGTAAAAAAACCCCAAACTCAAACCAATCAGCAAATTTCATCATGTTTTTGTGCGAGTTCAGCTCTTCATGAAACCTAGAAGACGTTTGGTAGTGAGCCAGAGCAACTCTGTTTTCTTAATTAAGGGAGAGGAGTCCTGAAGGCTTCCACACAGCTTCAGAGGGCTGTCACCAGGATTGCCAAAACCAGGGCTCCTATCCTATCACTGAGCAGGCAGGCAGCACTTCCATGGGTGAGGGAGAGTGACTTGTCCTTGGAACCACCAAGCCTGGAAGTGCTGAATGCATTTTCTTTCCTAAAAGACTATGTGGCTGACTTCTTCAAAGTCCAACAAAACACAATAGCCTCAGAAGATGAAGTCTGAAAGGTATTAGTTTGCAATTCCAAAACATTAGGAGAACAAAGAATGAAGGGGAGGTCTGCTGTTGGAGGAAAGTCCTGCCTTGCAGCAAAAAGTAGATGCCTCATGGGGTAATGAGGCATTGTATTAGTACTGCTGTTGAAATTAGTAGGCTTTCAGGAAGATTTGCATGATGAAATGGTGGAGTTCAAGATCCTCAGGGCAGTGAAGTGGGTGCACAGCAAGCTCAGTAACCTGGACTTCAGGAAAGCAGACTTTGGCCTCTTCAGTGACCTGCTTGGTATAGTACCATGGGAAAAAGCTCTGGAGGCAACAGGCGCCCAAGAGAGCTGGTTAGTATTCAAGGATCACCTCCTCCAAGCTCAGGAGCAATGCATCCCAACAACGAAAAAGTCAGGCACAAACACCAGGAGGCCTGCATGGATGAACAAGGAGCTCCTGGAGAAACTCAAACACAAAAAGAAGCTTACAGAGGATGGAAGCAAGAAGAGGTAGCCTGAGAGGAATACAGAGAAATTGTCCAAGCAGACAGGGATCATGTTAGGAAAGCTAAAGCCCTAATAAATTTAAACCTGGCCAGGTATATCAAGGACAACAAGAAAAGCTTCTATAGGTACCTCAGTGATAAAAGGAAGATGATGGAAAATGTGGGTCCCCTCCAGAATGAAATGAAAGACCGTGTTACCTGGGATATAGAGGGGCTGAGGTACTCCATGAATTTTTTTACCTTGGTCTTTACTAGCAAGGGCTCTAACCACATTGCCCAAGTCACAGAAGGCAAAGGCAGGGACTGGGAGAATGAAGAACCACCCACTGTAGTAGAAGACCAAGTTCAACACCACCTAAGGAATCTGAAGGTGCACAGGTCTATGTGACCTGACGAGATGTATCCATGGGTCCTGAGGGAACTGACAGGTGAAGTTGCTAAGCCACTCTACATCGTATGTGAGAATTTGTAGCAGTTTGGTGAAGTTCCCACTAACTGGAAAAGGGGAAACATAACCTCCATTTTTAAAAAGTGAAAAAAGGAAGACCTGGTCAGTCTCACCTCTGTGCATGGTAGGATCCTGGAGCAGACCCTCCTGGAATATATGCTAAAGCACATGGAAAATAAGGAGGTGACCAGTGACAGCCAACATGGATTTCTTCAGGCCAAATCATGCTTGAAAAATTTGGTGACATTCTACGATGAGGTTACATAATTAGTGGATACAGAAAGAGAAATTGATGTCATCTACCTGGAGTTGTGCAAAGCATTTTACATTGTCCCACATGACATCCTTATCTCAAAATTTGAGTAATGGATTTTATAGATGGACTACTTGGTGGATAAGGAATTGGCTGGATGGTCACACTCAGAGTGGTGGTCAGTGCCTCAATGTCTAAATTGAGACCAGTAACAAGTGGTATTCCTCAGGGGTTGGTATTTGGGCTGATGCTGTTTAACATCTTTGTCAGAGACATGGACAATGGGATCAAGGGCATCTTCAGCAAGCTTACCTACAATACCAACCTGTGTGGTGCAGTTGACACACGGGAGGGAGGGAAGGGATGTCATCCAGAGGGACCTCAGCAGGCTTGAGAGATGGGCCCATGAGAACTTCATGAAGTTCAACAAAGCCAAGTGCAAGGTCCTGCACATGGGCTGGAGCAATCCCAAGAACAACTACAGGCTGGGTGGTGAATGGATTGAGAGCAGCCTTGTTGATAAAGTGTGGCTTCTGAATACATGAAGAAATGTGGCATGTCCAGTGGACAATTCAAGGCTGAAAAACTGCTTTAGACTATGAGACCAGTGTAACTGCATTTAGTTCATAGTACACACAGTAGTGATGCAAATATTATTCACTAATGAGTATTGGAAAGGAAGAGGAGGATGCAAAATTCACAGGTGAGGGGGTGAAGCCTCAAGCAGAGCTTGTTGCCTTGCTCAGCATTGGCTCTGGTGGTGAGCAGACCTGAGGGAGTACAGCAGTGCTCCAGGTTCCTACGTGAGGAGTTTTAAGAGTGATGCTGTTTTGTAAATGATTATACAGCTGTTGATAAACCCAGAGTTTTTGGATGTGAGGGATGCTGGTCCCATGAGCTTGGCTGGGTACACAGAAGCATTGACAATCATCTGGTCATTGCTGTTACCAGATACTTTTTCAGAAAAGACAACTCTATAATTATACCAGTGTGAGGTCATCAATATGGCAAAGCAGATGAAGATCCCCAAACTTGCATCAGAGGAAACCTGACTCAGCAAAGATGTCAAATACTCCTTTGGGACACTTCCACTTGAGCTACTGAAGGCAGAAGAAGAGAGTGTCTCCCCATTCCAAAACTGCACATAACCAGCACCCTTGAATGTGTTTCTGGCTTCCCCAGATCCATCATGGTGCTTCTGGATGTGCTCTGGGCTTGTGAACATGTGGAAGGTTAGAGCTTCCTTCAGAGAAGAAGGCTGTCTGCCAGCTCATCAGTGCTCTGTGTATTCAAAATCACAACCACCCTGTTGTGTGCGGCAACAAGGAGAGGTGCGATGCTGGCATTTGGCCCATGGAAAACTTCTACATGCCTTTTAAGAAGGGGTCTGTGTTTACCAAAGCTGTGGCATTTCTTCTCAGGAAGCCAGACAAGCTGCCTTCCTTAAATTACCCATTTGGCCCAGGCAAGTGGTGTCAGGGTTTCTGTTGTGCTGGTTTGAAATGGGGAGAGTAAATATAGCAGATTCTTAGTTGTTAGCAAGACAGAGGGATGAGACATCTGAGAGCTTCAGGTGGACACTGAGCCCTTTCCAGGGCTGGAGAAACAAAACTGAAGGGTGCAATCAAGCTGGCATGGGAATTGAAGAAACATGGTGAGAAGCAAAGATCATCTTTGGTTGGTGTACCAGAGAGTTAGACTGTGACAAATGTATCTTGTGACAGTGTTTATAAGCACTGTGGAAAATTTTAAAACACCATCCTACTGGTTTTAGCCTGGATAGTCTCCAAAGTTTTCAGTTGTTCTCATGAGATTAGGGGTCACAGGAGAAGGGTCTGCTGATGAGACATGAGCTAGAGGATATTTTGTACATAATGGAGCAGGATGTCTCTTCTCTGACTCCTCTCTTGAATCTTATCAGATTTCCCCACGTACTCTTGCCAGTGACTTTTAAAACCCTTGGAAAACATACTGCCACTCTTAGGTTCCTGGTCCTAACCAGTGACCTGAGGGTTGCTGAATTCCTTATCAGGAGACTAAAATGACACTGAGCTCCAAGGGCAGCTTCTAAAACCTCTGCAGGAACTTACCAGCTGCTGAGGGGCAAGTAGTTGATGTTTAAAGTTGAAAGCACTGCTAAAAACATTGCCTGTGAAGGCATTTTTTCACATTTCATTCTTTGAATATTTCGCTTTGGTGGCTACCATGTGCCCAATGCAGGTTTGTTCCTCCTGCCCATCTTTTAAATAGGTATTTGTGTGGGGAGCTGTCTGTTTGCAGATATTCTCTTTCAAATACAGCCACACTTCTCATGAAATCAGCACTCGTGGATGTCCCTCATGTCTCCTGCAGTCCTTCCTCACAGACCAGCCTGTGAACTGTGAGATGCAACCTCCAGCAGAGAGAAGCAACAAAGATAGAGTTGAGATACTCTGGGTCTATCTCCCTCCATCCTCAACTGCCAGCACAGTAAAAACTTGTCATATTTGCCATCACCTTTCTTGACATTAAGTTGGAGGTTTTATTTCTTCTTTTTTTTTCTTCTTTTCCACTTTCTGGTAAACACCCCACAGTAATTCTCTCCCCCATCACCTTTTAAGTTGCATGCATGCCTCTGCATCTTGATGGTGGTTATATCCAGGAGGTTTATACTATTTTAATAAATGGTTTAAAAGCCTGCTTAAAATTCTTTCCTCTGTTTAATCTGTAATTTTTCAAAATAGTTTAAAAGGCCTTAGGGATTTCACTGCCCATCTTGTCTTTTTAGGCTTAAGGCCTGGGGATTTTTTGATAGACTGCCTGTCTCACTGCAGATCTACTTTGAACCACAGTTTTATTTGGAGAGGTGCTGCATACCTTCACCCTGGAATCTCCCAATGTGCATCTGCAGCTGACCCCTCCCATTGTGTCCTATACAACTTAGTTTTGCTGGGAAAATATAAACAGTCTACAGTTAGAAAGCCATGTTTTTACCTGCCTCTGAATTAAGATTTCTGGCTGCTGCAGAGGGTTTAAGCCCTTCCAAGACCAACACCTCACTGAGGCTGCAATAAATCTTGAAGAGATCTTTCAGTATAGAAGTCTGGTAGTTGCACTGTCACCTACAAATGTCAAAATGGGGGGACTTGCTCAGACCACAAACATTGACACCAAGATAAAAGCACATTTTTATTAAGCACTTGGTGAAGGATGACATTTCACAGCAGTCTGAGAGCAGGAGACACCTGTGCTGTTAGAAAGTCAAAGGTAGAGTCACTTAAAGCCTCACTTACTTAACATGCCCTCTAGAAGAGCTGTGCTGCACACAGGGATAAAAATAGCTGCTAAATGGGAAAAAATATACAAGGATTTGAAACACCTCAATCAAGTTTCACATTCAATGTGAAGAGATTTTTATTTTTTTAAAAGTGAGCCTGGTGAGCCACAGCATTCTGTTTGGACGTGGCCAGAATCATTTCCCAGCCATCCACATCCACTTCTGGATGCCTTTTTTTCTGAAGAGCCCTTTGGTTCAAACCACATGCTGAGCAGCCCCAGCATGGTCTGCCAGTCTGTCCTCTGCACTGTCATTAGCTTGTTAGCTAACGAGGTTCTGCCCTCTACCCTGCTCAGATCCTTGGTGCTGCTGCTCCGTTGCAGCTAAGACCTAGCTCTTCCATCCATGGTGTCCCTGGACAGCTGCCATCTCTCTCACAACTCAGGGCAGGAGTGTAGGCTTGTGTCCTGATCCAGACCTCTACAGAAGATCAGCACCAGGAGGCTTTGCTTCTCTGCAGCCACCTCTGAACTTACCTCCTGACAGAAAAAGACTTGTAGCAGAGACCACAAAAGCAGGATTTTGGAGTACATGGCCTGCACCATGTTACTAGTGCACAGGGGTTCACACAAGGTTAGGAGGTGTATAAGTTACTCAGATGTTTATGGATATCAGATAGCAGGCATACTCTGCTAATCCGTAGTAAGTTGGGCTCCAGTCTTGTACGCTCAAAACTGCACTGAGCTCATCTGCAAGCCAGTACACGTCTGTGGACCCCCTTAATAGATGCTGCTAGGACTGAGCCCATCTCCACATGAGTGAGGCTGCATCAGAAGGGCTATAACCTAGGAGTTATTGATCCATGTTAGAAAAATTTGCAAAATGATTTGAGAAGGGGCAACGAAAGCTTCTTCTAAATAGGACATGGTTTAGTTGACATGGTGGTATTGGACAGATGGTTGGACTTGGTGATCTTAGTGGTTATTTCCAACCTTAAAGATTCTGTGATTCTATGATTCTGTGAAAAAAATTTTATGTTTCTCTACAACTATCTGAAAGAAGGTTGCACTGTGGTGAGGGTTGGTCTCTTCTTCCAAGTAACAAGTGACAGGACAAGAGGAAATGGCCTCAAGGTGGGTTAGGGGAGATTTAGATTGGAAAAATTTCTTCACTGAAAGTGCAGTCAGGCATTGGAAAAGGCTGCCCAGAGTCATCGTCCCTGAGGATGTTCAAAAAATGTGTAGACTAAACAGGTGAATTCATGGTGCAGCAAATGGTACAATGGCACAGCCATAGATAGCTTTCATTTCTACATGAGAGTTCCTCTTGGAATAATAATTCAAAAAGAATGTTTATTTTGTTCATTTAAATCTTTTGGCAAGTTTGAGAAGTTTGAAACTCCTAAAGCTCAGTTCTTCCAGTTCACTCTCTGGTTCATTGCTTTTGGAGTATGACAAGCAGCACCAGGCAGAGCCTGTTATGCCCCATCCCACCAATGTTTCAAATGGTACAACTAGTTAGAAAGGTAGCCCACTGAAAGGAGTGTGGTACTAAAAGGTTGGATTACTTATTTGTAACCAGAGCCACTGTTCAAGTCTATTCCCCAAACCATACTTCCACAAAATACATATAAAGATATTATTTGAGGCTCTTATACTAACTTAATATTTCCCCAAATGATATGTCTGATGTTCCTGTTTGAAAGCTTGACTATAAATCAGCTGGGTCAAGGATTTTCACAGCTCTTTTCATTAACATGAATTCTGGAACAAGCAGTGAAGGAATAATCCTTGTAATTTCAAGCTGGTGTTTTTGATTACAAAAGCTCATCCCGTAGCTGTATCCTTCTGAACACCTCTTAAAATCCGCTGCTTGTTGCTTCTGAATATGCATGTAACTGAGATCATAATTGTGCTGCAGTGTTCTAAAACTGTTCAATTTGGGAGTCTTTGAAGTCTTGTACATCTCTATCTTCTGCAACAAAAATGAAATCAGAACATAAAATTAACTTTTGTTTCCCCATCAAAATAGCCTATTCCAGTTAGCATACTTTTAAACATGAGTTTGAATACGACAGCAAATGCAAGTGCTATTTGAAACTGCCTGTATTTGCTTTTCCATTATGTGCTTGCAATAATTGAAATTAGGTAGAGGGTGAATACTAGCAGGTGTCCTAATTTCAATTCTTTTTTTTTTTTTAATAATCCAGAAATGAATGCTAAAAAATGTGCACACATGTGCTTCCAGGAAGATATTTGATATATTCGACACAACTGTTACCTTTTTGAAGTTGTGAAACTTATTTTTGGCTGTCAATTATCCATATTTCAAGTATGTGAATAACAGCAGAAAATTAAGAAGTGTTTTGATAGAGCAAGATGTCCTTTATATGTTAATGTGAATTCCAGAAGGTTTGTGCAGGATGAATGTAATGCTTACTGGGCAACTGCTGTTACAGAAAGGAGCTGCAATAATGAGAGTGTGATAGTTAGCTTTGGTACAGGGAGACTTGCAGGAGCCAGGAACTTCCTGAGAGCACAAGTCAAAGGGGCAACTTTTTAGATTTTTCTCCTAAATATAGCTCTTTTGGGCAATCCCAGAAGTTAAACAAGCATTAGATGTTGTCATTACAGTTGCTGGAGTGAGACTCAAGGTATGCGAGAGGCTCCACCTTGAGCTCCCCTGGGCGTTTAGGCCAGAGGGCAGAGGTGAGGGTTGGGTGAGGTGGGGGTGCACCCACACAGAACCGAGTAATGCAGAGTTTGGATAACCTAGCAGGAGCCTGTCTTCATACAATCCTGAGGGATGGTGCTGGAGAGGTGAAAGCATGAGTTACGTCAATATGGGATTTATCTAGACTCCTTCCAGGCTCTTGATTTTGGCTGTGCGTGACAAGGATGTGCAGCCCCTCCTATCTCATGCTGTGATTTAGAGCTGTATTCTTGCCTTTTGCTGGCTGTGATGATTTTGACATGGGCAAGTTTTCCAGAAACTTATTAAAATTTCCCTCTTTATCTGTGTTTGAAAAAATAAATCACTGTTGCTTGTTTTAAAACCTATTTGGTTTATTTAATAGTTGGATATTAAAATAGTCTGGATTTGTGTGTGTGATCAAATAATTTCTGCTCTGCAAACACAATTTTGGCTTAGCAGTGGGTGCCTATGCGCTGGGAACAAGCTGGGAAACAATATGGATGAACAAAAGAGGGAAGAGCTTCTCAGAATTGTCTGAATGGTTTTGTCTGATGCTTCAGAAATAAACCAAATCCTTTATATAGAAAGATTAAAAAAAGAAGCCAAGGGCTTAGATGAAACTTCTGGTGTCAACCTTTTTTCTTCCTTCTCCTATCAAACATCCTATGGTCTCCTGGCTGGGATGCTGCCTGAGATAGTGGTTTGCAACCCTCATCTGAATTGGACCTGTCCTCCCCTGTGAGCTTGTCTTACCTGCCAAGAAACAGGGAATTTGGAGGAGCTTCTGTAGTGGAAGTGTGTTGTCTAGTGGTGTGGAAAATGCAGTAAATGAATCAAAGTTAATGTTTGTCAGCAATAAATTATTTTCTCCCAATTAATTTTTCCATTCTCCTGTTCTTAGTGTACCCTGACTCCTACCTGTCATGAGAGAGGCTTTGGGTAACTGCTGAGAAGAACAGTCCTGTTTTCCATGTTTCTACTGCCCTTCTCTCCCCTACTGCAGGTCTTAGCATCTAGAGGTGTTTACTGGTAGCGATATTTGGTGCAAAGACAGCTGTACTGTGCTTAATGGTGAGGAACAGGAATTGGCTCTGTCCTAATGTATTTGTTTAAAGAAGCAAAAGGGACAGAAGTGTTATAAAGGACCTTTTATTTCCAAAATCAGCTCTGAGACACTGTGGGCCCACCACAGTGTTATGAATCCTCCCACAAACTCAGCAGGGGTTTCCAATTGCTGGGGCATGAATGGAGCCAAGGGAACAACCCTGCCTCCCATCAGTAGCACTGCCAGCATAGCTGCACAGTGGTGCTGTGGCTGTCCCCTCCTACACACAAATACTTGTCCCTCTTCCCTGGCACAGTGTCTGTGTTATGTTTTTGACAGAGAAGCTTTTGATTTTCCTCCCTCAGAGGTGATGGTGGTGCCTTGGTGTCCTTCACATGGTGATTTAATTTTAGTGATAAGTCTCAGTGGGCTCCTCTTCAGGTGCTCTGCCATGTTTGCTTGAAGCTATCCTCGACAACACCAATCCCTTGCTGACCAGAGCTAAATTGTGTCATCACTGGGAAGGGAGGGCTGCTGGGAGAGGTGCAACGGGGTGGCAACTTCATGAAGAGGACCTTGTAAAGCCAGAGATCCCCCTTGCAAGGGCATTTGGGAGAAGTGCAGTGGGGGAAAGCAGGTGTATCTCCTGTGGGAAGGTCATGACTCATTGCCATAGCTACTAACTTACCCAAACTACCTTCAGCTGGCATCAGCAACTGCACTAGCTATCCTGATGCCTCAAAAAGCATTGAATCAATCTGAGAGAGGCCAAATAACAAGTGAGTCTGGTCCATTTTTTCTCTCCTCGAGTAGTCTGCTGTCTGTTCTATCTACATTAGGAATCAGCTCAGCTTCTGGTACACCCTGGTGCTGGCATTTGGTGTAGCCCCTTCCAGCTAGCCATGCCCAAGAAGTTCTCCAGATCCAGCTCCTCACTCATAAAGGGTGATACCCATCACTTCCCAACAGCAGTGTGAGGTTGCTAGTCCATCCTAGGAGTGTGCATGGATAGTTATGACTTGCTGCCTACCATTAAAGAGCTTCCTCATAATGAAGAATGACTTAAATGTCCCAAGTACTTGGACTTCTGAGACATTCATTTAAACCAGCAGAAACATATTTATACACTGCTGTCCTCTACTCATCAGTCCCCTCATGCCCATGAGTAGATGAGACTTTGTACAAGCCGATGAGACTGTTCTCTTGGAGACCAAGTCACAATTTGCCTAGGGCAGACTTCATTCTTCTGTCAGCCTCATGAGCCTAAAAGAGCTTTTGCAGCCCTTTCTCCCCTGCCCCTTCTGCAGGCTTGATCTTTACCCTTTGATCTCCGGATCTACAGCCTTAGAAAAATAACAGTTTCACTGGGGTTGGGGCAGAGCCTCACATCTTCCAGGCTGTAAATCTAACTATTGTGTTTGAGCATCGCCTGTGATGCTTCTTATCGAGATCATTGTTCCACCCTTTCCTGTTTGGTTTCTTTCAAAATTCCTTTTGAATGGGCTCCCTAGTAAAAAGCCCACCATAAACAAACACATCTTGCTCTGCACAATGCAAAATAACATTGATTTCCCAGTTTTCCTCCCTCGCAGCATAAAAAATGCACCCCAAATATAAAATGAAAGAATCCCAAAGGGATGGAAAACATCTAAGAAAGTCCTAGCCTCGGGTGACAAACCACTGCTGGTGCAGCTGAGAACCAGCCATCCAGTTTCCAGCTTTCCCAGGGTTTCCGTAAGTGGGAAAAGGCAGTGGTGTGGGCCCACAGACCCCCCTCAGCAACACCCCCAATGCAGCCCTCCAGGAAGGTCTCATGTTGATTCACTGTCCTCTAGTGGCAAACCTGCGGCACAGGCATGAGAGCAGCGGGAAATAGAAACGCAGAATCACAGAATGGTTTGGGTTGGAAGGGACCTCAAAGACCATCTAGTTCCAATACCCCTGCCAATGGTCAGGGACACCTTCAGCAAGAGCAGGTTGCCCAAAGTTCCATCCAACCTGGCCTTGAACACTGCCAGGGAGGGGGCAGCCACAGCTTCTCTGGGAAACCTGTGCCAGGGCCTCACCACCCTCTTTGAGAAGAGTATCTTCCTTATATCTAACCTAAATCTGACCTCCTTCAGCACAAAGGCATTACCCTTTGTCCTGTCACTCCATGCCCTCATACACAGTCTCTCTTCATCTTTCCTGTAGGTGCCTTTTAGGTACTGGACAGCCACAATAAGGTCTTCCTTTAGCCTTCTCTTCTATAGGCTGAACATGACTGACTCTCCCAGCCTGTCTTCAGAGGAGAGGTGCTCCTGCCCCCTGGTCATCTTCGTGGCTCTCCTCTACACTCGCTTCAACAATTCCATGTCTTTCTTGTACTGATGCCCCCAGAGGTGGATGCAGTGATCCAGGTGGGATCTCCAGATAGTGAAGTAGAGGGATAGAATCATGTCCCTTGACATTCTTTTGCTGTAGCCCAGGGTACAGTTGCCTTTATGGGCTTCAAGTGCACATTGCTGTCTCATTTTGAGCTTCTTGTCCACTAACACACCCAAGCCCTTCTCCTCAGGGTTGCTCTCAATCCATTCTCCACAAAGCCTGCATTTGTGCTTGTGATTACTCCAACCAACATGCAGGACTTTGCACTTGGTCTTGTTGAACTTCATATGGTTCTCATGGGCCCACTTCTCAAGCCTGTTAAGGTCTCTCTGGATGTCATGCCTTCCCTCCCTCCAGCACGTTGACTGCACCACACAGCTTGGGAACTCCTTCTGGCTTCAGAAGATTCAGAAGAATGTGGCCTTGGAGTAAATACCTAGGAGGAAGGGCTATTTCATGTGTCATCCAAGCCATGAGTGTAATGTGTAGCACCTATATGTGTTAGCCAAGTCACAGTGTCACTGCCATCTGCTTTGGCCCTTGGTGTTAGACGTGCCAACGAGGCTTCTGGAGAGCGCTGTTATTGCAAGGCTTCAGGATATTCTTACAACTGAGCAAACTGTCAGAATTTTTCAGGGTTGTTCACTGAGAATGACTTTTTTTTTATTGTGTTAAGAGTAAAATTTACAGCTTCACTTGGGTAAAAGATAAAAAAGCTAAGCTGCAATCCTGAGACGGAGCCCTCTCCATCCCTCCAGCTGGCTGTGAGCCAGCTGCATTGCGCAGCAGCAGCAGTGCTCAGAAGGGCTGAAGGCCTGGCCCTAAAATCCCTCCCCCATGAGTGCTGGGAATAGCACACTCGTTCTTGATGGTTGCAGCATACTGGCACAAATTCTTCTTGTCACATTCAGTAGCCTTTGATTGCTTAAAGTAACATAACCAAACTGCATTTAAAGTGCTCTCCTTGATCTCCTTTTCTAAGTTCTGTTGCAATTTCTTGCTCTCTTTTCACCCCTCGGTTCTCTTTCCATCCTCCCAAATTCTCCCGAAGGCTGCTGTTGGAGGCTGTTTCCTGACCTGTGATTTAGTGATTTCAAATCCCTTCAGACTCTGGGTATGTTTTCTGTCTGGAGATGAACTCTGGCTAAGCTCATTTCTAGCAGTGACATGAAGGCATGACTTGTTATTTTGGCTCGCAGCTCAAAGTCGATAGAGAAATCAGGAGATTAAATGGATCTCTGCATTAGGCTGGCTTCCTGGAAAAGATGATGTGCGCTTTTAGTCGTTATCAACACAAGCTCCCAATTAAAAATATGTCATAACACTACTATTGAGGAATAATGATTCAGCTTCTCAGATAATGGAGTGTTTATCCACACCAGAAACACATAATTTTTGTGGCTGCAAACCCCCCCCACATCCCCCTCCCAATATCTTTCTCTGTGGCAAGAACACATATCAAACCTTTGGCTGTAATCATTCTCCCACAAACGTGAACTCATGCACTATCAAGTGCTTTCTTAAAACAGATGTAGAAAAGCTATTTTTTTTTCCTGTCCTACTTTTGTTTTCCCTGAAGGGGGCAAGGAAAACTCTTCAAAATGTCTGAGGCTTTTCAGATGACACTGGTTAGCTGACTTTATTCACAGTATTGTGAGAAATTGAGACTGCAAAGTTACTTTATTTTGACTTCTGTTTGCACAATGTTTTGAATCAGGCAAACTGGTTTTGAACATCTCCATCAGACTTTTTTTCTTCAACAATCCACACTATTTGGATAAAAAGCAGAGCTGGTTCTTGGAGGTTGTGCAGGAGCCCAGACCTTCCTGCTGCCTTGCTAAGAGTTGAGAAGCTACAAAGTTCACCAAGGACATCCTCCCTTTCTGGCCTCAGTGAGTTTCCTTGCAAAGTGGGAAAGTTAGGGACGGTTTCAAAGTTAAAGGCTGCTCTTGGGATACAGCTAGAAGGGAAGCAGCAGCTGCTGTCTTCTGGGAGAAATCTAGACCTGGCTCGCACCCTAGGTGAGGCAGGCACTGGCTAAGGATGGCAGATCCCTAGGAAGGTAAAACACCCCTGGTCTTGTCATCTGCTTGGACCAAGCCACAGCCCTGGAAAGCCAGGTTTGCTGTTTTCTGCTGCTTAAGAGTAGATGCTGAGCTCATGTCTGGCCATTGCCAGTAGTAGCAGTCACCCCATCACCACCCCACCATGGTGGGCTGTAGAAGTGGACAGCCTGCCTCTTCTGCCCCACACCACCTTTTCCTCTTCCTCCTATAGCAGGAGCAGCCACTTCCTAACCCCTCAAACACAACATGGCAAACCCCATCTTTGTCCCTTGTGGCTAAAAGCCTGAAGCTAGTTCAGATGGTGTCCACCATATTATTCATGCTCAAGGAATAGGTGGAAAAGGCAGGGCTCATGCTGTAGGAAAGCACTGAGGTTGGTTTAGGGATCAGCTGGAAGTTTTGTCTGATAGGAAGTATTTTGCCTCAGATGCTCCTAGTTCCTGCTGGACATAAAAGCCCAGGGGAGCTGGGTGCAGCTGTCTCTGAGCTGGACTTGCTTCTCTATGTCTGCAGAAATAATGTTCCTCATAGCTCTTGGCAATCTCTTCTTTTTCCCACCATGTTCCTTAAAAATATCTATAGCACCCTGCCCTTTCCCCTAACAGCTGGCTGGGCAAGAGGCAAGACATTTTGCATCTGGCTGGAGCCATGGCCAAAGGGCCAAACAGGACAGAAGAAGAAGGCTCAATGTGCAATCTTCCACCTGGCAAAAGCCCTGATTTGTATCTCTTCTCCATCCAGATGCTCCTTTTCATGCAGCTCTTAGAAACATTAATATCTTGAAGGTTGTGAGGTTCTGTCAGACTGCACCAAAAGGGGCCAAAAAATCCATCCAGAAAACAGCAGGAAGAGCTGACAGAAAGAGAGAGAAAGAGAAATTGCATAATCTTCATTTCCATGGGAACCCAGGCTATCATGAAGATCTTTATCCTCTCAGTCCACTCTGAGCAGTGAGAACAGATAAAAGGTAACATGATTTGTAGAACTGCAGTCTGTTACTTCCAGCATGTCTCTGTGCCCTCATGCTTCCCCACCATCTGCTGCTTGTTACCACACTACCTGACCCTCATCCCCATGCCAGCAAAGCTGTTCCCATGATCTTGCAGGGGACCAGCCTGCGTAGCATCAGTTCTCTGGCCAGCTCTTAATCTCACTCTCTGTGTATAGCAGGATAGATGGAAACTCAACAGAGATGTGAAGAATATGTCATATGACTAAAGTGTCTAGATTTTATTTTTATGTGCCCAAATCCTTTTGTTGTCAGATCACAGCATCTTGAAATGAGACAGATGCTGCTGAGAAGCTTTCCAACAGATCCCATGCGAGAAATTTATAGACTTATAGAATGGCTTGGGCTCAAAGGGACCCTAAAAATCAACCTCCCTGCCATGCATAGGGACACCTTCCACTAGACCAGGCTGCTCAAAGCCCCATCCAACCTGGCCTTGAACACTGCCAGGGAGGGGACATCCACAACTTCTCTGGGCAACATATTCCAGTGTCTCACTACTCTTATCGAGAAGAATTTCTCCCTAAATCTAATCTAAATTTACCATCTTTCATCCTAAAACCATTACCTCTTGTCCTTGGGGCACATAGTCTGTTCTCACTGATGTGAGGCACCCTCCCTGGTACCAACAGTACTGAATGACCATGATTTTCATTTGATATGATTTCTTGCTTCAGACTACCTAAAAAGTTTACGTGTTTGTGTCTATATATTTGTGTAAAACAACCTAAATAATCCTCTGCTGTTGTAACTTTCAAATCATTTTTTTGTTTCTGCACTGTAGAGGAGATTAAGAACAATTTGACACCCAGAAAGAAATGGAATGTTTCTACACTATTCTACTAGTATGGTGTCACCTTTCTTCCTAGAGTGACAAGGTGATGTAGTGATAATATATATGCCTTCCTCTGAAAAGATGTTTTGACAAAAGGCCCCAGAATTAGCTATTCAATAAGCAAGTGGATAAAGGTCAGGCCTAATTGTGTAAAGGGTTAAAAGGCAAGAGGAGCTAACTTGGTAACATGTGGATTTGTGCTGACTGATGTATTAAAAAAAATATATATACCTTCTTCTTAAGCTGGTGTAAGAGGGATTGAAGAAGATCAGGCATAAATCTTGCAGATGATGGTTCATTTAGGTTAATAAAAATACTGCGTGACTCATTAGTCAGAGGGACCAAACTGAGCCACCCAACACAATGATAAAATAGCATATTAAATACTGCATATGTATGTGGATAGAGTAATTTCAGTTGGAAATGATTTGTAGTCACTCAGGAAATCAGATGTCATTGTGGATAGCTCAGTGAAAACATCTGGTACAGAGGATCAAAGGCAAATGCTATTTTGAGTTGGAGTAGAGTGCTATTGAAAGTAATGTGATAAGATAATGTTTTAATCAATAGTGTTTGGTAGGTTGCACTCAGTGTCAAACGCAGAGTTACAGCCAAGGCAGCATGGTGGAAAGGACTAGATTTTCGGAGGTGATGGTGTTGAACAGAGAGGTGGCTGGGCTGGGGCCGTGAGGTGGCTGGGTTGTCCTCCTGATACTGCTGTTGGATTATGGGATGCTTATGTCAAGGTGTCATTTAGTTATCTGCATAAGGCAGGCACTGGAATTGCGTGCTTATGGCAGCGGTAGATACTCCACTAGAAATCTTTACCCTAAGGCTTGAATTTTTTTTCCCCACAAGAATTCAGGGAGTCTTCTGGTCTGCACTCTCATGAGGTGAGGGTACATAGCAGTCCCTAACCTTAAAATATATCAGGTAGGATGGAGTAAGAAAGGGAAGAAAACTTAACATGAAAATAAGCGACACTTCACAGATGACATAAAAATTACAGAAACACATTTGAAATACAGAAAGAAACATGTAGATTAATTTCTTAATGGGAAAGACTAATGAACTGTAACAGGCACAACAGAATGCCCATGTTACTAGTTCATCCACACTAACCTGACCAGATTATCCAGGTTTAAAATCCCCAAATCTAAAATCTTTTGATCATATCTCAAAAATTTTCCTTGCACTAGGATGAAATACTTTCCATGTGCCAAAACAACACCTGATTTTTTTCCTTGACCAGTTTGTAAAAAGTGAGAAGAGTCTGAAATATTTATGTTGGTTTTTATCCAGACTTCTGGTTCTGACACAATTTTACCCATGAGGGTCTCAGAGCATGATCTGGGACAGCAAATATTTCAGTAAATTAGTTGTCTTACCAGGGGCTGATGTACTTTATCATGACGTAGTGGAGAAATGCAAGACCTAAGCCACCTAAGAGGGATGGGAATTACTGTGGAGAGCAGGAGAATTAAAAAATCAATTAGTAGGGAAAATGTCATTATTAAACTTAAACTGATTGATTTAATGACAAGTAAAAAGTCCTGGGTCTACAAAGTAAAATTCGAATACAGAATTACTAATCAGGTGGAAGTGTTTACGCAGCAGAGCAAAAAAAGTATCTGGGGGCTACGATGGAGCACAAACCAAATGGCAGTCAGCCATATGCAGGGATGGATTAGGAAGCACAGGGAGGCAATGCCTTTCCTCTCTGCACGCTGTAAACTAACTTGAGCATTGAGATAGATGGTTTTCTTGTTCTCTCATACTGTGGACTTGCTCTATAAAGCTTATTTTGCTATTTTAATGGATACACAAGTGATTCTGGAGCAAATGAGCAAAATCTGGCATAGAAAATGCAGAGGAATTAAATGAAGACCAGAGGTAAGGAAAAGAGAAATTTCTGAAGGTTTAGAAAGCAGTCCCTGTAAAAAAGGCTGAGGAGAGCACATGATTCTTCAGGTATTCTGTTTAAGGCAGAAGAGAGAGAAAAAATTATCATGGAAAACGGCCATTTTAATGACCTACTCTGAATATTTAGGTTGGATATGCCTCAGAATTTCCTCTTGCAAAACCTGCTCTGTGTCTGATGTCACATGGTTGCCTAGGACGTGTTTCAGAAGAGAATGCCACCTTGACATTAAATCTTGGAAGGACAACAGTTCTGCTGCTGTTGATGACGTGACCTGGGGTTCTAGGTTCCAGACCTTGGACGGCATTGGGCAGGGGAGGTATGTGGGATCTAGTGCTCATGACAAGGAAATAGAGAAGTGGATTTCGTAGCGTTGGGCCATATTGTTGCATCAGGATATGAAGACTCTTTGGCAAGGGTTTCTTCTTGAGGGTGTGTCGTCAAACTTGGCTAACAGAGGCCATAGCTAACCCGTGGGCTACTATCTTCAAAGGCTCTTCTTCTCTTTGTGCAGTGAGGTCATAAGGACATATAAAATCTAAAGAGGTTGTCTTGGCCAATCCATGCTGTTTGAAGACTGCTTAGCAGCAGACTGCTCTGGAGTGGTCAACCTTTCATGGCTTGGGTGCCAGGAAACAGAAAAAATGGATGGCACTAAAAGGCAACGGGTCTTCAAGCATTCGATTCATAGTTTCATGGATGTTATGAATATACCACATGCTATTTGCTTCATCTTTGCTTTCTTTGACTCTTTTTTAAACATGGTTATTGTTTGTATATATCTGCAAAATCCTGTTCTTACAGCGAACTCATCAGTTGAGGTTATCCAGAGGGAGAACAATAAAATGAAGCCACCTAGGTTTAGCGTCTCCGTGACTGTTCCGTGCTACCTTGCCACACATGTAAGGTACCCCTCACACATACTATTAAATAACCCCATGTGCTGCAGCTTCTTCTTGAAGTCCTGGGAACCTACCTCTTTGCTTTCAAGTACACAAACAGGAAAAGGTTTATTTTAGAAGTTCATAGATGCTGTAATCCATGGTTTCCACTGCTCTCCAGCTTGAAAGAATAACCCCCAGCTGCCCAGACACATACAAATGCAGTGGGGAACAGTGCGTGCTCAGGCAGCTTTCTGTGAGGTGACCACTGCTGATGTGCAGCAGAACTGCAAGGTGAAGAAGAGGCAACAGGAGTTTTGGAGCAGCAGGAACATGCTTTCTCTTAGGACTCTGATGGGGATTTGTGGTCAGAGGGACCAAGTGGCCAAGTAAAGTCAGCTCTAAGACTTTACTGCTTCAGATTGCGCCTTTTAGGGGGTAAAACATGGCACCGGGAAGGCTAGTCATAGGTGGTACTCTGGAGGGGATGAACAACTTTCCAGTCACACTGGGGATGTGTCAGTCCAATCATCTGAGGAACATGATTCAATGAGTTCAATATGGGAGCAACAGTGACCAAATTTAAAAATGCCCCATGTGATGCAATGGTCGAATTTACAACCTTATTACCCACAAAGAGCAAAGCCAGTGTGAGACCAGTGTCACAGATCAGCCTTTTTGAAAGCAGCTGCTGCTGCGCTCAGATGTATCTCATAAAGCTGGTTGAAATTTCCTCCCCATTCTGCAAATGCCCATGTTTACATGGGGAATGATGGACCCCCCTGTACTCAGCAGAAAGGCATGAAGAATCAGACGTGAAAATCTGCAGCCACTGAGGTTTTCTATTATTTTTCTCAAATTCGATCCCAATTTCAGAACGGAAGTTGCTGAGCTAGCGGTGACCGTGCTACCTGTAAGGACAGCACTCACCTGGGAAGCTCTCCTTCTCTGCCCCAGTTTCCTGGCTTAAAGGACCAGCAGGTCACCTCTCAGCTGGGCAAAGTATCAGTGATCTAGGGTGCTTGGGCTGCAGGCTGAACTTGAGCCTGAGGTGCAGATAAAGTCATTTGTGTGGCGCTAAGCCTAGTGGAGCCCAAGCTAGCTGGAGCCTTTTAGCACAACAGCAGCATGAATGTTAATAATAAATCAGTGAATGGCTGAGAGATTTGCCCTAAAAGGAAATCTCTCCAGCTCTATTCTTTCTAGCTATGTTGTTTCTGGGAGGTTGGTGTGCTGCTTCCCTATAAAGAAGGCCCATTTTTTTCTGCTAAATGCAAGACCCCAAGTCCTGAGATCCCTCTGCTCTCAGTAATTAAGAACACAAAGTCCTTTCCTACAGTGTGACCTAGGCCTTGTGATCTGTTATGGTCTTCTCATTTCTGATTCCAACTTCAAATGACCAGATTATGAATTCTGTGTGAGGCTGAATAAGTAGTTACTCATACATGTAACCTGATTTCATTGAATGGGGCTAGCTGAGCATGACTGCTTCGCTGCTGGCGTAAAGAGCTCATGACCTGCCTGAAGTGACGATATGGTCATTTTTAGCAACAGCACATTTTCCTTCCTTTCCTGACTCGGGGCAAATATGTTCCTGGACGCAGGGAAAAAACACAGTATCCGGAGTCCCTTGTGAAAAAGAGGAACTGACTAACTGAACAAAAAGTGGAGGAAGAGACCTCAGCCAAGCATGTCGAACCCATGAATCAGGTCGCGTTATTACCTTTTGGTTTTCTTTTCACCAACCTGCTAACCTGATGATTCAAGTGGACCTTTGAAGTCAAGGGAGGGCAGTCTGACCTCTTTTAGCCCCCAGGGGATACCATGGCACTATTTCCAAAGCAGCAGGTGTTAATTCCAGAGCCCTGGCAAAATGTGAGCCCTGGATTAGAGCTGCTGTCCTTGAACAGCTACTACTGAATTTGTAGAAGTTGTTCTTCAGTATAAGCTGGATGCATACTAAAGATGGTCTTGTGATCCAACCGTGGAGATCTCACATATAGCACTTGTTTTCAGATGAAAAATCTCTTTGATGGCTGTTTTCCTGCCTGTTAGTTTCCTGCTGTTAGTGAGTTCTGTGATTCAGCCCAGAAATGGTAACATTTACTAGCTGGTGAAATACCTCATCTGTTACCTCATCAGTTAAAGAGGTGTTAGATAATGATACTTTGTCAGTTAAAGAACAATTCGGGTCACTTTGGATTTCCTACGAATGTGTACTTGTAGATGTTAAGCCTGTTGATCAGACTTGCTTTTCTGGGCCTAATTTGATAATAGAAGTAAGTTATGCATGATTATAAGGTATAGAAGATAATGTAATTATTGCGTAGAACCCTGTGGGAGACCTGGGATACAACCTGACAGAGACAAAAGTGGAAACAGAGGTATCTGGGAATTACGCAGTATAAATTTCCCCTATTATCAAATTTCCCTATTGGCCTCCACAACCAGTAGAAATCTCTCTATCTATAGAAAAGCTTATGGACAGCTGCCAGTAGATGATGCCTGGAAACCAGGAACAGGACAGCTGGTGCTTGACCTTGCATTACATGATCCTGATTTATAAAAAAAGCTGGAAATCTCAGGGCTCCCATGACTCCGGTGGGAATCACCCGTTCCAGCCGTGTGGAACAGCCTTCTTGACAAGATCTATAAGCCACAAGTGAAATTTTCCACATCCCCTGGAGCCTTCCCCTGGCTAGCCATCGATTCACAGCCCCAAAGGGAGTTTCAGAGATGTTCATCGGTGGTGGCTGATTTTCTTTTTTCCCAAACTTCTCATTGTAGTCTTGGAATAAGCCATGCAATTGCTTCTTGAGGAAAATCTGCCTATCAACAGATTCAGAAAATTTCACACACAGTGAGACTTAAAGAACTCATCATGTAGCCTGAGTGGCACAAGAGTTTTCAGAGGTGCACTGATAATAAAAATAATAAATGTGGCACATTGACTAAAACTTGGAGGAAAAAGAGTGAGTTATATAGGAGTTTACAATGCTTTGATTCAGGGATAACAACAACAACAACAACAAATTCTAATTTGTTGGGACAAATCCCCTCTGTCTTCTTGCTTCTCTGCTATTGCAGTCTGTCTTCTCAATCTAGTAAAGGCAGCTCAGGAAAAGTTAACACTTCACACTAATTTCCAGAATTCCCGGGTCTTCCAGTAGAGGGAAGTATTGTTTCATTTCCTTTGGCTTTGAAAGGTTTTGTGAGGGAAAAATGGCAAAAATACAAAGACATGATCAATATTATATGGACAAGGAGATGGAAATACTCACCTAGAGCTTAGTCGTGCAGGTGGATGTATGCAATGCTTTCCTGCAGGATCAGACACTCAGGAGAAGGGAAGCTTCAGGATTAGGCCCTACATCGTTCAATGTGCATGTGAAGGACAAAGAAATTGTACCAAAGAGAAGTCCTGCCATGGAGACTAAAAGTGCAAATTAAAGTTTTATTTGTGATTTTCTGGATGACAGACTGTAGCCTAAGCTTTTGCTTGTTTCCTTACTCATATCCTGTCAGCTTTCTGTTAGCCAAGGAAAAGTGGGGCTGGAAGACAGGCTTCCCACAGTGGCTTCATGTAAAGCCAGCTTGAATTTCTGCATCATACTGCCAGGTGCACTCGTTCAGGGACAGTTTCCCAGCTTATGTCTGCTGTTGCGTGGGTGATGGAAGCCAGCTCAGGTAGGATCAGAAGCATCAGTTCTGAACTCCCGGGGCTGGGAGCAGGAGGGAGCAGAGGTACAGGGCAAGCTCAGGTTTACCAGTTCCAGGTGCTGCACTCCAGAGCTGCAGACAAGCTGCTTTCAGCTGGCTCAGCAGGAGCAGAACCATACCTGACCCAAATTAACCTAATTCTGGTACCTTGGCTATACTAAAAATATTAGAACCAGAGTATTAACTCAGACAGTGACCTCTAATTCTTCACATAGTCCTTGGTATGATTTTCCTCTGTGCTAATTAACTCTCCCGCAGACCAAGGTGGACAGGTACAGTTTGGAGAGTGTGGGCTGAAGGCAGCATAGACACAACCACCTTGCTCAGGGGCAGGAGCAAATTTGTGCCTGTGGACATGAGCTATACAGTACTGCTCAGACATTTTTTCCGAGCTAGTGTAGTCATAGCCATGCTTCCCTGCGTGGAGCCAGTTTTGGCGTTTCTGCCCTGGGAGGCATTACCTGTGGAGGAGGTAATCTGCCAGTTGGTAATGGAGAAGAGAGAATGTATGGTGTTGCTGAGCATGAACCTGGTCATAGAGTCACTCTGCTCCACAGCATGACTGCAGCTTATTTGGCTTCACCTGTCTAGGTGCTGGCATCAGCGTGAGTCCCATCAGCATGGGCTGCCTCACTAGCCTGGTGCCCTGGTTAAGCACTGAAGAGGTGAACTTCTAAGGGATCCCTTCTTCTGTTGCCCAATCTACATGGATATCAGCATCCCCTCCAAACTTACCCTAGGACACAGCTCATGGAAGATGTCAGCGGTGCCTGAGCAAATCCTCTCTCCCGTGGGACAAATTGGATGATCCTGCTTTGGTTTCTCCCAGCATTATGATTGCTGCAAGAAGCTTAGCCTCTGTTCCTTAGCAATTCAATGCCATTTGCAATGCTTTTTATCCCAGCTAATTCAGTGCTGTCATTTTCCCAGTGAAGGCAAAGAAAGGATTTTACTGCAATTGGAAGTGATTGCTTCATGCTCTATCACATTTATTGCTACTTATGGCAGCAGGAATTAAAACTATAATGATAGAAATTTTGAACTTATTGACCATCACATCTATGTTTTATTTATACTTATAAACCCCACCCAAAGGTTTGTTGGGTTGGGTTTTCTTTTTTGTTTTGTGGGTTTTGGGTGGGGTTTTTTTTGTTCCTTTTTTGGAAACAGTCAGACAAAAGCTGCCTTCTACCGGTAGAGTCAAGATAGGTGCATCTGCTCCCTCCCAGTTCAATGGTATGTTAACCTAGGGACTGGCCTGGCATTTACTCAATTATAATTGGGGAAAACTCATTTCTTTCATTCTAACTTCTATTGTGGGAAATTTATCATTTTAGAGTCAACTTTGTTCCTGCTACCCCACCTATTCTGACTGCCTGATGCCTCAGGAGCTATGTGAAATTATTCAAGATGCAGCAGCTTTTGATGTCTTCCTCAAAACATGAGTCAAAGTGTTGGACAGACAGCACCCACTGCTCTCTGCAAGGTGTCAGGGAGCAGCAGTGACTGTGTGTGATCTGTCACTGTACCAGGCTCTCATTCAGTCTGAAGGCAATGCTTTAAAGGATAGGAGTGGCTGTGGCAGAAATCCCTCCACAGCTTGTCTGTAGTAGTTTTGAGGATTAGTATGTCATGCTATGCAGGAACTCAAGAACTTGTTACACTCTTTGCATGGCCATGAGCCACCAGGAAACAGCAACGTGGAGATTATTCCAAAATGCTCATTTCTCATGGGTACATTGTGGCTCACTGACTGTGGGGCATTTTGACCTTGCCAGAAACGACAAATAGAAATTTTCTTTCCTCATACAGTCAGATGCAAGCAGAAGCAGGTCTGTTGGTTACAATAGGCAGATTAACTCAGGGAACAGGTATCAGACAATTTGTTTCAGCCTTGACTTTACTCATCACCTGAAAGTTAAAGGGTACTAGGCAGTGACCCCGCTCACGATGATGGTCAGACACGCATTCACTGAAGAAAGGGCTTCAGCATTTAAGTATCACTTGCCCTCTGCAGCTTGTTACTGCCCTTTGAAATGCAGTCCCCACAGCAGAGCTGCTGCAGGGCACTGCTGGATGCAATGGGGGCATGGATGCTGCCGCTGGCCAGCTGTGCCAGCTGTGCCTGCCAGGGCGAGGCTCACTTCTCTCCCCTCCTGTGGAAAGATTTAGTGTCTGACTCTTAGCAGTTAGTGTATATATATATATTCTTATATATGTATATTTGCTAATGCTGAAGATGCTTGTTAGAGATATGTGGCTGGATGCTTTCTCCGGGCAGCAGTGCAGGGGGATCGTCCACAGGCACCGGCTGGGGCAATGTCTGGCTGTTTCTGATTCTTTTGGCTAGACGCTGTTGCTGGGACTTCACATGGAAGCGTGCCAGTGAGCAGTGCCAATTAGGAAAGGACACTTATTACAAAAAAAAGATGTAATCAGTGACTAATAAACAAAGACATCTTGC
This sequence comes from Porphyrio hochstetteri, assembly GCA_020800305.1. NCBI lineage: Eukaryota > Metazoa > Chordata > Aves > Gruiformes > Rallidae > Porphyrio > Porphyrio hochstetteri. Next base: position 35,497,051 of record CM036905.1, on the reverse strand, counting down.
CTTGTGTCAACAATACACACGGCTACAGCTTCCACCAACCCTGTGGCTTCTATGGGATGTAGCTTTGTCCAACAATGTTTAAAATAACACCCACATAGGCTTGTAATTTTGAAACATGACATTGTTCTAGGCTGAGGTTCATCAGTACGATAAAAGACACTGAAAAAGAAAATTCAAAATACAATTCCTTATATTGAATAAATCTCAGGACTGGATTAATGAGCTTTCTGCTGCCAGGTTGCATCTCTGCTTTCACAGAATCAGAGAATCACAGAATGTTAGGAGTTGGAAGCGACCTCTGGAGATCATCTGGTCCAACCCCTCTGCCAGAGCAGGATGCCCTAGATTAGGTCACACAGGAACACATCCAGGTGGGTTTTAAATGTCTCCAGAGAAGGAGATTCCACAGCCTCTCTGGGCAGTTTTTTCCAGTGCTCTATCACCCTCACAGTGAAAAAGTTTTTAATTATGTCTCCTTATCTTTTGATAGAGCTATGGAGAGATATGACAGAAGGCAGCTGCCAAACATGGTTTATAAAGACAGGACAACATTTCTACTACTACTACTGCTGCTACTACTACTACTACTACTCCTACTACTACTACTTTGTATTTTTTGTTTCTGATTGGGAATTTACCTCACCAAGGTTAAAATCTATTTGATCTTTGGATGCAACTGAGCAGAAGGCTTTATAAAGACAGATATTACTGGTAGCTCAGTGGAAACTGAATCCAAACATATCATTTGATATTCAAATTGGTTCTCTGTGTGCAGTGTCCAGCAGGTCAAGATTCTGCCCCTCTACTCTGCTCTTGTGAGACCCCACCTGGAGTACTGTCTCCAGTTCTGGAGTCCCCAACATAAGAAGGACAAGGAACTGTTGGAACAGGTCCAGAGGAGGGACACAAAGATGATTGGAGGGCTGGAGCACCTCTCCTATGAAGACAGGCTGAGAGTTGGGGTTGTTCAGCCTGGAGAAGAGAAGGCTCTGGGGAGAGATTACAGCAGCCTTCCAGTACCTGAAGAGGCCTACAGAAAAGCTGTGGAGGGACTTTTTAGAAGGGCATGTAGTGATAGAATGAGGGAAAATGGTTTTACATTGGAAGGGAGTAGATTTAGATTGGATATTAGGAAAAAAATATTTACTATGGGGATCATGAGGCCCTGGTACAGGCTGCCCAGGGAGGTGGTGGCTGCTCCCTCCCTGGAGGTGTTCAAGACCAGGTTGGGTGGGGCATTGAGCAGCCTGGTCTAGTGAGAGGTGTCCCTGTCCATGGCAGCGGGGGTTAGAACTTGATGATCTTTAAGGTCCAGCCCCAACCATTCTATGGTTCTAAGGATAAATGTAAATATAAGGTGATTTTAACTCAGAAATATTGCACATTTGGTTCAGAATGTTCATCACGTTTTGTGTTCCTGATTTCAATGAATATCAGAGAAAGGGAACACCCCAGAAGAAAGCCCAGAGGATTATGCTATAACTGAGATTCGATATAGGGATTACAGACATGATGGGATAAAGCACATGCTTTGGGTTAACCTGTATTAGTGCTTCCATGATTTTCTTCCATTAAAAGATGATACATGGGGATCCTTAAAACAGAAGAAGGGAAATTAATTCAGGAACATGTTTAATGTGTTCCTCTTTGTGATTTGGTTGCCACTTGTCTTTGTGTGCACGTGAATTTTTCCACTGGCTTTTACTGCAGTCACTTCATGCCAGCTGGTACTACATATATGGTGTATCAAGTCTGCATACCTTAGCAGGGTTGATGTAACTCTTCAGGGCAATCATTTGACTCTATTTATCGATTCCTGTGCATTGTCATAGTAAACCCAGACTTTTTATGAATACGTTTGCTATTTGGTTACTTCTGGATGATTTTAGTCACCGGATGTGTCACAAACTGTTTCCCATCACTTGCTTCAGCCCCAAGTGACCAGCAATTCACGCAATAAATGGTGTGCTGGCCATCTTCATCTCATGGGATTGTGCTTGCTCTCTCACTGGTGAGCTGAAACATTTTCTGAAGGCTCAGATGAGTCCCTCGGGGTTTGGACCTTTGTGCAAACATATGAGTGTGAGTGTTGCTATAGTGACATGTGTTTGTGTATTATCCATCACAGACTGCATGTCTCCCCAGAGCTGCAGCAATCATTCTGGTGAATTCATTTGCACATTGCCATCTTCCAGGTCATCTCTGCACAAGAAGTGTAATGACCAAAGTATTTTTGTGTTCAGGAATGAGGCGAGCAGAGCACACAGGTGAGATTTAAGCAGATGTTGGAGAAAGGTTAGTATTTTCCTTGTTCCACACCTTCTGGAACTACAACTGAAAGAGGGAGTTTTTCATAACTTTCATTTGAAGTGAAGGTCTGATGGTGGAACCTGTCATTCTGGTAAACTTCTGTCCCTTCTGTTCACCATCTTCAACACAGCTCTGTAACAACATGAATCTGCAGTAAATTTACCAGAGCAAATAAAGAAGTTTTTCTTCATCGTGCCTTAAGGGGACAGATAGAACTAGTGATTTTTTTAATCCCTGGTGATTTTTACAATAGATGCTAAAATACAACGTTTAGGTAGATGCAGTAACCAGCATAGACCTCCAAAGTGGACAACTAGCAAATATCAAAGAACAAAGCTAGGTGGAACATAAGAATCAAAGAAAATGATGGAGTAGTTTCTAGAGCTCACATGATATCTTAGCACATGGAAACCATGAGCACAAACATTGCAGGTCTTCTTCATGTGCTGAATGTTGTATTGCAGAAGGTAGAAGTGCCTGTCTGCTCTCTCCTCTTAAGTCACTAGCAATAATGTTTAAAAACTCTGGAGTTCTCTCCATTTCACTGTCCTTTGCTCTTTTTCTCCCTGAGCAGGTTTACTAGAAAGCTATTTTTAGCTTTTGGGATGGGAATCTGGACTACAATGAGTAATTTCTAGTTGTAGCTCCCAGAGAGAGAGCTGTTCCTGGGAGCTGCTGCTGAGGCTGGACCGTTAGGCCTTCTGTGACAGGCAGGGTGGGCTTGGACATTTGGGGTGACCTGCTGCTGGTTTCAAATTCTTGCTTGTGCAACTCGTTGCTTTTTGTGTTCAGTAGGGAAAGAACTTCCCTGTCTTGTCAGTTGCTGATTAAAGAAGAGAAAATGCTGTGTCTGGCTCAGTGCCACTGAAAAAAATCTCCTTTGGCAAGGAAACAATCCAGTTTGAGGCTCATTCTAGTAGGCTGCTTCCTGGTGTTTACCATGATAACTGACCAAAATACTCTATCAGGCTGTGGCAAGTATTGTAAAAAACCTTTTCACTCATGCAGACAGCTGTGAAGTCTTTCTCTGATTTGACACTGAATCTGGAAGATGCTGGCTAAGAAGTGGCTTTGGCACTTTGTTGACTCCAGTGTTTTAGCAAAACTTCTCTACTGAGTAAATAAGCCGACCCTCATGGTTGCTGTTGTGCTTCAAAGGGGCTGCAGCAGAGTCAAGCAGCTATTAACTGCATGGCCCCTACTTCTGAAGTTAAGGATGTGATGATCCCTTTGCTGCTGGTGGCACAGGGTCTATGGGGAAGGAAACAGTCTTTGTCTCATCCAGAAGATACCAGCAATATTATCTTCTTTTAAAGAAATATTGAGCTTGTCCTCCTCTTTCTGTTGTACCTGAAGCCAGGTAAGATATTCCCATTTAACTAAAATGTTTATTCATGGCTCCAGTGGTGTGTATGACTATATCTAAGAAAACGAGTTATCCCTGACTCGGTTGCTTGCTAGCCCCACCATGGATGCTGGTAGAATGAATGGAATTTGGTGTATTTCACACAGTGGTATGAGATCTTGGGCATTGGAGACAATTTCAGGGAAACTTGCTTTCTGAGTAATCTTGTCTTTGATTTCCCAATAGCTTCTAGGAGCTCAGTTGCTTTAATTGCTTACTGTTGCTTTAGCTGCATGTTGTGCGGATGTTTGCACAGCTTGCTCTGGGTGAAGTTAGTAGCAGGATTTGGTGTCTCACAGAGTCTTAATGAGCACTATAAGGAACCACATTCTCTGTGACAGCCTGGGGTTTGATTTAAGATTTCCTGGAGAAAACAATGGGGAATATAATTTTCTACTGAGCTTGTATTTGCCCAGTTACTTATAGGTGTAAAAGTTGGGGTAAATCAAATATTTGTCTTTTCGGAGGCTGGATTAAAAAAAAAAAAGTCTGAATTGCATTTTGCAGAAGGTTTATAAAAGGAACTGTAGAGTGCAAAAGCATTATTAAGAGCAAAGGGGTGTATTAAGACAGCCCAGGCCCCATCAAAAGATTTATATCAGTTCATTGCAGGTTCCAGGTATGTGTAACTTACATCACTCTATAGCTGAATGAGGGAAACAGGTGTCTCCTAACACCTGCAACGTGGGGCTGTGAGGACATAAGTAAGGTACCTTTTGCTGTCCACTAGTGATACAGGCTAAAGTGCCACTGAATGGTGGGGAGGTGGTGTTGCAAGATAAAGGGAGAACACCAAGTGACCTGCAGGAAACAGTAAATAATGTGGAGTATGTGAAAAGGTATCTGCTTCAGCAGGTGATTCTTCCTGAGGAAGTTCAGAAACATTCTGTGATAAGTCCTCTAAGTTTGTTCAGGATTACTGATTGAGTTCAAGTTGGGGATTTAAAGAAGCGTCAATCCTTGTGTGACCACTTTTATTAACTCGTGACAGTGAAGATGTTTGTTGGGTTAGTTTGTCCATGGAAATCTGGAAGCTGGGTCAGTTTCTTGAGCTGCCTGTGTAAAAGCTAAAGCCAGTGATCTCAGAAAGAAAGGATGAGATGAGTTGGGTGCTCTGGGGTGGAAGAGGAAGAAGTTTCACCTTGGTCAGAGTGAAAAGTATGCTGATGTTGATGGCACGCAGCTGTTGCTGCCTGCATCAGCAAGCTCAGCCCTAAGAGGAGGTACAAACCCTCCTTTTGGGTATAAACAGATAGGTAATAAATTATGAGTAGACAATCTGTTACTCAGGACAGCGTAACTTTCCCAAGCCTTAAGATAAACGTGCCAGGAGAGGCACGTGCTGCATATAAGATGAATGAATGCTGCAAACACTTTCCATTTTAGCATGTGGAACTTGAAACATGCACTTCAAAGCATCCTGGAGAGCTGTGGCCAAGCAAACGTCCTTTTATATTTAGTTTTGCTTCTGCTGGGAGATAAACACCTTCTGGTTTATTGTTAGTAACAGAACAAGGTCTCCATCTCATTTTACGTAGCAAAATTAGGACAGCATATTGATTTCCAAAGCTATTCATCATTATATGAGGCATTGGGTTTAGAACTTGGCTCACCGAGTGGGCAGGGGCATGTGGGCTCCACACAGCATGACTCCTTTCAGCATCACACTCTGCTGATGAAGGCGGCAGCTCTGCACCACCCTGGAGGACACTTGGCTGTCCCAGCTGCAGGAGAGCTTGGGGACACCCCAGCACCTCAGTGTCCAGCGGGTACTGGGGTATCAGTGGTGTCATGTAGCTGGAAGCAGCAGCTCTTCACAGGCATTAGGGTTGTGCAATCAGTACATCAGCCATTGGCAATCAGTCATTTCTTTTTTCTTTTCATGTAGCTTACTAAATATCTGAAAGGAGCAGCTGGAACCAATGTTGGTGCCTGCAAACACTAACTTAAGACTTTTCTAACCCAGGTGTGGAATGGGATGTTACTTGAGACCCTTTCTAGCTTCCTACCGCCTATGCTCATATAAAAACAGTCTTTATCACCCAGGTTCAGTACAAGCTTTTGTTTGCAGTGAGTGGTGATTTAATTAACTAAAAACATTCTCCAGGTGGTTGGGTTTTTGGGGATTTTTTTTGTCTGTTTGCTTTTTTTGAGGGGGGTGTGTGTGTTTGGCTTGGTTTAGTTTGGTTTGGTTTGGTTTTTTTAGTTTTGTTTTGACGATGCTACTGGACAGCACAATATACCACAGAAACATTGATGGGATTGTCACCACAGCACCAAGAGCAAGGTCCATAGGAAGAAGTTCCGTGACCCTGAGCTCATCCTGGACATCCACCTGGGCTTCCTGGCCTGTGTGTCAACACAATGGTCCCCAGCCCTGGAGGGATTCAGCTACCAGGTGAGGTGGAGGCCAGGACCTGTTGCCTCCAGAATCCACCAGCACCTTGACAGGCAGCTTAATGGGAAACCCAGCAGGTTTCTACTTGGGGCTGCCTGGGCTCCACCAGAATTTACTCACAATAGCATATTTTCAGTAAAACTTCCACTGAAATTTAAAGTCAGATGAATGGAAATTTTCCACCTATATCACCAACTGGACCTCTCAGTGAGTGGTTGCTGACTAGCTCTAATTACTGTTATGTCAGCCATTGAGAACTAGCCAAGCATGCCAGGTTTTACTGAAAATTAACACCACAGCCAGCTGCTTTGTGGCTTATCGAGGCCTGCTGCCTTTCTTTCAGATAGATGCTGTTTAACATCATCCTTGATTATTTATGGACTAGAGAAGACTTTGCCCTCTAATGAATGTCCCTTGTTCTGCCTCTTTCCAAACCCAGGGCTGAAATATCTATTGAATACTGGTGATTTTTTCTATTTAGCTTCTGACATTCTCGTCTCATGCATTTAATGACACACCCCTATGACCACTGACATTTCTTTGCTTTCTTTTTTTTTTCTTTCCCTCCTCTTCAACTCCTTGTTTACTTGCCACAATTTTAGTTGTTTAGTTAAAACAGCCTCCTGCCACAAGACGTTTACAGCTCAAGAACCATCAAGACAGAGCAAAGGAGATGCTGCAGAGAATTTGGGATACCTAACCTCAAGGGAAGGAGAAAAGCTGGGAGGATGTTCGTGTTGCAGGTGTTGAGCAAGCGCCTCAGTCTGCAGTGCCTCCCCCTTTAGTGGACAGGTTGCAAATGTTGGCAGGCTAAGTCTGCGAGCGTGGTTCTCACATGAGCTCATCGGTGCTGGAGCAGCGCGTAGACCAGTATATTTTGGGCTATGATTATACACCAAATATATAACAGCAGGAAAACCTACAGCTGCAATGATAGGAAGTATTTATACAGAGCAGTACCATCTGGTGCGCGCCCCTAATAGTGACTATACTTAGCAGCTATATTGTGTATCCTGGCTAATCCCATGTCCCTAGACAACGCATTCGGTATCTTGCAGATAACCTCACTTTTAATGCCAGCCATTCTCTGCCCAGTGATGTCTATGCAGCTCCATGAATAGATACAAAACAGGGTATGTGAAAGGGTTATTATATGTAGAGGCTGCCCTGTCTGCTGTCTTGCTCATTTGCACAAACATGGACAGACAAATTTCTCTCTTAAAAAGGAATGTAGTTTTAGTGATGCTCCTGTTAAGGCTCCTGGTTTGACTCCGATTGATTTTCAAAAAAATCCCTTTTCTTGCTGGCCTGAAACAGAAGAAAAAAACGTTCTGCAGTCTTTGAAAAATTAATTTATTGTACATCAGTGGATGGTTTTGTAGTAAAATTACTCATGAGGCCTATTGTCAACACTACAAAATGAACAGGAAACTCCAACTTCCACCATTCCCACCAGTGCTAAGAAGTTAGCGTGCAGTGCTTCCCTCACTCCCAGCACGTGATGCAGCGGCATGTGGCTGTGGCCAACATACTCTAACTTGATTAACTGACATTTTATGGACTCTCTACCTCTACTTTGGACACTGATTGTTTTGTGCCATGAAAAGACAGTGACTTGTGTCATTGTTCTATAGATTTTCTGTTAATCTTCTTGAGGTCATTTATATTTTAGGTGGGCTCCACAAGTCCGTAAGTGTCTATGTGCAGCTGCAGTCCAAAGCAAAGATGCAGTTACTCTTTAGTTCTTCCCTACATGTAGCTCTCGGTTACAGCAACAGGAAGAGAGGTGTGTGGGTGTGTTACTATTAACTCTAGTCCATGTTAAAGGACTCTTCAGTAATAATGAAGCATTATTTGTGTTAGCCTGCTTAAAATAGAGCAAGAGATAATTGGCACCTTGCAAAAATGCAAACCCAGGCTTAACACTCTCAAGGAAGTGTGCCCCAGTGTATTAACGATGAAGTACTCCAGTGAGCTTAAAATACTGCTCAGGAATATAGAAGTTGGCTTGGGATATATGTTTGATACTCTTTTGCAGTTAACCTGTAAGTAGACACACATTTACACACACACATTTACACGTGCACATGGAATTCTGTCTGGAGCTGACGAGCGAGCCGAGCCAATTTTTGTGTGCTTTATGGCTTTCTGATTTTGCAGGTAGGTACATAACAGATTTCTAAGCTGGAAAATGAATGCTCCAATTACACGAGCCTGGACTTGTGTAAGCACGCTAGAACCAACAGTCGCACCTTCCCACTTGTTCTCTCTGCTATGGAGTTGACGTCACTTCTCTGACTGGTTTTCCCCAGTGTGTACAGAGAGCATATGTAGTGGGTACTCCACAGCACAGACAAAATCACTGTCTGGAGGGTACCAAATTCTAATCAAGCATCTATATACAGAATCACAGAATCACAAGGTTGGAAAAGACCTTTAAGATCATCAAGTCCAACCATTCCTGTCCTATGCTAAACCATATCCCTAAGTACCTGATCCACGCTTTTTTTGAACACATCCAGGGATGGTGACTCAACCACATCTCTGGGCAGCCTGTTCCAGGCCCTGACAACTCTTGCAGTGAAAATTGTTTTCCTCACATCTAATCTAAACCTGCCCTGGCACAGCTTCTTGCCATTTCCCCTTGTCCTATCACCTATCACCTGGCTGAAGAGACCATCGCCCACCTCTCTACAACCTCCCTTCAGGTAGTTGTAGGTGGTGGTAAGGTCTTCCCTCAGCCTCCTCTTCTCCAGGCTGAACAACCCCAGCTCCCTCAGCCACTCCTCATATGATTTGCCCTCCAGCCCCTTCACCAGCCTCCTTGCCCTTCTCTGGACTTGCTGATGAAGGGCATACCAGAGAACTTAACCTTTTACTTTTTTCCCCTGCCTTGGCCTGCTGCATAGCATGATACACTTGAGATTGTCAGTAGTGTCTTTTCCTTTGCGTAGCTTAATTATGTATGTTGTGGAATGCTAGCATATGCATAGTCAAGCTAAGGTACAGCAACAAAACAAGGCACTGAAATTTGTGGTTTACAACGGTAATACAGAACTTTGAGGCACGGATTAAAAATTCTCAACATCTTGCAATTTATTGTAATGTAAGTAGTAAACATCTGAGTGTGTTTTTACACAGGTAACAGTTAGGGCTTGCTACAGGTATGTTTCAAACACTGCTGAATAAAAATGAACCTTTTACAAACCCACCAATCCAATGAGTTTTCTTCAAAACAATATTAACTGTGTGGCTAGGAAAACAGAGTGACACATAAAAAAAAAATTTCAAAATCATTTACCACAGGGTAACATTTTTTATAACTAGAGGAAAAAAAAATTATGTACATAAATACATACATTTTTATATATAGCAAATTACAGTTTCCCACGCTGAACATTTATCAAATACACAAGTACTGAACAATACTGGATAGGGTGCTTTGTCACACCTTGTAGTCTCCTTAAATTCCTGTGAGAATGGAAGACAAGTTTCTATGGAGGATACAACTTGTTCAGTGATGCAAGCTCACACGAGAATTAAAGAAAAGAAAACAAAACAAAACGAACCCCACAGCTGAAATGCCTGACAATTCCAGCACAGGCACCTTTAAGAACAAAACACAAATGCTGTACTGTTCTTCAACCACACACCCTGGCACTGAGTCTTCTGGGCCAGAGAGCTTTCTTCTATATGACAGTGGACACCTGCCAAGGGTGATAAATTTGGGAAACAAATCTGATGCTCAGCTTTGTCCACTGGTTTGTCAAAGCTGTCACCTTTCTGATAGACAGATTGGTAGGGAGCAGTCACCTTCCAGGTCCCCTACAGAAACTGTACCCTTTCTCTCGGGCTGGGCAGCTACTCCCACGAGATTCAGCTAGAAAACAAGGCACTTTTTGTTTTTCTGGCCATTACCTTTCCAGGGCTCTAGGAACTGTGGTTATTAGGATCATGGGGGAGGTTGGGAAGAATGACACCAAGTTATTTTTGAGGAATATATACAGAGTTATTTTGGTTTTGAAAAGAGAAAGCATCCATACCACACATTTCTTTTAACCTAGGCAGAGATGCCAAGCTCAGGTTCCTAACGCATAAACAACAATCCTTAGTGAAAAGGATGGTGTAGACTCCATTGGGTTCTAGGGACCTTACTAGAAACTGTCTTCAAAATACTGCAGTTACTAGCTAGGAATAACAGTCCCATTTAGGTGTCCTTTGGAGCACACAGAACAAATATTTACGGTATAAAAAGCACTCGGTGGTCTCCACAGTAGTTAGTGATGTCTGGAACTCGCAGAATTGTAGATCCAGTCCTTTACAATAAGAGTCATACTCACAATCATGAAGATTATGCCAACTATGAGAAAAATTAGAGCCTGCAATTGGAAAATGAAATTTTATTAACAAACCAAATGACCAAGCAGACGAGTTCCCAGACCGTCCCATTGGAACTGTGTTTATGTAACACCCAGGCCCTGAGTTTGGGTCTGTGGCCCAAATAATGTCACACAGGGCTACATGAATCAAAGTTAAAAGTCCAAGAGAGCCAGGCTTTACAAGACTAGACCTGAACTGCTTCCCCCCTCCCCCCCTTAGTCAATATGAACAATAATACAAAGTATAGCAGAGGAACATTTTGATGAGCAATTTTCAATGAATTATCATTGTGTCTGATATCAAGAACACCTTCAGAATTAATCCTCTTCATCCTTATTATACAAGTAGGTAAGCCCATATCTCTTCTCTGAAGGCACTTCTGTGTATATTCAAGTGGTTCAGATGCTTATATTCCCATTTCGCTTTAGTTGGGCTTTAGTTTATCATAATCTGTCCACACTTAACAATATTCTGTCTCACAACACAAAGATGAATATTGTATGTGATCTCAGTGCAGGGTGTGAAATTCTAGATGTGCCTGACACACAGCAACATGAAGAATGAACAAAGAGACATGAACAAATATTCACAGTCTCTCTCTAATAACTGCTGCAAAAGTCATCCTCAGAAATCATTTCATGATAAAACCCCTTTTTTAATATACTTGCAATATGAATTGGTTGATCTTCCATGTTTTTTGTGAACATGTATATAGATTTATATGTGTACATCTGTTTACATTATGAGCATGCAGATCTATTTCATCAATACTTTTCTGATTAAATTTTTAAAGCACACCTCCTTGGTGGTATTGCTGAACATGCAGATAGATAGCTGTTGATGTTCAGGAGGAAAGGTACTGCTGTGGCAGTCCAGCACAACTGGTAAATACATGCTGTGTATAAATGATAGACCTTCATATAAGTCTCCTGTAGTGGTATGAATCTATCTCAGTGAGGAAGTCACTGTTACTTAATTGTCTCTGCAGTTCAACTTCCTTCTTAACCTTGACCTCAAATCTTCCTGCTAATCCACAGCTGGCCTTCTAGTATGAACCAACAGCTCCTTACATACTGTCTTGGTGTTAACTAGAGCTTAGATTGGATTAAATAAATGCCTTTTTCTCATGATTTAAGGCACACTTTAACCTAGACACTTACTGCTGTGTATGAGTAGCAGTAGGGCACTAAAGGCTTCGGCTTGTGAAGCCTGGCTCTGCACATTAAGGTGAATCACACTGCCAGACCTGTATTTTGAGTGAGACTCTACCATTTGTGATCATCTACAGGGTGTTGCAAGCCAAAGGGCCGAGTGTTTGTGACTAGAGGAAAGCACCCACCCTCCCATCCTTCCTTTTGCAATTGCTGCCAGCTCCCTTACCCCAATCTTCTGGGGAGACCTCAGGGGCTCCTTCTCAACAAGCCGCAGGTAGAAGGCAGAAGGGAGGATGAAAATCAGCATCGTTGCAGAAGAGGCACCTGGAAGAGAAAACAGAGCTGAGTATTGGCTTGTCTGACATATAAGCAACATGGTCCTCCCACCAAAGAGAACATCTGGGGAGGCAGCTTTCTCTGTGGACAGCATCCACACTGTAGAGCTGTAGATGTCCAAACACTTATTTGAGGGCTCAGGGCCGAGAGGAGTTTTCCAAACCAATGTGCGGCTGCCTGTGGTACAGATGGCTGCATGCAAGCTGATGAAGCGGGAACAAACAAGCACTCCCCAGGGTGTGGTGACCCTGGAAACCGGGTGTAGAAAACAGGGCAGGTGAGCTGTGCCCTGGGAGTGCCTACTCCTCTCCTCTCAGCATGGTACCCCAGGTATAAAAGCCAAAGGAGGTGCAAAACGATTGCTTGCGTGGTGTATAAAATGTGAAAAGGGCAGAAGCCCCATGGAGGAATCTTTCTCAAGGGCATCTGTGTCCCTGAGTCCTCAAGCAGCTCCAAGCATGGAGGGTCTTCATGGACCTCTTTGATCAGAAGCTAAAATGGAACAGATGAAAGAGGTAGGGAGATAAGCGTGAATGTCAAAATAAATGTCACTTTTCTCTTGTTTCTAAGATCTCAGTTGGGAAGTCAATACATTTTATCCAGGCTGTAGATGCTTGAAAACCAAAGGTGATTTCCCTTTCCCCTACAAACACTAAAAGTCCTTTTTGTCAAAATGAGAGTTCCTCACCAGCTATAATAGTGGGATTATTGGGTTCCTTGTGCCTTATTCAAGGTAACGATGGAGTTGGGTAGTGTTTAGCTTTGTCTGTCAGCTGTTTGGGATTTTTCATTTGCCTTTTAGCTTTAATCTGTGTTTATATTGCTCTATGGTAAGACCCAAACTGAGACTGTCATTCAATCCATGAAGGAAAATATGTTGTGAAAAGGATTAACAAAGCAAACAAAAACTGTTTATAAAACCTACCAATAAATCCAAAGATGTCTTTAATAGTCGGGACAAAAATTACAAGCAGGTTATTAAAAGCAAGAATTACTGCTGCAATCAGGAAATGTCTTATCCAGCTGAAAGGCCTTTTGGGAAACAGCAACGCACTGATAGATGAACGGATCTGTAAGACGAAAAACAGCAGGGAAAGTAAAACAGCAATTAATTTGTCTTTGATTTTCGCTTTTGTAAATGATCTATGCTCGTTACTTTTGCTGTGGGAAATTTTGACTGCAGAAATGTGTTTTCAGTCTTTGATTCCCCTAATGTAATTTCACTCTGATGTTGGTTTTTGAGAACTGGATTCACAGTTTGATGCAGAAACTCAAATATTTGCAGTGTAGAAGAAAGTCAAGTAAATAGGGTGTAAAATCAGGGGTATGAAATCTGTTCAACTGAAAGATGCTAATATCAGCAAAAAAACCCCCAAAACAACTAAGAAACCCCCCACTACGAATACTAAAGAGCAGGCAAAAAAAAAATACACGGGTGAAATATGAGCAGCTGTATTCCTGAACCTGATCCTTCTGAAAATCCCAGAGGAGTTCTGTCATTTACTTTTATGAGAGAAGGAGCAAGCTGTTGTTTTGCTTCCACTAAATATATATGTATGTATCACTCTCAAAATAAAACCGTATTTTTCAGCGCCATGTAGAAATTATAAACCCAAGAGTTATTGCAGAAGGTGTCTTTTTCTCTGCTGACTTTCTCACAACACCGGGTTTTTTTTGCTTTTTCATCAGCAAAGATGGTAAGTAGGAAAAAGGTCAACAGCAAATCCCTTTGGTGGCAGGAGATAATGTTACTCTGAAGTACCATGATTAACTTAAAAGGTTCAAAATGTAGAAGTTGAATACAAATGTTTTTACACTGAAAAAAAAGCTCAAAAGCCAACCTCTGGTTGGTTGTTTTAAAATAATGGACAATTGTTTCTGGAGTTTGGCAATTGAATTAACACATGAAGTGTTGTCAGAATGGGAGCTTAACGTTTGAAAATGCAGCCTGAATTTTGGATTTTACTTTTTTCAGGCTGATCTGAGCCAATATTAGGAAAGGGGAGACAGATTGCAAAAATATTGTCCATTCCCTGAGTTGGTGTTAAACAGCTTTATTCCACCAAAAAGCTGCTGCCTGCATTCCTGTTAGCTTACTGTCGGCATCTTGGGCTTTATTTTTGCTGTGGCATTGTCCTTAAAATGAAGCTACCAAAATGAAGTTTTACAGTGATATCTACATGTAATTTTATTTTTTAGCAATGCAATGATTTCTTTCTTTCTTTCTTTTATTTTTTTGTATAAAGAATATACTCTGACGACTTTAAGAAAATACATAATGTAGTAGAGCATAAAAAAAGTAGTTAATGCGACTATACTGCTTATTGGGAGTAATTAGATCTGCTGAGCTGGCTATCCTGATATGCCATATAAAATTGTTTGGTATACTGGCTTATGAAAAAATGCTATTTTCTTGGGAGTTCTAACAGAGCAATTAGTGCCTGGGTATGTAACTGCTAAGCCTTTGCACACTATTCAGGTATAAAGACGAATATACAGAAAGCTAAAATTGCAAAATACTACATCTGACAACTAGAGGCTTTTGCAATGCCCTTAGCTTGTTTTCCCATCCAGAGAGATCAGTTAGTTAAGAATAATTTAAGCATTTAGTCACTGATTTGAACATGACATTTATGGCAGAGCACCAGAGCTCTCTGACCCAGACAGTCTGGTTGCTGGGTGCTTTATACCAGCATTATTTTTTCTTTTTGTGTGTGTGTATTGTTGTAGACAACCTTGAATGGTGATCACCACTCTTAGGCATTTGTCAGCAAGCCTGGAAACGGTACCTACGCAGAGCTCGTGTTTGCATCCAGGACAACGGAGCAACAGGACCCCAGGGTTACTGCTCCCATCAGATGAGAACACTATGGTGTGACGCAGATTGCTGGGAGCCTGCTGGCAGTGTGATGCTGGCTTTGTAGGTGCCATGCAAATGGCACACCAGCTTCCCAAAAATTAATGATAGGGATCAACTATTTTCTGTCCTGCTGCATAAGCAGCTCAGGGAAGGCATGAGGGACAGCCCTGTACGTTCAGGAGCCTGGAGGTCTGCTTTTCAGGTGGGGATTGATCCACAGAGAAGGTCAGTTGCTCCGCAGAGCAGTTTATTCAGCTGAGCCTTTCTGTCTCTGCTACTGTGGACATTGTGGTTTTCCCTGCGAACATCATGTTAAAGCTCCAAACTCTGCTCGGACATTTGTCTGTGTCTGAGTCCTGACTGCCTCAGTTTTCTGGCACTTAGCTTCCACCCCTGCCCATAGACCTGAGTGTGTAAGGTGTGCAGAGGGGCTCTGCGTCATTGCGGTGGCAGCCTGGTCTGGCAGTCCTGCACAGCATGTGGCCTGAGCAGCACGTGTCTGACTTGAGTTTGGGTGGTATGGTAGGTGCCTCTGTCTGTGTTAGGAAATCTTGTAAGTGGTTTTGGTATATCCCCAAGTCTGCAGTACTGCTGCTCTGATAAATATAGTACAGAGAAAGCCAGAGAGAGACAGGGCAGTTGTTCCTATTTTATTTCTGATTTATTTATAAAGACAGATTTACTTCAGTCTTTGAAAGTTTGCAGCACTAACTACCTTGGGTCCTTGCTCTGGTCAAACTGCATATGAGAAAACAGACTCTCCCAAATAAAAAAACCCTCGGGCTTATTTTTCTTCATTGTTTAAGTCAGCCTGTGCTGAGTATGTACAGTCAGTGTATACAGGATTTCAGCTGATTTCAGCTTCAGCAGCTCTGTTACTTACAGGGAAAAGGACAAGGGGCACGGTCAGGGTTACAGCCACCAGCACTGCCAGGCGAACTGACAGCAAGAGGGTGTCGAAGGTGTACACTTTGGTGTATGTATGAAGTAGCTCATCTTCAACTTCCCCTGTGGAGAGGAAACAGAAAGGAGTTAAATCACTTAAGCAGTATCTGCACATGCAAAAGGATCTTTATGCTGCAGGCAGATAAGATTAGCTTTGGCCCAGCTGCTGTCACCAGATACATGTCATGGGCTAGGCACGAAGGAGGAATTTTCCTAGCATGACCAATACAAGTGCATCATTCAGAGACGATGAGAGTAATACGGCTCTGAGGTGATGCTTTGTACTCCAGTATCTCAAATGACTTTCTCAAAGTCATTAAGTGGATGTGGAACCTGAGGTAAAAATAATTTCTCTGATATGAAATAGGAAACAACTCACTGAACTGGGAACAGCTCCCATCGACCTCTACCCGGGTGTCCCAGCTCTCAGGCAGAGCCCTCTTGCCCGGGTGATAGAGAGCAGATTGTGCTGTGTCATTCACTTCTCTGCTGTAACAGAGGAACTAACGAGGTAAACAGAGGTGGCGTTTGCATAAAACGGTGTGCTAATACAGGGGCTACTCTGTTTACCTACCGGTTAGCAAAGCTTATCCATATTTTTTTTACACTAGAATGATTTGCACCTGTTTTTCAGCATAGGTGAAGCTGAATTAGTGGCGTCAGAGCCTGGGTTCGTAGCACTTAATAGTGTCATGTAAAACTGTTGAGCACTAGTGTATTTTTAGTGCAGTCACTCTTGGCCTTTGACAAGAGCCAAGTTTACAGCAGGTTGTAGTCTGAGTTCACAAAACCAAGAGATACACAACTGGTTCCCCGAGAAGGTGCCCCTGAGCCTCTCACAGGTGAGGGACTTGTGGCCCAACAGCTTAAGTAGTCCCTTGTTCGTTATCAGCTTATTAAGCCCCACTGTTTATCTGTGTATTATATTTGAATAATGCTTATACCTGGATTCAAGCCCACAGAAAAGACAAGAAGATTTGAGCCTCAGTGTGATGGATCCATCTCACCTGCTTTAAAATGAGAGGGAAAGTTCTGCAGAGAGCAGGGCTTTGACCTACCATAGAAGGTAAGGTATCCAAAGAGGGCAGCCAGGAGGTACATAATGAGCATGCCAGTGATGGAGATATTTGAGACATTTTGCATCCTCTTTCGGGAGCGACTGAAGTAGGGGAGAGAGAGAGAGAAACAGTGCTATTCTTGTAAAGCCTCCATTTGTACAAGAAATACCCTGAAGAGTCTTAGCTTTACTGACATTTCCTCACCAGCTAGTAAATTCACAGCAACTGTACTAGTTTTATGGAGCTCTCTACTTGAAGCTTTCCAACTCTGTGCAGAACAGCACACACGTATAAAGGTGTGTTGAAACTCCATTTCTACTGCTTATTTAGTGAAAACATATAAAAATGCCACTTTATTTTACCTATCTTTAATTCTATACTATCAATCCTAAATGGTATATTTTAAATTAAAAAAAATGGAGTGTATAAAATTACAGGGCTGATAATAATAATTGACAAGAGCTTTCAGTCAACTCTATATACCCTTATATAGAGGGGTATACCCTTATACCCTTGAACATACCCTTATAACTACACAGGGCTGTTCTGCATGCTCAAGAACCTCTTCCAGGTCAAATCCCCTCTTCAGAAATTCTCTGTTTAAAGATTTGGTGTAAGAAAATCTTCAGCATATAGGACATGTCAGCAGGTTCCCCCATCATCTGAGAATTTTTATTTCTTCTGAGGTTAAACCTTCTGAAATAGGAGGTAACAGGTCTGGGCCTCCATGAGTTTTGCAGCATAACCTCCTGTAACGTAATTCTTTCTGTTGAACAAGTGCAACTTCTTAGCCCTTCCCAACTGTCAACTCTGTGCTGATTTAAGCAGGCGTATTTGAGTTTTGATACTTGGTAAGCAAAATAGTCTAGGTTAAGGGCCTGTGTAAGTCACCCAAACCAATGGCATCCCAAGAAACTTTAAGAGTAAGCAGCTGCTGACCCAGACACAGAACTCATTAAGATTATATTTAGAATCCGGAATTATCTGTTTCAGTACAACAAGTTCCCCAGTATATTTCAAATCATTTGAAGGACTGTCCAGACTCCTCCTTTCCTAAGTAAATATTGACCAATGCAGCTGCCTCAACAGTGGTTCTTTGTCACTAGTATCTGACTATTAGGCCAAAGCAAAGCCAGTATCTGTTTACTATGGAAAGCAATAAATCATTAGCTGGTGGGTATCTACACACCAGCAATCAAGGCAGAATACGTAGAAAGTGATCTCTAACTATGGATAACTGGAAGTATGGGACAAAATTTAAGAACCTTACTCTTTCAGTTCACTGTATATTGGTAGCACCTCAGGGTGGCATACGAATGCAAATGCCAGGATGGGAATTGCATAGGCAGTCTGTAAAATAAAGCTCCCATTAGTAAGAATGGTCACTGCATACCTCTGACTTTTGGCAGGCAGCAGTTTAGCTGTGGTACAAATGGCTAAAGACAAATTCTACAGAATCGCCCTTACCCGTGAGTTGAATACAAAGTATTTTGGCTGACACAGGTCACTACTGTCGCTGTGTGCTTCATATTCTACACCACTTTTGGGGGAGGTATCTTTTGGCTCCTCAAGGCCCGGCAAGTGCCCAGCTGTGTTGTCCATCATGAAATTCACACCAGAACCGAGAGACTCGTTTGGTAACATGACCAGGTGCATTGGCACTGTGTTGTTGGCAGCAGTCCAGTTTGCGGCCCCATGGTGCATGATGGGGAGAGGACATGGTATTTGGGATTTCTTGAAGATTACCTACAAAAAGTAGACAATGTCATCAGTAGAGTACCACCATAGGAGATACGCACTTACACCCATGATACACCAACAGAAATTTAAACAGGCACACAGACAAGAGAGAGGCCAGACTTGGAGCAAGAAACCAAGTGATATATGTTTCTCCAGCGATTATTTGTTACTCTGCTTCTGCTGTTGTCCTGCTTTATTTTTTTTTTAAATTCTCAAGTGTTCTTTAGGCTGATCTCTTTTATTCTGGCTTTGTTCAGAAACAGGCTTCTTGAGTTGATTCACTAGCAGATGAATTCATGTTAAATTGTTATGTTAAGAAATATAACAGCATTGCACAGTTTACAGGCTCTGTGTTTGGTTAGAGACAATACCCAAACAATCACCTACCACACTGACAAAGAAAACCATACAGGTCAGCGAAAACCCACTCGTATAACCAAGATAACCTGTGAGGCAAGGAAAAAAAGAGCAGTTCAGCTACATATAAATTCACAGTTGCAACAGAAATAAAAAATGAGGTGAACTGGGGCATTAATCTTACCTAAACTCTTTAGAAGGGAGAGGGGAAGAATAATCCCAACCGTTACAAGTATGACGAGGTAGTTCCCATTTAGGTACCATTCTCTAAAGAGGATGAATAAAAAATAACAATTGTTATCATTGATATCAAAGTGGAGAATTTTCATCTGAGGTTCAGGTTGAGCAAAGGTACCTACCTAGAACTCTCTTCAAGTTTCATAAATGCTCTGATCACTTCAGGGAGTTCATATTTAATAATAAAGAGGTAGCTTGACATTGCTGAAACAAACAAACAAACAAACACCTTCAGAGACAACAATTTAGTTCCAACAAAAATATATTTTAATCCCCCCCCACACACACACCCCTTGATGCTGCATGAAAACCATACCATTTGGGAAAATCAATTTTTGCTAAAATAGGGAAATGGGTTTTGTTCAAATAACAATGTCACTAAATAGATTGTATATTCCCTTGATGGTGTTATGAGCATGCCCTGAATGCCATCTAGCATTCAGTATTAGAATACAATACAGTTAATACTGAATAAACAACATGCTCAAATAATTTTCTTTTTTTCTTTTCTTTTGTTCTTCTGTTGTAAATGTTGGTTTTCCGATGGACACTGCCCATCCACATTCCCACGTAACTTTTGTTACTGCCTCTAAATCTCTTCATCTACCTTATCCCCTCTATATTCAGTTTCTTTCTTCTAATACTCTACCCTATAAACGAACAAACAAAAACCCCTCAGGATATCAAGTTATCAAGATTCATGATGGAAGGGTGGACTTCTATACTTCTCTTTTAAATGTATTGCCAGAAGGCGTGGTTTTTCCAGTTATTTTATCTTGGCCATGGAAAGGTCTCTGGAAACCTGTGGATCAGTCTAGACAAGTAGTTGAAAACCACTGGACTGGAGAAACACCTAATCCTTTCTAACAGGGAAATATACTTCCTGAATTCAACCACATTTGATATCCAGGCTTGAGGAAGGAATAGACAATGATGGAATAGTATCTTTTACAAACAAAATTAAAAGTCTTGTGCAGTAGGGAGATGTGAATCACCTCTGGGTAGCAAAGTTGTCAACAGTGATTTGCAAATCATACCAAGTTCCGAGAGAGAGAACAAAAACATCTACATACATTTAATTTACCAACGATGCATTTAATTTGTATTTCAATTACCTCTCCTTAAGAATTACAGAAAAAATTACAAACTCCCCTGAGCTTTCACATATGGTGTTCTCCAGTCCCCTAAATGGCTTCTCCCAGGGTAGTAAAGGGAAATAAACTTTGTTGCATGAGGGTGCACTGTTACCCCTACTTCTTATATCAGTAAGTAAACAGTCTCCTGAGACAATGGAGGTTTCTTGATAGATATTTCACAGGAAGTATCTGTGTGGATCAATACTTTCAATAATAACTCTTAAAACACTCAACATCTTAGAGAGATCACAACCTTGTCATTTGATCACTCTCCTTGGCATTTCAAGGAGAGAATTCAACTGGAAAATGAAGTCCTGAAGAGCATTTATTTTATGTAGAATTCAGAACCATGTGCTTTTCCTTTCAGGTGGTATTTATCTTTCCTAAGTCAAAGCAGATGGTGTCTAGTCTAAGCTGTACTCAATTAACGTCCAACTCCTTAAGGACAGTCAGCCAAGCCATTTTAGCCATCATTGAAGGCTCTTCACTGGTCATGGAGAGATTCCAGGCAAGAAGCTCTCACAGGACACTGAAGTGTCAGATAGCTGAAGCAAGGCAAGATAAATTCTTCCTGTCCTTACTACAACACGAGGTATACTGTGCCTGCTCACCTCTGATGTCTTTTAGTCCGAGAAGAGAAAGCACTTACTGTCTGCAGAAAAGCATCAGAAGTTAGAAGATGTTTTTCTGAAAACTCTTGCCCCTTACCTCCAATGTTCTGCATTGTAACTGAAATGAAAACACCACACTTCCCAGGCCAGCCAAATGCCTTTTCTCCCAGCTTTTCATATATTAGTGATCCTGAAAGTAAAACAAAAGAGAGACATGGGCCACTACATTGGACACACTTGCTTTTCAAGGTAAAACACATGCATGCATGTGTTTACTGACTCTAAGTCAGTCACAGCATGATCCTCATACCTCCTTCTTTTGATATCTTCAGTAAGAGGTGGACCGAGTAGAGTGACAGTATTGCTACGCTGAGCAGCAGAACTCTGCAAGACAAAGCAGAAATCAGAATCTCAAGCAGGACATCAGAGACACTTGGTTAATTTGAAAGTACAGTTGATCATTTTAATGAAATGCAATGTGTAGATACTTCTCAGCAAGTTTGTGCTTTGGACTCTCAGTGCAAAATGCAGAGACATCTTTGGTCTCTTACCTATTCACTAATGTCTCATTTTAATCTGTCTCCTTACACAGAGATGCCAAAAAAACACCCTCAACCCAAACCATGGTTGTGACCACTTCGTTGGCAGCTCCTGGCTAGTCACTGCTTTTGATCTCTGCTGTGTCATTGTGAAGTCGTGAAATTTAAGCTTGAGATGCCTCATTTGCAAAGTACATTAGGAATCTCACATAATGCTAACGTGTGGCATGACAGTGGAAAACCTTGGGGCACTTGCAGCATACTCTTCTCTAGCCTAGTCTGCTTGAAGGTACTGGTGCCTGAATTTGTTAATGCTGATTAGTGCCATGCTCTTTCCACACAACATTTGCATCCTATGACTTCAGCTATCTGCCTCTTGCAAAATGCTGGTGAAAAATGTAGCTTTGTATGACATTTTCAGGGCACAACACTGTGGGCAGCATGTCTTATTATCATAACCATTGTGCCATCAGCCTGCACAAGTGCTGGTGCAGAAGGGGATGCGATGATGACATGACAGAGTTAGGAAATACAGATGTGCCTTACTCCATGCCTGAACAGGGAGTTGTGCCTACACCTTCTACTCCACTGAACACCTAGTTTGGTGCAGATATGGGAGACACCGAGAGTCAAGTTTGTAAATGTGTTACAGTCTAAGAGGAGCCATAGGCCCTGGAGCCAGGTGATGGGCACCAGACCACCACAGCTTTTCTCAAGTTTATTTCTCCAAGAGAGACAGACAACTGCAGACTTCATGTAAACATGGTCATCTTTCATGCTTTGGGCTCATGCAATATGGTAAAAGGAGATCCTGTCTGAGGTTGCATTGCATCCAGCCAAGATGGCATCTGTCTTGATCAGGGGCACCCATGCAATTGCTGTTCAGAGACATAGTCCCTGTGTCCTGATACATGAGGTGTGGTGAACCAAAGCCATCCTGATTGCACTCGCTAAATCATGCCAGACAGCAGAAATGATGCTCCAGTGCATGTTCTATGCCACCCTTCCCCTTGGGAGAGGAGTATGTAATGGGAACTTCTGGAGAGCTTCTGAGCTTTAGGATCCATTTTTTTTGCCTTTACCCTGTAGAACAGGGCACTTGGGCAACACAAGAACAGTAAAATACAAAATTTAAACAATGCAACCAGCACTGTCTAAATCAGAATGAATGTCCAGGAGTTTCCATTTAGTAGGTGGGGATTTTTTCTGTCCCAATAACATGAATGTTATGATTTATGAAAACAGAAGAACCTCTGGCAAGTGGATGCATGCCATGGGGGTAACGATATCCCTGCACAGTTTTGTACTTTTAAATAAAAGTCCTCCCTCTATCAGAAGGGAGAATGTTCTCATGCAGAAAGTATGGAAATAGAACAGAAAAGAAAATGAGCTGTGGAGTGGAGACGTCTTTTGGTTTTGCTTGTTAGGACTCCACAGGGCTGCTTTAGCATCGCTTCCTGCTTTAGCACTGCCAACAAACAGAGCTAATGTCATTAGGCACAGAGTTTTTAGCCACCTGTGTGAATGAACAGAGCCTGAAAAATAAACATATTACAAAGATCATGCTGTTTTCCCCTAGTGAGGTTTAATGCATGAGTTTGCTTTCCAGTGATTATTTATAGCCCAACTAGTTAGAACAAGTGCTCAGAGAAAGTTGGGGAAAAAAAAAATCCTACATTTTTCAGACCCTAACACAGTCAATTTTAGAACTGGGTTTCATTTTTGTATCTGCAAATTCTGTATCCAAAGCATTTGAGGAGTGTAAATGCTGGGACGTGCTTAACCAGGACAACATTTGCATACTCAATTAATTTTCAGTTAAAAATTCTACTGGCAGAGCAGCAGGTGTTTCTTAGCAACTGGAAGCTACATGTAGCATTTCAAATGCTGTTTCTGTTATAGTGTCACAACCTCCAGAAGAAAGAAGCTATGTAGAGATAGACATACAACCTGATTTAAAGCCTTGTTAGATTTTAGCACTGTAAAACAATAGCCTATTGTCATAGAATACGGTCATGCTTTATTCCAGCCTAATGGGGGAATTGAAATTAAAGCTTCAGTTAACAGTAGAATTAGCTACTAAAAAAAAGAAACCCAATATATAAATATTCGGGTTTTTTTGGGGGTAGAGTCTCTCTACTTTTACAGAGTTAGGCATAGATTAAAAACCTTTACATGACTCTCTGTTACTGTCCATCAAACCCACTTTGTATAGGTACTGTATGTCAGCCACATACCGCTGCTGTCATCTGTGCCCACTGAGTACAAATAGACCTGAGGGAGCAACATTAAATCTGAATAAATCTGTGAATGCCTTTGCATACAAGGCATACTGCTATTTCCAACCTATAGAATATTCTTCTTCCATTTCTACATAGTGATTAGAGAGTTGGGATGATGTAAATATATACTTTATGGGTGATTTATTGCACTTGTTGAATTCCCATACTGAACCAGATTGCTGTTGTTATTTTAGGACCAGTATACTGTTCTCCCGCTCTGTTTTTTGACTGCACAGTATCAATTCACATGTGTGTTCCTAATACAAAACAGAGCTAAAATAAAAAAAAAAAAAAAGAAAATGGTTTGTCAGCAGTGAATGGCTCCTTGTGGTGCAGCTGAAATGTTTTCATTACAGATGATCTTAGAAAACTTTTCAGCTAACAAAACAAGCTCAACGTACGTCTCTGACCTCAAAAGCTTTAGCTCCAGCTCACTCCTTACATTCCATTTGCTTTCCTTTCTATGTACTTACACGAAAAGGATAATTCCAGTGTTGGCCATAGCATAGGAGAGCCCTAAGATGCCACTGCCCATAATGGCATTGCTGAGGTTGAACGAGGACATTCCAAAGGAAGCTCTACCCCGATGCTGTTGGGAACAAAAACAGAAAACAGTAATTAATTTGCATTTTACTGACCTCACCTCACTAATTACCCTCATTACTGGTATTTCTCTGCATTGATTCCTTGACCCTTAGAGGTGGAGTCTTGTCAAGGTTCCTGACCCCACAGGCGCTAGCCACTCTAAGAATTCTCTTTAACCCCCAAAACCAGCTGTGAGGTAGGTGCTTGCCTCTTCCCACCCTCCCCTGGTCTCTTTGGGGAGGAAGACTACATCCCTGACAAGTGACTGAGGTGACATAGACATAGCTAGCTGCCTTGGCTATCCTGAAGACCAATACATACTTTTCTCAAATAGATTTCCCAATAATCAAATTAACAAATTCAGTTGCTTTTTAACATAAATCCAACAGATTTGTGTGTTTGGTTGGTTGGGTTTTTTTGTTCTCCAGGTAGGATATGCTTCTTTCCTTAGGGAGTTCAAAGCGTGTCTGGGGGAGTAAAGAAAGAAGTGCTGTGTGGCTCAGGTTAGAGGCAGGAGAGTGGGAGACGACAAAAAACTAGGAAAGGGGGGTGGTGGTGTGTGAGAGAGTCACATCTGCCACAAAATTGAAGAGAAGAGGGGCTATATGGATGTGAGTTTAACTTGCAATCCCAGATAATAATTTTTTTTGTTTTATTTGAACAATTATAATAAAACCTGTAACATGACCAATAAACACAATGCCTTTCTTTGCATCAAATTCAGGAAACAAATTAAATCATGAGCAGAGAGATACCCACAGCCACACCCCAGGAACCAGTGCCATGCTTCCATTTGCAAATGGAGTGGCCTAAAAGTCATGCTGAGCATATACTATTCAGCCTTGTAAAGCCAAAAAAAGAATATCCCTTCCTTATAGGGGTGTGGATTCACTTACACAAACATGCACACACACACTAAAGCCCAGCTCTACCTTGATGTAGGAGCAAGAGACTTTTTCTTAACCAAATCTCCTGTCAGAAATATGGGTGCAGACCTAGCCCTGGCTGAACTTCTTGATGACAAAGGTGTTACTTGAGGATTTTTTCCATTTACTTCTGAAGGAAAGACTGTTTTACTTGCAAGACAATAAGAAGGGTTTGTTACACTAACTGTTAGAACATGTGTTTACTCTTCCAAAGCCAAGATTGTGCTGATCAAGATCCAAAGTCATTTTGTTTAATGAAACTTTTGGAAAAAGGTTCAGGTCAGTAAGATTTACTTTGTAATTACCCTTAAAAAGGAATAAAACTTACATATTCTTCATTATATTCTTCCAATTTCTTTTTACCCAGGTATGTATTTGTAAGGAACTTCTGACTTTCTGCATCATCACTAGCAAATGGACTGAACACAAAGAAAAATAAGACAAGATTAGATAAGGCTTATGACACACATTATGTTCAAGCAGCACCTTTTGCCATTGGTGGAAATTCTACTTTGACATTGCAATGTATAGTTAAAAATCCTTCAGAAACACCCTTCTTTTCTCTGGTAAGATACTCATGTCCAATGGCATATTTAACAGACCTCTGCTGTGCCTTGGAATTTGGTTTCAAAACCAGCAATCTTTAAATTATATGTGATTGCAGATGTTGGAAAGTAACAATTCCTTACTGCCAGCAATGTCCTAAAGCTGAGCACGTACTTCACATCCAAGGAACAAAGTGCCTTGCAACTGCCCTGTTGGAGATCAGTGCTTGGGAGTGGGGTGGGGGGGGTGGTCAGCAATCCGAGAGATGGAGGCTGGTGTCTGGTTTTGAGATGTTTTTCCTCAGGCTGCCCCAGTGCTGGTGCTATGGTGGGTCCTGCTGGAGATGCCTGAGGTTGGGTTGTCCCCGTGGGATCACTGAGTTGCTGTTCTCCACACCTTGCCCTGGAAAGTGTCCCCCCCTCTCGCTGTGCTCAGGTTGCATTGCCCTGAGAGGGTGTTAATTTACATGTGTACTCTCTGAGTGAAGAGGTTGGAGACTGCCAAGCGAGCGCTCTGGGCTGGGAGCCTGCGAGGTCACTCCAGGCAGTGGTTGGCAAGGTGGGACCTGAGCTGCCCTGGCTGTGCTGGGCACTCTGTTCTCCAGGGAGCAGGGGAAAATACTAGCTGAACAATCACACGAATTTCAATGTAATAACTAGGAAATGCTTTGACTCCCAGATGCTGTTAGTGAAACTTGCTTTTTGATTACTGCTTTCTAGTCTCAACGGACCAGCCTTCCCAGTTACCCGCTTACCTCGTAATTGCAGCCTTTTCCAAGTCAACCAGCTCTGTGTAGTTGTCTTCGAGGCTTTCCCCACTATTGCTCTGATCATCAAGTTCGATGTTGACTTTCTGCAGCTCCATGCGATCCATTAGAGCGGTCAGCGCTTTCCAGCACACACACACTCACTCACACACACACACACACTCACACTTCTTCTTCAGGGTAAACAGCACCGCGCCGTCTGCCTGCGGGTCCTCTCTACCATGCAGGGATTGCCAGAACACTCTGTTCTGCAAGCAAAACACAACAAAACTCATTAGATTTTTCCTCAAATTAGATAAACCAGTGTGAATCATTGGGTTTGTGTTTGTTCTTTGTAATGGCATTAAGAGGGATAACCGTTGCAGACTGGGAAAATTCTGGGCAACATAATGTCCCTTTATATGCCCAGCACTTGGCCCTCCTGCCTCCCTTGGAATGGTAAGGAGTGCAGGGACCACGGGATGCGCAGTGGATGTCCGGCATCTGGCAAAATTACAAAGCCAGGTGAAGATTATTTCTTGACCTGTAGCTTTTGTACTTCCAAGGGATGGTGATGCAGATGTGCTTGCTGTTAGAAATGGAGCTTATCAGGGCTTTCCTATCACTGCTTCAGAACATACATACTCCCAAGGAGAATGCTCAGTGTTTTGAATCATTTGCTCTAAGATTAATGTTGCCACAGATTTAAATGTTTTGAAGATTTGGCCCTTTCACTGGGACCTGACAGAGGTGAGCATCTCTGTATGATCACTTCTTGGATAATTAGGAGGTGCAATTCTGAAATAGCAGTTTCTGGTGTTCAGTATATCAGTGTTGAATTCTTATTTGTCCTGTGACTAGAAGCTCTGTCTCACACAGGGTTATCACATGGCTAGAAGAATGACTATCTTCACCCTTGACAGAGAAATTCCTGCCTTTTAAAAATCATATGAATAAACACTCAACTGCCTATTTCTATATGGAGGGTATTTGTAGGAATCTGTACAAAGGAAACTGTTTCAAAGGATGCGGTACAAACCATAGTTAAAAAGAGGACTTCGTCTCTGGGATTTTAGCAGCTTTATGTTACAGTCTCACAGGCAGATACACATTTACCTTTATTTGTTCATTCCCAGATTCAAGAGGAAAGCACTGTTGCAGTTTCACAATACTTTCCCCTTCCCAAAGGTATTCCTTGATATGTTTTATATTTCCATTTCACATCTGGGAAGACAAAGGGGCACACAGGAGAAGGGGGCGAGCAGACCAGACAGCACATCGTTGGCACACCTGGGGCCAGTATCTCGGACTCCTGGCATGCTACCTGCTACCCTGTCATCGGGCACACTGGTCACTGGTCAGGCACACTACCTCTGTCATAAACATCCCGTGCTAAATGCAGCCCAGCACTGAGTAATAACAACATCAGAAAACAAGGCAACAAATAATTTCTATGTCTATCTCTTTGTAACACCAAACATGCAATTATTTAATTGCTTTTTTCCCTGTTTTTTGCATTTACAGTTGTATAGATAGATCCTTGCTTGATGACCAGACCTTTGTTACCCTCTGCTACTGATTACATGCTGCTCTTAAGGGCATCTACAAACGTATTTGTAGTGGCAAAATGTTAGAGTGCACATGCTCAAAATGCAAATGTAAACTTTAAATACCAATACTGGAGGCTAAAACTGACCCTTAGGCTAGAAATCAAAGTCAGCTTCCTTGCTTCTTATTAAAAGCATTCACCCAGACCAGACAACTGAAAAGGAAAAGCAGTATCATAGCACATTAGGAGATTTCCTACCAGAGAGAGCGGCTGTGTTCATTCCTTTCAGCTGCTGCGCAGGGAGTGTGCGTGAGGGGACAGTGACTCGGGCATCAGGGCAGAGCCACCGGCACTCACATTCTAGTGACCGGGGGGGGGGTTGTGCCCATTTGGGATATGAATAACTCCAGGAGATTAAAAAAACAAACAAACAAACACAAAAAACCAAAACCCTAGCAGAGCCCTCCCAACTGTGACTTCATTCACAGAACCATCTTCATATGTAGATGTGTCTGAGGAGCTGCATCCTTCCAATTCCTGATGCTTACTTTTAATCAGTGGTGTAAAAGTTAGGCAGACAAATCTCACTGCTCTTAGCCCTGTTCTGGTAAAAGGCAAAATTTCTACTGTTTGTACTGCCCAACGCTTGTCAGAGAAACATCTTTTGCAGAAGTGGGAGTCCAAAAAATACAAATCTTCAAAGAGTTGGGAAGTGGAGGAAAAGTAAGCAAAAAAAATTGCCAGGAGTTGAATTACACTGAGATTAGGCTGAGGAGGAAAGTCTGTGCAGCACAGCAAACACAATTTGGAAAGAGGAGCAAAAGTTGACTGGAAATACATGTTACAGCATAAGAATCATCTGGACATTTTCCTATCAGACTTTTATGTTAATAATCTCATATGTGGGTGTCATCTCAAGAGGATGTGGAATTTCTGCATAAAGTATTGATTTTTTTAAATTTTATTTTACTTTAAATTTTTGAATTCCTAAATGTCTTCTGTTGAAGGTGCAAAGCCTCGGGTAGCAAAATTAAATCTGCTGAGAACTTGGTTTCTTGCAGTTGTTACTTTTTAGTAAGCAGTTAGTAGAGCTCAAAGGGTCTGCAGACTGTAAGTTAAAAGCCAGTGGCATAAATGTGGGCAGGATGAGACCCATGAAACAGGGTCAATATTAGATTTGAATCCTGCAATCACTAATACCTGTAATTACAACTCATGGTGCCTTTGAACTTCAGCATTAATTGTCAGAGTTGGCCCTTAGTTGGTGAAAATCCATTTCTTTGGGTTCCTAATGCTGCAGGTACTGAAGGGTTTGGGAGGATGCTGAGGTACTGGCAAGCGTGTGGTCCCCATGAGTAATGTAGAAGGGGAAGATCTGACATCCCTTCAGCTGAGGAAAAAATGGGGTAGCTCCGTTCCTCTTGGGTTGATGCCTAACATGCAAGACATTATTTAGAAAAAAGGGGCTGCACTAGCTGGCTCTGTTTAAAATGAAATGCTGGCTGCAGCTGCATGCTGTGCCATGCCCAAACCTGCTGTCAGCCCTGGCAGATGGGAGCTTGGGTACACCCTTGCAGGACCTCTGCTCCTGGGCGATGGCCAGGCATCAGGGCAGTGACGGCATGACAAGACATGGCCACCAAGGTCGGGCACACCTGGGTCCTGCCAGCAGCTTAGCACATGATACTGGAGGAGAAGCACCAAAGTTCATCTGCTTTAGCTTCCCAGGGACTTAATGCTTTCTGCTTCAGAGTTCTGAATTTGGTACCTAAACCCCGTTTCAAGCATCCAAACCCATTGTGACCTGCCTAGCTTCCTTTCCCTTCAGAGGAAGTTTGGAAGTAGAGAAAAAGCTCTCCACTTCTTTTTCCTTTCCTTTAGTTAAAATCAATAAGTTTACATACAGGAAAAATCTCTTAGTGCTTCAGAGTTCCTTAAACTTGGCTTCAATACAGTGACGGTTTTGCTGCCTCCTGTGTCCCTTGGCTGAACAGAAAGGATTTATCTTTAAAGTATGGTATTAGCATGCAAACACTGGTTGCAAAAGAGCTTCACCTATTATTAGAGGGAAGTTAATCATCCCTATAAAAATATGTTTCTTTTCAAGTATATGATATGGTTCTGCATCATTTATGAAATAACAGTTTTCAGAAAGGCCTCAGGAAATGATGAAATTTTTGGCACCTGGTTTCACAATGTTATTGATTTCTGTCCTGTCTGGAGTTTGGACGTTAAGAGAATGGACAACCATATGGCAAATAATGCCAGGTCACAGATGTGACTAGCATTTTCATGGATTTTGCAGTATCAAGGTTTGTAAGCTCTGTCATGGAACTGATTTAGCAGTTTCTGCCAGATTCTTCATCTTCATGACAGTACGTTTATAATATTATTGTTTGTACAGCTATTTAAAAATTAAGTAAGTGTTGTCACTGTGCAATTAAAACAATTAAAATTCAAAGCCTGCTTTCACAAATCCATTTATTTACAGGAATTTTAGCCAAGTAAATCAAGAGCCTTAGAAAAAATTCTCAGAAGTTAGACAAGGGCTGTATAGGAAAGCAATTATTTATTTTTCAATTGCCTGATCAATTCTAAACACATTTTGCTGCTTCTCTGGCCGCTTAGGTTTTGAATTGCTGTACAAAGAAGCAACCAACCAACCAACAACCCCCCCCCCCCCCCCCCAATTTAATTCCTGAAGAAATCCCAAAGATACTTGGCAACATAAAATGCCATATCAGTAAATCTTAAGGAACCTATCCTTCATATTGCACTTATATTTACAGAGTAATTAATTTTCTAATTCTCAGTTTTCAAAGACGTGGCCAGTCTCTAGAATACAAGGATTAAGCATTGTAAAGAAACAAAAGGTTTAGGTTTACCTCTGAGCCGAGCAGGTTTTCTTGCACCCTTGCTAAGCAGGTTATATCTTTTAGGAATCGCACCTGTAATGAAAAGTTTGCTCCTGTGCAACCTAGAGCAGTCAGACAGTGATTTAAAGACAAATGGGAGTGTATCAGATGAACCAATCAACAGCTGCTACACCCCAACAACTCCCTTTGACAAACCTGCGTCAGCTCTTTAAAAAAAAGGGGGGAGAGAGAAAAAAAAAAAAAAGAAGAAAGGTAAATCAGTTTATTGGAGCACACTGAGGGCAAACATCTCAGTTACCCGAGCTATTTGCTCTCTAAGCTTAGCAGTGTTACAAAATGCATGTCCACAGAACGCTTCACCCAGGCTTGATTGTGCTTTCACTCGATCGCCTGGGTTTTTGAATGATGTGTGTGTGCATTAAACTTGCAGTTTAGCACAATAGTAATAAGGCTGGAAAATATGACCTGGGAGAAGCAACTAAGGGTTCCCACACCGCTCTTATCACTGCCGCTATAGAGCTGCATGTTGCAGTTGCAGTGAGGTGGGCACGGCAGGACTTGGTCAGAAGTGTATGCTTTCAAAAAGGCTGCTTGACCTGTGCCTTAGTTTCCCAGTTGAAATGTTTACTGTAACTGTGATTGTGGAGGTATATGTCAAGTGACAAACGTTACTCATTTCACGGCAATGCAGACCTGGGGAGAAGTATTTCATTACCTCTGATGTGCCTGTAATACTGTAGAATTTACAACCTTTTATCCAATTACAAAATGACCATAATTAAAAAAAACCCAACCAGAAAACCCCAATCCTCCAACCCTCCCTCCCTTGCAGGCTTTGTGATTAAAGCCCTCAGACCAGCCTGACTGTGAAGGCAGGAAGGCAAGTGGGGAGGGGATGTAAGTTTTAACTCTGAGAGTGTCCTGTGGAGAAGTTCAGATTGCTTTAGCTCAGGCTGGGTGACAACCTGTGGGAACCCAACGCCGTTCTGCCAGGGTTTTAACCTGCTTGCTGCCAGCACTGGTTGTGGTGTGCCATCTCAAGGTTCCCCCCCGCTCAAAAAAAAGTCCTTGTTCCAAAATAGACTCAGAAAAAGAGTTTATAAAAAAAAAAGCTGTCTCCTGCAGTTCTGCATTCCCATGAAAATGCCACTTACCATAAGGCCTATCACACCACACGATGACAAAAGTAGTACATTCCAAAGATTAAGAGATGCAAGGTTTGGCCCTAGAGGTCCTATCTTGCTTTAAGCCTATAGCATATTTGGAAAAATGAACAAAGTTTTGGACTTAAACTGATTGAAGGGACTTTGAGTCAGAAAGCTGCCTGTATTTTCCATTGTATCAGCTGGCATCATGAGGGAAACAGGGTCTCCCTCTAGAGCATATGCCAAAGAGTGGGTGCCATTCGTGAATTAAAGCAGTTCTCAGCGGTGGTTTGGCACTGGTCTGCTCTGTGCCACTGCTAGGGTGAGAGGAGCAGAGCTGCAGGAGGGCTGGGAAGGCAATCCTGCTCTGTTTGTGCCTGTTTGCTTTGCACACTTGACAGGGCTGTGGGTATAGGCAATTTCCACATTGAGCTGTTGTTCATGTGGATGCCTCATGTAACGACAGGGGAGATAAAAACATTTCTTTAAACAAATGAAAATAAGATTGTAAACCATAAAGCAAACAGCAGGGAGATTTGGAGACAGATGTACTAACAAATCAGCAACAGCTGTGAAAATTACTTCTGATACATTTTTTGAACCTGATTAAAAAAATAAGCAAGATTAGAGTTCATTTCCTTTTCAAATACTGCAGATATCAATGTCTACATCTGACACCCATCGAGCCTGAGCAGCGTGGCACAATTGTCTCTGCAGCCACATCAGGGCTCTTGGGTGGGTCTGTGCTCAGCACATGGAGGGATGGAGTCATCAGGACTGATGGTCCTTAGCAATGCCCCTGTACCAGCACCCGATGCCCCAAAGATCCCAGGCAGCATAAGGTATGGGGACAGGTGGGGCTGGCAGAAACCAGTAGTAGTGCTTGTAGGCACTTTTGCCTACAGAGGAGGAGCCAGCTGTATTAGCACAGGGTTTCTTGACACCACCAGCCCTTTCTGCCTACTCTTAACTAGAAAAGCACTGTTCAATTTTCACCTGGAAAGACTTCACTCAGCAGAGCAAATGTTGGTGGCCAATCTTCAGACTGAAGGGTCATCGTAACCCATCTGCAGAGCCCTTTCTATTTTGGCTTCAGCATGGCTATATTTGATTTCACCATTTTCTTTGTATTTGCTAGGATTACTCGAAATCACGCAAGAGTTTAAAGAAAATATATGTTCTTGTTTTCTGGAAAGGAATAGCATTAAATTCTTTATTATAATTTTAGAAAAAGTGAACATCATCACACCGATGCCTGTTTGTAGCTGGTACAACATTCTGTGAGACATGTCTCTACCACGGGTACTTTGCAGCCAGAATAACTTCTCTTACATTCAAAGAAGGTCCAGGTATACTCCTTTTGACCATCATCCCTGCCCTACTCCCAATCCACCCCCCCCAAAAAAAAAACCCTGCTAAATAAATTTCTTCTTTCTCTGTGAATTTGTGGGATCATACTAGAAGCTCCAATGGTCACTTTTGTACCAATAGTGCATCCTGCAGCTCACCAGGGAGTGTTTCCCCCACAGTGCCCAGACCCTTGTTTACCCTTTCTCTGAGGAAGCCGGGTCAACTGCAACCAGAACTGTAATATTTGGTAGAGATTGGATTATACTTTCCCCATAGAGATAATGCATGATCCAGTAATACCTGCCATAGTTTACAGGAGAAATTTCCAGACATGGCAGGTCCAAGGACTGAGAGCTCATTTGCTGCACAGAGATCGCCTCCCTAAACAACCTTCTGTAGCTGGAAGGGTGTTTCCAGAGCAGAGGTTTTTGGCAGCGACTGGAGCAATGCAGTGCCATTAGAAAGGCCTCAGTGGTCCTTGCGCTCCAGGCACAACCTCACACATTCACCTTCATCAGTGGCTCCCGTTTTCTAAACACTATATTGCTCTTCAGAGAGTGATACCTCCCTACCTGCCATTGCTCAAAACTCTCATCTGAGGCAAAGAGCAATCAAGAGCTGGTCTGGCTGTGTGAACTGAAGGTGCTGGCCTGGACCTTGGTACTTCAGGTCCCACAAATGTAGGGAGCACTAGGGCACTGATGGGGAAAGTCCACCATGCTCTGCTGCCTGCTGTGCTTTGAGCCTAGATTGGCAAAAAGGTTTATAGGGTGAAAAAACGTTGGTGCCGAACATGCAGGAGTTGCATGTACCAGAATACTAACTGCATTTTTGGTGTGTTTTGGCCTTGTATGGTTTTTTTTTTCTTTTTTAGAGTGTGAGATTGTGGTAAATGTGTCAGTATTTTCCTGTTTTCTATGAACAGGAAATCCTGCTCGCACCTATAAAGAGAAAAAAAATGGTAATATGCATATTTTGGAGTTACCACTGCTCTCTGACTCATACTAACTTCCTCTTGGCACAAGGGCCTTATGTCTGTCTGTGTGTGTTTTTTGGTCAAATACTATTTCTAAAGCTGCAGAAGATTTTGTTGGAGCTCTGAGTTTCGTTTTCACTCTGTACTCATCATCATTGTCATCGAGGCAGCCAGTCTGTAGAGGAAAGCAAAGTGTATTGTGCTATTTTTTTGTGGCTGTCTGCTCTTCACTAGTACACTAGAAGTCAAAGCAATCCTAGTGATGATAAAGCAGCTGCATTCAAAGCACCTGACTATGCACACATCTACACAGAGGTCCAACCCCACACTTTAAATGGGTTAGAAGGCTTTCTGCAGGGTTCATTTCAGTGTTAACTGGCTCTTGCTATGCTTTATCTTTAGAAATGCACACACAAAATACGAGCTCTTATTTCACTGTTTTTTAAAGTTTAAGTCCAAAAGTAGTGATTTCACCTCCTGCATCTCAAAACCCCGGAATCTTGTAAATCTGATTTCAGTTGGACTAAAACATTTGGATTTTTCAGAACTGAAAATGTTGGGAAAGTAGGGCTTGTTTAAGCAGTCAGAGGGAAAGCTAAGAGGGCGCGGGTCATGAGAGCAAGATGTAGCTATTCAAAGTGTAGCTAGTTACAAAGACAACAAAGGCAGACTCTAGTGCCAGGCAGCCCAGACTTGGGGCAGAAGACAAGCACCAGAGTATGAGAGGTTCAGGTTGAACATTAGAAGGAAGGTAGTGCAACCCTGGAACATGTGTCTTAAGGAGGCTGCAGAGTCATTGTCCTTGAAGGTTTTCAAGACTTCGTGAGGCAAATCCATATCTGAGCTGAGCTGGTGTTTGTGATGGCCTTGCTTTGTGTAGGTGGCTGGACTGACTGTCCATCACAGGTCCCATCCATCAGTGTTCTGATGAGTTTGTGAGACTGCTTAGTGCCACAAGCAGGAACATGAAGATATTGAAGATGCCTTCAACACTAGTGATAGCAGGAATGCAATTAGGTGAGACATGGCCAGATATTAGGTGAACAACACTTTGTGTGTCAGAAGCAAGTTAAAAAAAGACAATGAGGAATTCAGTAGTCCATTGATTTCTTGAGATTTGTTGGAGAAAGTGTAGTGCTAGTTTTGGCTTAAGAAATCTTTTTGTCTTCACAAATGCACTGTAAATATATAACTACCCACAAATGAGCTTCAAAGTGCTCTCTTATAAGATAAATATTCACAAACTTTGCCAAACAAAGCTGAGGATATTTGGTAAATTCTCTGTACGGAATAACTGGTATGTTCTGAATTAAGGCTGCAGCATCCTGTTTTTCCTTTCTGAAAACATGATTTCTTCTTATCCCCAAGTTTACTCCAGTCTCTCTGGCAGTAACGAGCTTCACAGGGCAAGTATGTGAAGCTACATTTGTGATGAGCTACACTGAACTGAGAAAGAACTAAAATACAATATTAAAGAAAACTCAAGTGATTCATTTTATAAAACAGGATTCCTTGCAAACCCCATAAATTTCAGAATCATGGATATAACTGACAAGATATTAATTGCTTGACTACTGTGCTTTTTGACTTAGTGTGCTTATAACATCACGTGTGACTACAAGTGGCACAGGATATTTTCTTTGTGACATTACCACATCTCTTTATTGTAATGCCAGTGCAGACTGTAAGTGTTTATTGATGCCCAATACTTTGAAGAAGTGAAAGACAAAGAGTTTAGGTCCACGAGACCTAACAAAATGCACTACATTGCAATGAATGAAGAAGGAGACAGTTTGTCTCAATGCAGGGAGACAAGAACATCTCAGAAAATGATTTAGCCCACCTAGAAGGAGTTTTTGGTCACCAGTTACCTTCTTTAATACACTTCAGTCAAGTGCTTAAAGGTTGATGGTATGAATCTGGGCTTTGGGAAAGGTATATGTGTTATTTATGCTATTTAGAAGAAGGACTTACCATGCAAAAATTGTTTTGCCTTCTTTCTATTTGAATGATGTCAGGAATGGACAAAAACAGC
The DNA here is from genome assembly GCA_020800305.1 of Porphyrio hochstetteri. NCBI lineage: Eukaryota > Metazoa > Chordata > Aves > Gruiformes > Rallidae > Porphyrio > Porphyrio hochstetteri. Next base: position 35,460,570 of record CM036905.1, on the reverse strand, counting down.
CTCTCTAGATTTTTACCCCAGGTCTTCTGTTGTTCCACACCCTCATATAAAAAGATTACTTCAGTGGTGCCGATTCCCTCTCCATTATTTTCAGAACACATTTGGGAACATCTCACACTGTCAGAACAATTATTATTGGCTTCAAGCCGCGCCCGAGTAAATGCAGGGGCTACCTGGAGATTTTCGCTGCAAGCCTGTGTCTATTGTTTGCTCTCAAAGTGTCCTCATGTGCTAGAAAGAACATACTGTCCATGCTCTACATGGAACAAGACTGAGCAAACAAAGCTGCAGGGCAGAGGAATGATGAATTTGCTAGGTAGTAAATGGCTGCTGCTGGATGACATGGAATACAATATCATGATTTTATGTGGTTTTAAATATAATAGCTCATTGAGGAATATTGAAGTGTTAGATCACTTTAGTGTAGTCCATTTCTGTACTGATACATATAAGAATTCCTGATTGCTTGGAGTTATATATTGCTAGTTATGCAATCTGTTTAGACTGTGCCATTTGCTAAGTTTAGAGAACTTTGCTGTAAGGAGAACTGTAGGAAAACATCTCATGAAACCATCTTGATTATTAACTACAGTGCAGTCAGCAGGCAAAGGACAGGGAGGTGACTATTCCCCTCCATCAGGAACTTTTGAATTCAGCCTCAGCCCTCCACTCTAAGACATAGTGCAGCAAGGTGGTTGTGAAGAGTGCAAGGCATACAAGGAGAGGTTTAGGGAACTGGACTTGGTCAGCCTGCAGAAAAGAAGGTTAAGGAGACATATTATTGCTGTCTTCAAAGCCAGGTTGGATGGGGTTTTGAGCAACCTGGTCCAGAGGAGGGTGTCCCTGCCTATGGGACTAGGTGGTCTTTGAGGTCCCTTCGAACCCAAACACTTCTGTAATTCTGTGATTCACATGGGGATATGGAGAAGAGAGAGACAGGCTCTGCTTGGAGGCAGAGAGGCACAGAAAACAGTTGACCCACGGTAGGGTTACAAACACCTTAAGTCCTTCCTGACTGAGACCACAGGAATAGTTGTAGCTCCTCTGGTGAGCTAAGGAAAAGAGGTGAGCAAGGGGATAGGGAACCAGTTTGATTGGATCACTGACGTAGCTGGAAAAAGTGGGCAAGAACTTCCTAACAAGCATTTGTCTAGTCTGTCCTTGACCATATTTGTGTTAATCAGAATTTGGCAATTTGTATTTCAGTTGTTACGTTAAGAGACAACCAGTTTTTATAAAACATGCGAAAAAACCCACTGATAGCTTAGCTTCGCCAGTAATCTTTAGAGTCCTGTGACTACATTTCTGTTTATAAAAATAACAATGTGTTCATATAAACTAGGTGCGATTAAAATCAGCCCATGAAAACAATCAGATTTCCCTTTCATTAGCAGACTCTGCGGGAGAGAAATACTGTTATTTGTGCTGTCTGAGCAGCACTTAACAACATTACTTGGACCCTGAGAGCAGTCAGATCTTCAGAAGGAATCAGGATGAGGTATCACTCTTAAAAAGGTTGATGCTTACATAAAGGGAAAAGCATCTCTTTGGACACCTATGAGTGTTGATGGTTTATGAAGATTTCCCAGTGATTAAAAGGAATGAAAAAGAAATGAAACGAATGCAATCCTGGTCTGGTAGAATGTGAGCTAGTGGTGAGAGGGGAATGCTATACACCAATAGCACTGGAATAGGCTGCCCAGGGAGGTGGTGGAGTCTTCTTCTCTGGAGATATTCAAGACTCGTCTGGACGCCTATCTGTGCAATATGTGCTAGGGAGCTGCTTTGGCAGGGGGGTTGGACCCGATGATCTCTCGAGGTCCCTTCCAACCCCTACAATTCTGTGATTCTGTGATTCTGTGATTCTGTGATGTGTCCTGCAGATAGTCCAGGCCATAAAACTGAATTTGTGGTTCTGCTGTGGACTTTCTCTGCCATCTTCAACACACCTCTAAGGCAACATTCATGGGGAGCTCAGGCACTAGCATGGCAATCAAAGCTTACATCAATGTGTTAGGTGCTGACACTTTGCCTGGGGAGGTCCCCAAGCTGCACAGGCCTGGTGCAGCCACCACTTGAGAAGGGCTGAGCAGCTCAGGACCTGGGCAACACAGGTTCTTGAAAGTCAGTTTCTTCACTGTTCAATCTGCGCGATCCGTTTGAAATACACCAAACACATACCTGCTGCTGTGAGATGTGGCAGCCTAACTAACTTTCAGGAGGAGTAGTGTCTATTCATGTCTACCCAAAATAAACCTTGTAGGTAAAATCACAGCAGCCCAGAATATCATGTCTCATTGTCTTAATGGATCTAACTCATTCTCTGCTTCGCAGTCCTCCATCTGCAAAACTGGGAATTTATTAGATCCCGATCTCACTTGGACATTACAGGGGTAGGTGTACTCATGGCTAGGCAGCAAAGGAGCATGTAGGCCCTCAAGGAAAATGATCTGCTAGTTAATAAATTAATGGTTAGTAAAGCCACATAAAGAGGAAGAAAAAAATTAAAAAAGGGTTAAAAAGAGATCAAAACATACTTTATGTGAAACATTCTTGTTCTTACTTTTTTTTTGGTTGAAACTTCATAGCTAGAAAAGCTGTGTCTCTGTCAGTTCCAAATACTTCTCTTGATAGTGTTCCTCATCCCATGGTAATGACTTTTTGTAATGCTTTATTATTTTCTAAAAAAATTTTTAAAATAACCAGATGACTTATAACAATGATTCATGTTATTTTTATTGCTCATTATTATAATTTGTCATACAAAACAATGCCTGGCTGAGCATTTTTCCTCTTTTAAAAGAGAAACCTGGCTCATTTCTGAAGGCTCCAATTTCTGTTTATTATACTAGTTGAAACATGTTTATTACACTGTCCTCTTTTTATATCCCTCCTGCTACCTTGTGCAAAACATACTTTTGCTCTGACCAAACTGTGAAAATTCTGCAAGGTTTTGCCCTCTCTGATCAAGCCATTGATCCACCGAGTTCAACAGCCTCACATGATGGTAGCCGGTATCTGACCCAGCAGATTGTCCTCCACCTCTCAGTACCACACCTAATCATGGGAAGCACTCAGTGGGGAAGATACCTTCATGAATTGTAGTCCTTGTTCTAGTCCTTATAAGTAGAGTCCCTGAGTTTTAAGTTCTATACTTCCCTAAAAAGTGAGTTAGAAACGGTCATATGCTGCCTGTCTCTATGGTTGTTGGTATAACGGCATTTGATCGAGAGGAGAAGCCGCAGGGGACGTATGTAATAGCCAAAAATAACAGTGATAAAGCAAATGGTAATGACAACCCTATTTTCTTATTGCAGCTGCAATGAATTTGTGCAGAACCTTGACTGAGAGGCGTTCCAGGCACTTAACAGCCTTTTGGACCCCGGAGCCACATCAACTCCATGGCTTGATGGAAAGAAGTCTGCCAACAACTTTCTGGACACAAATAGCAATCAAAGAAAATCACCTTATGGGAACTCAGTCACCATTCCTATCTCCTTGATTGTGGGCATTGTGTGTGATTAGATAACCGATCGGATGTTGCTAGAAATGCACTAAAGGTTCATTGTTGCATGAAAACCTCCTCCCAAAGAGTTTGCTTGGCTTTGCAGTGATGTCAATATTTATTGTCACTGTCACAGACCCAGAAAGATTACACAGACATGGCCAGGCTGCTGCACTTGCAGTTCATATAGGGTTGCATACAGTGGTCTCCCTCTGCTTTTGAACTGAGGTGCTATTGCATCAGAACTGGTGCCAATGGGATGCATTTTTCAATCAGCCCAAACACTGTTGGGAAAGGAACGAGTGACTGATGTATTTGGGCTCCTGCTTCTTGCTAGTACATGGACCCCGGCTGGGTTTGAACCCCGGAGGAGCTGATGCTAACAGTATAGTCCCACAACTCCCTTAAGTCAACATAAGCGAATGCTGATGTTAAAAGAGGCAGTGCCAACTTCCCACTGACCCAATCACTGTTTTCTCTCTTCTTGCTTCCCCAGTAACTGCAGATAGTCATAAATACGTATGGGAGGGAAAAAAAAGCGGCTCGTTTTAACCCAGAGCGTTGTCCTGTTCCCTCTCACCATGGCTGCATGAACATCTGGCAGAAGGGAGAGAGAGACGCAAATGCCAATAAGCAGGCAGAGGACTGGAAGGTAAGCCAGGACTGCTTATTCCAGTTTAAACTGATTGTGGAGCTAGCGAGTAACCTAGAGCACTTGAACAGTGTTCCCTCAGGGCTAGTGAAGAGCAGAGGTTGGGTGTGCAAAGGTGGGAGGCAGACTTCCTCAGTCCATTATACCCAGCTTAGGCAGATGAAATGAAACCAATTTTCTAACTTTGAGAAAATGCCATCAGAAATGATTAATCTAGTCTAAACATAGCTTAAGTACCGCTCACTTACAAAGTGCTTCACATTATCCATGATAACATCCAATATAAAGTACTGATAATTTCTTGTGAAACATAACCTAGTTAAGTTGCATTTTAAAATCAAAAACCATTGTCTTGTCTTTTTTGGAAGAGAAAATCACTAGCCTCATAAAAAGTTTTTATATTTCAGAAAATTATACCGAGAATGATGTTTCTTAATAATGACTCTTATAACAGCATTACTTAAAACAATTAAATCAATTAGTTCAATAAAATTCTTCAGCTGAACTGCAATGTTTTGGCACTGTGACTGATTGAGTTTACTGCCTTTCCAATTAATGAAAGATTGGCTCCTTTAGCAATTACACTCTGATTAGTCCTCAGCAAGAACATTTTCCATTACTCATCCCCCACTGCTATCAAAGGGCCTTAATTGCTGGCTTTTCATTCTCTCTTTAATCCTAAATTAACAGAATTTATCACAATCCTGGCTCAGTAGAACTCTTGAGGAAAAATTGATTTCCAGTTTTATCAGTGCTAAAACTTCCTCGATGTAGGCAAATCCAAGAAGTAACATTACCAGACACCGAAGCTTCATGACAGTCACAACCACCTAACAGTTTTGGATTCATTTTAAAAATTGTAGCAGTGGCTGTTCATGGACAAGCAAGGGTTAATGCCAAAAAGGGCAATAAAAAAGTAACTGTTTATCACAAAATAGCGTAAAGAATCTTTTCATAGCCCAAGTAATCAAGCTTCTGTCAAGGTGAGGTAATTGTCAATCAAGCTCTCAATTCAAACACAGCTGCTAAAAATCAGAGACAAATGAAGCCAAGCACTTCACTGGAGTTTAAGCACCTAACCCAGAAGTGAGTATAGAGGCTTGGCAGTAACTGAGACCTTGTTGTGACTCCATTCTGTTGTAAGAATGCTCAGAAAAGAAGTCCAAATTGGTGAGTTTTGTCTTTCTGAAGCTGAAAATGGATGTATTTACTGTGCTGGTTTGAATGGTACTTAGTGAGAAAAATTTGTTTTGTGTTAGCTTTTAAATTTTTTTTTTCTTTTAATATTAAAGGAAAAGGTGGTTCTTTACTTCCAACAGGGAATTAGTATTTCTTTTAGTCAAATCCTATCGGTGTAAGCTTTTTCCTGGCTCAGTAGACTGAATGGACATACCAGTGTGTGAGCACGCTGCAATGAGCAGTCACCATTCCTGCAAAGACTCATGCTTCTTTACTTTGTTCTTGCCCATTCAAAGTAAATGAAAATTACACACGCAAATACTGCTAAAACAGAGTTGTATTTATAGTTATATTTTGTCACTGTTAGTTTTAATGTCTCTTTTTCATCTCTAAAATGTGAAAAATTATTTAAAATTTTATTACTTACTCTACTTGACTCTATTAAATACAGCTTGAAGTCAACAATTCTCACAGGGAATTTACTTTTTATTTTTAAATGCTGCACATACATATACCACTATAGTTTATTATCCTATTGTGTAATTTTGCACAAATATCAACTAGTAATTTCGTAAATCTGAAAACCACAATTCCCAGGTGATGGCCTTGACCCTAGAAAAAGTCTAGAGAAAACAACCTCATTACGAGACATACCTTGCAATGTTTGTTTAACTGGTAATCCACAAGAGTGGCTGCCCAGTGCAACAGTACATATTTGCTTCTGAATCCTTTCTCAAAGACTCTATTTAAACATGTGGATAAACTCATCTGGATTTCTCCTTACCTCTGCTCCAGCAAAACAAGGAGACTCAGAGCATAAAATTTGTTTTGTTATTGCAAGTAGTGGCATGTGGTGAGAAAATTACTTTCTATAGTCCTGTTTAAATATGAAGTTGGGAACCGTCCATATTCCTGTACAGATGCAATGTCTGTGTGCACTGCTTGGTGACATTTCTATTTGAAAATGAATATACTCCTATTTCTAGAAGTGTCTGTGTATAGAACTTCTTCTTGTCCATATTTGGCTTGATATTAAACATCAGACTACCCTAACTTCACCACTTTGGCAAGAGGGAAACCAGAATTACTCTATAGAGAATATCAGTCTAATTCAAGATGTATGACCTGGTTCAGATCAGATTCTTATTTACATTAAAATGTAAACAGTTGGCAATGATAACAAGCATTTTATGATGTCTGCAACTGGGATAACACAGCATCCTGAACAGCAACAGTGATAACAGAATTTTTTCAGTCGCCCTGGTTCTGGTCTAAGTTCAGTGCTTTGACCTAGAAAGTTTGTGTTTCCTGAGCCAGTCAGTCTTTACACTTTCTTTCTGGACTTTACTTTAGCCTTTATTCTGCCAATGTCTGGATGGGAATCCCTTCAGCCTGTCAACACCAAAATTTAATTAGCTGAAGAAATTACCTAAAGTGTTCTTTCTTTCTTGGAGCTGCTTTGTGAAACCATGCTAGGTCCAAAAAAAAAGGGAATCAAGAGAGACAAAAGGCAAGTCATCAGTGGACCATAGCTGAGGCAGCATCCCTTCTCCTCTCCACTGTTGGTCAACAGCATAAATTGTCAGAAAGGGTTTGATACAATGTCCCTTCTATGCCTGTTGTCAGCATTTATGCGCGTGACCAATGTCACTCTCGCATGAAGGAATATCTGAGCTCATTTAATGGTACGCTAAGTACCACAAAAGCAAACTTTCTTAGAGCAGGAATGATGTTTGCCATAGTAAAATAGAAATAAAAAGTACAGGGTGAGTCACACTTTTAACATGTTTGACACTTCTGTGTTACTTATTTCAGACAGAAAATAGTCCATCAGCCTCTTGCTCTTTCGTTTCCTTTATGTCTTCATCTGCATTGGGGTCTGTAGGTAATAAACCGTAAAGAAGAAACATGGACTGTATCTTGAAATACCCATTCAGCCTAAACTCTCATTACTGGCAAAAGAAGATCTGAGTAACCAGCATACAGTGGTTTTTTTCCTCTCAGCTCCAATAACTGGAATATTACTTACTAACCTGCTTTAAAAACAAGGGTTAAATTAAATTAAATTTTGGTTTCATAGTGGAATTTTCTGATTCTTGTTATCTTACCTTGATTCTTCCACAATGTCTTTAACATTAATTTCTGAAACACGACATTTACATTTTCAGATTTGATTGCTGGATAAATTGAGAAAAAAAGTAAAAGAAAAGGAGAAAAGTACCTGTATTAGAAACCAAAAGTGTTCTGTAAATTAAGCTAATAAACGACTAGAAAACCAGGAAGAGGTATTTTTTTGTTGCAAAGTTATGTAATTTTCTTTTTACTTGAAACCAGCTTGATTTTACCTTGGACTAAAATGGGCTAACTCTACCATTTTTACGAAATCCAAATCATCAAATGAATCATCAAGACTGGGTGGTAATCTTGACTACTACTACTTGCAAAACTCATCAGTGGTAGTGACGTATGACACGTTTTTCAAGTCCTAATATTCAGTGCTGATGAGAGGAGAGGTGTGATAATAACTTTGTCCCTATTTTGCAATGACTCTGTGACAACCAGTTAGTGCTTGTAGAATATCTTGATTCCCTAAAATGCTGCATGAAGCTCGTCTTTTAATTGGATATCTGACCTTAATGCAATATTCTTAAATATTTCAAATGTACTTCTTAATAACACAATTCTTTATTTTTTTGTTACTTCCTTCAAACTGTGAGCTTTTTAGCTGTGATACAGTGTAGGGGCTCATACCTTACACGAGGCTGTGCCTTGTATGTTTTGAAAGTGAAATTCAAATTACTGACAAGGTGATGAATCTTTCCCTTGTCTGAACTTCACACGCTTGGATAATACTATTGATTTTTTTTGGTGATGAGAATTATCACACCGTGGTTCTGAATTTTTGCTTTCTGGTGCTAATAGTTCATAACAAAGGACTAAAATCACATCAAATTATGTACCAAGGCTGGCTGTCGCATGAATGTCAAGATCTACAGTCTGTGGCTTCTGGGTGGTCCTCAGTACTTTTGGTGAGATACAAGATATAAAGTGATATTTCCAGATTAACCTGGTAACAAATTTATCAGAAGAATAAAGGAAGTAATAACAAGAAGTCTTAGCAACCGGTAAGGTTCCCTAGGAAGTGCTAGATTTATCGCAAAGCAAAAGCAACAAAAATGTACAGTTAACCTCAAAATGATCAATAGTACCTCAGAAAAGTGGTAGATACTTTAAATGGTATCGCACTGGTACAATTTTTAAACACAGACCAAGATTTTTTTCTGTCTCTTGTAGGTTTTTTTAATCCATACCTTTGTCATCTCAAGGTTATACTTTGAATGCATTTTCCTTGGTATTGTCCATAAGGAAAGCAGGGAAGTGTCAATTGTTTCAACACTTAGATGCCGACCTTCTGAGGGATGGTGGGAGGTTGCTCTTAGGACATTGCTCTGATGCATCACACTGTTTTATGCTACTTTCTGGGATCCACTTATTTGGAGAACAATTTTGTGTCTCATCATGCATAATATTGACAGAGCTTATTACAGGTGATAGGACAAGGGGGAATGGCATCAAGCTGCGCCAGAGCAGGTTTAGATTGGATTTTTTACTGAAAGAGTTGTCAGGGCCTGGAACAGGCTGCCCAGGGAGGTGGTTGAGTCACCTTCCCTGGATGTGTTTAAAAAAAGGGTAGATGAGGTACTTAAGGATATGGTTTAGTTTAGGATGCGAATGGTTGGACTTGATGATCTTAAAGGTCTTTTCCAACCTTGTGATTCTGTGAGTTACCGTGGTTTACTAAGCTGCCATTATAGTGACATTCACCTTTAGTGTCTGAAAACTGTTTTCCAGTGAAGACTCTTAAATGCAGAACTTAGCCCTCTTCTTCCAGACCTCCTTGTCCCAGTTTTGTATGCAAAAGTGAAGGATAGAGATAGAAAAAGAATGAATATGCTGACTTGCTGTTTTAAAAGGTTTTCTTTCCACACTGAACAAGCCTGAAGATAACTGCTATGCAAAATATGAATAAAGGATCTTAATGGAGGGGGGGCGGGAAAAGATTAATTCCTCATACTTCAGGGTGATAGTTCTTTTGGAAAGTTAATAAGCTGTTTTTTCGGTTATGTTCTGCTCATAGGTAGGTGCCATAAGACCTGCAGGATTCATTATTCCTTTATTTATATTACTGGACAGTCACCCCCCAAAACAATATCAAAATTATTTCAAGTGTCTCTATGACTCGGTTTAACGCAAAGGCCTTTGATGTGAAGACCCAGGGCAACATCTGAAACGCATCGCATCTCTCTCTCTCACTGACTATGGGAGTAAATTCTCAAAAAATAGCCTTCCCTTCTCATTACCAGCTAATGATGTACATTCATGATCTGTTTGAGTTTCTCCATCCAACCGTGTTCTTCCTGACTTACGGGAAAGATATGTTTGTTCAGCCTCACTGTTCAGCCAATTCAGTAATGAGTACTCTTACTGGCTGACATGAAGCACAGAAGAAACTCTTCCACTTAAATGTATAGTCTTCATGAGGTCAACATACAAGCACCTACGCAAGGCCTGCTACAATAATCAGAGGTTATGAGGAAGTTAAAAGTCTTTACTGTAAATCTTTAGTTTTCCACCTAAATGCTTTAGTATGTGTATTTAGGAATACTTTTGTAGCAGTTTTGTTTCAAAAAATATTATTATTATTTAATTTAAGGGGCTTTGCCTAATATAGGCCTTTCCTACAAAAGTTATTTTAGTTAAAAATAACTCAAGAAAGGAAAACATTTAATCAGGTTAACCTACAAATTTATACAAATGCGTAATACAAGAGTTATTCTTCCATACACGAGGGAATTCGTAGAGAAAAATATTCTCAGAAAGTTACTTACTCTTTCTCAAAGGAAATTATTATAAAAATAAATAGGTGCCAAAAAGATAAACATATTCAATTACTTCTAGCCGTGCCCTGCTTTCTTATGTGTTATACAGAAGAGTGACTCAAATACTTTCTCAAAAAGAATGCACTGGAGTCCAAATGTTAAATTTCTGATGCCATTTTGTTAAACTGAGTCATTAAACACAAGAACTAAAGGCATGGTTCTCCTGTACACAAAAGTGTCTTTATGCCACTCTGGCAGTACAGAAGGGCTGTAAAACAAGTAATGCAATTAATGCCTGACCAAATGCCCACTGGCACAGACTGGAACAGCGAAATGAAGACTAATGCCCATTCTTTTTCTAAAGATTTTTCTGAATGTAAAGTCCCATAACTATCATCAAAATCACTAGCTACAAAAGAATGAGAAGAAACAGACTGATTTATTTTATTTTTATGACAGGTTTTCAGGAAGTGATTGAAGCTGTTTTAAAAAAAAAAAAAAATCAAAACCCACTAAAAACTGAAACATAAAACCCCCCCAACCTCACAGAAAGAGTGCAAATGCTTCTGTGGGTTTGGTCTAGGAATAATTTCCTTTGTCTTTTGGCCAAGTTGCAACACAAAAACAAGTATTTATAATAGAAATGCTGACATAACTTTACTAATAGCACCTCTAACAGTGATTGTTACAATGTGTATTTACTCAGGTACAGCATTAAATGAGAGATGTGAACTCACCATAGCAACCCCTGCATCACATTGCAGATATGCTGCTTCTAAGAGACAGCAAATGCTTCTGAAGAAATAGACATGGATATTTTAGATAAACATGTATCAATTCCAAATTGTGTTTCAAAAATACTTTGCCATACTGTGTAACAAAAAGCAGCAGAACTGGGTGCCAATAACAGTACATTATTAATTTATTACTGGACTTTATTTTCATTGTCTTAGTGCTTCAAAATGTAAGGTTAGGTAACTCCCCAACAAAATAGTGGCAAAGTAGTGACAAACACATTATTGAGCTCTTCGAAAACATCACTGTGGATCTTTGTACTCCCTACTAATCCAGGGGATTCACCTGTCCTTTTTGGGACTACTGCTGTTGACCTGAGATTTTGCACAATTATTATTGTCCACTATAACAGATTCAGTAGAATTATGTGAATACAGCAAAGGTTGGAAGTAAATTTTCTTCTGAAGAGTCTTTTACAATTTTAGGTGTATGTTTCCTCTCCATTATCCCTCTGCTTTTAGTGTTCGTCTTGAATTTTGTCAGCTAATATGTGTCCCTTCAATTTATCTCTATTCAGGTTGGCTTTCCTTCTCTTGCATGAACAAAATGTCACTGTATTTACAATGTTGCTGCTTGCTTTTCTTGTTTTCATCTCAGTCCTTCTCTGATGATTTGTATAATCATTTTCTGTGTTGAATTTAATTTTAGCATTTTTCCTTTGGAAACCTGATCATTAATATATCCAGAATTACTTACATCTTAATAAAAAGCTTTTGTGCTGGTTGACTCCAACTTGATTTTCATCAAGCCCCTTGATGTGCATCAATCTTAAGTCAGTTATGTAGTGCCCAAAAACAAGTACCCAATGATATCAGATGGGTTGCTGTGCCTCCTGTAATCCAGTTTGTGGTGCTGGATTCTTCTTATACTTTACCCAACAATTCATGGCAGGATTTCCTCCTGGAAGGAGAATGGATCACATCTGCTCAGGTCATTTCTTGATATTAAGCCAACTGTATTGTCTCTTTCCAGGTCTCACTTGTAGAGGGGAAACAGCAGTTTTCTCACCTTACCTGAAAAAACTGATAAACAAGAAGTTTTCTGTTTTGCCACATAAAGTCATCTCTCTACGTTCTTTTATCACTGCTGGTCAACTGTCTTGAGAGACATGCCAAAGCCTTTAATTTTTTGGTTATGTGCTGTACACAGGAGCATCACATGAGCAATTCAGGATCTGTGCAACTTCAGGGCTATCTAGTTTCCTTGGGACCACCTGGAAGAGAAAGAGATGGTTGCTAGTTCTACTAAATTACTGGTATGCAATATGTTTGTCTTTTCTTGCTCCTTCTCTCAAGTCTACTTCAGTGTACTTGGGCTGAGCAACTACCTGGTTTGTCAGTGAAGTGGGTATTTAAAGATCTCCAGTGTCTTCTGAACACAGGAGGAGATTACACTGGGTGTTCAAAACAGCAGCTCACCTGAAGGCAAACTGATATTTACATTTGTGATAGTCTACAACCAGTTCACTGGGATGAACCCTGATGCACCCGCACGCTCACTGTTTATGGAAAGAGTGGGGCTTTACACCTACAAATTTCTTATATGGACTATCACAAAAATAACAAAACAATATCCTTATATGATCACCTCACAATTGGCTACCTTTAAACCTCTGAATTGTTATCCGGTGTGATCATTAATAGCAATTAATTCACAGAATCACAGAATCGTAGGGGTTGGAAGGGACCTCGAGAGATCATCGGGTCCAACCCCCCTGCCAAAGCAGCTCCCTAGCTCATATTGCACAGATAGGCGTCCAGATGAGTCTTGAATATCTCCAGAGAAGGAGACTCCACCACCTCCCTGGGCAGCCTGTCCCAGGGCTCTGTCACCCTCACTGTGTAAAAGTTCTTCCGCATGTTGGTGCGGAACTTCCTGTGCTCCAGTTTACAGCCATTGCCCCTTGTCCTATCTCCACAGACCACTGAAAAGGGGTTGGCCAATTCCCCCTGCATCCCATACTTAAGATATTGATAAACATTAATTAGGTCCCCCCTCAGTCTTCTTTTCTCCAGGCTGAACAGCCCCAGCTCACTCAGCCTTTCCTCATACGGGAGCTGTTCCAGGCCCTTAATCATCTTCGTAGCCCTTCTCTGGACTCTCTCAAGGAGATCCCTGTCTTTTTTATACCAGGGAGCCCAGAACTGGACACAATACTCCAGGTGGGGCCTGAGCAGGGCAGAGTAGAGGGGGAGGATCACCTCCTTAGACCTGCTGGCCACACTCTTCCTGATGCATCCCAGGATCCCATTGGCCCTCTTAGCCACCAGGGCACACTGCTGGCTCATAGCCAACCTGTCATCTACCAGGACCCCCAGGTCCTTCTCCACAGAGCTCTTCTCCAGCAGGTCATCCCCCAGCCTGTACTGATACTGACGGTTATTCCTCCCCAAGTGCAAGACTTTACACTTGCTTTTATTAAACCTCATCTGGTTTCTCCCTGCCCAGCTTTCCAGCCTGTCCAGGTCTCGCTGGATGGCAGCGCAGTGCTCCTGCGTGTCAGCCACCCCTCCCAGCTTTGTGTCATTGGCGTACTTGCTACACTTCACAGTGGAAAACTCTGCACTTTGCAGAAAACATCAGCAGTGCTTTGTAGTTCTTTTATATTTGACCAGCACCTTTTCAGCAACAGCAGTGTCAGGCCTACAGAGAAGTTCTTCCACTAAGAAGATGTTGCCACCCTCTAACACATATGCTTTTATGACAGACTAGACAGTGAATTTTGAGCTAGTCGAATAGACTTATCTCCACAACTATGTTAAAATAGCATATTTTCATACTGCTATATCCCTAAAATGATGACAGGATTATTTTTAACCTTAAGGGAATGGTAAGGGCTCTCCTACCAATCTAATTTGCATTTTAATCATATTTCAGGCATTCCAAACTTCAGCAGAATAAATTGCATGAAGAATGTAGCTACCTGAACGTAACAATAAATGAGTGAAATCCATGTTCTTGGGATTGATAAAGAGAGAAAATAAGATATTACTGCAAAACATTCATGTATCTTCAATATATGAAATGAAATAAAGCTGAGCAGGAAAAAATATAAAATCCAACCATTATTGTTCAAATGTATTCTATATTGATATCCTTCCACTAAGTATTCTGAATTATGGGTTAGAAATGTTATACTTCTCAGGTATGAAGAATGAAAAGTCTTCAGCTATCTGAAAACAAATTAATATGCTAAAATGTCAATTGAGAATTATGAAAACACCTGTGTTTTTTTCCAGAAAAAAGTGTGAAATCACGTGACTATTGTAGTGCTCAAAAACTGCTCCATTGGCATACATCTAAATAAAGAAATAGCAGAAGAATTAATACCGTTTTTAAAATGCAAATATTCTACATTCTGTAATAATTATTAGAATGAGTCCTAGTAAACAGCGTAACATATTCTTTGGTAATATCTTCAAAATATGTACTTTAGAGAAACCAAGATCTTCATAGACTTAGAAGACATGTAATGATTTATTTGGAACAGGTTCAATTTATTCTTTTGGGCTTTTGATTTGTCAGAGCTAATGTGGAGTGAATTAGTAGGAGCAAGACTAGCAGTATGTCCCTGGTTACACTGTTCTCACTTGCACTGAGAAATACACGCCAACAGGCACAGATCAGGGTTAAAATAGCACTGTCACCAAATACAGAAATTTCTGTATTTGAATGTACATTCTTTCATGCTCGAATAATGCAATTTCTCCTTCGATTTGCAAAACACATATTGAAGTGTTTCAACCCTAAAATTTGACTCGTGTGAATTTTCAGAAATGCATGACTGAATTTGGAGAACAAAAAAGCATAGTGTCAAGAAATACAGCTTTGAGAACTTCTGCATGGCTAAAACTTATTTTCACCTTGCTGATGGGGGATGCCAACATACCAAAGCCGTGAGAAGATTCCTTCACTTCCTTTGTCTTCCTCCACGCCCCCCTCCCCCTCCAAACTTGTCTCACCTGCTGTTGCAGTAGCAATCTTGTTCACTTTGTAGCTTTAACAGGACTCAAACTGTTATCACCCATCTTTTGATAGATAAATGTTACTTAGCCTGCAGTTAATACCAAAAGACAGAGGAAATACGCCTATTTTCTACAGCTTGGGCATGACTTAATAAACTTCAAGTGCACAGGCTCCCCTGTTGCAGGAAGTATGTGTTTTGACAAGCAAAGAGTGATCCCTATTTTGCCTTGCTGTTTCAGGCCACAGGTGACATCTGTGGTGAGGAGATGATATCTGATCCTTCAAATGCTAGAGAGGCTCCACTCAACCAACATGATTTGGGTGTAAATTTTTCAAAGGGTATTCATATACTATAGACACAATATAACTCATCCTGGTATCAGCTGAGATAGGGTTGTTTTTCTTCATAGTAACTAGTATGGGTCTGTGTTTTGGATTTGGGCTGGAAACAGCACTGATAATTAGAGATGTTTTTGGTATTGCCAAGGACTTTTCTGCTTCTCAACCCTTCCACCAGCGAGGAGGCTAGGGGTGCACAAGGAGTTGGGAGGGGACACAGCTGGGACAGCTGACCCCAACTGACCAAAGGGATATTCCATACCATGTGATGTCATGCTTAGAATATGAGGGGCTTGGGGAAATTGAAGGAAGGAGGTGGTGGCAAGCAAAGTGTTTGTCTCCCCATCACTGTTATGCATGATGGAGCCCTACTTTCCTGGGGATGACTGAAGCCTTGCCTGCCAATGGGAAGTAGTGAATTAATTCTTTCTTTTGCTTTGCTTGCCCACGCAGCTTTTGCTTTACCTGTTAAACTGTCTTTATTTCAACCCATGAGTTTTCTTACTTTCACTCTTCTGATTCTCTCCTGGATCCCACTGTGGGGGTGGGGCTGTCTGCTGCTTAGCTGCTGGGGTTAAACTGTGACATCTCCCCAGATATATGATCACTTGAATGTATTCAGTGTTGTTCAGCACATTCATTCACTAAAGATCTAATGATATACTTTACAGGTCTTCTTCAGCCTTAAATTAATCAATCTGGGGGTATGTTGTGTCATTCTAGTTGCTTTTCATAGCAAGTGTTTTAAAAATGTTTATATAGACCCTGCATACTGTCAAAACTATAAAAAAATTATAAAAGTTATTGTGGAAATCTAAGCTAGTGGGATGCTGAGTACAAAAAATCAGTTCACACAGACCAGAGCAATATTATATATACCATTTTATAGTCATCGTTCAGGACAGGTGAAGTTTTGCATACACCTGTAGTAGAAATAATCAGCAACATTTAGAATAAAAATAAATGATGTGCTGACCTTCTCTTTTACTGTTGCAATCTTTAATTAAGCTTAGATTTTGCTTAGATTGCACTATTTCTTCTGGATGTTACGTTAATGAGGTTTTTTCCTTCTGCTTTACCTGATTTAGGTATGGCTTTTATTTCTTCTGTTTTATCTAATTACTGGCTTTTTATACCAAAAACTTTCAACTTTTTTAAATTTACAGACTTCTAATGAATTTTGAACGAGCAAGGATTCTCTGAGGTGAATTTGATCCTACTGACAAAAGTCTTGTTTTCCTTAGGTAGCTCTCATAGGCTCTCTAAAACTGCCAACTCCACTCAAGTTAAAAGGTTAAGTCTCCTGCTGTATTCTATAAAGTCTCTGCTGCCATTCTGGAGTCCCCAAATTCTTCCTCTTTGCTAAGCAGTGAATGATTTATTACCTTGGCATGTTCCTTTCATGGGTCCTGAGAAGTCATGCTATTCCAAAATTAGGTGGTTCATGAAGGTCTTCTCTCTGTGGTACACAAATGCAAAAACCTCAAGTATATTCTGAATATAGAGAAAGAGATTCAGTTAAAGTCTTGAAGTATTTTAATAAACCCAAAGGCTTCTTCATCAATCAGTGTGTCTCCATTCCTTCTGAAAGAAATAGGTTTTTTTCTTACAAACATGTTTCTTCACTGAAGGTGTTTAAAAATCTGATGTAGAAATCTGCTGATGAAGAGCATGAACCTCATATGTAATTTATTTTTATTACAGCACCATTTCCCCATGGTTTTTCTATTTCCTTGCTTTTCCTGAAGGTTATTTATATTTGGGGTAAGGGATGATGCACAGAGAGTTAAGATTTGGTCCCTGATGTTGCTGTGGAGTGGTGACATATGCCCCGGTCCCAAGTAACCTGGTCTGTGGTGGGGTTCATGGGCACACCTTTCCTCTGCCTTGGTGCTGCTGGATGAAACCCCCATCTTGGCTCTATGTTGTCTCCCTGGTGGGAGCTGAGACAGGATGCTGCAGGCACAAGTGGGCGCCAACCCAGACCCTCACCAGGATGGGTGGCTTCCTCCCCAGATGTGCCTACCTCAGAAGTTGTGTGACAAATGGCACCTTTTTTATCATTCAAAATCTTTAATCTACCAATTGCACTCTATTTTGACTGTCCCTTTGCCCAGCATAGGGACAATGTAAATTGTGACCCTGTGGCGACAGTTTGTCATAGGGTATGTGAGCTATGCTGTGGCTTCCTGACATCTCTAGCTCCTTCCCAGTGAACCTCTCTGTAGTGCTGTTTTTGTGGAGAGGTTGCCTGTTGTTTCTCTGTGTTTTAGCCTAGCTGATTGATCCAACGTACATCCACCAGCTCCCAAAACTAGGAATTGCTGGTTGTGGTCCTCAGATGACTGAAACAATAATGTGACCCAAACTAGCTATAAAATAATAACAAGCTTGATTACTTTTCAAGATCTAGGTTTATAAGTTTACTTTAAGTGATGGAAGTAACCTATCCACCTTGGCTTTGATTTTCTTATATTAGCTTGAGGCTCTTGTGATTAACTATCTGTAACATCACTCATCCCTGCTAACGTAGATCCAGGGCACTAAACCCTCCACAACCTGCATGAAATGAGTCAAAGGTTTGCCTATGTGGTTTCCCAAACAAACATGATCAATATATACCATTTTTTTTTAACTAGTGACAGACAGGACACATGGCTGGCATCACATACAGCAGCCTTCGGGCTTCAACATAAGAGTTTTTATTTGTAATTGAGTTTATTCAAAATGGCCTTTGGCACCAGTAAAGACCAGAATTTGGACACTGGTCTTTGAATCTGAGGTGGGGGAGGCCTGTCAGTCTGCCTCTACTGTGTGAAAAATAGCAGCCACGTTAAGGAGCAATGGAAATGGCTTGTGACATCCTGCTATGCGTGTCACTGTAGATACTGGGTGGATCCTTTCATTAAAAATCAAATTGCATCCCCTTGCCTCGTTAACCTTGCCTCACAGGAATGTATTTCTTCTTTATTTTTCCTCCACCTGCCTTACTCCTGATGGGAACAATCTGTTCCACATATTGCAACTTGATGTTATAAATTATTGTTTTATAGTGCCTAAAGTTTTATTTTTCTCAAAACCTCATTTATTATTTTCTTTCTGGAAAGCAAGCAAGCTCACATTGGTTTTGTAAAAACTAAATGTCAGCATTTACATGGCTCAGAGAAGTACCACAAATCTTCCACTGTTGCCATCTCAGATTGCTGGACAGCTTGCATGACATTTTTTGCTGTAGCTGTGGTTTCGTGTTTGAAAAAGAACGTTTCTTTTCTCTTCTGCAGTGAGTATTTCTGTTTGCATCACATAGTAATTCCTCATCTGTGGGGCTTGAAATAAGTGAGCATTAAAGATTGATAAAACATTGTATGGCTTACTGCCGAGTGTGCACCATGCACTAGCCAAGGGAATGGGACACCCTGAGTGTTGAACAGATTTAGAAAATAACTAAGCCTGTCCCAAACTTATTGGTACAAATGGTCCCTTTTTAAAGTTAAATCTGCCAATTCCCATTTTGTCCCTTCTTTTTCTTTAAAATGGGTTTTTTCAGCCATTTGATTTTAAAGGAACAAAGAGATCCAATAATCCCCTGTTGGTTATTTTGGTTTTTTGGGTTTTTTTTTCTGGAACTATATGTGTAGAGCTCTTTTACCATCCTTTCCCCTGCCACTGCAGTAACTTTGTCATAGATTTTCATTACAGAAATATTTTACAATAAAGTAATGAGTAACACAACAAACACATCCATTCTCTTAATTAAATGAGCTACAGCTTTCTGGCTGAAACAAACAATAATATTATTTATAACTCAAATTATATTACATAAACTGTGCTGTCATCTATAAAGAGACTATAAATGGCATGGTAGGGTTCCATATTTTCTTTTTTCTTTTTTCTTTCCCCTGCCCCCCAATGACTTTCCTGTTGACCTCTCTTTTAATTTACAAATAAAACCATGACTTTCTTGACTGCCAGCACTGAAAATTCACCCTGGGTTCTGAGATCAAGCTGTGTTCTTTCTGCTTTATGTCAAAATAGACTCCAGTTCACCTTCCCAGTGCTGAGGTGGCTCTGCAGGGCTGGCAGGAATGAAAAGCAATAACAGTGCTTTTGCCAGTAAAAAGATGAAGTGAACAAATTCTCTCAGAAGTAGGAAGATACCAATTTTCAAGTCAGCTTTATAGAAAACAGCTGTTGTTTCAAACAAATGCGTGTAGCAGAGCTGGGGTGGGATGTCTCATTACTTGATGTTCCTCTGCAACCTTCCTCCACTTGTCCCCTTTGGTCTTTCCAGCCCAGTTTGTGGATCTATCAAGCTGAGGTGCTTGCTATGGTCGCACAACCTTTTCTCTTGGTGGCAGTGCTGGAGTCAGTTGTTTCTGCCCTAATTTAAATGTCTGCACCCCTATGCTTTGTGAGACATCACGAAATCTAGGGATGTCAGTGTCCTAATTTCCTAATCTTTTGGTCAAAGATGAACATTCAGACGCTTCTTTGCACTTGGCTATAAAACCTTCCAGAGCCAGTCTTCCATACCATAGCTGGCAAATACATCTTTGCAGTGAGACTCTGATGGACATACAATCCTTTGCGACAAAGCATGAAGACTTAATTCTGGGGTGCCCAGCACCTCTGGGGCTCAGGCATCCACATGCAATCAGACATAGGGATCTAGTACTCTCCTTTCATGGAGCCTATAGGGGGAGAAGGCCTCCCTCCTTGCCAAGGACAGGAGCTTACATGGGGCAGATAAATGTGGGCAGAGCAGAGCAGCCAGCCATCCAAAAAGATGTGAACAGGAACCGCTCTAGGGGTTTTCAGAAGCTGCTGCATTATTCCTGTTGCAAACCAGGAGAACTGGGGAACTCGATAGGTAAGAGCTACTCTTTCGGGGAAAAAAGGTAACAGAGGAAGCCAGGCAAAGATAGGATTGTATCCAAAGGCACATGTAAAACCCCCTTCCCAAGCTGCAGTGGGTCTTGGCACTCTTGGCTGAACCCATTTTCAGCCGCTTAATCCTGTAATTCACTGTGGTTTATTTCTCACTTATTAAAGAGGTTGGAGGAAAAAAGTAATGATGTGTAAGAAAGACTGCTTCCCATGGAGGCTGTGGAGCACACAATCTCACATTCAGACTCTAGAAAGCGTCTGCTGAATCTTAGGGAGAGGTATAGAAGGCAGGAAAGTCACCATGTAAAGCTGATGGTGAGCTGCTGATGCCCAGCTCTGCCCTCCTCTACCAGTGGCTATCCCTTGCAAGACCATGTGCTACCAGCCCCTCGGAGAATATCGAGCTTACCATCCAGTGCCACAGCAATCCATCTGGAGAGCTTGATGAGCATTGAGAAGCAAAGCTGAACTACTATTTGCACTTTCTAACAGGACAGATTTGACAGGAGAAGAAACCCTAAGCCACAGGCAATGTGTCCTGGCATTTACAGTTCCTTCTGCTGACACATCCCCTGTGAAATATGATTCTCTGCACTGTCTAGTTGGATTTAAGGGAGCAGAAATTTAGCAGAACCTGATTTTTGTTTTTATGTGTAATTTGGCCTACTGGAGATGCATGTAGACTAAGAGGTGAGTAAGACAATTACAGAGGCAGATTAAAATAGCTCCCAAACAAACCAGAGATTTATGCAGAATTTCTTCTAGAAGAAGAAAATCTTCTGCTTGCTTTGGCTGGTATGAAGCCCTTTTTTTTTTTTTTTTTTTTTTAAAAATGCAATTTTGTAGACTATCTCTGACTACTCTGTGGTCAAGACTTCATTTTAATACTCCCAGAAATTTGAACATACTCTTGTTTCTGCCCGAGGAGTAAACATCTGCACATGGTAGAAAATGTATTTGTGACACTGAACTCCTGTAAAGCTCTGCTTTCCCACCAGCCGTGGCTGAAAAGTACTGATTTTTTAGAAATAAATTGAAACATACAGAAGTAAAGACACTCACAGTTAAGGCATCAACTCTTAGCTCAATACAATTTGTTTATGTATTACAGCATCTGCCAGGGGTTATGTAAGATCTGTTGCAAGAACTTGTGATATCTGCTGAATAAAGGCCAAAGTCTCAGTTTAGCTTTTTTTTGAATTTTCAGGGTTTTGCGAATTTGTCCCAGGTTTTCAGTGGTTTTTTTGTTTGTTTCTTTCTTTTTTTCTTCTCAGGAATGTATGTGGTTTGCAGTAGATCACAACAGGATATTTGTGAGGCCCAGTCCCAGGTTTTACTGCTCCAGCTGGTAGAACTGCAAATGATTAATGGCGAAACTACTGGCACCGAGTGCCCTGTGTGTTAAGTGCTGCACAAGTGTAATCAAAGGGCATTCCTTGGGTCAAAGTGACAAAATCCATATACTACTAAAAAGACAAATGTCGTTTTGAATTTGAACTGCTAGGTTATGTTATCAGAAACAACCTTTGCATTTTATGAGTTGTCAGGCATCTAAATTAGAGGAGTGACACTCAGAATGACAAGTCCATCCTTAGCTCAAGTTTTAATATTCAGACTGCATGGATATCCATTTTGACATCTCACAAACTAGTGATCAGAAATCTTAATCCTATTCATTTGATTCAGATGAGTCGTCTCACCAGGGTTCACTGAAGTGCCCATAAGAATAATATGAACATGGTTGTTTAGTTCTCGCTTAGATAATGTTAAGACATTTGATTAAATTCTTTTTTTCCCCTCAAGGTCACCAACAAGACAAACTAACCGAGACTCACAAATATCAAGCTATGATCTACTACAAACTGCATACGTTCCCAAGGAGAGAAATAAAAATAAGATGTTTCTTTTGACATGAGGAGCTTGTTGCTTTCAATAGGAGAGTGAAGACAGGGTAGTACTAATGGATTACCATAATTAACTAGGCCAGCTTTAGAAGAAACAACTATGCAGACAAATTGCATTCAGAAATTAATTGGATTCTGCAAAAGAATTATTTTGCATGAATTGCTTGCAAATGTACACTTTTCCTGAGGATAAATGAGTGAATACTCATTTAATTAAATAATGCATACTATTATATACCTGAAAATACACAGAATAAGAGATTAAAAGACACATGGACAAACTGATCGTGGCACATCTTGACTTCTTAGCTCTAGAGTTGTCAAGTAAAACATTATGTCACACAGGTGAAATGCACTTTGGAAAGATGGAATACACACTCGATTACTGCTCATTATGTCATGGATAAATGATCTAGATGGGATAAGTATTTTTATTCACTATGAGTGTACATTGGGTACAGAAAACTGCATTGAACAAATGTTGAGATTTGTGATGTCTCCACACTAAAGAACATTTTTAGCAAGGATTGCACCTGCACACATGGACATCGTGACAATCCCTACTAGCCAAATGTGATGGTTAACAGCTAACAAAGAGTGGGTGAAGTTCTAGAATAAATTCTACATTTTATATATATATGAGTGTGTGTATATATGTGCGTGTGTATACACACAATTTGGTTAAGTCCTGTATTCTGTTGCTGCAGTAAAAGATTGGCAGGTTAGTACATAGAATGTCCCATGGACAAAGATGGGCTATTGCTCCAGGCAGCTCAATGGGAGGGGACCATCTCTGGAGACTTATCCCATGTGGCTTCTGCTTGAGCTGCACAGTTAGCTTGGTAAACATGGGATAGGGAACAGCATCGTTTATTTTGATCAAATAACCAATAGCTATGGCTGGAATAAAGATTCATTGAATTAAGGTTATGCTTGCAACCTTTGGCATTTTCTGCCTCTTGATTTCTTAATTGGGTAAATATCTATTACACTTTGCTCGGTTGATTAAGCACTATTTCCAGGGTTGCTTTTGTTTATTTCTATCTTTAAAATACAAAATCGCAGAGTAATAAGTCAAGAAGAAGAATTTGAGTCCGTTGGCATTTAAAAAATAATTTGTTTTTGGGACAGCATGGCTTCTTTACACTCAGCCCACATAAAAAGCTACCACTTTTGCTCAAACTTCCCAGGATATTTCACCTTCAGTCAGAGCCCAAATGGAAATTTTTAGAAAGAGGAAAATTGTTGAGGTTACCGATGTGTTGTAATCCAGCAGTAGATAAGAAATTCGTTGCAGTGTTCTGAGCCAGGATGTTCCAGCACTTACGTCATCACCCCTGCACTCGGTGTGTCTTTTTTTTTCAGGAGTCTATTAGCTTCCTCTTCTTTCCTTCCTCAGTCCTTCCTTTCAACCCACTTCTGTTTTTCTCCCTAAAAATATGTTAATTACAGGACAAGTGAGAGGCTAACATGAATTAGTGGAAGAAGGACGAGAGACGGGTAAACACATGAAATAAGAAAATGGCAGAGCAGATTGTGGAAGACAGTCAGGCTGTATGTAAATTCAGGCTGATACAGGGATAAGACAAAAATAGACTATTTAATGTATGCCTGTGGCAATTATCAATATTAATATGACTATGTAATGGCTGTTAGAAGGATAAAACTAGAAGAATAAAAATTGATCATAGAATTTATACAAACCATTATGAAAATTTAAATCCTTATGATCGGTGTTTACTTATGTCTTAGGGTAGAATAATGAATGTTTAATTGCAGGCAAGCAATTTTATGTCAGAATAAATCACAACTTGGGTGCAGTGATGCCATTTAACCAACAATACAGTTGATTTTGGCACTCATTCAGCATGCTTTATATTAAGTTTTAATGCAAAGCATCTGAAGCGCACTGTTAATAAAGCTGTTAGATACAACACATATACAATTAAATGTTCCCCATCCTCTTCCCTCCTCTTCCTTTTAACACACACAGAGCTTATTTTTACAGTACAGATTCACTTTTTGATCTCTAAACTAAGGGAAACAACGAGCCAAACAAAACAAAACACACATGCAACAAGCACAGTGGATTTCTGAGGCTGGAAGGGTGAAAAGTGGAATGACTTCTTGTTCCAGGAATGCTTTGTTAAGCATTCAGAAAAATTGTTTTCTGAAGGAACTATGCAGATTAAATGGTCTGGAACAATATCATATCAAAAGACTGATGATTATATTTTAAAAGAAAGAGATCTCAATCTTAGTCTAGAATAGAGTAAGAGGTATTTGTATGTTTCAGTGTGTATTAAACAAGATGTGACCTGTCCTGTACTTGAGACTCATTTGAGATGTAATATAAAATGTTATTAAAGTACAGGCATGCTAATAACAGAGCAAAAACCACCCTATGTCAACACTCAGACTCCTGAATGTCTCAGGCAGCCCTCGCCAAAGGTCCATAGCCAGCAAACTCCCCTTCATATATTAGCAGAAGCCTGGGATGATGAGAACCTAAAGTGGTCTGAGCTGGAGGTCTGACAAGGAATTTTTACTGTTTAAAGGCAAGTTCTGTGGCCTTTGCAATGCACCATCATGTCATGGGAGATGTGTTATCTGGTGAGTGAGCTGCTGGTGGGGGGACCCTGGCATGGGGAGGCAGCTTTGCTCCACCTCTGTTAAAATCTCTATCACTAGCATTTGCTTGAAAAAGAAGGTGGAAAACCATAAGACAAATGACAAGTTTATCGATATTATAAAATCAAGGGAGGGCAATTATAGTGACCCTTTAGAAAATATCAAGCTAAAGAGAATGAAGGAGTTCTGACTTTCTGTATAAACATGGAAAAGAAATTAGCAGAAAATTAGGTAATGTTATCTAGAAAAAAAAAATCAGATTCTGGTGGCAAACATTTTCTAATGACCAAAACCTAAACTAAACCACCTAGCATCCACCCCAGCCCAGGCCCCTAAAAATTATGCAGAATTGAGTACCAAAGACATAACAGGATATGTCTGGTTTTCTCATGTCTCAGCCATCTACAGTGCCTTATTTTATATATATATACGTAATATATATATTAAAAAAAATAGACTTTAAAAAAAGGTTAAAACTCGGAAAGAAACCTCAAGTAAAATCAAGACTGTAACACTCCTGTTTCAGGTTAAATAAAGATTCACTGAAACACCAGGACACTGGCACTGAATAGAGAAGAATCAGAACAAACTGCTGAATGTTCAGAGCATTATCAGACAGTTATGCTTATCCATCCATTCATCCATCCCCTTCTCTGTCTGTCTATCTAAAACCAAGACTACTCTAAAATTTAAAATGCCAATAGTAATATTGCTTTAGTTCATATTTTAACTGTTAGTAAGTCTAATTGAAAGAGTGTTACAAATTCATAGCAAGAACTAAGTTTAAGTTGAGTTACATTTTTGGTAATTGCAGTACAAACCACTTCAGGTTAAAAGCATTTCCTCATGAAGCAAAATAGTGTCAGCAGGATTACATGACTAAAAGTTAAATTATTTGTTGAGCTTTATATATAAAACTGGGCTAACTAAGGGCTGTATTAATCATATGCTGATTTTTCCCGGGAAAGGACTCTATGTACCCTATTTTACCTAAGCTATGTAATTTTGTAAATGTTTAATAGTAATTGCTTGTGAAAAAGTTGCAAGATGAAGAGAGAATCTGGTGTTGCACAACCTGTTTGACAGTTAAGCCTCTCTGAAATGGAGGTGATTAAATGAGCAGAACCATTTTGCTCGTTTTTCCCAGACCACTTTTATATAATCCAGTTTCTGGTGGTATTTCCTGAGTTTATGTTGCAGACTTATATTCTTTATTTTTCTTTGTTTTTCTAGTTAATATTGATATACACATGCCAACCCATGCACACAGGCCTCCCTTAACAGAATTTTAAGACACTGAGTTCAAGCACTCAAATGATAGAGAAAAACAAGAACCAAGCCTGCCAGTTGTGCTCTTATTTCTTATAGCTAGTTAAATCTACTACCTTTTGTGGCTCAAAGACATTCCTAAACTTCCAGAATTGGCAATGGACCTATTTTTAGAAAATTTGTATAACCTGATGGAGAAGATAATAATTCTGTAATTATGTTTATCTTTCCAGTCAGATGGGTTTATAGAGCTTATAGATAGCTTATAGAGTTTCACATAAAGAATATATATTAAAAAATTTCTATTAATCCAAGTTATGAAGCCAATGTCTTCTTCACAGTCAGAGCAATGAATATGAGTGTATGTCTAAATGGTCTTCATGACACGAGTCCAGCAGGAGATGTGTAGCCCAAGTTAATAGACAATTAAGCTTGAGCAATGTCCATTAGATGTACCCACATAGCTTTCAGTTAATTTAAAACATGCAAAGAGAAAATTGAGGTCTGCCTCCAGAAGGTTGTAAATATTGCCAAGGATATTATCTTGAGTCTATTGCTATGTTAAGCAATTAATTGAAAAAATAGTACAGTACTGTGCTGCCACATACAGACAGTCTTGAAATACTGTAGTGTCTCTGTATAGTTGCTGGGAGGGAGTCAAGCCTGGATTATTGTCAAAGATACCTCCTTTTGCCTTGAAATCTACTTAGAAAAGTTAAAAGTTTGGGTTTTTTAAAAAACCTTATCCTTAACTTTGCGAAAGAAATCAAATGTAGAGGTTAGCATGGTCATCATATTTGGCCTTTATATACCATGGGCTGAGTGTTGACAGCTACACCTTTTCTTGGTCTCTCATGTGTCTCCATGAGTGAAGCCATATTGCCAGTTAGGCTCATAGGCTTCCCAGAAAGCAGAGAACAAGGATGTGCAGCAGAGCTTCCCTTTCCTGGAGGACAGAGGTCTTGATTAAGGCTTCCCTTCTTATGACTTGCTTCTTTTTTTTTAGCTGACAATGGCTTAATACAGAATGCAGAAATGATGCTGGGATTCAGAGCAGGAATTCAAAGACTGCTTTTGCCATGCTAAGTCCTGAACTACATGGTTGTGTGTCCTTTCTGCTCCCTATTTGCCATGGTAAATCACAGGTTTAGAGGCAAGCATCAGCTCCTCGCATGTCTCTATGCTTAGCTAAATAGCACCTTGCTCCTGTGTCAAGCAGTCCTGTATCACCGAGATACTGAAGCATGCATCTATTTTATGCACACATTTAAGAGGATAATTGAACATATTTTTGCAAACAAACACTTGACCAAGAAAAGCTCTTCAGTCATGGGAGATCAGACAGAAAGTTAATTTCATATGTGCTTAGTTTATTCCAACAGCTTATTTCCTTGATCTAGGGTGAAACTGAATGTGGATTTCTGCATCCTTTCTTATGTAGCCTCATCCATCTTGCTTATGCAGAAACATTTATAATTCCAGAGGTGCAAAAGAGATGTTAGTGAACTCATGATTTAATGAGAGCCTTGTGGTCATATACCAGTTTGGTATAAATGGTGTAGGTCAAGATGGATGTTCAGTGTTCATACTATGTTTTTATACCAGAAAGGTTCTAATGCTTCCTAGTTTAAAGTATCAGATAACATTCAGCCCTCAAAATTTTTCCTCCAAAATATTGTTATCCCAGTCCAATGGTGAGGTGAAAGGTGTTACCTTAAGTAGCACAAAGGCAGGAAGAAAGAGGACAGCTCCACGCCCAGGAACAGTTACTTCATTGGGAAAGCAGCCCCTTGCTGCAGATGGCAGCACCCTGCAAATGCTGCCCAGCACAGCTCTGGGGCTCCGGCTTGCTGGAGGGGATCTCATGTCTCTTTGTAGGTTCCCAGTCACTCTGGTCATCCTACTCACTTTTAATTCCTGCAAGATACGTCTTTTAAAGGTCAAGGCATTTTGTAATTCTTCTGTAACACCAGTGATGTTCCTTTTATGCACATGCTTAACGGTTTGGTTTTTTTTTAAATTAAAAAAACATAGTATTGGTAAGACAGAAAATAACATCTTGATTTAGTTAAAGGAAACCTCACATGCAGTGAGCTGGAAATTTGAACCTTAATGGTAAATTTTAAAATGGAGATTCTTTTATCCCTTTTTGGATTCAACCACAACAGAAAGAGAACACTAACAAAAAAGGAAAATCTCATTTGTGTAAAGATGGCCCCAAAGGCATTGCATCCTTCACCCAGAGACAGGTAAGAGGTGACCGCTCTTAAGTGGAATAGAAGATGTAAACAGTAGTTAGGTGCTGCTGGGGAACATACTAAAGATGGAGGATGGCAGTCAGAGGTGTTGCAAACCAATGGAAAAGGAGCCAGGCGTTTCATGTTAGAAACTGTCTTCATTTAGCACAAAGATAGTTTGGCATCTGATAAAAACACACATTGCATGTTCGATACAGAAATAGATATTTAAAAATTGCTTAATCAAACATAGGTTTTAGCACATATTTATCATGCAAACTGCAGATTTTGTTGCTGAAAATCTTTGGAATTTGGTACAACTCTAGCAAATACTTCCATACATTCAAGTCTACTTTTGTTAAAGGCAAAACCATTCCTAGTATTTCTTTGCTACTGACTTTAATACTTGACCATGCTGAGGAGGTGATGCACGTGCTATGTACAGGAACTGGTGGTGCCTGGCTAAACTAGCTTGGCATAGGCAAGTGTGATCTGGCAAGGAACAAACGTTTCCCTTGCTAATGAATCCACGCAAGCAGCTCGGTTTGGACAGAAACAAACTGTAAAATGTCAGCTCAGCAGGAGCACTTCCTCGAATACATCAAAGCTGTTCCTTTCTACATGGCACAACTGAGTCCTTTCCAAGAATTTCTGGACCAGTATTCTTGCTTTTTTAAATGGGTACAAATCCCCCCTCCTGAATACCCCAAAACAAACAGAAAAAAATTGTAATAATAATAATGTAAAAATTAGACGCATCAAAATATTAAAATTATCAGTCATGCAAAGCACGAGCACAGCTGGCAACAGTGTCCCCTTGAGATTTTGCTTGTATCCTGACAATATTTAAAATATACATGTTGCTGTTATATGCTAAACATTCTTGTTTTCGCTGTATAAGTACTTCAAATAGTTTTTGTTTTCATCATGTTTAATTTCCTCTATAGCTAAGAACTAAAGTACTAGCTATGTTATTGGCATGGGATGAATTTCTGGTGCAGCAGTAACCAGAGGTTATTTTTCCATATTTCAGCAGAATGTGATAGAAGAATCAGGAGTAATATCAGAAGTAACATGAGAGTCAAGTTATATCATCTAACAGCATTTCTGAGGCTATGGATTGATTCTGTGGCCAGCATGTGTAAAAGCACAGCAAAACAGCAAGTCCATGTGTTGCTAATTATGAAATAGCAGATTTGGTGTTGTGGCTGTCCTGCACATCCCAAGGCAGGGAAACATCAGTGAGTTGAGAGCTGTGAGCCCGACTCCAGCCTTGCAAGGGACAGTCCCAGCACACACTCGGGGACATGGAGACCATCAGCCCTATGGCCTCAGCTGGCTGCAGGGAAGGAGCAGGGGAGTGGTCTCAGCCAGAGACTGTTCCCCTGTTTGGACAGTAAATAGAGACCTGGAGGTAACAACAATTTGTTAGTCTTCACTACTTATTACTTACTTTATTTTCCTCACATTTTTTTGGCAAATGGTGACGCTGGCTACCTGTTGTGAAAAAGAAAGAGATGGTGTATTGGGATGTAGAAATTAGGCTCATGGGGAAGGGCTCGCACGCTGTTGATCTCTCACTGCATGTGTTGGTGCAGAACTAGAAGATGGCAAAGCTGAGCAGGGCTTCTGCCCAAGCCAGGCTGGGTTTTCATCTAAATCCCTCAACATTGTTGGTTGTGTTTTAACTTCGGTAGCATTTAGGTCTTCTGGATCAGACCCAGGCATGGTACAGTTTAGTAATCTGGAAATTAAGGTATGGTATTTTTATAAATACAAGCCCAGAGCCGTAAGTATGCATTTGTACAAAGCAGGAAGGAAAACTTGAACAACTTGGACGTGTTAACAACTGCGATGGGGTAGGTCTACCTCATAAGCCAAGGGGTGTACCATCATTTCCTTGTTTTGCTGTTGATGTATAACAGTACAGGGACAGTGGTGCCATCAGAGCAGGGGGAAGAGGATACCACAATCAGGCTCCCTGCAGAGACCTCTGGGTGAAAAAGCAGCTCATTGGCATGTTTAGGAGTGGTCAAGCATCCAAGGCTACAGCTATTGCAACTGATTGCCTCTGAGATCTCTGTTAGAGGACCACATAGGACTTCAGCTTGAATTTTAGAAGAGACATATCACTTCTGTGTGAAAGAAGGATCCTCTAAAAGTTCCCAGGAATAAAACAGCCCCTGCTATTCCTGGATGAGCAAAGTGAGCTGTCTATGAGGTGTGGAGGGCTTGACATGGCATCACTACTGGCTCTGCTGAGATCATGTCAGCCAATCTTTCTATGCTAGAAAGGTGCAAAACATGGTCGGGAAGGTGGCCTACACAAAGATGTCTTAGAATATGTATGAATATTTGGAGCAAAACTGGGAATATCAAAATTAAGTGTAGATGAGGTACTTAGAGATATGGTTTAGCACAGGACAGGAATGGTTGGACTCCATGATGTTAAAGGTCTTTTCCAACCTAGTGATTCTGTGAAAACAGAGGAGAAAGCAAGGGGCTGGGAGGAAAAATCCTCTGTGAGATATTGAGAAGGGGACACCCAAGCAGAGGTTTATTTTTAACAGATTAAAAAAAAGGTAAAAACTTACAGCCTAAAATATGCAGCAGTAGAGTAGAAATGCAGCAGAGAGGACCAGAGTAAGACTGAAGTAGGGGGATTAAAGAATAGATAAGTCAGCAGGAAATGTGGTAACTAATAAAATGCATAGCATAGGAAGTACATTGGAAATACTTATACAAAGGGAAGACAGTCTCAGGAGCAAGGTACTTTGTGCTAACCCTGACTTATTACATGACTGTTACCATGAGTCTCCTCCCTCAATTTCTCTGCATGGAAAATGTGAAAAATGTTATTGATACTTGCAATGTGGTTACCAAGAGCATAAGGATTTTTTAGCAGGTTACTAAGCATGTGATAAATTCACTTGTGCTTGGATTTACTACTCCTTACTCTGATTGCTCAGCAGCCATGTGAAAAGTGGTGGCCAAGGGCTGCCTTTGTGGCCAGTAAGTTGAATACTTCTGTAGAGTATTTCAGCTTGAAGGTCCCTTTCCTTACAGTACATAGGCCACCTTTGCTCACCAGTCAGGAGCTGGGTTGGACATCACGTGTTCAGAATAGCACTGTAGGCTTCCTAAACCCCTCACTTCAGCTACCTACAGATTTCTGATCTCACTGTAGGAATTACTGGATGATTTGTTCATGTGTCGGAGGTCAAGACAATAAGCATAATAGTCTCTTCTGATCTCACAAAACTTTTGACTTATGTGGAGTTTACTGATGGTCACAATTAGAATGTCTTCACTTTTTATGTGAAAATGATTTCCTAGCAAAACCTCTATTCTTTTCCCACTCACTGCTTTTTTTTTAAAACTGAAAAGTAGCCTACAGGGTTACCACTGAGAAACATGAGACAGAATCTATTTCTACTTGCTATAGTAGTGTTGGGAGTTTTCTTTGATGATTTTTAATGATGTGTGGCAGTTGCAGCTCAAACTCCTGCAGGTCAAACTCTGGATATGGAGTTCAGCTCCTTTTCAAAAGAAGCAGGAGATGCTCTGTTCTGACCAAGTTGCACAGAGCATTGCAGGAGTCACACGGTTGTAGGAGAACAGCAAAACATATGGATTGTCCAGGAAAGAGGAGCATCAAGTCTTCAAACTATAATTTCCATGGTGGTTGTTTTGTTTTTTGCTTATGATTAATTTCTGAGCAAATTCACAAAACCTTTCTTGTTTCTCAACTGAATTAATGCTCATTTTTAATACTTTGACAGCTCATTTTCATTTGGAACAAAAATAATTCTGGAATTTCCCATGAGACAGTAGTTTCCATTCACATGACACTTGCACTGAAGATGCTATTAATGTTCAAAGTACTGCTTAATAAAAGAACGACAAGGAAGATATCTTTAAATGTTTTCAGATATCTTAAATAAACAAATAAACATCTCCAAATTTAACGGGAACAAAAATAAAAGCAATGTGAATATGCCTCATGTTGTATGATTAAGTACAATCAAGGATATAAGAGAGGAAAGCGGGACAATTTACATGGAGAACATGATTCAGATTCTTCACCCAAATTTAGGGGCACTTAACTACAGTTGGATCCTCCTGTGAGGTTTGGATCCCTGGATATCCATAGTTCTCTTTCCAGGCATGTTCATGAATTTCTCTGCAATTCAGCACCTATCCCTTTACTGAGAGCATTTGGGGTCCAGAAATGGAGCCTCTGTTCAGTAACTTGTCAAACTTACCTTGCCTGACAAAACCAAGCTTCTTTCAAAATTAAGTAAGTGCAAATATTGAAATACATGACTGTTAGAGAGAGTCTAGAGGAGGGCCGTCAAGATGATCAGAAGGCTAGAACAGCTTTTTTATGAAGAGAGGCTGAGAGACTTGGGCTTGTTCCGACTGGAGAAGAGAAGGCTACAGGGAGACATTATGGTGGCCTTCCAGTACCTGAAGGGGCCTACAAAAACACTGTAGAGAGACTGTGTACAAGGCCATGCAATGATAGGACAAGGGGTAATGGCTTTAAACTGAAAGATAGTAGATTAAAATTAGCGATAAGGATGAAATTCTTCCCTGTGAGGGTGGTGAGGCCCTGGCACAGGCTGCCCGGAGAAGCTGTGGCTGCCCCCTCCCTGGCAGTGTTCAAGGCCAGGTTGGATGGGGCTCTGGGTAACCTGGTTTAGTGGAAGGTATTCTGCCTATGGCAGTGGGGGTTGGAACTAGATCTTTGAGGTCCATTCCAACCCAAACCATTCTGTGATTCTATGATTATTACTTTTTTGGTACAATGACTTTACAAGGAGTGAGAAGTTTGAGGTCAGATCCCTACTGTCTACCAAACTATGATCAAACCCCAAACCTCTACTGCCCAAAAGAAGTGGAAGGCCAGACAGGACCTGGGCAAGATCTTTAAGATCAACAATCTCAAAGGTCTTTTCCAAGCTAAATGGTTCTATGATTCTGTAAGATCTTTCAGCAAAGGATGGCTTTTTACTGGCCCAAGAGGGGAGGAAGAAATAGAGGGATGTGGAATCTGTATCTCAAGTGCTTAACTCAGGATTATTGCAAAAGCAGTGCTTACAGCAGGAGCTGTAGTGTCCACACCCTCATTTTCTTAAAATAGGCACCTAAATAGGTATTTATAGTAAATCTGATTTCAGTCCTTCAATGCATTAATTCTCCAAGTACAAAGACAGGGACAACAATAATTGCCTTCTTACAGAGAGGATGTGCAAATAAATTCTTCAATGTGTATGAAGCTCTTGG
Organism: Porphyrio hochstetteri; assembly: GCA_020800305.1. Taxonomy (NCBI): domain Eukaryota; kingdom Metazoa; phylum Chordata; class Aves; order Gruiformes; family Rallidae; genus Porphyrio; species Porphyrio hochstetteri. The sequence continues at coordinate 35,427,037 of CM036905.1, read as the reverse complement.
GTATTACTCTGAATTTTTCCATAGTGGTAGATGGGAGGAAATGAATCAGTCTGTCTTCAGATAAGACACTGAATAAGTGGGCAGCTAGTAAGGATAAGACAAAACATTAAAGAACTGCTCATGGCTTTGCAGCATCCTGCTATTAAAAAGAAGTATAAGTGATAATACTATGACAAAGACAGTGATATGATAAAAGTCTTTACTAGATAGAAAATACTCTCCTCCTTAGCACTTCATTTCTCTGAATGGATGAATGAACTAAATTCTGCTTTTCTGAGAGGGCTATTTAAGGGCTCCTCTGTTAGAATATGTTCCATGATTGATATCTAAAACCAGAAAAATATCCTGAAAAATCTAAAAATACATCTGTGTTTATATCCAAAAACTGGTTGGCATAATTCTGTCAATGTATTTTTCTGATAAACTCCTAATGTAAAGTGACAAGCAAGAAATTACAGCATTCCTTTAAAGAGATGCAGGCTGTATCTTTTCCAATATGAAGTCATGTCTTTATGTGACTGAACATGCCTGAATTCCCATATTCATTCTCACTCTTCCATGTGGCATATATTTATGTGACACATAAATATTTTATCTGTTTTTAGACTAGTGTGATCAGATAAGAGGTAATATTAAAGGATGTGGAGGGTCTTGTGACAGATGGGATCACAGATAAGACTAAAAGGCACACAAAGGAACTACTGAATGGTCAGAAGTTCCTTTTAAGAAAGGGTATGAAGGCACTGCTGAGAGATCCACCCACTTCAAATTTACTCAGCATTTCATGAATGGTCCTGTTTATAGACATGTTTGAAAATTTTTGACCAGTCTCACTTGTTTGCACACAAATTAGAGCTCTGCATTCATAAACTGGTTTTTGAAAGTTCCCTTTAGACAACACCCAGAACACTTGTGTGTATCTGTATTTACTGTATAACAATAAGTACTTTTAAATAACCCAAAATATCTTCAGTAAGCAAAGAGTAAACTTGGATCTAATAAAATTTTGCATTCAATCAATTAGGTGATCCCCTTATATTTCATTGGCATATTTATATTCATTTATATTTATTCTTTGATAACTGTCAGCAGCCGTCTGCTGTCAGATAGACTTGGGGATCCCTTCATTTGAAGGTCCCTGTGGGCACTGGTTGTCCAGGAACATGTGTGTTCTCCTCTCTGAGAGGTTTGTTTTGTTGTCCCAGTGCCTCCCAGATTCCTAGACACCTTCAGTAGCTAAAATCTTTTTCTTTAGTCATCTGTCAGTATTTACAAAATCTGACACAAGTCTCACCTTTGGTATGTTGTGCTCAATTTGGGGCTAACCTTGCCTGCCACTGAGCAAAGTGAAAGGTCACCCATCAGCTACTGCAAGTTTCTTCAGGCTGGTGAGACTTTCAGAGTAGAGAGTTGTGCTGGTTATAGAGCCAATATACCTCAATCCAGCTCTCATTCTGTCATTGCTGAAGGGGTAATATAGAACAGTTGAAGCTGTTTTGTTAATACTTTTTGTATCTAAAGTCTGGATGTGGGATATTTATGGTAGACAGATTGTGTGATTTCACTTCAGCTGTGGAGCCACCGGAATTTCCTCATCTTCAGAGTGTGATATAGAGCTCATCCTATCCCTCAGGGTTATGCATAAGAGCATCTGGTGTGGATGAAAAAAGTGTGGAAACAGTTAGAAAATTCAGTCTTTCTGAGCTTCTGTTTGGAAAAGAGCCAGTCACCATTTAAGATGAGAGAAGACACCTTGGGGAGAGCGGTTCACAGGTGAAGGAAGGCAGGAGAGGACTCTAATCCCACACAGGAGTATTCTGCCAAGAAAAGATGATGCAACTAATTTCAGGTGTATGCTGTAAAAGGTATTTTTCTTTGTTATTATAAAAAGTGGAGTCTGTTAATTCACAGGGCAATTTGTTTATTTTTCTAATTTTCCTCTGAATTAATGAAAAGCCTGCAGCTCTTCTCAACTATCATAAGGTCTCTGATTTTGCTTGAAAAATGAAGTTTCTAACCTGACAGACCATCAACTAGCAGCAAGGCAGCTCAGCAGTATTTCCTCTCCACTCTTTTGAGAAAAGGGCATTCGCTATCTCATTCTGTTTGTTGCTTTCTCTCTCAACAATTTTTCCACCACTTAATTCTGGTTTGACATCTCTGTGCTGACAGAAGAAGTTAAGATTGATGACCTCTTATGTTCTTCTGGTCAGAGAAGATGAATCAAAGTAAATTGTCTTACTAGTTAATAAAAACAGCCTACTTTCTTTTTTCATCTTCCCCCTAAAAAAATAGCATAGAGCAAAGGAGTTCAGGGAGCAAAGATCACGGAGTGACAGGGGAGGCGTTGGATGTAACCCAGTGGTGATGTTTGCTAAAAACTGAAGGTGGCTCTGGGCACTTTGCCAGTTTGTTCAAGCTGAGACTTAGCGTTTAGCTCGGAGGAACTGAGTCTGTTCAGTTCGTAATGTAAACGGATGTCGGTTTGGTTTTGTAACTGGAACTAATACGATTTTAAATAGCAAAGCTATTTTTTGCTTTTTAATTGACCCTGGGTATACCTCTTGTCCTTTTCTATTCAATGTCAGTGAAGGAACATGTGATCCTTGGAGAGCTATAGTTGTAGATATTAAAGCCATTAAGCCTGCTGTATTTTTGGTGTTTTTGATGGAAAATTCTTCAGAAAACCAGAAAGGAAAAGCCCCAACAGAATAAAACCACGTATTCCTATGTATTGGCATAAAAATTGTTCCTCTTTTGGGAGAAATCCAGGCTTAAAGATTACTGTTTGGAGCAGCCTTACTAGTGATAATATGCTGCAGACGTCAGATTGCTGCAGAATTTGAGAGATCACACCACAGATACTGGAAAGTGCAATCATGGGCTCAATCATAGGTAGTATGTTCTTATCTCACTAGTAGCTGTGGCAGTGGTCAGAACCCTGAGGAATTTCACCGTGCTTCCTGCTGGCAGGAAATGTCCATGCAATCTGTGGCACATTTTAAGACTTTCTTTTTGGCCTTCTATTTCAAGAGCTGAAAAAGTTTCCAGGTCTTGGGAGGCAGCAAGTTGATGTATGCTGTATGTCCTCCAGAATTAATCCATCTTTAATTGACCTCAAGGTACTGGTGACCAGGCAGGGAGGATGCTGTTCTCACATTCCCACCTCTTCACATAGTTCAACATGCAGGTTCACATGGTTTGAGTGTACTTGTACTGCTAAATTATGCTTTATTTCCAGGAAATTCTTCAGTGATTTATAGATTTTGTTCAGCAGATATGGAGTCAACTTCTACCCCTGGGCACAGAAGCCATGTCCTTATACCCGCTTAGCCCATTCTGTTCTACCCCAATGCGAAGTTGGGCCACAGCCCCCACCTGCTAACTGCACCGAGCCAACTATTTTTCCTCTGTCCTTCAGCTTCAGGCCTTCTTGTTGCTCACCAAGTCTCTCTTGATCCTTTGCACTTTCCTTTTTTGAAACTAATATCACTTCTGAAGCCACTTCTGAAAAATAATTTTCAGTTTTAGGGAAAAGTAGGAATCTGGTGATCTTTTAGTGCAAAAATAAGGCTGAACCGATCTGCACAGATGTTCTCCATTGCTAGCTGGGAGTACTCCTGTAGAAGTGATACTTAAAATTTGCTAAGTTTCTTTAAATAGAAATATATTTGTGTTTCCAAGCAGAGATTTTGATGAATTTCTTCACAGTTTAAGCACATGGATTTTGAGAGCAGTAAAGTGGGGTGTGATTAAGTTGCATGTGAACATTTCTTGTTCTGGATTAGTGCTGACATCTGCTGTTTGTTCTTGCCATCTACAAGAAACACAGGGCAGGGAATTGCTGCCTGTGTGCTCTTTGCTGTCTCAAGTTCATATTTTATTTCATGTAAGTAACTAATAGAAATCACAAGATACAGTAAAATCTCCAGAGGTCAATAACTAAGTCAGGAGCTGACAACAAAGAGGAAACTGAATTTTTATCCTTCTATATGACGGTTGATTGCTTTAAAGTTGTGAAAGGACTTGAGATAGGTGGCCTAAGGAATAAAGATGTCTATATACTGTTTGGATATTTATCCTGGTAGCTCCTTACCGCGGGGATCACTTTTCTGTTATCCATTTCTACAAGAGTCCCTTAAATACCGGGGTCCTAATCCATAACAGGCATAGCTGGCTGCTGCTGCAGGGTGAAGGAGTTATGGCAACAGCACTAGAGAACTCATCCTCCTTGTCTGCTCCGAGTCAGACCCAGCAGCACCAGTACAAGCAGTGTCAGCTGCTGGCCTGACCACAAACATGAGTATCATTCTGAGTCACCTGGGCAGGTGTCACCACTCAGTGTCACTGGGACCTGCAAGAAAGAGCTGCTGGAGACACCAGTTCCTTTCATAGGGGTTATTGAGCAGCTGTCATGGCTGTGTAGTCATTGCTGGGCTGGGCTGCATCAACAGTAGGAAATGTGCTGTGTAATTGCCATGGTGCCTTGACTTTTCCTGCTCTTGCCTGTAGCCCTCCCTTCCAACCTCACCCCAAACAACTGTGTGGGATAAACCAGTTTTAGATAAGATTTTCTTTGTGATGTGGTCATCATTCTAGTGGACACTGGAGAGAAGATAAGCATGGGAGGTTCTATGGAAATCCCAGATTTATCCCATTAGGGCATCACATGACAACGCTTTACATTTCCACTCTCAAATGAAAGCAAATCCTTCACTTAAATGAAATGACCACATGTACTGACCCAAATACAACTGTGACAGCTGTCAATTGCATTCCCTTTATGAGGCGTTGGAATTAAGCACTCAAATATTCCCAGTTTTAAGATTTTTTCCCCTTTACTAAGTATTATGAGCCAGAGAGATGAAAAATTTTCAGGTTGGTTTTATAGTCAGAAAGGCTTTAAAATAACAAATATATTTATCTTTGGTGTGGTATTTCAGTCCACTATAGTTTCTCTTTTCCAAATTTTCTCTGCAACCATTAATCCCGTGATTTTTTTTTTCCTTGTAAAATGCTTCATTCCCTGTTCCATGGTTATGGGCTTTTAAGAGATTGGCAATTAAACTGGGATGTTTGGCAAAACAGTGCTCCATCTTTCCTGAAATATAATGCTAACTAGGGATGTCGTTGCTGTGGGTAAGGTTTCTGGTGTGTTTGGCTTTGTTACTATTAATGGTTTTAATGGTTGCATAGATTTATATTAAATCTAAGGAAGGAAATATTTCCTATGAGCATGGTAAGGCACTGGAACAGGTTGCCAAGAGAAGTTGTGAATGTCCCACCCTTGGAAGTGTTCAAGGCCAAGTTGGATAGCACTTTGAGTAATTTATGTAGTGAAAGATGTTTTTGCTTATGGTGGGTGTGGGGGGTGGGGAGGGTGGGACTAGATAATCTTTAAAGGTCCCTTCCAATGCAAACCATTCTGTGATACTATGATTCTTCAATGACTTACAATGACTCTGGCTGAATCCAGAAGGGTTCCCTCAGAAGAAAAGGTACCAGCAGGGTACAACATTGAAACAAGTTTTGTCAGAAATCCAAGGTAAAGCCAAAATATTGATCACAGGAAAAGCTGTGATTTGTAACATGCTTTGTACTATGAGAGTAGCATTTGCATTCAAATTCTTCACAGTGTAACCATTCGTTTAGTGTGATAAAACACAATAATATGACAACACTGAAAATATTTGGTTTTGCAAATGAATTGAGTTAACAAATACTGTCATTCTCAACATTGCCATTATTGTGTGAAAGTAGTAATAGTGAAATTTAGAAAACCCATTTAAGTCCTATGAGAGGCGAATTTACTACTGTAAATTAGAAATAAGTATGTGACAGATGATGCTAATTCTTCAGGACTGGAAGAGATCTGAGCCTTTAAATTACAATCCCAGTGAATACAAATAATCTCTCAGAAATCACTGAGATTTTTATTAACTCAAAGCTGAGGCTGGCACAATGCCTCCTTCCCAGGCCCATGCTGGGACATGGCTCAGGCTTTTGACACTCCTGAGACAATGGGAGGGTTAGACAGATTTCCAGCTGCCCACGAGCCCCTTGAGTGGATGGTATGGTCATGGTGTGCCAAGGAGCATGGAGTTACCAGCTTTGCTTATTCAGCTGAAGGTTTCTCTGGATGTGCACTCGGGGTCCTTTCCTGTTGCACCTCAGGGCTGGTGTGAGCAGAGGGAAGAAGCAGGTCCTTGCTTTGCTCTCATGCCTTGCTCCACCAGCACAACTGATGTACAGGAGGTGATTGCTGCTCTCTGTGGGTATACAAACATACTGTTGTCTCCTGAAGGAGGGATGATAGTAAACTCCTGCATGAAAGCAGTTCCTTTGCACTTTAATTACTTGCAGGTCCAGCAATGCACAAGTTGCTTTAGTTTTAATGACACTGTGCAATTCACTTCACAGAACTGAGAAAGCTACTGAAAGTATGAGAGCAATTACAAATCATATGTAGGGGGGGCAGAGATATTTTGGGTCTTCAGTGCTAGAGAGTCTTTGCTATACAGAAAAATGAGGGTTTTTTTGTGTTTTTTCTTTCTTTTTTTTTTCCCCCCCAAATCCTTCTGGTTAAACATCCCCTGCCATATCCCCAAATGTATTTCTCATTTAGCACTCAGAAAGCGTATACCTTCTGCCAATTAAAATTTTTGAGGTCAAATTCAAATTTGGCTGAATTACCAGTTCTCCACAAGATGCCTGGATGTGACTTGACATGGCTGTAGGGAACGGTGCTCTCTAAGTGCTACCTTTGTTGTGACTCTGATCTTTGAGATGGGAGTTGACATCTGCGGTCAATTAAGAGAAACTGGTGGTCACCTGGAGAAGATGCTAAATATTACAAGAACAGAGACAGTCAATGATATTAACCTGCTCTGATGCCTCTGCATTATTCAAAAGAAGCCAGGGATAGGAAAAATAGAATAGAGGCTTCAGTGGTCTCATTTTCTGATGCAATCTTACTGAAATCTGAGGTGGCTGCAATACTAAAATGTAAATCAATACATAAAATAATTTTCATCACCTATTTTAAACAGTAGTTTTCCTTAATCTCCTACGCATTTAACAGGATCTGATTGAGAAGGATCTTCCAAAGCACTTGAGCGTGCTTGTGAGAAATCTGGCCTGCATAAATACCTTCCCTAAGGCTGAGCCTCAGAAGGGTCTCCTGTAACTGTGCTCCTGTGACTGTGCTCAGGAGTTATCAAGGACTGTTCTCCTTGTGGGAATCCTCATGAGTTGCAACATCCCCATGGGAGCAAGGATTAATTTTAGCTTGACTTCTACATGCCCCACTATGCTGACTGCTGTGAAATCTGTCAGGGGCAGATCACCATTACCCCAACTCAGGCAGCTGGTTAGCTCTCTCTTTGTCACCCATTTTTAAGGACAAGGCCTCACATACAAACTCTTCTCGCTATTGCATAGATAGAGGAGGTGATTCTTATTATTACTAATGAGGGGTGACTGTGAAGAGCAACTTGCAGAGGCAGTATCGAAGTGAGGAAGGGAACAATCTGTTCTTGGGTTTTAGGACAAGTAGTGATGGGCAAGTACTGCAGCAAGAAAGATTCATGTTAGACATCAGGAGTAAAAAAACACATTTTAAGGGCAAGCACAGGGAAGTGCTGGAACAGATTGCCTTGAGACATGGCAGCACCTATGGAACACTATGAAACCAAGCTAGACAAGCACTGTGAGGACTGATGTGAGCAGTGTTGTCCTGCTCAGCTAAGGGCAAAGGGATGGAGTTTGTAACATTTCCGGGTTCCCTTCACAGAAAAATTACTTTGCCACACAGACTCTGGGTTTAGGTAGGTAAAATGCCATTATTTCTGCTAGAACTCTTGATACCTTTGTGTTACTGAGACTGGGTCGGGCCTCATGAAGCCCCTGGTGGATGTCAACTAACAGGTCCTTCCCTTCCCTGCCCCTGGTGCAGTGCTGCAGCAGCAGGCTCTGGATGGCAGCTGGGCACACCACCAGCACTTCTCTCTCCAGCAAAGACTCTTTTAACATGTTCTAACAGCATGAAAGCAGGAGGAACTGAACAGCAAGTGGGAGGCAGGAAGAATCATTAGTTAGGAAGCCAGTCTGTAACTTGTGTAATCTTGGTTAAACTACTGTGTTCTTTCAAACATAATGTTTTGCAAACTCTCTCTTTTGTTCCTATAAACTCTCTTATTTGTTGTTTTTGCTGTTGCTATTATGATGATGCTGTGGGGTTTTAGTATACTCCTGTAGTAAGTTAGAGTGAACGGGAGCATGCCTAGATATATTACACCTCTGCTCCATCCCACTGTAACAAGAAACCTTCTAAGAGTGTGAAGAGCTGCTCCTTCTCTTTTTGTGTTTGCTCAGTTAGGTGGTGGCTTTTAGCATGTATATCAAATCAAGCAAACAGAAGCATTCAGCAAGTGTGGTCTACACATGATATAGTTTCTTCCTGCATTTTCAGGTTTGAACATTAACTGCATACAGCCAGGAAGGAGTATGAATATACAGACAGGAAAAACTACCGCTGAATTATTATGCAAGCTACTTAGTGCTAGAGTCATTGCATTTTTCAAAGGGACTTTTAAAATACTGCATCGATACAAATGACAGAATACACCCAAGATGGGAGAGGACTTCATATGTATCATTTGGCAATGGCGCATAACGGGTATAATATTTGTAACAGCTGTTAGGTGCTCTGAAGCTACACTACGTTTATGGAATTTTCCATTGAGCTCTAAATATTCAGGTCACATACACAGTTAAATTTCCAGCAGTGGCAGTACAGATAAAAGCACTCCAACCGTATGCCATAATTGTGCTCTATTTAGAGAGTGCAGCAACTCAGGCATTTTCACAGCAGTCGTCTTAGATACGGTATACATTCTGCTTTATAAATGCCAATTCATTAGCGCATGTAACACGTAGCGTGCTGCTCTTAAGAAAAAGAAAAAAGAGGGAGAGTGCTATGTTTCAGTGAGGAATAAACATACAGGAAAAGAAAATAAATCTATTCCTTAGAAGAAGGAAAAGAAAAATGGAGAAAAATGGAGAAAAATGCCAACTTCAGCATTACCTTTTATACAAAGATCTGGAGAATATCGAAGTACATTTTGTAAGAAGTTTCAAATAAGTGGCAGTAATTTGAGTACCCATAAATTAACATTAAACAGACTTAAGTAATTGGAAATTTCCACTTCAGGATGTGGAGTTGTAATATGTGAAATCTGCAACAGAAAGAGTTTATCATGGAGACAACATGGTTTTATAATACAGCGAACAAGCATGTGTATTTTGTAAATTATTTTTAATGATGCCGATTTAGCTACAATTCCAGGCTGCAAGAAAGACAGCAACATTATTTTACTGCTTCGTGCTAAAGAGTTTTACATTCAGCAAGTTCTAAGCCAGCAAGTCTGACCAAAACCAGACACTGAGAATAAAGGAAAAATCACTCTATCGCTGCAATGAATTCAAATAAAACACAAAGAGGAAAACTGGAACTAAAAATCATGCTTCAGCTCACCACTCTGAAGTGGCCAGGGAGGCATGTTCACCTGTTGTACTATCAGCTTTGAGACAACCGGCATGGCTGTGTGAGAGCCGATATTCATGAAAAGTAGGTCAGTGTAGTCAATCGGATTGAGTTCCCAGTCTTGCTAGACTTATGAATAAAATATTCTGTACCTTTTTTTCTACATCTGTGCTCCATCTTGAACAGCAGACATATTAATCTGTTTTCAGGTTCATTCTGATCGTAAAATCTCTCTATGACCAAAAATTTGCACCATTAATCTCTATTTGTAAGTCACCTTTCTGTGGCCTTTCTTTTGTAAATTCGGTACATATTAGAGAATATTTTCAGTACATTTTGTAAATTCCGTACCTAGTAGAGGACCTTCTCTATGCTAGAAGCCCAAAGGGAACAGAGACATTTTCCTCTGTCCTTTGCACTTGCCTTGTCATTTGTCCCATGGCAGGTGGATAATTAATCCCATCCAGAGGTTTGCTTATGCCTCACCTAAGGAAACATCAAGGAGATCTGTGCAGAGGTGACATTGGGATCAAGGCCATATCTGGAACATGCTCGCAACCTTTCGTTACTAAACATATTTTCTGGAGACAAGAAAACAGTATTGATGGCTCTGGCAGGGCTGGCTAAGGAGCTTTACAGCATTACTGCCAGTTGGCTATGTGTTTTCTCTCTCATGGAGGTTTACAGGCCCTTTGCCACTGCTGGGAGAAGCAGACTCCTGATTCATGTCCCCCAGTGCTCCTCACATTAGGGTGTACAGATACACGTTCCCTTCAGTCAGCTTGGCAGAGAAAAAGGAGCTAATGTGCTAAGCTTGCTCTGCTTTGCTTGGTGAGACCAGGCTGTGAGCCCTGGGCTGGTTCATGCCAGGACATGGGGCTAGAAGAAAGGGCTAGGGTGCTCAGATGCTCCTGGAGGAAAACACAGCTGCTGCGTGGGCTCCTTTCCACACCTCTGCACCTCCGGCTGTTGACTGCCGTAGTTTGGGTTTGTTCTCCTTCCCGCACACACCTGGCTCATCTGTCTGGTAGGGGAAGGGCCATGAGCATTCTTCAGCATCTGAAAGGGGGCAGAGACTGATTATCCCAGAACATCCACCTCTTCTTCTCTGCCCTTGACATCCAGATTTACTGAATTGCTAGCCACATTAGAAGGAGATGTTTCTGCTGGGTGATACCTACTTAAAGCATTGCTCTAATTGGAGCCAAGGAAGGGCAGGAGAAAGTGAAAGGCAGGGAACCTAGTCCTCTTTCTGCAACATAACAACACCTTAAAGAGTAGTTACAGAAACTTGCTTCTAGTTTCTAGCCACAGAGCTGATTCTTGCCATCCTAACAAGATTTTGATTGCTAATGGAAAGTATCAGTGTTCTTTCATACTGTGCAGAGCATGAAGATTTCATGGAATAGCATCCAACCTCTGTTGGAGGTCTCCTTCAAGCCACCTGTCCTCAAAAGGCCCCAAAACATATATGAATTTACAGGCTTGTTTAACTGGCTCAAGTTAGAAGGGTCAAACAAAATCTTCATTTTAGGAAGGACCTAGAGAGCAAATGCCATGAAGAAATGGCTTTCCACAACTTCTATCCCCAAACCTTTGACTAAAAAGGTCTGATCCATCCACCATGAAATTTTCAGTAGGGTGCATGGAATGCCTCATAATAGTGTGGCTCAAAACAAACAAATGAACAAACACACAGAAAAAGCGACTTTCTTCTGTCTTAACAAAATTGTAGGTACATTTGAATTTGCCAAGACTTTTTGATTTATGAATGATAAATATGAAGCAGGCATTAGAAGCTGCAATCAGGGCTTGATCATCAAGCAGACAAACCTCATGGCCTGAGAAGGCTGCTGATTGCGTCAAGGTTGTGCTCATCCACTTTTCTTAGTTACTTCTTTCTGTGGGCAGTCACTTAAATTTTCAACCATTAGTGCAATCTGTCTTGCAGTTAAAACAGGCAGAAACAGTTTCTGCAAAATCTGTGAAAGAAGCAATAAGGAAGCTCTCACTGACCCCTTTGATTTAACTTTCCTATGTTCCTCTACCTACAGCAGCATGAAATAATAAAAGCATTTAAAGCTGAGCAGTGCGGTCTCGCAGCATGTGGGTCACCTGATCAGTTATCCGGCAGGCCTGACATAAACTTCTGAGTTAATAAACCTTGGGACTTTGTGGGTCAATTTCAGCATCCAAAGCGAATGGAAATATATAATCAGCTATTTTTATTTAATTTTTAATTTTGACACCCTTTTCCCCACATAAAAGCTTATAGGAAGAGTTCTTTACAAAGGTACAGACAAAAATTCAAACATTGTCTCTCTTTAAACAGCTGAAAAACTGAATGCAACTAACCATCACGTCCTTCTAAGCTGAGTCTCTCTAATCTTTCAAATCCTGTTCAATCTTATTACCAACTCACTTGGCAGAATTAATATATTAAAATGGGCACATTGCTAAGACTCTTTTACACTCAGTTTCTGTTATGCCAATTCAACTGCAAATTATTTTTTACAAAGCTTAATCTTATATATTTAATTAATATAAGCAGAAAGACCAAAGAATATATGGTTGACTGTGTTACAGCCCAAAGAGGTAAGTAGTCTTATAAATGTGAGAAAAGGATATCAGACAACCATATTTATGCTGGGAGAGATTCAAATCTACATGGTACATAGAAAATGAAACAACCAAACCCATCCAAATCTGCTGGAAATGACGATTGTTTCATTTTCCCACTGAAATACCAAAAGTAAACAGTGCTAAATGGAAATCTCTTAGTTCTGATTTAGATAATCAAACATTTAAACTGTTTGCCTGCTCCGCCTGGCACACCCAATGGCTTATAACTTCCATAATAATCACCAAGCTAAAAGTAATTTGGTTATCTACTGCTAAATCACTGCAGTTCTCAGCACTGCTTCTGACAGAATTCCTTTGGCCACACTGGGGAGGGTGACAGTTGTAAACTCTTCTGCTGGCAATGTCCTAAAGACATGAGTTCAGAGCAAAGATGTAAGTACAATTTAGACTTATTTTTTGTCCAGGAACCTGTTGACAGCAAAAATATTGTTACCAGACACGTGGCAAGAACAGTCCGATTACTTGTGTGATGGTAATCGGATTTCTGCAGACTTTTCACAATCTAGGGTGTGACCATTATGATCAGTTATTTGAAAACTATCAGTAGACTTACCTTGTCAGATTGGGACACGACAATTACAAGTTGAGTTACTAACTGAGCACAGACAGCATTCTCAAATACCTTCTTCGCAAAAGATGGAAAGGTGATCTTAATACCTAAATGGAGAATTCCAGGTTCACCTGAACACTCATTAAAACCAAAAGCATTCTGCACATGAGCCAAGACTAAGGGACTTGTGCAGTAAAATGATGCAGAAGAAAACTGTACTGATGTTGTCCTTGAGATTTGATGCCATTTACCGCAAATAAAAACTACTGCTACTATTTCACAAGGTAGCTGGTGGTGTTTCTGCCCTACTTGCTCTTATATAAAAAGGCTATTGAAAAGTACCCACATTTTTTACTAGACTTTTCACAAGCTCATGACTTCATGATCTCATGAGGAAACTGTCTTGTCTAGAGACAAGCTATGTTTGATCAGCAAAGATAGGTTGGATTTCTTGTTTTCTACTGAGGTATCCTTAGTTCCTTCCTGCTCTCTGGCACTACTTATGCAAGAAACCAAATAGACCTGTGGTTTCCATTGGATCAGTCCTGGAATCCTGAAACTAAAAACTTTTTTTTAACGTACAGATAGGTAGACTTGCAGGCCAACTATCAGTGCTATGTCCTGTGGAATGGTAGTGGTCTGGGATGGTGACCAAACATGCTGAGGAAATACAATCTAAGTGGATCTACATCCACTTATTTCCATTGTGGTTCACAAATCCTGGCATGGGTGTCTATGATGTAGCAGTCACTTTGCTGAATAATGCATCTGTGTCTGGTACTTTCATTATCTTTCCTCTCAACCAAAGACATAAAGAATATGAAAAACCAGAAGATTATTTTTACAGTTTTCCTTCTGGCATTGTAATTTTAATAATAGGCTCAAGCAGTGGTGTAAAACCCAAGCAGTGAGGGAAGGACTGCCTGGCACGTAAAAGACAGCTGTCCTTAAGAGCTGAAAATGTTTCTGCAATGGTGGAAAGGGGTATCATTCCCTCAGGAAATCCCTGTTCTGATCTTATCTCAGCCATTATCTTCCTCTCAACCAAAGCTTGCCTCTATACCTTGCTCTTGAAATGCTGGTAGTGTTCATTTATGTCAAGTTCTAAAGCATCTATCAGTTAAAGGCCACAAGCATCAGGATCTGCCCAGGCTGTGCAATGCTGAAGGTGACCTGGTTTCAGTACCAAACTCCTACACCTAGCTCTGCTGAGTGCCATGATGAAGTGCTGAGCCATCTTCCAGATCCATGCCTGGTGATTAAACACCTTTGCATGCATGGCACAGCCCTGTGCTACTTGAAGAGACTGTCAATACTAAGTCAGAGAGGTGCACATAGATTGATGGAACATAAGAACATGCCCAGACCCTTGGTGCACTTGGCTTTTTTGCTCCATCCCGAAGAAAAACAATCTTGGTTTCTTTAATTGATGCAGGAGTTTGCAGTCTCATGCAAGAACGGTTATCAAATTGGAATTGTGATCACTTTCTTTATATGTGAATGTTTAACAGAAGAACTACAGAATATAGCAATGGTAACGAACCACTGGTTATTCTGACCAGTTATTCTTGGCTTGCTTTTCATTCTAATTTGTGCAATAATTTAATTAGCAAAACTGTTCGTGAATTTTTTTGTATATCTGTTTTCCACACCCACCCCTACTTCTGTGAGTGACCTCATTTGGATTTCTTGCAGTATGTACACATTCCTTTCAGCAGATTTAACCACTATGTGTCATGTGCCAGTGGGAAGAAAATTCTGTCTCGGCATTATCAATATTTAACAAAAAACATTTGAAATAACAATAAACCACACATGCTGCAAAACCAGAAAAGAGCAAGGCTCAGCAAGCTAGGAGAAGTTCTGTCTGCAGTCTGGATTGAGTGAGATGGAGACATCTTCACAGACTGCTTGAATGAGTGCCTGAACTAAAAACTGGCTGTTCTGTTCCATCAGTTTATCTTATTTTGCTTATTACAAGAAAATTATAGGTTTTTGAAAGACAAGTTTTTCACTGTCACAACTTAGAAGTTGTGATCAAATGATCACTCTTGTGCACAGTATGCCAGAACTGCCAGATATGGCCATTTTGCAGTCTTTTTGCTTTTGCTACTTGCTGTGGTACTGTAATGCTTATCATCTGACTGTGCTATGCCTGGCAACATTTTGATAATGGCAATGGTGATGAGCCTGAGCTGGCAGATGGCAGGTGATTATCCACAGCCACAGATACTTCAAGGTGTATGTTCTCCAGTGTGGACCTATCCTTGGCTTACAATCCCTCCAGAGGTACACCCGCTGTGGCACAGACACACCCATGGCCACAGACATTTCAAAATATACCTGCTGTGGTACAGACATAACCATGGCCACAGATGCTTTGCGGTGTCCTGCTCCCACATGGACTCATCCCGAGGTCACAGTACTGTCAACTCGAGTGCACACAGGAGTTCCAGCCTCTCCAGTCCAGCAGCACAGAACAGCAGCGATGCCCTGGCCACCTGCCAGCCCAGCAGTACAGCAAGCAAAGAAAGCAGAAAGCAGCCACTGATGAGCACCGGCCCCTGATATACAGAGAGGCCCCATGGCAAGCATGGAAGCCTGCCAATTAAATGGTAAACAGGAAAAACAGCTATAAATTTGATCTAGCATATTCTGATCAAATCTGTTGTCTCAAACCCTTCATTGCCCCATATTGGGTGCCAAACAGGATGTTGAGGTTTTACCCCAGCCAGCAGCTAAGCACCAGGTAGCTGCTTGCTCCCCTGCTCCACCCGCAGGATGGGGGAGAGATCAGAATGAGGAAGCTTGTGAGTTGAGATAAAGGCAGTTCAATCAGTAAAGCGAAAGCCACACATGCAAGCAAAGCAAAGTGAAGAATTCATTCCCTACTTCCCATGGGCAGGCAGGTGTTCAGGCATCCCCAGGAAAGTAGGGTTCTGTCACATGTAACAGTGACTTGGGGGGACAAATGACATCACTCTGAATGCTGCCACCTCCTTCCATCCCTTTCTCTAAGTCCCTTATATTCTAAGTATGATGTCATGAAGCATGGAATATCCTTTTGGTGAACTGGGGTCAGCTGTCCCAGCTGTGTCCCTTCCCAACATCTTGTGTATCCTCAGCCCCCTCACTGGTGGGGTGGGGTCAGGAGTAGAAAAAGCCTTGTCTCTCTATAAGCACTGCTCAGCAATAACAAAAACAGCTCCACATAAAAAAAAAAAATCTGTATATTATCAACAGAGCTTCCAGCCCAAATCCAAACACACCCCCATACTAGCTGCTATGAAGAAAATTAACCCTATCTCAGCAGAAACCCGTACACTGTTGAAATTACAACCTATCCTTGACCTCAGCTTAAGATAACAATCTTATCCTGTGAGCTGATTCTGTCCTTCTGCCATGTGCTGGCCACCTCAGTGATTCTGTGATACCGCTTCTCCCTCTGTGAAGAGATGATATATGAAGGCCAATAGACAGTCCATGTCAGTCTGAAGATGCTGCATCTGATACTTCTCTTGTCTTCAGTACACTCAATAGGTGATTTCGAACCACATTTGCTGACTTGACCCCTTTTGCTGCCCCATGAGACAGATCTTTCAAACTGCTGCATGCAGAAGGACCCAGCTTCTCCCACTGGCTGCATCCAGACCCTCCCTGTGAGTCCTGAGTGTCTCCAGGAAAGTGTCAAGGTCACCATGATGTTTAATATGCCAGGACTTGTGTCTTCTTCTGGTTACAGACAAGAGCTGTTGTAGTTCTGGGAGATGAAGGCTTTCAATATTTTGTAGGAACAGACCTGAAAGTTTGTAATGGAAGAAGCAACTAAAAAAAATTACTAAAGGTGGAATAGCTCATCTATGTCTAATGATTAATGAACTTGTCATCACTTTTTGGTTATTAGGACTACATATTCTACAGGTATTCAGGGAGTGTGGTTTGCCTATTATAATTTTCTGCTGTCAAGTCAGTAATAATAGCCCTTATGACGTACTTTTATAAAAGCTGTGTTGAAGGTGAGTGATCTTGTAATGAGCTGGTACTTCTGCACCCTTTGGTGAATCTCTGTGCATTACCTATATCACTTAAATCTAATGATGTGCCTTGTAGTTTAAGCAGCCTTGATCAGACTGTGGGATAATACAACTGATAGACTTGCATCCCAAATAGATTTAAGGAACAAAATTGCCACCAAATATGATTTTGGAGAAATAGGGTTTCTGAAGGAATATGTAAGGAATGGACAGCTGGATGCCATTTAATAAGCGCTCTCTTTCTAATATTAAGCACTTACAGGCCAGCATGGAAATTTAGTCTTTCATTTTTCAGGCTTTAAGTTGAGGAAAGAATTGCTACGTTTCTTGGCAGTACTACCAGGGGTTGGTGGAAGACAGGACACATTTCACCTTGATTTCACTAAGCCTACAACAAACTCTTACACATGACAGGGCTTAAAAAAAAAAACAAGTGCTAAGGAGGAGTCCCTTGGAAATCATCTCTTTTGTTACTAGTGTGTGAAAGAAGAGGTCAAGTTTATTCTTGTGGGTCTAAAACTGACTGTTTTAGTAGAGGGAAAGGCAACATTAAAATTGTTCAGCCATTTCTCATGCTGTTCAGATGAATGTATGAAGCCTTCTGTGGCACTGAAGATCAGCAAAGGTCACTAAGGTGCTGGTTTAAAGGAACTCCATCTCCATATTCTAGTACTTGTGGCTGGCTTACAAACTGGCTTACAACTCATAGGAATGTATAACTGACATGGTAATTCACTCCGTGTCCAAAAGGACTAACATCTGAATGTTACATTATTTTATCTAAGCTGATTCCTTCCAGTTTTTCATTATACTTTATGTATCATTGCATAGCCATAGTTTTCTGTCTCATTTTACCTGACAGTCTGCAACATCACAGAGCTGGAGGAGATTTGTCTGACCTGGCAACCAAGAGGTCTGTCCCTTTCCTCAGTGGTTCTGCCAAGCCCTGTACTGCTCTCTGCATGCCCAGGGTGATGTTTCTGAGGATGATTCAAACCCTCCTGATGTCTTAAATTTATTTTGCTAGTCATGCAGTGGGAAGCTCAAAACTCTTGGATCCCCTTCCCATGAATAGCTGAAACTAGAAATCCTGCCGAAAATCCCATCTCATTTCCCTCAGTTGTGTGCTGGAGTACTCTACAGTGACTTGATGAAAACAGGTTAATGCTTACATGCCAGTTAATCTATCCTGTGTGGAAATGCTGCCTTTGCTGTGTGCTGTGCTCCAGTTCCCGTTTGCCTGAGCAGCATTTCTGAGCATACAGAAACAATCCCCTCTGGTGGGGTTTTCTGGGATAGAATTTTCCCATCCTGAAAATGGAGAAGGATTTGCAATACTCCCAGGGTTAAAAACATCCTTCTTTATCCCTTTTCTACTTCATACTTCTTACATGAAGTGCCTTCAAATTTTAGCATGTAACCTTTACTGGATTAGTCAATACGCTTAAACCATCCCTGTAGCTGAGCTAAGGGTTTTTGTGTAATGACAACCTATGACCAAGAGTCATATGGCATATGTCCATCAAATTTTACAGTGATTGTGGGGTCATGGCAACAAGTTTTCTTTTAAAAATGAATCCAGGTCTAGAATAGCATGAGTAACACATGGTCATCTTTATATCCACAATATTTGATAGAAAATTAGTTAAATAAATGGAATGAAAGTTCTAATAATACAAGGAGGGAGTGGAAATCACACTATCAGCAGTTTTCCTTCCTGATACCCCTTTGTGTTCTGGTTTATACTGATATTTCATCACAAATGTCTTATCAGTAGCAAAGATGCAGTTGTGTTGGTGGAACGGCTCCTTAGTTCTATGTTCTGCCCCAGAAGGATGGAGGACTGTCTGACACCATGTGAGGCTTCAAAAGAAAGGTAGTAGTGCTAACTCACCCAACAGTGTGGAGCTATCTGATTTCATAACACAGCTGAAACTGAGATCAGCAACTGTTCTGCCTTTGATTCTTGCAGGCAAAGCTAAGCAAACAAACAAAGAAGGGAATTACGCTTCTGATTCTTCTTTTTCCTCCTTCCTTGAATGACATAGTGTCAAAGAGTGATCTGGTTCTGTGGCATTGCTGAGATTCCTTCACTTCTTTTTTCAGGAGAAATAGGACTTGGGAGTAGCAATAGGTATGCAAAAAAAGAGGTAAGTGAGCAGATGTGCAGAGAAAATCACTGCGCAGAAATGTCCCCCTTGGGCTACTAAACATATTGTGTATGAACTCTGCATAAAAGCTCTGTCTCCCTTGGCTCTCAGATAGCAGTTATGATCAACCTGCGACCAAGCAGCTTAAAAGACTTCTCAGCACCTGCATTTGCTCAGGGCTCCCAGAGGCAGCCATGAGTCAGTGGAAACAAACCCAGACTCTGTGACTTTGCACAGCCTTCTGCTCACAGTTACAATCAAGTACAGTTCTTTTTATATATATATATATTTATATTTACATATATAAAACACCTATCACCATATTGATAAACGTTCTTTGGGACCACTCTGATGGCAGAGGTAAGAGTTCTTGACAAGTACTCTTCTGTGGTTTTTTTCCCCCACAGAGGGACCTCTGGAGAGACCACACATGCATTGTTGTGATTACTCTATAGCAGGTCAATAGCAGGACAGAAAACCATGGCTAATGAATGATCCAAGATTACCGTCAGAGCCTTTAAAAAAAGGATGCAGAACTACATGTAGAATTGTCTGAAAAATATTGTTTAGAAGGCTCTATTTCCATAGCAGTGTCTCCTTTTCACCCTTTTTCCTCCATGTCCCACACAAAATCTGTGCTACAAATGTCTGTATGCCTCTATATTTAACTCCAACACCAAGAAAATTGACCATAAAGAGTTGACACCCAGCTTAAGTTAAGAATGCCTTTAGATTGCACTACCACTGCATCTGAAGAGCAGCCACAGGAATGACTGCAGTACCCTGGCATAGGTCTAATGCTAGTTTGAACCAGGCTGAGTAGCAGTGGCAGGCTGGCAGGGCTTGTTTAATTGGCTCATGTTGTAGTGTTTTTCTTCTGAGTTTTAGGCTGCTGCAGCTGGGCTGCCATCATGACCAGGAGCTAGGTAGGTAAAAGCTAATATAGGTCAAGATTGACATATCAGCAATGCTGATTTAGGGAAAATGAGATTCTGACTCCTAAGTTTCATTGTCTTGTTGCACTGGTACAAATGAAAGTTAGATATGTTTTTCCAAATTAGAATCCAGAAGAGAAGAATTGGACTCATGTGTCCAAGTCTTGTTAACAATGTGTTCTTGAACATGAGCTCAGCAGGTAACTGAACCAGTTTGCAATGGAAATCAAGTACAGTATCAACTATATTCACCCTTCTTCATAGCCCAGCCTTGGGACCTGTCTGTCCAAGGACTGCAGTGCAGTGTATGTCTGACAGTTCCACCACCCACCATGTTCAAGGTCCACTCTCCAACCTGGTTTGTGTGCTTTCTTGAAGTAAATACAGCCAGGATCAGCCAAACTCAGGTGTTACTGGAGACTGGAAAAAAACAGAAGTGGTACAGCTGTTATAGATGATGCCCTGGATGTACTGCATGACACTAAGGACATCAGGGAATAAAGCGTTTGTGGTCCACACAGATGAGGGAGAAGCAAAGACAGAAAACATATCTTTGATGTGGGAAACACAGCTTATGTTTTCTCAACACAGCATGAATCCAGAGGAAAATGAGGGTGAGGTTCATGTGCCAGCATGGGGCAAAAAATGCATGCCAAAGAATTCACACTATGGTCACACTATGTTGACTGAATATTCCCTCCAGGACAACAGTACAGCAACAGCATGTGTCAGTGATGAGTACAGGTTTCAAGAGCCCACAGACTGTTCCACAGATGCTAGCTATGCCAGAACTACATTGCATGTGGACCACAGTGATGCTAGCTTGAAGAGTTCCTTACAACCCAGATCCAGATGATTGCTTGCTATCCCAGGCCACAGTGCACTATATTTTTAGTTGCATCGTTTGTTGGCTACCTTGTTCCATGGAATTTCTAGTAGCACAATTTCCATCAGATAGGTGGATAAACTGCCCAACAGAAGAGCTGTGTCCACATGCAAATATTTCCAGGGAAGTGGGTTTCATCGAAGACAACTATCTGTTATGGGTGGGCTTTGGGAAACAGTGTAGTGGTAAAATCAGTAGTTCTTGGTATAGATAGACAGTCACTGCTAGTAGCAAACGTGCTGCTGAACATGCTGCCTTTCCATTGCTCGGGCCTGTCTGTGTCAAATATCCCAAATAAGATTCATTATGCAACTTCAAATGAATCAGCAGGACAGAAAAGCTATATGAATGCAGGGCCTATAGGCAGACCTGAGACAGCTTTCATCATGCTGCTGCTGAAAGCAATTGAAGTGCTGGACCATAAACTCCAGGCCAGGCTGGAAACCTTGTGGGATGCTGTATGAACAGACCAGACCCCAAGCCTGTTTAGAAATGACATTGCCACTGGCACTTGAATGGATGAGGAAGGTCTGTGCTGCAGCCACATATCAATCTGGCTGCAGAGGACACTTACCCTTAATCTGCCTGTTCTCCAGATTAAAAATGCATCTTTTATTTTCTGGTCCTTTTTTTTTTGTGTCAGAGTCAGGAGAAATAAGGCTTCTTGGACAGTAAATTCTTTGAGGCACCCAGAAGAGTCCAGTGGTGATAGAATATCTGCTCATTAAGTACCCAGAAGCAACCTGTTTTAGTTGAGAGCTTTAGGTATTAAACAGAAGCACCCCTAAACAGCTGCCAAAGGGGAGGATGGTCTCCCAGCCTCAGTGGTGCAACTGAAGTCAGCTTCCGTCTGGTTTGCCCTCCAGCTGGCTCTGCTGCTTTTGCAGTCTCAGCTGGGCAGTGGCCCGGTTTCCACAGCAGGAACAGAGAGAGCCCCTCTGCAGTCTAGCCTGGAAAATCTAGTCTGGAGATTCAGAGGGATGGATTGCATAAACTGCTGTCCTAGTATTACTGCATTGGGTAATTACCGCTAATGCATGTCTTCCTATAGCACAGTGACATCTACAGTCCATCTTTAAAATGAGGATAATATTTTACTAATGTCACATTGTTATGCACTTCAGGTCTGTTCTGCCTAAAAAGAAATGCTGGCATTGCCTATGATATCTAAGTGCTGTATTGCAGGATGATTCCAATGCAGAGAGCTCAAGTTCTGGATCAGCAGGACACGAACCAGCTCCAGCCTAAAAGCAGTATGATGATTTACTGTCATCCTGAGCCTGTCTTGTCATTACGCTTCCCATAAACACACAAGGCATCTGTAGGCCTGACTCAAGCAGGCCCTTCTTTTCTGTATGACTGCATTGATGCTCAGCTCTTGTTAAAGTCTGTAGTGTATCTCAGGTGTTTGGCCATCATATTCACCTCCTGCTTTTCAGACATTTTTGTCCTGTAGCATTTGCAGGTTGTTGACTGAGGCAGCCCAATTAATGTATTTTCCTGGGGTACTTGGAATTCCATGTAAACATTTCTCCTTCCAGTGCTCCTGGGACAGACAATCATTCTTTGCATGTCTTCCTGTATCAACTTTTCCTCCCCTCTTTCATCTGTCTAAACTTTACTTCTTGTCTTGTTTATTTAGCATTAACCCATCGGGCTAGGCTTTTCCCCAAGTTGTTCTGAGCCATCTGTCATGCTTTTTGCTATATAAATATATAGTCAGATCAAAATGTCATCTATGTAAACTTTAGCACATTGAGCTGTTTAAAATATAAACACAGAGAAATCTTGTGGGTTTTGGTGAAGCACCTGCAGCTGAATCAACTCAGCCCATGGCCTGAGATACAGACAGTGACTGTGTCGAAACAGTTGGACGTGGGAGATCTTTGAAGACCTTAGATGCACTTTCCAGCTCTGTTCTGACCTTGTATCAAACGGAAGACAGGAAAGTCAACATTTTCCTCTCTACCTTCCGTAGGGGTTTTTTTTACATTCTTAAGAGCAGGAAAATAGATACAGGGTGGCTCAGGAATTTCCACAGACTGTGTTTGCTATTTGAGATGCAGACAGTGTCTCCCAAAGGACGTGCTGAATGAACACAAGTATGATCTATTATTTTCTTAACCCACTCTCCAGACCCATGCTGATGCATCAGGCTAGGAAAACCATGGGCGTTGATCATCTGTCCTGGCATTTCTGCCTTTGTTGGAAGCTGAAAATGTTCCCTTTTTCTGTATTTCATCAGGCCTAATTCCCGTAACTGACTAAGCAGAATTTAGGTGCTTTAGTCCAAAATGTGTGATGATGCTGCCCAGCTGCTTCTTGTCATCTTGGGATGAGTAATTTCCAAGAGCAGCTCACATTTTGTTTTGATGGCCCAGAATAATACCTTTACACATTTCTGAATCATCTTCTGGAATGGTCTGAACAATTTGATATCTAAGTCAAATCTAACTCTTATCAGGAACCATAAAGTAGTCACTCCTCTGCCTTTCTTTTTGACATGCTCAGTATTCATCCTCTGCAGTATTCAAAATGCATCAAAAGAAATTGCCAAGAATAGACTCAATGCTTCATGAAGTTGTAGATGCCATCTTTTGACATGACGAAGGAACCGCTTTTGCCATACTATCTAATTAGCCATGGAAGATTAGGAGAGATACAGTGAACATTCAACTTTTTTGGCTGTCCAAGGTAGGTACTTTAGCTATGAAGCACAGTACTCGGAGCCCTTATGTTCTTTATCCGGTCAGCAAAGGAGTTGCCTTTGGATGGCGATTAACTTAAGATAGTATAAATTTCCTTCCTCTTTTCCTCCACTCTGTGATTCCCAAAGCAAGAACCTCTGCTTTGTACCTTCAGGGGGAGGGGCACTTGGAGACATAGTCTTTTATAGGTCTATAATGAGATCTTCACTGCCCTCTGCAAAACATCCTTGTCTCTAAACTGGGGACACGTGGATTTGATGGATAGACTACTTGGTGGATAAGGAATTGGCTGAATGGTCACACTCAAAGAGTTGCGGTTAACAGCTTGATGGTTCAAATCAAGACCAGTGATGAATGGCATTCCTTAGGGGTTAGTACTGGGATCAGCACTATTTAACATCTTTGTCAGAGACATGGACTGTGGGACTGAGTGCATCCTCAGCAAGTTTGCCAACACCACCAAGCTGTGTGGTGAGATTGACATGCAGGAGGGAAGTAATACCATCCAGAGGGACCTTGACAGGCTTGAGAGATGGGCCCATAAGAATCTCATAAAGTTACACAAGGCCAAATGAAGGGTCCTGAACAAGGGTTGGGGCAATCCCAAGCACAGCTACAGGCTGGGAGGAAAATGGATTGAAAGAAGCCCTGAGGAGAAGGACTTGAGGGTGTTGGTTGATGAAAAGCTCCACATGACCCAACAATGTGCACTTGTAGCCTACGAAGCTAACTGTATCCTAGGCTGCATCAAAAGAAGCATGACCAGCAGGTGAAGGAAGGTGATTCTCCTCCTCTACCCTGCTTTTGTGAGGCCAACATGGAGTACTATGTTTAGCTCAGTGGCTCCCAGCATAAGAAAGACATGGAGCTGTTGGAGTGAGTCCAGAGGAGAGCCATAAAGATGATCAGAGGGCTGAAACACCTCTCCTATGAAGAGAGGTCTGGAGAGTCAGGATTGTTCAGCCTGTAGAAGAGAAAGCTCTGGGGAGACGTTATAGCTGCCTTCCAGTACCTGAAGGGGCCTACAAAAACATTGTAGAGCGACTGTGTACAAGGAAGGCATGCAGTGATAGGACAAGGGGTAATAGCTTTAAACTGAAAGAGGTTAAGATTAGAGATAAGAAAGAAATTCTTCACTGTGAGGGTAGTGAGGCCGTGGCACAGGTTGCCCAGAGAAGCTGTGGCTGCCCCCTCCCTGGCAGTGTTCAAGGCCAGGTTGGATGGAGCTTTGGACAACCTGGTGTAGAGGAGGGTGTCCCTGCCCATGGCAAGGGATTGGAACAATATGATTTTTAAGATCCCTTTCAAACCCAAACCATTCTGTGATTCCGTGATTCCAGGATTCAAACTCTTAGTGTGGTTAGTCCTCTCTTCTTCTCCAGCTCTTGCCTTTGATGGGAATGAGATCTTCTGATCCATTCTAAGCCAATTACAGGGTGCTTTCTTTTTCGATAGCATTCCAATGAACCATACTTCTTGCAATCTGAATGTTTCACTTATCACTGAGTGTTAAAATGACTGGTCCTTGTGCTATGCTGCCTTGGACATGTTAAATGAATACATGGTTCATAGAATCATAGAATGTGTAAGGTTGGAAGGGACATCTAGAGGTCATAAAGTCCAACCCCTCTGCAGTAAGCAGGGACATCTTCACTAGATCAGGTCTCTCAGAGCCCCATCAAGCCTGACCTTGAATATCTACAGGGATGGGGCTTCTACTATGTCCCTGGGCAACCTGTTCCAGTGATCTACCACCCTCATATTGAAGATTGTTTTCCTAAATCTACCCTTTTCTAGTTTAAAACCATTACGCCTTGTTCCACTGCTACCTGTGTTCATTTGTTTTCAGTACATTGACATGTTTTTCTGCTATTTCTGGTTTCAGCTCCTGTTCATTAGACTCTGATTTTAAGGAGACTTCAGCAGTCATATTGCTCCCATCTTCTTTTCCAAGCTCTGCAAGTTGAAATAGTATCTGCAAACTTTTACAAAGCTGATAATTCATTCCAATTCTTGCTTCATCTTCCAACATCTCTTTGTCTTGACTTGCAGTGCTTATTGTGGAACATCTGCTCTTGTGGACTGTGATTTTTAGAATGAGATGTTGAGATGTTTTTTCTCTCTTTTTTTTTTTTTTTTTTGCCTTGGGCCTATTTTTATGTTCTCTTGGATGGCAAATAAGAAATTTTTTGACAAGTCCAGATGTTAGGCTTCTAGAGCCTGAGAATTTTATCGCTGGGACTTAGTCCCCTTCCAAATGGCAAATTTGGCTCTTTCATCTTAGAGCATTCCCAAACCAAAGTGGTTTCAATTTCTTTTTGTCTTCCAGCTTTACATACATAAATGCTTTGTTCTCTTGTGAGAGACACAGCTTCTCCCGCTGCCTTCTGCCACCACATTCTCACACAGCACAGCCGGGCCACCTCTTCACTGCTGCCTGCAGCCTCCTGGTGCTGTGACTCCAACATGGGGGCTCTTCCTCACCTCCCACATCCTTCCAATCCCTCCTCCCAGAGTGCTGGGACTGTTGAGGCTGCTGCTGCTGGTGCTGCTGCAGCACAGCCTCCTCCTCTCTTATGTCTGTAAATGCTATTTGTAGCCGGGCCAGGGCAAATTACCACACTAATGATTTTGGACAGTGCCAACAGTTTCACTGTGCTGTTCTCTTACTTCAAGAAATTAATCACTGAGAAAAAAATGTAGAATATGTTAAGAAGCTTTTAGAGACTTGATATCTTGGAATTTCATTACCTTTTAGAGCTTTAAAAAAACGGTTTCCCCTTGAAAGGGGGGTTGGGGCTTTTTTCTTTTCTTCGAAGGTTTTTATTCTGCTGTATCAACTGAAACAGCCATGCCCTGTTGGTCACACCATAAACCACCACTTTATAACTCTCCTTATGGTTGCTCAGAAAGACATTAAGAATACCTTAAGCATGACTTAAGAGATTTTGAAATGCTTAGTGCAAAAATGTAAGCAATAATACTTTTTGGCAAAGATCTTCAATAGTAATCATCATAAACACACAATATGGTGGGAAGGGTAAAAGGAAGTTTAATCACAAGAAATATTTACAGACCCATGTCACTGGACTGCTTCTGCAAGATTGTTATGAAGTGTAGTGATTCTTAAATATTTCCAAGAAATCACCTTGTCTAGTCTTTCTTATTAACCAGTTAGTTAATAATATGGAGGGAGATGATTTGAGGACAGTCAGTCATAAAACTCGATACATTGTAGAAATTTCAAAGAGTCATTAAATGCTATAGCTGTTGCAGTTTGTTTAATTACAAAACATAAACCAACCAAAGCCATGATAAAACAAAGCAGAATGAAGGAAAGGTTTACTTCATCTCCTCTAAAGGAGGTGAAACACTGAAGCCACAAATCCAGAAGCCTACTTAAGCAGGGTAAACATGTTGCTGGAATCAAGGAGTCATGAAAATCCTGGAGGCTATAGTCATGCCCTCCACATTTATTTTCATGAATGTTTACCAGATCTGGACTTGGGCATGATTTGAACTTTGAAGATGAAGTTGTAAAAACCGTGGAGGCCAAGGCCTCTAAAGAGTGTGTGCATCTGCCATACCACAGAGTTATTTAGAATGTTGTAAGACAACCTCCCTCTCTGTTGGCCTAGCTGTGCAAAACCTCATTGAGGTTAATGTTTGTCATTTGCTTTAGGAGAGAGGTTCTCCCACTACCTGTGTGAATTTTTTTTGTTAACACTTTAGTTTAAGGATTTGGTAGTAGGAAATTTTAGACTATTTCTAGACAGTGCTATGGGAAAGTTCATCTCTTGTCACCAATGGTATTAGAATAAAACATATTTTTTGCAGATTCCCCAGCTGAAGCTAGCAGCTTGTGTTCTGGCCTTTCTTGGTTTGTAACAGTCACTACTGTTTCTGTTACCTCCCTAAGGAAATGTTCTAATGAAAGACAGTTATAAAATTGTCAATTACATCTTGTTCTTCCTAGAAATCTGCTGAGAGGTAAGAGCGGCAGCGCAGCAGAGAAAAGTTGAGGATGCACAAGCATGAGTTTGAAATCGTGGCTTGGTCTCTACTGACAGATGACAATGAGTTTTGCAAATTCAGAATTATATGGGAGAATGTTATAAAGAAGTGCTTTCTTTCTGTGGTTCTTAGGCCTGAAATTTGTCTTGTCTGACTTCATGTGTGCAGGCCAGACAGTGAAAGGATATATCTACTCCTACTCCAAAGCCCTTGTAAGGTAAGGAGGAGACTAAAAAAGATTAAGAAACACAACCTAAGAATGAATGAATAAAGAAGGTTTGTTAAATTTCTGCATGCAAAATTTTAATGGATGATTTTCAAGGTGAGCAGATGTTGAGGTAAAGCTTACTAAAAGACTGCATGCGCTTAAATCTCTTCAGAAGGCCTTGATAAAATAACTTTTGAATGGTATACATACATTTTTTTTCTTGAAGATAGATGCAAACTTTATATTAATTCATCATTTGAAACATTTTTTTTAAATGGTTATAAACTGTACAATAATATTTAATATATTTGCCATCTCCGAATTCAATGTGACACAATATTTTAATGTAGTAAAGCTTTGTGTATTACCTTTCTTATTGTCCTTGTGGAACATCTAATCAGACAGATGGGGAGAAGGTGAACCAAGTCAGACTGACTGGAGAGGTCGGAAATCTCTGGTTTTATCCAAATGAGGAATGATGCACTGATAATGTTTAACAAAATTTTGCATAATAAACCAGCAGCTCTCATGATGTGTTTTTCTCAGAATTTGCTTTATCACTCTTCTAGACTAGGCACAGAATGAGTAGGTTGGTTTGTGTTTGCTTCATGATAAGTCTTCAGTGTGTGTAGGTTTTTGACTTTTTTTCCTGCTGTCCCATAAGTTCATTAATTTGTCTGTTTAAAGATTCTCACTGCAATGCTGGCAAAATTGATTGATTGTTTTCTTTGGGGAGCTGTAATAAAATGAGAACCTAATACACAGTTTAACTACAACATTTTTCTCTGTAAACAGCAATTTACTCTTGGAAGCAATTAGTTCATTTTCTGTAGGAATTATTTGAGGCTGCAGAATGGTTTTTGCATTTGTGTTTCTATTCTGTTCTCACTGTCACTTTAAATATGTATTTTTGGGGCACACAATTTCTCCTCTAGAGTTAGGAAATATCTAAATATCAGGAAATTTTCAGATAGCAGAAAATTAATCTAAATTTGCTTTTTCCCATGTTCTTTTACCTTAAGCACCTTTAAAAATAGGAAGTTAGTTGTTTGTTGGTTTTTGGGGTTTTTTTTTCTATTAGAGTGGTTCAAAAGATTCCCAAAATCTGAAAATGGGAATCTGATAGGAATAAATTGAACTTCAGAAACAAAAATATCTATAAACATTTAATAAAGAGTTTTGTTTTCAGTTTTTCATAAATAAGTCTTAAATGGTATAGAATTATTTGAACAAGTGCGGAGTTTTTAATTTGCCGCATTTCAAAAGTTTCCAACCTATGAGCAAGTTTTTAGATGGTCCTTAATTAAAGCTAAGTCTTTAGTTAGATTTTGGCTTAGTTTTGAAAGATTGGTGCCCCTGATAATGCAGAGTTGCCAACCTTATCTGCACAGTTACAAAAGCTTCCAGATGAAGGATATCCACATTCATAAATTATTTTAAATTAGGATAACAAATTGGCTGTCTCTCATGATTACTTAAGATAGGGTGGGATTTATTTTCATCTTAAATTTCAGACTTAAGTTTTGCATTGAGATAAATTCCTAATTGTGGACAAATGATATGTATAAGCAGCAAATAAACTTACAAGTCATGGCAGCTGCAAGGAAGGAGATATTAGCAAGAGATTAATCCAACAGCTATTATGCAAACATGACTAATCACTAAATAATGATTACTTTAAAATTAATTTATTAATAAATATATGAAGAATGTAAAGCAGAATATTTTCTTATTAATAGCAGGTGAGGAATGGAGCAGGAGTTATATAACACAAAGTGAAGACAATATTCATTGTCATTTTCTGACCCAATCTGTGATTTCTCTCTCTTTTTCCCATCGTGCTGCAGCTCTGGATTTTCTTAGTCTTCTCAGGTGGCTCTGGCTTGCGACAGCAGTGTTGCTTTCCAGCCTTAATTGTCCCATCAATAAGAAGATAACCAGTCTCCTTTTCCTTTGGAGGTGTCATTAGACTTTGCTCTCTTCAGAACTAGAGACAGTAATATCCGTAAATCTCTCTAAAAAGTGCTTATTATTTTGTACTTTTAATTCCAATAGTCCGATATTTTTAGTTTCCTCACTGGTTAAAATTACAAACACAATGTACTAGGTTTCTTCTAGGATGATACCAGGAAAGATTTTGGCAGGTCAAAGGAAGCATCTGTTGAACCATATGTAGTCAATTGGCTGACCTTCTTTTGGTCCTACACGCCCAGTAAAACCTTAAAGATTTACCTGTTGCATTAAGAGATTTTATTAGCAGTTTTCCAGAGCATGTCTGACTAATATTTGACCCACTGATTGAAGTTTTTTTTTCTTCCTCTCAGCTGACATGGATGTGCATCAATCCAGTTTAACAAGAATATTTTGCCAAATACTTTTTCACTTTGAGTCGTGCTGCTGAAGATTTTCCTTCAAAGTAGCTGTAAAGATTTTTTGAATATTATAGTGCTGTGATATCACGACTCTCCAACTCTTCACTTTTGTGAAACAAGACAGCAGGATTTCTCACCAGCCTGTGTGTACAGGTTAGCACTGTATTATCATCTAGGGCTATGGTCTTGAGCATAAATCTCATTTAGGGGTCACAAAATTTCCAAAATAGTGATGGTCCTTCTTTTGAGATCATGGATGAAATAACTGATATGGCGTGGGAAGAAGTAGGTGAATAAATTGTCATTCATATTTACTTAACTCGGGGTTTTTCCTGATCAGATTTTGATCCATATCTTCTGGCAAAGATAGATCACCTTTCTGTTTCTATGGCACTTTTGATTTTGGATGATGTACATCAGCTTGGATGATGTACAGCAGCTTCTCTTCCTTGCTTCTCCATGGCTGAACTGTAAAACTTTATATTGAAATGATGTACCTTTTAATAGTTGCATAGAATGCTCTACTGAACTGTCAACAGGAAATGTAGGAGTTAACACAGTAGCAATCAAGTAGTGCAAAGCATTCACTCCACTATGTACTTTAACTGCAATCAGATTTATGTCCCATTTCCTGAGTATCTTGGGAGAATGTCCAGGCCTGAAAGAAATCTTCAGAAAAAAGTGGGAACAGCAACAATTTCTTTTTCAAGCTAATTTGAACCCATTAAACACACTTTCACTATGAGAGGGACCATTATACACCCAGAAGTTCAAAAGACTGAGTTCTTTCATTCAAATTAAGCTCTGTATCATGCTAAAACGATTACAGAACTTGGTCACCGCAAGTCACATCCTTCATAGGTGGCATGAATAACCACATTAAACAGGGATATTTTGTCTAGACTTATTTATCTCTTTCCAGCCTTCCTGACTTCTTAAAAATCTTATTAAACACTCGATTTAATTTACTTAGACTAATTACTGTCTCCAAAACAGTGAAGAATGTCTATTGCAGATAAAAGAGGACATATTGACTTTTCTCACGCTTTTTTCCTCTTTTCCTACCATGATTTTTTCTAACATCTTAATTGAAAAAAGAAAAAACCCAACCCTATTTTGAATTCTGCTGTAATTCTTAACAAAAGGACCTAAAATATTTTATTCTGTGTGGGAAAGAATTCTACCAACCCACTTTTAAAATTTACCATTTCTATCATAATAGTAAAGCATGTCATGTATTAGCATGATTGTCTATCATGTATTGAAGAGTCCCTTATTCTTAATTCTATGCTTGAGTTAGCTTTTATATCTGATCTTCTTTAATAACAAAAAATATAATAAAATATTTTTGCAATTAGTTGCTTGTGTAGAGGCATGGGGGCAGCCTGGAATTGTGGTGTATTTTTTCGGTCCAAAACATTTCTGATACTCTGTTGGAGGGGAACAAAGAAAGACCAAGGTTGCTAGCTCTGGGCTGTTCTGTGGTACAGGTGAGAGCTTTTCCCAGAGTACACCAGCAGAGAGCTTAGGAGCCTGGGGATCGCCTGCTGCAGTGCCAGGAGTGGGAAACTCCTTGGGGGCTGGATTTGCCAGTCTCAGACCTCATTTTTACAGCAGGGAGACTTAAGTGCTCTGTTACATTTTGCTTTCTGGTTCCTTGGTGGCCAGAGGGTGAACACTGCACAGAGGTATAAACTAAGCCTGGTAGCCCACAAAGGCCTAATTAAGACCAGTGCCTGTAATGAGGAGACAGGCAAATCAACGTTGGGATCAGAGTGCCATAAAATCACAGTATAATTCAGTCTGGAAGGGTCCTCTGGAGGTCACTAGTCCAAGCTCCCACTCAAAAGCAGTGTCACTTCTGAGCTCAGACCAGGTTTCTCATGGCTTTATCCAGTCAGCTCTTGAAAATCTGCAAGGGTGGAGAGCACAACAGCCCTGGTCAACCTGCTGGAATTTTGTCCTTGTAGGAAAAGGTTTCTTCCTGTACTCAGTAAGAACCTTAAATGGCATACAAATGTTTATAAAGGTGATGGCTATTGGGATTGATCTGCCATAGGAACTGGTGTATTCTTGATCTATTGTTATGTTAATCATGGGAAAATTTTCTAGGAAACATGGCTGTCATTAAAGGTAAGTTATTATTTCACCCAAGTGACAGGTGATAGGATGAGGAGTTATGGCCCCAAGCATCTCCAGGGCAGGTTCAGTTTAGACATTAGGAAAAAGTTCTTCACCAAAAGGGTTGATTAACAAGCACTGGAACAGGCTGCCCAGGGAGGTGGTTGAGTCACCGCTCCTGGATGTATTTAAAAGACAGGTAGATGAAGTGCTCAGGGACATGGCTTTGTAGCAGACAGGTATATTTGGACTTGATGATCTCAAAGGTCTTTTCCAACCTGGCGATTCTATGATTCTATTTCTGTATATCCAACAGTTCCTTGTAGCCGTAATTTAACTTAAACTACATGAAGAGACGTGCTATCACCTAGCTAGTGGAGCTGAATGAGGTGCTTTTGATAATAAAGGAATTTCTATTTTTTTCACAAAGTCTTTTAATTTAAATTGCTAAAATTATAGTAATGGAGTTTATAGGAACTGAAAACTCAGTTTGAAGAACTGTTGCTGTTTCTAATCTTTCTGTGTCTTTTGAACTTCAGTACTTCTAAGACATTCCTATGCCATTTAATAAACAAATAACTTGGAAAAGAACAAGAATATTCTCAGAAGCATGAGAATAACCTAGTTTATACTTGTGCAAAGCCATTAGAAAACCTGTTGATTTAAAAAAAAAAAAAAAAAACGAAAAAACCAACCGTGCAGAGTGCTGTCTTTTATGTGGTAGTAAAATTTATGTTTTCCTGCCTGAATAAAATAAGAGAAAAATTTGTTTCAAAAACTTTATTTGCTGAGTGCTATGCTTCACTGATACACTTGTTGTTAGGCTAATGCTGCAGGTTGAGCACCAGAACAGCAGTCCCATACTAGTGGGTCACATGGGAGGCCAGAGATAGTTTTTGGGTTCTTCTGATGTTTTCCTTTCCTGCTGCTGCCATTATACTTTGCATTAGGGTTCATGATCAGGGAAAGAGCCTATTCCTGTGACACATCATTGTTATAATGATGCATTTAAGGCCTTTTTGTACTCCTTGTTACCCTCAGGCTTCTGAGACATTTTGTCTTGAAAGCAAAAGTGCAGCAAGATCAGGTATATTAAATGTGAAAGCTTACTAGTCCATTATTTACCAACCCCCAAACCAGGAATGTAATGACATATGAGGGACTGAACTCAGCTTCCCACCAGACAGAAGTGGGCAGTGAAAATATGAAATCTTTGGATGTTCCAAGCTACAAATGGCTAATCTTTGCTTACCCTATTTTACCTGGGACTGTACATCTTACTCAGCAGATTCAAGCACATGTTGCTTTTTATCTAAAGCTATTTATCTAATTTAGCTAGTGTATGCATTCAAGGCCTAAGATATAATTGTGGTCTGATTTTCTGTTAGTGATGGTAGCATCCTGCTCTCACTTTTGGGTGCTAGGGAGTTAGACTCTCAGAGTTTGTCTGAAGTGCAGATTACTGCCTAATTATACAATACAATGAGATTTAACTTGAGTGAAAATTTAGGAAAAAAAGGAATGTTGTGTAATGCCTGCACAATTATAAGTAGGCTTTGTCTGGAGGAAAAAAAAAATAGAGAGAAGCTTGAATCTGTTTCCTATCCAAGGATTGTCTTTGTAAAAGAGCTGAATGAGTCCTAGGGTGGAGATAAAAATACCGATAAAGAGAAAACAAATAATTGTTTGTGGTAGAACGGAGAAATAAGGATCCATTTAGCATGTGCTTGTGTGGGCAGCTACAGCTTGGCAGCTGTGCTGGTGAGGTTTCCAACACTGGGAATCTACACAGAAGCTCTGCAGTCCTTCTTCCCATGAAAACACTTCTTGCTCTGCTACCTCTGAGGTCTGAATGATCCCTTCGTACTTCTGTAGTCCATCAAGAGGTGCGGAATACCTGCCCTATGGTGTGTCAACAATGACCACACACATAAACATGAGATCGGTAGCAAAAGTGGACAAAACTGGGAGAGTTTTGGGATTTCCTACCAAGGGCTGTGCTGTAAATTAGGTTCAGTATGAAAAAGGAAAATGACTGTTTTAACTAATTCTTTGTCAGTGGTATGTTTGGAGTTGATCCCTACTCATTTTCTTGCTATACTTTCTGGGTTTTCACTGTTCCTTTAATGAAGATCTCTACAATTATGATCTGATGAAAAAATACTTTCTTTCTTAAAAATATAAAAAAAATCTTCAAAAGTGTAAAAACAATTAAGGATATTTTTTCACAAACATTTTCATTGGTAAGTTTTGACTGTTGAAAAATTATGCTATTGAGAAAGATAGAAAGATAGATTGCATATTTAACTATCAGTAAATATTGAAGATAATAATGCCAAATAAGAAACATCCCTGTGGGAAAAAAAAACCCCCACTCAAATTTGGCTTTTTACAGATTTTTTTGATAAATATGTTTTCCATATGAATTAGTCTTTGGAAGGCCTGCTAAAGATGAGGCTATGGCTACAATAGTATGAGCAGACAGACAGTTGTGGTTTTGGCATCCCTGTGCTCCAAGGCAGCCAGGCAGCTTTGACACAGAAACTGAGCTGCAAGACGGAAATGAGGGCTCTGACCTTGGAGCTGGACAAGGAGACAACAAGGAGCCGTCTGAGTGGCCTCTTGATCAAATGCAGTTACGTGGACAACACCATGGACAACATAGCACCAAACAAAAAGGTGGAGACCCACCACAAGTATTGGAGGGTTGTGTGATGCGTCAAAGAGGATGTCAGCAACTGTATTTTAAATTGTACTAACAATCAAATAAGCATTTCGTCCTATGGGCAGTAAGAGTTCCCATGATCTATTTCAATGCATCTATTTTAGCAGTAAAGTTCAGTATTTTGGCAACACAAGCAAATTTACCACCTAATGATGATCTGTTAGAAGATTTGGAACAATATTAAAGAATACTTTTACTGTGCCTTTTGAAGTCATATCAGAGGGTGATTAGATTGTCAAGATTAACCAGAGACAATCGTGATGGTGTATTTTAAACAAGGCTGTAAAATTTTAGTGCTCTCTGATACAGCTTGAACTACTAGGACCTATAGGAAAAGGTTTTTAAATTTTTGACCAGAAATGAGACTTATCGTTGGAGAAGATGAAGTATGTATCCTTGTGGTTGTTAAGTGGAATAATGACATTTCTTTTATGATCTTGATGCAAATTTCCTGAGTGATAAACTGAATAAAAAGGGTTTTTTAGGTAAACAGGTTTAGGTGAAGCTGGGGTGTTGTGGGACTCCTTCACACTATTTTGAAGCATAAAGAAAACCAAAAATTGAGCAGGAAAAGGAGCTAGGCATTTGTGTCAGAACTCACAGAATCACAGAATCACAGAATCGTAGGGGTTGGAAGGGACCTCGAAAGATCATCGGGTCCAACCCCCCTGCCAAAGCAGCTCCCTAGCACATATTGCACAGATAGGCGTCCAGACGAGTCTTGAATATCTCCAGAGAAGGAGACTCCACCACCTCCCTGGGCAGCCTGTCCCAGGGCTCTGTCACCCTCACTGTGTAAAAGTTCTTCCGCATGTTGGTGCGGAACTTCCTGTGTTCCAGTTTACAGCCATTGCCCCTTGTCCTGTCTCCACAGACTACTGAAAAGGGGTTGGCCAATTCCCCCTGCATCCCATACTTAAGATATTGATAAACATTAATTAGGTCCCCCCTCAGTCTTCTTTTCTCCAGGCTGAACAGCCCCAGCTCACTCAGCCTTTCCTCATACAGGAGATGCTCCAGGCCCTTAATCATCTTCATAGCCCTTCTCTGGACTCTCTCAAGGAGATCCCTGTCTCTTTTATACCAGGGAGCCCAGAACTGGACACAATACTCCAGGTGGGGCCTGAGCAGGGCAGAGTAGAGGGGGAGGATCACCTCCTTCGACCTGCTGGCCACACTCTTCCTGATGCATCCCAAGATCCCATTGGCCCTCTTAGCCACCAGGGCACACTGCTGGCTCATAGCCAACCTGTCATCAACCAGGACCCCCAACTCCACTTACCCCAGGATGTGTTTGGAGAGTTAAAACATGGTATTTTCTTGCTTCTAGAAAAGACGAAGGGAAAGACCAGAAAAGGCTTCATATGAACCTTATGTGAAGATTTATTATTATCAGCCAGGCTTATCTGAAATGAAATTTCTTGTTCTGTCAAGCTCAAATTTATCCCATCATTGCCCTTTTCTAACCGTGATGTTATTTATGCATGATATTATATATAAACCATGAAGTCAAATGCCCTTAGCATTCACAATAAAATTTTTGTAGAGATGGAAAATAAAGGATACCACAGCACCATGTCTCCAGCCTCACAGTGGATGTTGATATAAAAGCGCATATCTTGAAGTATTGCATAGCAATTCTGCAAACATCACAGTCTTTTGAAGACTTTCTGTGATGTAGCTTTGTGTTCAAGATTTATCATTTTCATATAAAGATAGAAAGTAAAGTTAACCTGCCCTACCAAATTCTGTAAGAACATTAAGTAGATAATTCAAGACAGCCAGATAGAAGCTCAACCACAACATAGACTAGTTTGTATTTGCTTTGGAAGTTTCCAGATTTTAATCTAAATGGTGTGGATTCAATTTTTTTCTTCTTCTTAAAAAGCATTCATGAGAAATGAAGGTACTTTATCTAGCTATCTTATCTAATCTTCAGATGATATGGGATATTTTTAACTTTAAAAATGATCTGATAAATACAGTGGTGAGAAATACACAATGTTCACCAAACCCTTTCCTTCTGAAAAAGCAAGAAGTGCCTTATGGTTCACCACAGTGGATACCATTTCTTTAGTGATGCAAGATTTGGGGAAGAAGTTACTGATTGGACTGGTTCTGCTCAAAGCTGAGGATGACAACTCTGATGCTCTTTTTCCCTGGAAAACAGGAGTTTAGGGCTACAGAGATCTAAGGCTTTTTGTTTCATAGACACAATGCTGATAAACTGAACAGAGATTACTCCTGTTTCAAAGACCTTTTTCCAGAGAGATGAGAAACCACTTTCAGCCTCATGAAGCCAATCTCCTTACCCTCCATCCATGGTCTGGGCAAGCCCAATTTAGGACCCCAGAAGGGACTGAGATTTGGACATTTTGACTTGGTCTCTGTAGAAGTCTATCTCCTTCTGTTGACTCTGGAAGGAGTTTCCACTGAGGCTAAAAATAACCTTAGAAGACACCCTTGTACAAATCCAGTCTGGTGGAGAAAATAGTTTTCAGGAAGGTAGGATATAAGAAACGCTCCAATGGAAGCTGCCAACCCATGCCCAGGCATAGCACAACATGGGAAACACCAAAACTTTCTAGTCCTGTACCATGTATGAATTGTAGCACAGAAAAGCTTTGCTATGAGTTTGTGACTTTCTAATAACAAAAATATTTGGAGAAGCTGCTGAATAACCTGAGATTTTTTACTGGATTGTAAGTCTTTCCACACTCCGGGAGTAGTTGGGTTGGTGAAGTTTCTGGAAGTTAGGATATTCAGCATGGGATTCATGTTAACGAACATTGGATGCCCATGATGAAAATGGCTGTGAGCTGCTTATGTAGATTCCTTTTATAGTCATTAAAACATGAATAAGTACTTCTAGGATGCAGTTAACCTAATCTTAGTGTAGAGGTTCAACATAGAAGAGTTGGGTTTTCATCCAGAAATGCCCAATTCTGTCTGGTAAGTATAATGTGAATTTAGACACCTAACTGATATAATTTCCAGTCAAAAGTTACCAGGTTCTCTCCTAATTTCAGCATACCTTGCTATGGGAGATGATGGAAATACTACTCCCTTCATTACCATATTTCTGCCACTTTGAAGGATATTAAGCATTGAATAGAGAAAATGGGAATGATTTATAATGTAAATGCATACAGGAGGCTGTCATATTACAGGGTAAAAATTAGATGAAGGATGTTCCTGCAGGAGGGAAATGTAATTAAAGTATCTGTTTATTTGAAGAAAAACTTGATAGTAAGCCAAAAAATGAATCACTAGTGAAACAAAAAATAGTAGAGAAGAAATACTGTTGCTACTGAAATCCATTCATTGAAAGTGGTGTTTGTGTTCATGGATTAAGTGACTGTGTGACCAAAGTCCTTTGTGCTGAGAAACGAAGCAGGTAAGTGACCAGGTGCATCACTTTGTATTGTTCCTGTAGAGTAGTTTTCAGATGAAACCCAAATTTGGCAGGCAGCTGCCCATCTTCCCATCCTTGGCAGCATTTGAACCAGTATGGTCAGCTGTGGGTGCCTGGACTGGGCCACCTGATCTTGAAGCAGGACACACCTGGAGTGGGAGACGTCATAAATGTGTGCCTTTTTAGATAAAAAAAAAGAGAAAACAGCTGGTATGAACATTATGATAAACTCTCATTTTACTTTGACACAGCTATCATGGGGCTAAGGTGGCACCTGGAATTCCTGCCAAGTCC
This sequence comes from Porphyrio hochstetteri, assembly GCA_020800305.1. NCBI lineage: Eukaryota > Metazoa > Chordata > Aves > Gruiformes > Rallidae > Porphyrio > Porphyrio hochstetteri. The sequence continues at coordinate 35,388,438 of CM036905.1, read as the reverse complement.
CCAACCCAGAGGTCTACAGCTGATTAACCAGTTGCCCCAAGAACAGTTTTGTCTCAACATAAAAGCAGGTTGGGGAAAAGGAAGATGTATGCCCATTTAGCTGATAGGGAACTGAGGCCCAGATAAATCAGAGAATGTCCCCAAAGCTTGGTGACCTGCGTCTCCAACTACTACTTCCACTCAGCGGTTTACAGGACTATTTCAGCTGATACTTCTTTCTCTTACTCACAGACCTGCATCAAGATTACATTTTTAAGAATTCTGAAACAAAACTAAGCAGAACTGGACAATTTTTTATTTCTTATTTTACTTTTAATAAAAATACTTTTTCTCATGCTTATCCACTCAGCTTGTTCCAAGGTCTTATTCTGTTGTCATAACTTCACTCAAGAAATTTTTACAAGTACTTGAACTAAGCTAGGTTACAGCAATACTTTTACTGCATTGAAGACGACAGTTATGGAATGAACTTAATCATGTTAAATGAGCAAAGGAAGAATCTCTTCTGCCAGACCACCTCTTATGAACTTTTGTGTATTTGTGCAGCTAATCTCTTCACTGGACTTTTATGAGGAATGTTTGCATATTTATCCAGCCTAATTTTTTCCCTCTATAGTCATGGCCCCCTTTCCTCTGCACATTTCTAGAGCTCTGTAGAACCTTATATATAGTTTGTGCTTGGAAAACACGAAGACAAACAAACCCTATGGAAAATAACAATTATACAGAACATATCGTGTGACAAACCGTGTTACATTAGTACTCGGGTCAATACTATCTGACAAAACTGCTTCTGTGAATAGAGGCATTTTTCATTCTTCATTCATTGCACAGGGGAAGAATGACTGAAAACGCTGCTAGTGGGGCTGGATTCCCTCCAGCCAGTGAGCCCATTGTTTGCGAACCCTTACCAGGCACAGCACAGGGTGGCACTCAACCAAAGCAAGGCACTTGTAGGATTTAAGCAAGGACATGGAATTTTCCACTGACCAAGACAGGTTTGCAATCCTACAGAGGCATACTTTGGTAGGGGACCATAAAAATAACATCGTGATGGGTTGAGTAACATTCAGCTAAAGGTTAATGCAATTACCAGGAAAAACCCTCTGCTAATTACAGACTGTCCCATCTTTTAAAGCTGTTACAATCACATTGCTTTCAGAAATGGAGCTAAAGCTCAGTTAATGTATTCTACCATTTGTGTGTATGTGACAACCTGAGTTGGCTTGGGTGCTCTCTGAAAAATATGTAAAACGATTTTACCCCCTCAGAGGTGAGGGGCCTGAACCTGGCAGGTCCTAAGGTGCTTCTGTTACTGGAAAGAAAGGAACAGGAGCAAAATGGCTGAGAATGAGTGAAGAATTGAGAGAGATGCAACCACTGCTTCAGCTGATTGGAGGCAGAGATGGACCACAGCATTGCCTCTCTAACCTCTGCCCATCGCCCCATGTGCCCTCATTCCTATCAGCTTTCCAAAATTTGGGCTTAGCTAAAATAAGCAGTGGAAGCTACCCTGAACAGCTTTTGATACCTGCCTAGTTCAACTCTTTTGGTACTTATTAAACACAATAGAGGGCCTAATTCATAAAAAAGCATTTATTCTGTGTCATAAGACCTGGTCTCGATGAATTAAGACTTAAATACAGAGGCTAAGCAGAAAAAATGCATCACAAGCAAATGCTTTGCTTTACTTCTGAGCAGTTTTCTTGCAGTCCAAACACTGCAATACACTGAAAAAAAAGTACATTCCCCTAAACTTCTGTACTTTTATATTGATTTTTGCCTTGATCCCTAGATCTGAATTAAAAACCCTCAGAAATAAGCACTTCCAAGACTAATAATCATAATAATATCAACAACAATAATACAGTATTTTGTAATTTTGTTGTTATGAAGAGAGCCATAGGGCAGTTTCCAAGTGCTGGGGTAGGTCTTTTCTCCAAGCCAAACAGAGAGTCTGCTGAAACCCTGTTCTGCAAAAGGAGGTCTTGATTCAATGTGCATTTGGTGACAGCTGAAATAATGGAAATTAGTCTCTAAAATCAGCATTGTATAGAAGTCTGGACAGATGCTAGGACATGTGAGCACTGGGGTTCCTGTGGGAGCTTGTATCTAAAATAAGAGTTGGTGATTAACTGTTGGATCTGTGAACTGGTTTCAGACAGAGAACCCAAAAGGGATTTGTTTATAGTTATGTCCCTGAGAGAGCTCAGGAAGAGTTTGGGCCTGCTGGGTACAGAAAGGCAGTCTGGGACCTGTGACAATTAGAGGATTCTCTGGGTTTTGACTCACTCTGATGGACAGGAAAGGAAAGCTTCTCTGATCATAGTTTGTCGATCCTCACTTGTGTCCAAGAAAATACCTGCTTCCATTATCATATTCTCCTCCAAATGCAAAGGACTAAATATGTATGAAGAAGTCAAGAGTCTCACTTCTCCCAACATCTACCTCTCTTTGGGGCTTGAGTGAACACATTCTATCTTCCCATTTTTCCATACATTTTAGTAGGATTATGGAACATTCTGCAATTACAGTGATTACTTTGTAACTTAGAGAATTTTTGAGCTGGAAAACCAACTGTTAGCAATTACACCCTCAGCTGACTTCATTTTAGCAATAGGCAAAATGACTGGGAGCTCTTGGGAAACTCTTTGGTGGCTTTCCCCTGTCTTTAGTGGACTCTTTCTAATTGCTCTGGTCCTGCAGACCTCCTCCTTAATGGCAGCCACCTGCGAACCTGCCATGCTTGTCCCCATAGCTGGTCCTAAAGGCATGTGGGGCAGCTGCTCCTCCAGCCCTGCCACTCCATGGTCCTGGCCAGAGGGACAGAACAGGCATCTTCCTGGATTTATTGTATAAAAATCCTTTTCAGGGTTGAAAAAGCCAACTTAAATGACTCTCCAGCAGCTTTCATTACAAATGTTTGCTGGTGTATGGCGGAGAGGAAATGAAATGTGGAATAATGGTTTTTCCCTTGCAGATTCTTCATGGTTTCACTTCTCCTGGGGCTGATAGATTTGAAATAAATGCTTGTGTGTTCATAATGTTACCTAAAGAATGGAAGTTTATTCTGATTGAGTACTGTGCTGGCTGCTAGACCTTTTTACTTATATTAATGATGGGGCCCCTACAAAACACATACACTGGAAAGAGCCTGACTGCACTTCTTGAACAGTTCCACACATCTCAGACCAGTGTTACAGCCTCTCTTCAAGGGCCTTGTGATAGTCTCGATTCAAAATCCCCTACTTATTTCCAGATGGAGCTGCAGCAGCATGGTCTGACATTCAGCTCTGCTTAGCCCCAGGCAAGGGACCTGTAGGTGAGCGGCTGTGTGCAATCAAAAGGTCGTGTGAAACATTTGCCCTAGAAATATTTTGTGATTCCAACAAGATCCACATTGTCCGGCCTTAAAACATCACAAATTAATTTGAAACATGAAAGTTGAAGTATTCTTTGTTCTCTATCAGCATGCACCACATCAAGCCTCTGTTTATTTGCATACAGATAGCCTGCGGTTTTTACAACGTGCCTAATCAGAGATTTCCATGATAGGAAGTCTGATGTGTATCACACTGCTAGTTTGCCATCTAGTGGTGTACAAAAAAAACCTAATTTTGCATCATATTTCATAATTTCAGTGGAAAGATGCCTCCAGAATACAAATACAAGCGAATTTTTTAGCTACTTGATTTTATTAATCTATTAGCAGAAGACAGTCCATTACCCTCTGCTCAATGATCCTTAATTCCTAGACTTTGCACTTGGTTCTCCAGAAGTGGGGACTGGCTCAGCATGTGGAGAACTTTTGAACTCCAGAGGAGAGTGGTTATGTAGATTCAGTTACTGCTCACCAGCTTAGACCTTGTTGCTTTCAGTCTCACCCTGTCTTTTGTGATGCTATGAGAATAAAACTATCTATTTTTATACAAGTGTCAGGGAATCTTAAAAAGTGGAACCTGAATGGCATTTCAGAGGGCATCGTCTATATCACAATGGGCTTTCAGTGAGCAGGAACATCAAAGGAAGATCAATGAAAGCTCAGGAGCTCCTGGTAGATGTTTTCTTCTTCATGTCTTCCACAAAACTTTCTGGTTCTTGGGATTTCACAAACAGCTTTCGGGAGCACAGGTGTGCTGCCGGGGTCATGGCAGTCACCCCATAACGTGCTGATACACAGGCTGCCAGATGCAACATTGCTAAGGGAAAATAACCACTCCCTGCAAAGCCTGAGAGTGCTGCTGAGGGACAGGAACCTCGTACCAGTCAAGGGCTGATCAGTCTGAAAAAGGATAAAATGTTCAGGGATGCCAGCTCAGTTGGGGCATAACCAGCAGTCACAGGAGTTGAGAAAGTGGTGAAAAAGTGTTTCAGGACATGGGTGACATGTGTCTAACGCCTGGGTTTTGTTTCACTCTAGCATAGGAGTATAGCTAAGAATATTTTCCCCTTCTAAAATAACTCCTATGCCCTTTGATTTTTTAAATATGGTAGGTACATGGACTATTGCTACAGATAGTAATCACTTGGGTACTATTTACTGGCTGTTGGGAAGAGACAAACTGCTGTTACATGGAGCCCAGAGTCCCAGGTGCAGCCAGTCACTGTCTGAAGCCTTTGTCATCAGTTAATTTAAAGTCCCTAGAGTTTCAATAGCTGTGCTGGCAGCATGCTCAGCCATGCAGGCCACTAAGGATTTCAAGCAATTTTGATCAGCCAGTCATTTCTGATTTAAAGAAAGAAGGAACATATGACAAGAAAGAAGAAAAGAACTTTGCTTTGGGAAAAATCTGGCTTTGAGAAAAGTCTCAGATGCGAATCTCCACAGGGAAAGAAAAACTGGGGAGAAAAAATTGGTTCATTGGTTTATACCCCAAAAGGAGGGGGGAACAACCATTTCCATTGGAAGCAGAACTTAATGTTCTCACCCTCACTGCAGTGGCTGGAGCAGGATACTGGCTCCACAGATAGTAGAACTGAGCTTGTGAATGGAAAGGGCTGCTAAATACCTGTGATCTGTTCTATGAAACTGCTTCTATCATGTACTCCTTGAGTAGCGGGGTGGGAAAGAGAGAAGCTGGAAAAACCATTTTGGGAAAGAGGCACTCTAAGGTCACAGGGAATTTTTCAGTTCTGTGGCAAATTCAATTAATATAGGCAGTTTACTTACTCCACAGGTTTCTATGCAAATCTTGCTAGTTTCAGCGTGTTTTCAAAAGGGGTGAGTAAATGGTAGTTAGAAAGGCTGGAATTGCAAGTGACAGTGCCCAGAGCAGAATAAGGACCAGAATCTTTCAGAAATATCGCTGACAGCTTGAATTTGTTTTATAGTACTACAGGCAAAGTAGATACAAATTTGGCTAATGTGTACTATAGTATGCTTAGCTGCAGAGCTGACTGTAGTGGCCTGGAGACTTACATTAACAGAAGAGTAGCTGTGGTATGCTCCCCTTTGGTATTTTTTCAGTCCAAATAATTTCTTGGGCATTGGGAAGTTTCTGCAGGAAAAAAAAAGCCAGGTTAAGTACACAACAGAAAATATATGGGGGAAACAGAGAAGGAAAACAAAAGTGTTTAATCAGGCATGATTTCTTCCTGGAGAAAATAGAGGGAATATGGTTATGAATGGAAAATAAAGTCTTTGCTTGTGTCACTGACATAGCACCACCAGAAATAGCTTGATTTACAAAAGACAGTGCTAATAAGACAGTAAGCTGTGTTAAAATCTAAGGTAGATGCCTTCATCAAGATCCTGACAGAGCACAGCCAGAAGAGCTGCATATGTAGCTGCTGTATTTGGTATAAATAAATATCTTGTCCTAAAAAATGGGAATAAATATATATATTTCCCTTCTTATATAGTACATAGGTAGAAATGTGTACGCAGGGTTATTCGAGGAAGTCATCAAACTTATTAAAATGAGAACAGGTCAACGGTGTTTTCCTTTTTGTTTCCTTTGGAGATGTGTGGTCTTGTATCACTCAGCCTTGGAGTAGGGATATGGAAATCTGTCCTTCTAGCTCTGCTCTGAAAGCTCCATTTGGCAAGGTATTTACCTAAGTTTAGATATAGAAGAAGGCAGATTGCTAAAATGGGACTGGCTCCCACCCTACCACACTCAGAAAACGTGTGAATGGTCCATCTTCTTGGACTGACTTGACTCTGCTGTCTTGGATTTGTTTTAATTTCAAGTCAATGGAGAGGAAGACTTAGACATTTTCCGCGAAATTCAAATAGTAATGTTTAATTCTTGCATTAAACTGTTTATAATGTCCAATTATACCTTTTGTAAAATGCTTCTGAGATTTGCAAAACATAAGACATTCACAGAGGACGGAGATTAAAAGGTAACAAATCAAAGTCTGGCCTTTGTACATTTTATTTGTGTTGTGTTCCACTTGATAGAAAATAGTTATATAGAAATTATAATAAAAAGAAAACATTTCCTTTGAGCCATGTAATTTATTTCTGTGCACTTTTAGATTATTGCTTAGGTTGAAGTTTATTAAATTTTAAATATATTTCCAGTATATGACTAAGCTGACTTACCAATACTGACACTTCAAAACCAGTAATATAGAGGAAGCTACCAACTAAGTACATTCATTATTTTCAATCCACTTTAAAAAAAAAACCCAAACAAACAAATGTTAATAATGGAACATATTAAATAACCAAAGCACATTTGTTTTAAACAGTAAGTGTTTAATTAATAATTAATAAAATTGCATAACCTTTGAAGTCTTTACAGTACAAAAAAACCCTTAAAGACTGGAAATATAATAATATGAAGCTAGTGTATGCTAGTCAAAAAAATGTAAGAGAGAAGAACTGCCTTTATAATATAACTTAGCCATCATTAACTATCTTATCTCAGTTAAAAATGGCCAGGGAGCTGTCAAATTCAGTATGTCTGCCCTGAATTATGTCTGCCATTGTCATCTTACATTCTTTCTCATCTTGCAGTACAAGAACATGGTGCATCAGTCTTGGAGGATCTTTCCGAGCTCTTTGTGTTACTCCCTTTTTGCTGACTGAATACACAAATCAAGTACTGTAAGTTTTGACAAAGCACATCTCCTACCAACTGCTTATGTTGTGGCACCAAATCTCCGGAATCACTGCATAAATACTGAGTATATCTCCTCCTCTCTTACAGAGTAACAAAAGTGGGAGGACAAAAAGAGAAGTCATGTGGGCTAGTACATGAGCCATGTCTTCTAAGCGTGTAGTGGCTCAGACCTAGGTACTGTTATTGGCAGGAAAAAAGAAGTGCTTTTTACACAGATGGTGAGAGTGACCTGGTTGAAGGGAGAGATTGTGGTATAAACCAGAAACCACATCCATTCCTTTATTTGAGGAGAGCCCTAGAAATCCTCCACTATTTTTTTTTTTTAAATATTTCCCATTATATTCAGTCCATTTAAGTAGTTTGGAAATCTGAGTTACTCTTTCCAAGAAAAGCAACTTGAGCTACTTATTCTCAAGGACTCCATGAGATCCTTTTACCTGAGTGACAAACACCAGACCTCACCCAGCTTAAACACCATCGCTCAAAGAGGCTTTTATATTGATTTAAACCAAAACAATCTTGTGCTCTCCTTTCTGCTATAGCTTAGTTTCGTACAGAGCTCATTATAAAATCTTTAGAGAGTTTAAATACTTCTACAGCACTCTGCACTGAAACTCTACTTTAGAATTGTAACTGCTGAGTCACAGAAATTAGAGGGAGTGGTAAACTATTCAAAAATTTATTTCTTAGCCTCCTGATGATTAGTCCCAAGAGATGCTGTTCCCACTTCTTCCAATGAGAAATTATTTTATAATCAACAAAGAGTTCATTATAAGGAAGCTTTCCCTGATGTTTGGTCAAATAATTATTTCTGACTTTTTTCCATCTTAATGTGATCATGTCAGTCAGAGTGTCCTAAAATCACCCTGTAATGAAAGCTCTGAGATGGAACAATGTTTTTGAAAGGAAAAAGATTAGACTGTCTTATTAATTACAAGGAGTGAACTGGTGATTAAGATCCTTATTTTGCCAAAGCCTAAGCACCTGTGAGAAAGCAACAGAACTATTTATGTGGTTCAGCTGCTTCCCCCCCATATATTTTTTTAAAAACATATTGCTTCTAAAAACATCTGATTACTGACACAAAAAACACTGCCTGCTTTGTTGTACTTACACTTTAATTTGGGAGTTGCACAGCTTAGTATTTTCCCAAAATATTAGTTGTAATACAGCATAGTCTCCATCTGTTCTGTAAGAAGCAACGCGGATTCTAATACCTTCCCATCTGTACGTATATTTTTAGTCATGCATTCAAGTTTGTAATCTCTCTGCTCCAGTCTATGTTCCTAGCACAAAATATAAAACTTGTTATTTGTCCAAAAAATTTAATTAGGCTTGTGTGTGCATGTGTCTGTAATTCGAATTTTTTTCCTTAACCCTGGGGAGATGATTTAAAATCTGTGTGTCTGCAATAAAACATTTCCTATTTCTCTTAAATCTTGAAAGGTTTCTATTTTTGAACTGGGAGTCACATAGTTCCTAGATAGCTTTCAGGAGGACACCATAGGATGGAGAAATGAGAAAAAACAAACCTGAGCTTGAACACCACTGGGCAAGCTGTATTAGTACTTTTTAAACACAGACCAAGTTATTTTCCTTTCTTTACTGTGCTCATTGCTTGTTTGTGAGCATTTGGAGAACAAGCCTAAGTCCTAGAGTTATTGATAGATGTCCAAAAGGAGAAAAAAATCCCAAGTGGGGTCTTGATTGTGTTTTTTTGTGGAAGGGGTGCAGAATATGGGAACAGAAAACAAAATCAGGTCCTACAAATGGAGTGAAAGAAAACAAATCTTTTTCTTGAGTAAAGAAAAAATAACCACAGGAGAAACACAGCTTGCATGCAGACTTCTTAAATGCTTGCATTGCTCCATGCTCATTTTTGGTGAAACTATTTCCATGCTGAGAACAGCCACCTATTTAAGAAACTGTGGGAAGCAGATATTCCAAAACCAGAGATTGTAATGCAGCAGTTAAGAATTCCAGGGCAGGTTTCTGCTTCCAGCTTAAGGAAGCTGGAAGTCCCTCGTCCCCTGGGTTCCAAATTCACAATGTAAATCCCGTGCATCAGAAGGATTGGATATGTGCAACGACTCTCTGTTGCAAGTGATACAGACCTGGTTCTCAGGGAATGTGACTGGGTTTCCTAGCTCTTGGCTGCAGGTGTGCTTGATGGACTTAGCTGGTGGCACAGAATGGAAACATGGATGTATGGACACAGAACTGATACAGAGGTCCCCAGTCTGGATGACTGGGGGACTATAAGGTCTCCTGTGAGCATGTTGATGTTCAGCTTGGCTCCAGCTATTGCCTCTGTTCAGGGCAATGGACACATATGAACCAGAGGACAGGGGTCTCAGAACCTGAGCTGTAAGACTGCCTTTCTCCACTCTGCAGAAGGTATTTTGTTGGGTCTGGGCAAGTCAGTCTCTCTCCTCAGAGAGGCAATATGAAGATACACAAGGATTATTTTGTACTTGTGTGAGGACCTCAGTCCCTGATGGCACAGGGGTCAGGGTTCCCTATTAGAAGATCCCAGACAGAATTCTGGCCCTGGTGCTGGCTCATGCTGCAGCCTTTACAGGAAGGAATGTGACACTGGGTAATACAGAAAAAAACTTCCCATTAAGGTAGCTGTTCTTCCCATGTGTCCTGAGACATCAACCCTGCTATCCCTTTATGAGCAACCTTTCACAAGTATTTTAGAAAGATCTCGTTATCAGACCTATTAGCTGATTCCTTCCCCACTCTCCTGACTCAATTTGCTAAGGCAGCTAAGTAATGCATAACTAGTTGAATAAAAATATTTCTCTTTGTCCATTGTAAACTGTAGCATTCCACTGGAGTTCCCAAAGTCTTTACATTATAAGTAAGAGCAAGCAAGCAAGTCTGGTTAACTTTTTGTCCGTCTCTTGCTCATTTTTAATGACTCTCAAAATATTTCTAAAGAAAGCTCTCACAGTTGCTTCATTTTACCCTAGCTCAGAGGTCTTTATCACCTTTAATTCTTCTTATAGTCCCTCTCCATGCTTTGTGTATGGTCAGTAACTTCTTACTGAGGTGAGGTTGACAGATGTTTGCCCAGTGTTGGAGATGTGCTGGTCCAATGAATGCATAGTGGCACATGAATATATTTTTGAGTTATTTTCTACTTTATTTCCTTGACATGCTGTGTTGCCATTGCAACTGCACTTTGGGCTAAGGTTTTCAGCAGAAGTTGCAGATATGCTGAAGCTTGGAAAGTACCAGGACACCGTGTCTGAAGAAGCTGTGTAGTGAGCTTAGCAGAATACAACAGAGTTTTTGAAACAAAGACATCTTTAAAACACACCAGAACATTGACCAGGTATGTTCTCTCTGACAATGGGTATTACTAGATATTTTGGACAGGGACTCTTTAAGAAGAGAAAAGAAACAGAAAGTCAAAGGGAGAATTTCTATTTACTTCAATGGGCTCTAAACCAGAAATTTAAACATGGAGTGGACATTAGTAAAAAAAAATACCAATTATCTAGTAATAATTTCTCCTACTTACTAAACTTTCCCTTTACTTTGATTTAGCACTTGAATATTTTTAGTTTACATGCCACCTTCAGCTCTGAGAAGTGCAGAATAAAACTGTACCTTTTGTAGATCTTCAGTTAGAATAATTACCACAGCATCTTTTTGTGAACCTAAGGAAACTAAGGTCTTAGAAAAAATATGAAACAAAACAGAATAAGATTGTAAGCTGATGGAGTAATGTTAACTGTAGCATACCCCAGATGAAGTACTTGAAGCACTGTGACAAGAACAATACATTGCTACATGCACTGGCCAGGCACATAGCGATTTAATGGATGACTTCAGAAGAAAATGTCACAGGCAGGTTGAAATGTCAATTAGTGCAACATTTCCTAATATCCCACAGATTCATTTCTTCCCCTGTGAGTGTTAGATAAATGGAAAATGTTTCACATTTAATCTGGTCTCCACTAATTTGATCCTTTTGGGCTCTTCACGGTACATTCCGTTTTGGTCCTTTAGAAACAATGTTCTACCAAAGCACAAGGGGAAAATGGAATTACGGGTGAACTGTTATTTCAGTATGACAGCGTGTGGGAGGAAAAGTGCATTCAGATTGCAGGCCAAATATAAGATATGTAAGGTTACATCTTTTGTTTTGTTCAGGTTGTGCTCAGGAGAGGAGCGGTGGGAGGTGGAGGACAGCTGAAGGCACTGGGAAACTGCAGCCTAGAGACCTCACTATTTCAGGCATTTTTTAGTGGTCTGGTCACTGCAGGTTTTTGCTCAGCAATGTTTCATTAAATAAAGGAGGCTGGGGCACTTGGAAATTCCTTCCCTGAGTGCCCACAAGAGGTAGGCTGAGTTGGTTTAACTGTGGCCCGAGGTAGTGCTTACAAAAGATCTGGGGATTTCTCCCTGTATGTAGCAGTGGGCCTGTCTGTACAGGAAATTATTCAGAAATAGTTATGATGCAAATTCACACTCAGGATAAATCTGTTTTACCTTTCAAGTCTGGAGGAGCCGTTTTACTATCTATATGAAGGTGATAATTGGTGTGAAATCAGCAAAGAGAAGTTAAAAAAAACCCCAACACAACACAACAAAAGCAACAAACTAATAAAAATACTCCCAACAAAATGAGACAAAAAGCAAACTAGGCTTTGAACAGGAGATACATTTAAATAAACAGTTGTTTTATTCCAGTAGGAAACCTGAGCTGCTGATTCACACTTCAGGTGTGAAGACCAGCATGATACCGTGCTTGGCATAGGTAAGTGTTACCAGAGGCACTATTGATGTCCTACATCAATAGAAGCGCTGGGGTCCTCTCAGCTACTTAGCACAACAAAACACTGTGCTCATGCAGCAAGATGCTTCCAGGGGTGAGGTACCTTTACTTTAACATGCTGTTGTGTTGTATGGGCTTACTGCCTGCTCTCATCTGCACCTTGTTAAAGTCAGCATCCTCTGCAGCATCGCCTTCATGAAATCAGATTTTCATGGGAGGAAAGAGGATATTGACTTTAAGTGGGGTCATGTCAACCAAATTTTTGGCTCACAAGAGTCTATAATGATTACTGAAGAGCCACAGCACTGCTCAGCTGAAGATATTTCTGTCGTCATGCCTAACCCTTCCCCTCTGCAGTGACCACAACAGGGCTTTTGGGGTCTCTCCAAGTACCTTACCCTCAGGTCCTGGCACACTTGCTGAAAGCAGCCCAGGTAGAGCACACAAACCAAGCTGCAGCACAAACATGACCTTTCTTTTATCTCTTGGCCTGTGTGTGCTCTAAAATCTCCTGGAACAGGAAAACAATGGCATGAAATTTTCCTTGTTTTAAAAGGGCCTGAGATTATCCACAGTCGATGTTTGTAAGTAAGACAGCAGCCGTAACTTGCTCTACTGCCAGTTGTGATTGTATTGTGTCCTGCTTATCATAGAATCATCAGTGTTGGAAAAGACCTTCCAGATCATCAAGTCCAACCATCAGCCCTACACTAATAAATCACTAAACCATCTCGGGAAGCTTAGAAGCTGCTTTTCTTTGAGGCTCTAAGAGGTCCGTGGAAATCTCCAATTTTACATAGAAATAGGTTTCTAGCTGGGTTCTAAAGAAAATGCTATACAGAAGGTTGAAGATGAGAAGTTAGGCAAAACTACACTGTCAAGTTTTAAACAAAAATGATATGATTATGCAGCAGAAGATATTTACCTCTAATTTCAAACATTCTGAGTTATCAACACTGAAATTTCCTTGATAGGGACTACCTCAGGCTCACTAGTATTTTTAAGTCTTCTTCCTACGGTTTTACAACAATTTCAGGTGTTTAGATTTCAGAAATCATGGGTCTGGATGAAGCACCAGCTACCCAAATTTATCGCAAAACAACATGGCATTTTTTAGAGAAAATACTTGAGTGACCTCTTACTTTACTGCTAAACATGGATTTGTGGTTCTGCTGCAGCCTTTTTTGCAAAGCCTGAGAAAACCCTCAGGCCAGGTGACGTTTTGGTGGACACGGTGCTGGTCTGTTGTAGCATCCTTCCAGGGCTGAGGTGATAAGAGTGCTGCTTCCCTGGCTGTATGGCTCCATTCACACACTGGGACATCTTCATGCACAGCAGTAAGAGGTTCAGAGTGTCCACTGATTTGTTTCCCAGGTATTGGAGTTATAGAATAAGATAAGAACTACAAAAGCTGTGCTGTAAACGAGTACCCTGCTAAAAAGTCATCTCGCCTAAGGCAAATAAGGTGGAAGCCAAATTTGTGTTCCATTCCTGGTGCACAAGCTTAGGCAGGTGTACAATTTGCAGCCTTGCAATATCCATGACAGCCTGGGAGTGCCTTTACCCTTGATGGGAGGAGCTGAGGATTTATGTTGGGACCACAGTCAGCAGCTCTAGAATAATGATAGTGATATCCAATGTCCAGTTTAGTCCTACTTCACAGAAGAAAAGAGTGGAAGAGAAAAGTAGAGACACAGGCTAATGAAGACTTTCAATTCCACTGGAAGTGGTAGAGGAACTCTGCTTATCCTTTGTGTTTTGCTTTGAAAGCGGTAGGAAATGGTCCCAAGTTTTTGAAAGATTTGTCATCCCTTTTATAATATCCCCTCTCCCAAGCCACTAGAGGGCCCTGAAGTCCACCTTAACAGATTGGATTGGCAAACAGGCATTTTTGAAAAGACTATACACAAAAAATGAACACATTTTCCAAAATTCTTGCACTTTCTGGGTTTGCTATTACCAATGAGATGTGTAGGGTGAATGTAATCACTAGAAAAAAAAAGCTGTGTGGACATGAGCCACCAATGTGCATCTGCAGCCCAGAAGGCCAACCACATCCCAGCCTGCATCAAAAGAAGTGTGGCCAGCAGGTCAAGGGGGTGATTCTACTTTTCTACTCTGCTCTTACGAAACCTCACCTGGAATACAGCTTTTGAGCCCTCAACACAAGAGGGACGTGGACCTGTTGGACCAAGTCCAAAGGAATGCCACAAAAATGATCAAAGGGCTAGGGCACCTCTTCTATGAAGGTAGGTTGAGAGCGTTGGAGTTGTTCAGCCTGGAGAAGAAAAGCCTCCAGGGGAAACTTATAACAGGCTTGCAGTAGCTGAAGAGGCCCTATAAGAAAGCTGGGGAGGGACTTTTTAGAAGAGCATGTGGAGATAGGACAAAGGACAATGGTTTTAAACAAGAAAAGGGGAGATTTAGGTTGGATATTAGGAAAAACTTCTTCAATATGAAGGTGGTAGATCACTGGAACAGGTTGCCCAGAGAGGTAGTGGAGGCCCCATCCCTGGTGATATTCAAGGTCAGGCTTGATGGGGCTCTGAGCAACCTGATCTAGTGAAGATGTTGCTGCTTACCGCAGGGGGGGTTGGATTAGATGACCTCTGAAGGTCCCTTCCAGCCTTACACATTCTATGATTCTAAGATACCTTGAAGGCTAGCTTCACCAAGTGACTTCCTCTCCCTAGGGAAGAGCATGGCTTGCTGGAGTTTGGTGGGGCTGGTGGCACCTGGATGTCACCTATGTCCTTTTTATTTAATGAGTCAGACATATACGTAGTAGACTTCCTGTGTGTGCACAAGAGGCTTGTGATTTCATAGCACTCCCCATGAAGACATTTGCCTTATGTGAAGCTTTACTTCAAGCCTTACCTCCATAACTTGTCTTTTAGCTATGGAGGATTGAAGTAGCTCTGTTCCCCTTTCTGTTGAATGTGAGGTATAGGCAGAGTAGTTACTTTAAGAAACAATAAAAGTCTCCTTTATAGCAATGTTTATTTCTCCTTGTAGACTGAAATGCAATGGGTGGGCATGCTGTTCCACACTGTATTTGTGGATGTGCCTAAGTAGAGACCTTCTGTGCCTTTGGTCATCTTGCCAGGAGAGTGCTTCCTTGTGATCTGTCTCCTCACAGTCCAGAATAATACATAGACCTTTGAACATGTTCAGAAACATGCAAAGGTTAACAATAACTCTAGAAATTGTCCCTTTTATTCCTCTTCCCATTTGCATTTCCCAACCCCTTTATTACATAGGCCTGCCATCTCACATGCCATAGTCTCTGTCTGAGATGGTTAGATAGAGAGGTGTAAAATGATGTTAAATTTTTGGCAGCTCTTTCAGGACTGAAACTGAAAGCTGGATTGTATGAAGACAGAGTATGTCACTGTGACCAACCATTCACTCCTGTACTGGAAGAGTCCAAAGGGTTGGGCACTGAAATACAAATTTGTCACTGTGATTTTTATGGCTTTTGCTGAAACCTCTATCATTTGATGGATGACAGCTGGAGCAGCTGACTTCATAATCCAAAGAGGACAAAATGGGTTCCAATAATAAAATGGTAAAATTGCTAGAATCCTTCCCAAAATAGTTTTCCTGTGACATATAAGGAAACATATTGCAGTATAGACTGGCTCTACTGGCATTTGCTTGGAATGACCTGCATAATACCACAGGCTCTTTCACCCCAGAGTAAAGAGTAGCTGTTCAAAGTGACCTCTATTATTCACTTAACGCACTGTGCTTACACAGCCCTGTCTTATGGAGGGCTGTCACTAGATACAAATGAGGCATAAGCTATGTTTTCCCTCAGGGTTAATTTTGCCTTTCCGGAAACGAATTACACATTTGCGTAAGAAATAATGTTTCAGACAAATGTATGGCTGCCTGGCTAGTGATTGTGATTAGTGGTAATGGATGAATGAATGCTAAAGACTGAACATCCCCTCCTGTTCTTTTTAAGCAGATCTTTTCCTCATTAGCAGCAATACCAAAGATCTGTGAGTATCTGGCATGTTTATCCTATATGAAGACTTGCTAACTCTCCAGCAAGATAGAACGGATGGGATTAATCTCAGATAACTTTTTAGCATCTTAGTTACCTGGACTCCTTCTATGATAAGTAAAAGAAAAAAAGGCACTTCTAAATCATTCAATTGATCTTAATGTAGATGACTAAAATGCATTATGTGGCTCATAGTTGAGAAGTATACATTAATTACAAAAGAGGTCTAGATGACTACACAGCTTATATATTACATATATGTAGCTTTTGGTAAGATGAATCCCACCTGCCCATGGCAGGGGACTTGTAACTAGATGATCTTTGACATGCCTTCCAACCCAAACTACTCTGTGATTGTGTACCCTGTTGCTGTGGTCATGCAAATCTCACATCTGTTTGTGCTAAATTGCCAAGTCAAGTCTGTGCTGTGTGTGTGGTAGCTGGAGCACTTGGGAGAGAAACGCATACACAGCAGGCAGCTGCCAGTGCAAACAGGGACATGATAGAAACTGCAGCTCCCAGGAACAATCAGGCAGAATTCAGTTATTCCAAAGGAGATCCCTTTCCCAGGCTGGGACTCTTCGGAGATGCAGGAGCACACTACTCTTCTTCAGCTATGGGATCTCTGGAGGACCTGTGTGGGCAGGTGTAGCCAAGCTGCTGCCTGAGGAGACCCTGTCTTGAACGCTTTGAGTCAAGGGTAACACCATTCTATGTCCTGAGCACCTCTGTGAGTTGCTTTTTGAGGCCCTTCTCAAACCCATCTTCCAGTATTCCTCCAGGAAGGATGAGCTTGCTCTGCCCAGCTGCCTGAGCTAGGACTCAGGGCATGCAAGGAGGGTGTCAGTGGAGGAGAATGGAAGGATGGAGAAAGAGGGCTCTGGTAAATCATTTAAAATACACTATCACTCCTCAGGGAGTAGCTTAATCCACTGTCTGCTTTCTTGATTAGTCCCCTACTGCAGATGCTTTTTGGTTTTTTTAATGGGTGAATGTTCTTTTCTCAAAATAATAAAGCTTTCCTGTTAAGGAGTGGTTTGAATTAGCAGTAAGTCACAACAATTTTTAATTTTTTTAAGAGAGCATAAATGGAATTATAAAATGCTCTATAGTACTTTAATTCCTTCTGGACTTCTTTCGTAAGCATATTTTGGGTCTCGAGGGATGTGCATACCAAACATGTAGCTCAGTTCCAACTACCTTCTTCTTTCAACCCTTGTGTTTTGGGGCATAGCCAGATAGGATGACAGAATATCTATTATTTTTATAGCTCATATGTTGGGTTGACAGCATGAAAAATGCTTTATCCTTGCAAGAAAATGAAACATTTCTGTCTAATTTAAAAAAGGGATTGTCTAAAGAACTTCCTTGCTGTAAGCTTCTGTATGCTTGGGGGACAAACTTCCGGTTCTTTAGGAACTGTTGTGTATTCTTTTGCAACCAGCTCTCATCATTTAGAAATTCATTTTGTCATTTCAACTGTAAGCGTTTTAGAAACTTCTGAAAAAACCTCTGTGGATATCTAAGGCATTAATGGGATGGGGAAGAGGAAGGTGTTCTTGCAGTGAGGTATTATATACAATTCAAAATATCCTGCAGCTTGATGGCTGATTGTATGGTTCATTTAATATTGGATCAGAAGCAAGATTTCCTCTCAAGTATCAGGTGTTGATTAAGTTTGGGTTTTTTTAATAATGCATCTGGAATGTTCAGAAAAATTAGGAAGCTTGTTTAATAAAAACAAATAAATTAAAAAGTTGTGTTCTCAGAACAGAGAAAGTTTTCTGAAATTCCAGTGGTTTATCCCACTCTCCTTCAGGCTAATGAATGCTAAAATATTCAGCTGGAGAAAGGTATCTTTAGAAACATGACATCATCACACTTAAATCTTGTTGATCGATCGCGTGCAGTAAGCAGGACACTTGTGGCAGGCTCATGCAATTTAGTCTCTCCTTGAACTTCAGATCCACTTTACATTTCTTTTGATGAGTTTTCTCATTGCTAATATCTCACTGGTGAGACATTGCTGGAGTACTGTGTCCAGTGCGGGCTCCAAATTGTAAGAGACAGGGAACTACTGGAGCCAAGTCCAGCAAAGGAGCATGAAGGCATGGGAGCATCTAACAAAGGAGGAGAGGCCGAGAGAGCCTGTCAAGCCTAAAGATCAGGTTTCTCCAGGGGGATCTTATCGATATATATAAATATATAATGGATGAGAGTGAAGAAGAGGGAACCAGACTAGTCTCAGAGAAAGCCCAGTGACAGGACCAGAGGCAATGGGCACAGACTGAAACACAGGCCATTCCCTCTGAACACAAGAAAACGCCTTTGTACTGGGAGGGTGGTTGAACTCTGGCATGGGCTGCCCAGGGAAGTGGTAGAGCCTCTGTCCTTGGAAATATTCAGAAGCTGTCTGGAAAAGTCCTGGGTAGCCTGCTCTAGGTGACCTTGCGTGATCAGAGGGGTTGCACCAGCCTCTCTGTACTTCTGTGTTTCTGTGATTTGACAAGAGCCAGGACAGGCTCTGGCTGAGCAGCCTTGGTGCTGCTGCAATTCATGCGCAAACATGAGGTTTTGAAACAGGTTTAATGTCAACTGCAGACTGAGAAAGAGATTTCTTTATTTCCATGGTTAAATAGAGTCAAAGACCAGGACAGACAGACCAGACATCCAGTCTGAACCCTGCATATTAAGAGCCCTAATGCCTTGTCCAAACGAATTTATAGTAAAACAGGGTCTTCAGAGGTTGTGTAGTCTGTCTTTCTGTCCCTAGGCAGCGTTAACTGTAGCTAAATTGTTCCTGGCAATGTTTCCAGTGGTTAATGATCCTTACTCTTAGAGAGAGTTTCTTGATATCTAAGTGAAACTTCAGCAACAATTGGCCCTAGAAGCCCATTAATGTGGCTTCTCGCCACAGTGGTCACTGAGCAGAGTTTGTTCACTTTCCCTCTCAAAGGTCTGACACACTTTCCAAGACTGCTTCCATTCCCTCCTCTTCTTCAGACTGAACAACCCCTCCAATTCCTTCAACCTTTTCCAACTAAAGACACAGAAAAAGATCACCGGGGGCTTTGCATCCAAACAGTGCAACGTGCCTGTAGGTTATCTGCCTAGTCCAAGTGCTACCAAACGAACTACCCAGTGCTCTCAAACCAACACCTAAAAACACTCCCTGGTGTTATGTGTGACATGTACTGAAGCAAATGAGCTGATAAGACCACTTAGAGGCTTTTGGTACATTATATCAAGACTAAAAGCAATGGTAAGGTCAAAACATATGTTTTCAAATGAAATGGTGTTCCCCACAAGGCAAGATTGGTGGTGGGCAATCCATCTATGGTGTCCTTGGGCTCCTTGACTCATCAGGTGGTACCTGAGTCTCGGGACAGTGGTTCACCGCAGATTCCCAGCTGAGAGCCTTTACATCTTTCCCATATGGAGGAACCTGTCTCCCTCCTTTAGTTACACTGGGGGCATGGGGAGGGCTGCTCTGCTCTGGACACTCAGCTGTGTCCCCAGAGCTCCAGGAAGATCTCACTGGTGGCACTGTTGTCCCTGGTGGCATGGCTGAAAGGATGCACCTGGAGAACGCGAAGTGGTAAATCAAAGACACAGAATACTGTAAAGCTCCAAAGTCACCAACGTCATACCCTTCTCAGCCCTGATGGGAGAAGAAACTGCACTTGTCAAACACTTGAGGAATTTTCTTTGCTACTTCCGAGCACCAGGTAAACCTTTGCCTCCAACCACCATCAGCTGCCTGAAGAAAGTAGGAGAAAGCAGATGGACAAAAAAAAAAAAAAGCTGAGGAAAAATTATGTGAGTAGGATCCCTCCTGCCTTCTCCTCCCAGGCAGTAAAGGCCTCAAAAGATGAATTTCTGTATTTGTTCCAATATGACACTGAAAGAGTTATAGGTGCAGTAAATTCAAAACAAGCAATCCCACTCTCCCCCAGGGGCAGTAATATTTACACACAGACACCTTAAAAAAATTAGGAGAGATAAGTCTTATATGCCAACTTAATGAAATCTGTAGCTTCTGTAAAGATAATAGGGCTATAGACAATAAACCAAGAAAACCGGTAAGAATTTGCAATCACAACAAAGTTGCTGCTATGGGGACTAACAAAACAAGAGTCTGCTCTTATTAAAGTCTTTGCAATGGTTTTTCTCGGTCTTTTCACTTTGAAAACACCTTGAGAACCATGCTAAGGTATGCTCCGACATCAAAATTCTGCAAAATGAATAGAAATTCACAATACTTTTCAGTGTCTCTGAATCTGTATTTTTATTTAAGTGGTCTCATTGAATAAAAGGAGACAAAGGAGGAATCAGGCCCAAAGAACTGAAGTGGATAAAATCATTTAAATGCAAAGTGTAGTCTGTTAAAAGTATGGCACACATTTATATGTTCAGAAATGTACTGATGCTTTCAGTCTCTCTCCCATATTACTGAAGTATGCACTATTTTCTTCAAAATGCTGCAATCCAATGCTTTTGCTAAAGTCCATTGATTTTAATAGGATATCGCTGCTGTAACCAGGTGCAGAATTAGAAAAAAACAAATGTTCTAATGCAGGCATTTGCTTTTGCAGACCTTTTTCAGATGTCCTTGATTATGATGATGACAAGATGTCCTTCAAATGCCCTTGGGCTTGTTCAGCTTGGAGAAGAGATGGCTCCAGGGAGATCTTATAGCAGCCTTCCAGTGCCTGAAAGGGGCCTATAAGAAAGCTGGGGAAGAGCTGTTCACAAGGGCATGTAGCAATAGGACAAGGGGTAATGGTTTTAAACTAGAAAAAGGTAGATTTGGGTTGGATATTAGGAAAAATTTCAATATGAGGGTGGTAGATCACTGGAACAGGTTGTCCAGAGAGGTAGTGGAGGCTCCATCACTGGAGATATTCATGGTCAGGCTTGATGGGGCTCTGAGTGACCTGATCTAGTGAAGATGCCCTGGTTACTGCAGGGGGGTTGGATAAGATGAACTTTAAAGGCCCCTTCCAACCTAATGTGGTCTGTGATTCTATGATTCTAGGATTATGTTTTGCTGTGCTCTTTGAAATCACTTTCCAAGCCTGCTCGTGAAGCCTACAATGTTATTCCCAAACTACTTAGAAAATGCTGTTTCTGGGCATTTCTTGAAAGAGGCTCCTATGGCATTTATAAGGTTTGCATTTCTCATCATAGCCAGCAGACAGGCTACACTGGTAGATGTTTGTGGGTACAAGAGCAGGACAGGATTCATGGCAGAGAACTCAAGTTTTAAGTAGAGCTTCTTAGTGTATACTGTGAGTCTTTGTTATGAGACTTGACAATATACATGCAAGATCACCTAGGAGAGCAAAAGACAAATAAACTTGATATTCCAAAAGAGTGCAAATTATTTGATAAAGGATTTGATATATATCTAAGATGTATGGGGTTTAAAGTTGTCTCTGGCAGAATGTCAATTGTAATACATTTATAACTTGAGGAAGAAAAGCATAATATTATTTTTCAGTAGTTTGAAGAATGAGGCATTGGGGAAAAATTTTCCTCATAGAACAGAAACAACCAAAAAGCTTCTGTCACAGATGATGGGCTTTTCAAACCACAGACAGGAACTGATGATATCAGTGCTCCAGCATAAAATCATACTTGGGGCTAGCATCAGCTTAACTTTGATTTCTTTTATGACTGTCTTACAAAAAACAGTGCTGGGTGAAGGTTAGAAAGCCATTTTAATTATTTTTTTGATAAGGTTATTGAACCCATGCTTTTTATTTGGCATCCATATCTACTCTTTTCTTCTCTCAACAGCCAGGAGGTAAAAGAGATTAGCAAAGAACAGATCTGGGAAAATAAGCATTTCTATGGATAGGAATATAGAAACATAATTGTAGGGCATATTTTGAGTGAAAAATCCAGAAAAATTGCTTGGGAAAAAAGAGACATAAAAAGATATTGAGATATTTTGTAAGCTTTTGTTATTTTGCAGATTTGAAACAATAATCAAAATTATTTTTTCCTTTCAACATTTTTCAAAGTAAAATCCTTAATTTTCCAAACTGAAATGATTTTTCTCTCCTTTGATTTCATTCAGATCATTACAGTGTTTTAAGTGAACAGCACTGAGAGCACAGATATTTGTGTTTCTTAAAAAAAAATAATATTCTGTTCAGCTGGCAATAATTCAATACCTTGATTCTGCAACATTTTCAAAAATTTCAGTTTGTTGTCTGGCCAGAAAATACTACATTTCATAGTTGCTAGTGAATTACAAAGTAAAATGTGCTATTTTTGTAGCTGCTCCTAGTCAGGAGGTAGCACTTCACCTCATCACGAAGAACGAAACAGGCTACACTCAGACTAATAGTTGAGAAGAGGAGAAGGAACAGAAAATTTCAGCATAAACCCTGCTAGTAATCAAGTATGTGGTAGGAAAAACAGTCACACTGATTCTGAAGGTGGCATAAATGAAGGGGAAATAGTAACGATTCACTGATACAGCTGTATCATAAGCAGCCCTGTGTTCTTTGAGGGGGAAAAAAAAGGAGAATTATTTACCAGTAATTGATAACTTTCCCTAAGAATGTGATTAGCAATTTTATCTTGAAGTTTTGGCCTAATTTGACTGATTTGTTTTAGTAGTGGTTAAAAAAATGGAAAAAAGAAAATCCCCTTGAGATAAGGAAGGCATCACTGGGAGGGGAAGGAAAGAGGTTTTTTTCTTTCCAGCTTTTGAAGGATTTGGGATATCAATATGAGGGGAAAAAACCCTAAACCTAAATTTTATGGGAAAAAAAATAATTATAAAAACTTCCTGAAAGATATGTATCTTTTTCCAAAAGTTTTTCTCCATCTAGGGTGTCATCCAGGTTTGGGGAATTGCACTAGTACCTCTTGGTGTAATGTGAACTTGCCAGCTCTCCTGTCTCTTATTCAGCCGTGGAGAAGAAATTCAACCAGCAGAGACCCTGTTTCAGTAAATGGGAGCATTGATCCTACTCTGATGTTCCCATGGTTGAATCCTAAAGACAACTGGTAGCTGCGAGGCACAGCATGTAGCTTGCAGGTGGTCTGGGGGCCTATATAACCTGAATAGATTTTAATGCAAAGTTGTTAGTAAGAATGCACCATGCTTTGTTAGAAATGACCATTATTTTTTAACTTTGCGTGGTATGGGTCTTGTCTTTTTCATACACTTAATTATCTGCCTTGCATTCTCATTTCTTCTTTATTTTATCATTATTATTGATTTTTTTATTAATCATTGACATATGATAAAACATACCACTTTCCACAAAATTCTGTCTCATCCCGACAATAAATCCTCATCTTGCCACTTCATTTTCAATGGTGGCTCTGAAGCTGGAAGTGGGTTGTGACATTCCCTGCCACAGTCTAGGGCTCAGAGCATCCCCACAGGATGCCACCTCTGCAGATGGCAGTGCACAGATGTCAGACAGCAGCAGTGCAAGGAGACCTCCTCTAAGTCTTGTTCTGGTCTCATAAAAAATATAGGGTAGTGGAGTAACAAGGATATTGTGACGGGATTTCCCCACCTCCCCTCATTGCCCCCAGAGCTAGGAGGGGTGATGAAGAGGGAAATGAAGGAGCAGGACTCCTGGACCTCCTCATGTGCTGTTCCTCTCCACAGTGCTGGACGCTGGAGTTACAAGAAGACAAGCTGCTCTAAGAGACCTTTGATCAATATCTAGACACTTGTTTGACAGGTGCAATTAAAGCTGAAAATGAAGGTAGTAGATTCTGAAAAGATTAGGACCAATCTAGTTTAAAGAAGAGATCTGGCAAAATTATGTAATGTGTGGTACAAGAATAGCACTTCTATTCAACTCTATAGTAGAACCAGGCAACTTACTGTGGAATTGGGAAAAAAAACCCCAAATGGCCATTTTAAAACTGATAAAAGAAAATGTGTTGTTATACAGCATGCTGTTAGCCTGAAACTCCTCACAGTTCCTATCACGGGCAGCTTTTGGCTGGGCTGACCACAACTTGCTGGAATACTGAGACAGCTGATGGTCAAACACTGAAATAGAATCAGCACTTAGATATGCATAGGCACACACATGAATATTAAACCATATATTCTTGGCTTTTATGATCTCCTTATTAACAAAGGTAAGTGGATTTTGCTTTCAATTAAATATAAAATAAATCAGTAAGAGATGCTGCCCTTCAATGGAGCTTGTCTTTCTGTGAGATGCTTGCAAAATTAGTTATTTTTTGATTCTGCTCTGATTTTGGTCCTGTTACTTAAAATATATGTCCAAACAATTGGACAACATGACTCAAAATCACATCCTTAGTGTTTTTTGATGACAATAATAAACTCTTACAATAACAATACTCTTTTCTCTATTATTTCTTTTTCTGTGCAGAAGGCATATTATGTTATACTTCTATTTCATATTTCTCGACATTTATATTAATTTTTTTTACTTTATTCAAGGTGTCTATTTCATATGTAAAGGTTGTAGTATACATTTAAATGAAATTTTTAGAGTGGAGGAAGCAGAAAGGGATAAATCTCCAACTATTTCAGCTTTCCCATGATTAAAGGAGTCTGTAAGAGAATGGCAAATCCACAACTTTGTTGATTTCCACCAGTTTTTGTTTTACACTTGTTGTGTCTCTCTGCCATTCCCTATGTTTATCTGAAGTGTCTGAACAAGACACATTGGCAACCATCTGCCATCGATTTTATTTTCATTGCACTGCACTAATAGCAAGGTTGTTTATCTTTGAGGGCTTTATTCAATAAAATTTTAAAAAAAAATTGTCTAGCCATGATTGCACATGGGGTGTCTGTCTCTGCTGCTGAAACGAGCTCATAGAAATAGCCTGGGTTTCCAGCTAGCGTAATGAAATGTAATTCCACATCCAGCTGATCAGAGAGTCACGTGCGGTAGCTGCGTGAGCGTTGGCTGAACGTGGGCCTTGAGGGTAAGTGGCTTGTCTGCCAGTAGTGGGCAATGGGATAAAACCGGGGTGCAGAGCCACAGCTGAGCTTCACCCCTGGCCCTAACCACCACTCCCGCGTGTGCAGCTGAAGCACAGTGGCAGGAACAGCGCGAGGGAGGCACAGGGACACTGCTGGGAGGGAAGGGCAAAAGATCACCTCCAGCTCAGCTGCCTTCTGCCCAACCTCTGGGCTTGGGGGCAGCCAGAAAGGTTCCACTGCTTCCCAGCAAAAAAAACAAAGGCCTCTTCCTTTTAGTCCCTCAAGTGCCCTGCCCTAGGGAATAGACCAAGAGCTAGTTTGGAAAACATTCTCACTGGAAATATGCTAAATTTGTCTACTGTATGCTGTTGCTTGCTGAGATTTAAACAGATTTTACACAAATACGTTCTTTTACCTTCTTGGTTTATTGATAATAATCTTCAATTAACAGGTTAGGGCCGATTTTTTTTTGTCTAATTCTGCAACTTCCTGCAATTCAATGCAGCCATTCTATTGTATATATGCTATTGTACAATATATACATATCTATTTTATTTAAAAGGAAGTCAGTTCACAATTATTCATACTGCGCTTAATCTTCAAATAGGTACACAAACAATTGGCTCAGTAGACAGTGGACTTACAGAGTACTGAGCAGGATTAAACAGACCAGAAAGCATCAGCTGCTTCCAAAGGCATTTTCCAGTAAAACAAACATGAAAGATGCTTTGCAAAATGTGCTCTCAGCAACGGAAGACTTTCCTAGACTTTACCCTTTCCCACTCTGGGCTTTTGATGGACTCTCTCATCAGCGTGGAGGTATGTTGTTTGGGGATACAGATGCTTGACCTGCTCATTCCTATCAGTGGTTGGCATGGGTGTTCCCTGCTCTGCTTTGCCAGACCTCATTGTTTCTGAAGGGTGGTTTGACTTGACCTGACAGACCTCTCCTGGAACAAAGAAATGGATCAAGAGGTGCCTGGAATAAGAAGTGCTTCACATGAACTGCTCTGGCAGAGCTGGGCAGATGGTGATCACCAGGCAGGAGAGACAATAAGTTTGGTGGAGTGAGTTGTCTTCTCAACAGGCAGAAGAGAAGGAATAAGGTGATTCCTGACTGTAGGGTCAGCATGTCTTTGCTGGGAGAATGTCCTGGGGAGAGCAGCCCCAAGCCGTGGCTTTGCTGAGAGAGTGCCTCTGGACATGCCCAGGAACTATCTGGAATGGTGGCCTGTGGCTCCTGGCTTACCTGACCGTACAGTAATCTAGGCTCAGCTCTGGTTCAGCAGGTGTTTACACCATATCAACTGTCTGGCTTGATGGTTCCTAAATAATTTATCATTAATTAAAGGTATTTTTTTTAAGTAGAATGAAAAGTCTGACTTAGTAGCCTGTTGTCTAGGGAATCCTGTAGCTCCCATCCAGTTGTTAAAAATAATAGGCAGATTTTATTTTTATTGGGAAAATATTTTTAATTTATTTTGATTTTGTCTTTTTATTATTTATACACTGATACATAGTGCTCAGGGGTGTTCCTGCGTGTTTGAAAAAATGATGGATGGCAATGAACTGAGTCTCAATCGGAAGTAGTTACCCACGCATTTATTATTTCTACTCTTAAACCCATGTGTTAGATTGTAGGGGTTTTAATCTGAGATGTGATTAACTGCAGAGGATGAGGTAAAGTACACTGGATGTAAACCCCCTATCTTTTTTTCATATGTCTGAAGGTATTTGTCTTTTGGAGCACGGGGAAGGTAAGTAGCATGAACACTTTGAATTCAAAAGGAAACAGAAGAAGAAAACCAGAAAAGGATTAAGGAAGATATACTGGCTACTCCTGTAATATACTTGTGGGCCCAGTGTGACCCAGCTGTGCTGTGTAACCTTCCCCATAGCCTGTCCTGACAGGACACACTTCTTGGAGCGCTGTCCTATGGGGAAAGCCACCAGTGAATTGCAGTGACTGCTCATCCTGTTCTTTCTGCACTCAGGGTGGAGAGGGAGAGGTTTGGCCAGAGGGACTCGGTGCTTATTTTACAAAGGGAGAAATGGTGCGGACCACACTAAAGGTGATTCATATTTGCATCTCTTGTGGCCTTTCACTAAGACCCACTGCACACATGCTTGACCTTTCTGCAGTCCAGCTGCTGCAGAGTTTGCAAAGGACTCGTTTAACTCTGCTATTTACTACAGGAGTTATGCATTTTTAAGGGTAAAGGTCTTGCACAAAAAACCAGAGGGTCAACTCACCCCATGTGTTCTAGATCTAGTTGCATTAAGTTGTTTTTACAGCTAAATCCCTTCAAGTAACACAATGATTATATAAAAAAAAAAATTACATTTGTGCCCAGTTTGTTGGTTGTAATGTTGTCCTGGGTAGAACTCTCTAAGCATACAAAAATCTCAACTGCCTAATCTTTCCTGTATTATTTGCATTAAATACCAATAAAATTAATTATTAATACAGTTGATTATTACAATAGACATACCATGTTCTATATGTATTGCTAATTAATGCTTATTAAATACGTGGGGGAAGTATTAGTTTTGCTTAATGATGATAATGTAGTATCTCAGAGGAGTCCTCCTCAATAGGCTCTGTCCGTGCGTTACTGAGTGTATCCCCACCTCATCCCAGTTGTCCAAGGCATGACTCAGACTGTCCCGACTCAGAAGCACCCCAGACACAGGACATGGCACATTTTCTGCTCTTACAGAGAGCAGCCACAACCTTAACCTCTCCTGCTTTCCTCCCATACCACATTATTGTTGTGGCTTTTAGGAACCCAATGTGTGATAACTTTTTGGCTAGTTATGCTGTGATACAGGTAGCTTGTGCCCCTTGTTTAATGACGTGTCTCCCCTTAGCTGGAGGCTGGAAAAGTGAGCTCAGCTTTGGCCACGCACTGGTTTGGTGTGCTCTTCACACTCTTTTTGTTGAAGGGTTCATACAAGAGCGGCCTAGTAGGGATCCTTGCTGCCTGCATAGCTACAAGTACCTCGTGTCCTACTCCACGGTGAAACTGGGAGCACTAGCCAAAAGAAATAAGAGGAGTCTGGAAATAAATATACTGTGAAAACATTTCTTACATAATTGTAGTCTGAATTCATATTATTGGTGAGAGTAGCAGAATGAGGTGCAATGGGGCTAATTAGGCTGATGAAGCCATTTTTATGGACAGCTGTTTGCTGAGTTTTTACTCGCTCTTCCTGTGAAGAGTTGGTTATTTTTTTTTTTTGCTGTCTTTGACTTAGAATCACCAAATATGCCTCTGACCCTGACACACGATTCTTCATTTGCATTGCTTTACTAAGGTGACACAGCTCCGAAAGACCAATGCTGAGGTATGAATTACCCAAGCAACTTATGGATTAGAAGAATTAGTTTTAGAAGAAAATTGGGAAGAACTTCTATTACGTGTGCTAATTATAACAGGTCACTGAATATAAGACTCAAAAGCAATTTAATGTTTTAGTATGGAATCTGTCTTGCCTAACTCTAGCTGTCAAATCTAAATTAGGAACACACTGGGGAACTAGACTAACAAAGTTGGTAATTTAGTTTATTTCATATAAGGGGAGGGAAAGCGACACCTTCCCAAAGCAAGTTTTTCAAAGACACTTAGATATGAATTTCAGATATATTTTATTAGTTATGGGAAAGTCTCCTTTAGTAGATTAGACTGGAGTATGAACATTTAAATTAGATGTAGCAAATCTTTGTCTCAGTACTATAGCAAAGCAGGTCATGCGGTAAGACAAGAAGTTAGTAGCAGCCATTGCTAGAAGTAATGACATTTGAATCATTGAGATAACAATGATACTAAATAATGAAGGAATCAACCCTGAGGAGTCAGGACAAGTGTGCCATTAACTTACCTGTTTACAGTCTCTCATCCTATATCAATATTTACACTGGGGTTCACATTTGCAAAGCCCGAATGTCTCTTCTGTCCCTCTGCACAGATATTGTTCTTTGCCCTTGCCATCTGGTCAGTAGGATACAGTAGACACAGGGTTGGGGTGCAAAGAAATTAGGTTATTTAAATCTGCCCACTGTGTCTAAATTGAGAGGGTTACACATGAAACACATTTAATGTGAAAAAGGGGGATCAATATAAGCGAAAAGACATGGGTATTTCTTGACAAATGAGGAATGGTCAATTAGCAGTGACTGGAGGAAACATGAAAAGGCTGATGTGGAACTCAAGATTATTTTCAAATATTTGCTGTTCTCTTGCTTTTTATTTCAGTTCTGATTATTAGGTTGCTGCAAATGAGGCGTGGTAGTCAAAACATATCACTGGCCATGGCATGACAGCAGATGTTTCTAGCTGCAGTGATATTAGAAATGCTTGTCTAAAGACCTCTCAACATAAAATCTTTTACTAGATAGATAAAATACTCATTTCCTGGTTTCAGAATCTAATAGCTTTATTGAGTGAAAATTTCTGATAAGAGTTATTCAAGAGCTATTAAAAAATGACACTTAGAAAATTCTGGTGTAACAACAGGGTTGCTCGGCTCCTAGGAAACAACATTTCACCAGCACTAGATCAGTAATATGCTCTTTACATCAAGAAGGTATGTTGCTGTTGCTGGATACTTTAGCTTTGTGACTGGTATTTATCTGTGGAGGGATAGAAAAAGAACTAATGATCCCATAGTATTCCTTTCTGTCTTTGTAGGTGGACAAGCAGCAGGTGTTGGGACTACAAGAAAGGTGACATTTCTGTGACTTCAGTTGATGGCAAGGGAAGGCTGAAAATTTTTTCTTTGAGAATAGGGAGGCTATTTAAAAGCTATTTAAAAGCATCAAGCCAAATGTAGCTGGCATATTTCAACAGATCTTGGAGATTATTGAGGGGAAAAGAAAGAAACAACAGTAAATCCTTGTGGCATGATTCTAATTTGCCTATGGGCAAGAGATGCCATTGAATTGGATGTGAATCATCCAAACTCAGCACTGCACTGCATCACGACTTTTGGCCTCTATCAAATTTCAGTGTGTGCCTGTGCATTTGATGGCAATATTTTCACGTTCCCTCTAATCAGTTCATGTATGCCAGTCATTTTGTTAGTCTATTAGAGGTTAAGCTCGAAGAGCAAGCTGTGCAAATCCTGTGCCATTGCTGACTTTCCATCTGTGCTAGAACTAACCGACAAAGTGAGTATATAGAGTGGGGTAACCTTGCCTACTGACGGTACCACATAGATGGAAAACATTTCTGTAGAGGCCATGAGAAGTGTGAGACGCAGAAATAACTAGAAAAGAAAATAATCGTACCTCCAGAATAAACATCAAATAGAAGTCAATGTTTCTTCCTAATTTATGACCATTCTTAAATCCAGATTTGTGTGTGGTCTCCCCAAACCATTAGGCAACCCCAACTGTTTGTAAGAGAGTCTCCTGGAGAGTACATGAAGAGGCTGCTGGGCAGCTCAGCATGCCATGGGCTGTGCTCCCAGCTGCTGCCCTGCCAGTCTTTGAGGGTGCTGGAGATGCAGCTGCTGTTTCTTCCAGAGCAGCTGATGAAGGAAGAAGGTCTGACTACATCTGTCCAACAATTAGGAGGGTTTCTCCTGAAATCAGAGGGATCTGCACTATCTCAGAAAGGAAGCTACACTTGCATTCTTCAGTGGGTGTACTGGGTGGTCCATAATCCTTTGATATGGTTCCCTGACAGTGGTGGTCTTGCAGGTAATGAAGAAAGCTCCTGTACTTCCCACCTTTCTGTTACTTATGCTTGCCTATAAAGATTCCTGGTCTATTTTGCGAACTTTTCTGTTTTCAAGGAATTTTTCTTTTTTAAATTAATGCAATAATCAGAAGCTGGTTTCTAAAGATGAATTGCAGCCCAAGAGGGTCACCTATGCAAAGTGGATGGGACTCAAGAATATCGACACAGTGGCAGACTTCCATTTCTTGTCCACTTCAACCTCTGCCTGTTCTGCTTTTCTGCCAATTCCAGTGCTGGCAAGGAACACGTGTATGACATCTTACACAAAGAATAGCCAGAGCTATAGTACGTGTTATGCAAATGTAGCCAGTATCAGTACCTTACAGTAGAAAACTGGTGAGTCTTTTATTATTTGAAGCTAGGATAAAGAGAAGAAGTCAAGTTAAAAATCCAGATTATTTGTTCACTATGATAAAAAGAATTGCTCAACATATGAATTTCACTTAACAGCATGAAATACTTTTCTGGCTCTTAATTTCCTTGAAAGACACAACAAATTTTATAGTGCTTGTTTAAGAACAAGTTACTTATTGTTCATGAACTTCTTACAGCAATAAGCCTTTATTCCTCCTCATTTGCTTATATTCTTCTGGAGGATTGTTTCAGATGTATTTGGCTTGGAGACAACCCAAACTTGGGTTTTCTCATTACTAGGAAGTTTGGTCCCTTCAGATCTTGCTCTTGATGGATGTGAAATAAAAAAAGCTTTCCCTCTCAATTTTTTTTCACAAATAAATAATAAAAAAAAGTTTATAATTGTTATTGTTGTAGTTTAGAGAGCAGTAAAGCATTTCCACACAGCATGTATTTCCCTAGGCTCTGGCAACTGAAAGGAACTGACATTTTTGTCAGCTGCCTTCTTTGAGCAGAAAGAATGCAAAGAGAAATAGCAGAAATATGAAGGTTAGGCAACAACTGAGGTTTCCAGGGCTCTGCAGTTTGGAAGATCCTCCACTATGAGAACTGCCTTTCAGTAGCTCTGATATACTGAGGCTTCTTTGCAATCTAATGACCTTGTGTATTTCTGTGGCATTTTGTGACTGGTTAAACAGTATTTTGTGATAAACATAGGGCGTTTTAGTGTGAACACTTCCTTCTAGTACTATGAATTTATGAGGGAATGTTTCACCTATAAGTTCATTACCAAAGTCTGATCCTATGGACAAGCCTCAAATCAAGGTTCTGTGTCTGTTGCAGCAGGATTAAGCCTTCTCTGATCTGTGAGGAGGCCACACAATCTGGTTTAGCCATAATCCTGCACACAGAAGAGAAGCAGGGCCTAATGCTTCTCCAGTAAGTAGTTCTGTTCCCTGATGTCTTTGCATTGTCAGACATTTTCTCTGGGATAGTTTTCACTGAGGGGTAGATCTCTGTAGTGCAGATATCTACATCTGAGCTAGTCATACAGATGTCCTTTGTAGTGACCAGAGCAAAGTAGGGCACATAACTTATGACCTGTATTGGACAAGTGCTTCTCTTCAGTAAATATAAAGGAAACCTAGCTAACCATCTCAGATGCAGGCATCAGCCAGAAAGAGCTATGGTTATCTGCTCAGTCTTGCTGTAGGGATATTTCCCTGTCTCTCCATGGCCTGGTTTCTGCAATTGGGAACCCCCTACATGCCATTATCAGGGACTGGGGCTGGCAGTTTCACTTTCCATGGCCTTGATGCAGTCAGTTGTCTCATAGAATACAAGCACCCCATGGCCCTGAAGACATGGTACCCTCAGTTCTGGTGCTGATCTGCTCATGGACTGACTTCTGCAATGACTTGCCTAGAGTACACTTGACTATGTATTACAGTGAAAGTTTCTCTATAAAGAGTTGTGTGTGCCAGTAGCACTTTGACAGAGCTCATAACAAAGTGGCTCTTACACAATTCTTCCCACATTTAGGGTTTCTCATTTCATGGTGGATAGATGTTATAATTTGTCACAAAAATTTTAGTGAAGTAGGATTTTGTTTATCTCCAGGCCCAGTACAGGTGGAAGTGTATCTGATTTGCTTTCCTAGTTGATTTGCTGAAATATATTCTACTTCTAATCTGGAAAGCTGAGGCTTTTCTTTTGAAAAAAATTGGCATACAGAGGTAAATCTGCCCCAGCGCTGCAGATGCATAAAGCACTTTGGCAGAGGGATAAATGTGATTCTGCTGCACAGACTGTGCTGCTTCACTCTGCAAAACACAATCCTCCTCTCTGAGGATCTCTCTAGGAAAGAGAGAGTGGCACTGATGGTGGAAGGCAATTTGCAGCTTTTCACATTCACCTTTGGGACTGATTTGTCGCATGAGCCCATAGCCTATGAGAAGGAGAACTCTGACACCACTTCTGCATTTAATGAAGATGGAAGTCTATTTGGAGACTTCAGGAGTCATATTGTTATTGTCAAGAGCTGGAAGAAACATCTGCTGTCAGTGCCTTTTATGTATAAGACAGCATGTTGAGGATGTTTTATGCCTCTAAAAACATGCCTGTGAAACTTGCCTTTAAACACATGGAGAGTGGAGAGGGAAATTTTGTCTGAATTCATTAACCTGAGGTACAACTGAGCAACGGCATTTCAGATTTCCTCTGAACAAAGGGCTGAACAGTACAGGACAAGTCCTAGGATAGGGCCAGCATTGTATCCAAGTGTCTTCTCAAATTATTCAGGGTAAAAGTGGAACAAATGCTTTTCTAATGGTGAGTTGGGAATACATAACCATTATTTTGTCCTCATGCTATTATGACAGAGGCTTAATGATTCTTCAGATGAACAGCCTCAACTGAGAATGCATTAATAAAAATGTTCTGCTTATCCTGCTTTTCAGGACTTTCTAGAGTAGAAAACTGGGAATAGCTTGCTTTTTCTATTTTCCATAAATATAAGTAGAAATAAGTTAATGTTGCTTAGAATGAGCATTGGAATCAAATGAATGAATAAAACATTGATGTTCTTACATGGTCATGTAACTTCACAAAATTGTATTTTAATAGTCAGCATATAAATATAAAAGCACCAGAAGACCATGATATGCTCAGGGAAAACTGAGGGAAATTGGTGTTTTATGTCTAGATCTGCATTAATGAGAAGAAAAATATACAAACTTTGACTGAATGTGAAAGCACTGCCCATCACTTTGGTCAGAGCTTCATGAGTTGTCAGGCCAGGAAAAAACATCAAGCACAAAAATCACCTCACTCGGATAGAATATAAATGTCTTCTCAATGTGAATTGCTCAATGAGTCCTTTAGAAAAAAATTGAAAGAAGCAGGTGCCTCTGGCAAAAACTTTACTTGTCCTGTGTTTACGTTTAAATGCATCACCCTCTGGAGGTTCTTACATTTTGTGAGTAGGGAAAGCACCTCAGACAGAGGTGTCAAGTTTAGTTGTAATTTTTATGTACACATATATATGTATATGCATATATTTTAGATCTCTAACTTAGGATAGTTAAATCCCACTACTAGACTAATGTGAGATGTAGGACTGCTTTGAAATTAATTTCTTGTGAGTTAAAGCATTTTATGGACACCCCCCCAACAAATCTTGGTTTTAAAATGGTCAGTCATGAAGAATCTACTGCATTTTCTAGTAAATTGATCCAGCTGTTAATTAAGTTTATACTGTTTTTAAAGATCTTTTCTTTATTTATAGCGTGAATTAGTCTAGCTTCAACTTTTAGCTGATAGATCTCATTAAACCCTTGCCTGCTCCAGTGAGCTATTGTGTAGCTTTGTTCCCATGCAGTGCATGTGGGGATTAATCTCTTCTTAATTCACTTGTCTCAGAATCAGGTGCCTAGTCTGAACGAATCATTTAGTTTTCCCCCATTGCCCATGGAGACAGATAATGATTTATCTAAAATGTTTAGGACATTTATTTTATGTTGGAGGAAAAGCATCCTGGGGTAATGATGCTTTCTCTTTCCATCAGTTACGGAGGGGCCTGGAAGATGTGGCTTGCATTAAATGACACTAGATCTGCTAAGATCAGGTAGAATATATTCTTCTCTGAGTTGTGCTCATGACATTCCTGACCTTGTTTCATTAAATTAAACATGCTAAGCTGCTGGAATCAGCCTTTAAAGATTTTTTTTTCCACTTCCTTCCCGCTCTTCGCTAATCTGTTCAGTTATTCTGAACTGAACTCCCCTGAGTTTAACACTCCTCTCAAACAATGAACACCAGAAGGAGACACTCCTCCCTCAAAGTAACATACTGTCCTGCTCCTACTTGGGATTCCCATCTGAAATTGTAAGGTTCACATTAGCACATTGCTTTGGGACCTCAGCAAGAGTTATTTTCTTCTATGACCCTAAAATCCTTTCCAAATAACTGCATCCCAGAGCATGTTTCTCCATCCTGTGTACGTGGCCTACATTCTTTGAAAAAATAAATCTTTCGAGGGACTAAGCTAAGCTGATTTCTTTTTAAATTCCAGATCTCAAGACACATAAGGCAGACACTTTTCAGAAGGGTAATACTTCATCTGTAAAATTTGACCTTAGCTGAAACCACAGGGACGTGGCTCACAGATGAGACAGTATTTTGTAAACCATATAATCTCCTCTCATCTCTCACATGTGTTTTTTCCCCTCCACATTTTCAAAAAAAATGATTGATTTTTGCCTTAAGAGTCATGGTGCAGCCACAGAAAATGGTCATAAATGAACAGTTTGAATGCCTGACAATCTGCACTGCAGAGGAGTCCTGCAGAATTGTCCTCACGTTCACACATTCCTCATATGGGCAATGGCAGATCTTTGGAAGGAGACCTACATTTTCTGTGCACGTAGACACGGAATCTGATCTCAGCTGAACCCTACTGAATCTAAAGCAACACCACTGACTGTGCAGCTGTTACTCTAGGTTTACACGCTTGCAACTTAGCCTGTCCTCAAATCTCAGTCTGCATCTTCATGAACTGACTGTATTGTTCACAGCAAGTTTGCTTGCAGAGAGAGGAGATAATAGAAAGGGAACACTGAAAAGTTTCTCTGTTCCAGGGATTGCTTCATAATCTTAGATGAAACTTGTAATGTTTTTAAAGAAAGGACACAGAGACTAATTTTGCATGCTTTATCCTACATGGTCATCAAAAGGTGTATGAGTGTTGCTGGGGAATGCCTGTACATCAGGCAGCAGACAGATGCGACCTTGATGTTCTTCAGCTCCTGGCCACAAGCCAATTGTCCATTCCTGTTGCTTGTGCTCAAAATACTAGGTCTTGCCAAGT
Organism: Porphyrio hochstetteri; assembly: GCA_020800305.1. Lineage (NCBI taxonomy): Eukaryota > Metazoa > Chordata > Aves > Gruiformes > Rallidae > Porphyrio > Porphyrio hochstetteri. The sequence continues at coordinate 35,352,646 of CM036905.1, read as the reverse complement.
ATTTTTATTGCCTGGAACGGGGTGTAAGAATAAATATCCCATGGTGAGGGGAAGACATTTCAATGTTTCAAACCCATACCTTTTTAAGGAGGCCTCAAAACTCACATGTTGCAGGCACAAGCATTTATGTGGATATATATGCATCTAATATCAGTCCTTGAAACTAAAACATGAAACGTGAAATTGTAAATTCACTCTGGGCACCTGCTTCCATTTCTGTTCCATACTGGTGTTCCTGGAGATCTCTTTTTATGTCCCGTTTCTATTGTCTTCACAAAAGCCTTCTGACTATAAAACCAAAAAATGTTCACGTAATTCAATATGATAAATTTAATACCTGCTTTATGCAAAATAATTGTCCTAAATTTGTTTCCTTTTATTTATTTATTCACCTTCCCTTCTTTTCTTCCAATACATGGGTCTTTTATGCAGCTTTTCCTCTCATTGTGGAGATGGAACAGTTGGAGATGGAATCATTATTAAGTATTTAATTTCTAATCCACAACCTTCACAGCTGCAGACTTACTCCTTTGAGAATGTATTTTATTTTAGCTATTAAGTTTCGACTGTAGTTACAGGAGGCTAACTTTAATAAGGGTGGCTGAAGAAATTTCTAGAGAATAATTTTCTTTTGGAAATACTTCAAAGAACGGATATTTCCCAAGAATGTATCAAAAGGTGAAAACAGGAAAAAAAACCCAAACACCATAAAACTGTACTGATAGTATCAAAATATTTTCTGCAGACAGATTTTTGGGTTTGTTTATTTTCATTTCAATGAACTCGATGTTCAAAGTTTGTGTATAACAATGTAGCGTGAAATCTGTATTTCCTATTATGCAGTATTATGTATTTTCAAAAGTATTTTAAAATTATCACAATCGAGTGATCCTAAATCAAAATAAATTCTAATCGCTATTGAAATCCATGCAGAGTGCACCCGGACTGTGCAAGAACAGCTCCTGTGGGACACTGGCATGATGAGCGAGCCAGCGCAGCAGAACACCCAAGTTCCAGCAGGTTTTCAGGCATCTTGAACAGTTTCCCTTGAGTTACTTGCGAGGCAGCCTAGCTCAGACTATGAGCAATGCCTTCACTGAGTACCTTGTGTTGGCCTTGTGTTTATACATTTCCTCTCCTCGTCTCATGGTAGCTTTATTCTTGATTTCTTCATTTGCTACTCTTGTTCCTTTTCCCATTCCTAACTCTTTCCTCCAACCTGTTTCTCTCCCCCCTCCTCCCAGTCCCTCCTACTGCTCTGATGGCTGTCGGGAAAGTGACATGCCAGGTCTCCTTCTGGGCTCTGAAGAGCCGCGGGCTGCCGTGTTTCTCATGCAAGAAGCCGTCGATCCCATCTTCCAGCTCACAGCAAGAGCCCTGACAGCCATTTGACAGAGCGGAGATTTGGGACTGGCGCTGAAAGACATTTTCTTATATAAGGATTCAGGCCTGAGGAAATTCAGTGATAGCAGCTGGCTTTACTGAAAATTGTTTTGCCATGATGCGACTCCAAAGCCTTAGCTCTAGCTACCATTTGCCCGTGCTCATTAATGTGCTAGTACCCAAATCAGGCAGGTTTGAGTCAATTAGCAAGCCCAAGTCTCAGCTGACTTAGGGAGGAATGGCTTGAGACTCTTCAGATGTGCAACTACTAAGAAGTTGTCAGCTTACATTAATTTTTACACATCTTGGCTACATTAGAGATGTAAAGGCAAAATCTAGTGTTCAGAAAGATGACATGGAGCCGAGGACTCCACAGGGGATTTAATCAATGCACACATTACATATCAATGCACACATTACATCGATTGCAAATGATTTTTCATTGTGGCAGGCTACTGATGAGATATTTTTTTCTCCTTGCATAACTGTTTCAGAATAATATGTAGGAGAAAAGATAATAGAATGGAAATTGCATCTGCAAAATACAGGAGGCGGTTGTAATATTTTGTAAAATGCTGCTCGGTGAACTGAAACATCTCTCACAGGGTGAGTTCTCTGCCTGAAAGATGCATCCAATGTGCATAAACGTAGGTGACTTTCAGCCATAGGAACATAGATTACTTATGAAAGACTGGAGTCTGATCTCAGTTACACCTGCGTGCCCTAAAATGAATTTGTTTGACTTTACTGATGCAAATGGAATCTGAGTCTAGCATCATATTTAACCTGAGGAAACTGTTGCCCTTTACTGCAATTTCAAAAGAAATTGGTAAACCCAAGTGTTTTAAAAATATTTTTATTTCTTTACAAAATGCACAGCAAATCAAAAAATTGTTCATGGCAAAAATTTCCAGCTACCAGGAAGCAGCTTCTCCATTTTTCCTTCCGGATTAGGAAGATGTGCACCAGTGGATACATGCTTCCAGGCTGGCAAAAACACTGAGGCTGGGTCCCACTTTGGCCCTGGATGAGTCATGATGTATCAAGCTGAGAACCACTTTCAAAGCTTGTGGTCCCAGCCTGGCCACAGGTCCCAGGCTTCTGACAGTCTTGAGTAATCTTTTATACTCATGGTGTCACTGAGAGTCAGCTCATTTACATTCTTTATATTTTATATGTGGCAAATCAAGGCACAGATGAACTCAGTAACTTTGCCTGAAGACACACAGATAAACTCAACATACAGGATACTCTCAGGATAAAGGCTCATTCCTTGCTTAAAATACAGTTGCATTTCTAGTTTTGGACTAAAGAGAAGCCTAGACCAAAAACATACCCCTTTTGGTTAGTACTGTTTTGTCCTCCCCAGAATTGACTTTATCATCTACCCTTCTGTGCAGCTTTCAGCAAAGACATCTCGCAGCAGAAATGCAAAGTGTCTGTAATGTAAAGGATGGAAAACATCATGTTACATATAAAGACATTGCTCAGCTGAATGCTGATAACTCTGTGTCTTTTCCTTTTAATTCCATCAAGTACATAAATTATTAAGGAGCCCAGTCCCATGCTTCTGATGACTGAATGTGTTCTGAACACTTCACCATAATAGAATATAAATAATGTGGGAAACCAAAAATTTCTCAGCCAGAGCTCATACTTGGGGTAAAAATTTAAAGTATGTTACTAGTTTTGCAAAGCTCCATCTCTTTGTTGCTTTGCTGTCAGGATCTCAAAAGGTTACTGATTGCACTGCAGGCCCTAATTCTGTTCCCAATCTAGTTTATTGTCAATTTATTATGTTTAATAGTTTCTTCTGATGCAACCATCTGAAAGAGAACAGTCAAGCCTTAAATCTGTATGAGATTAATATATATATAGTATTCTTTAAGAGCTCCCACTTCAAAATGAAATTAGCAATTAGGTTTTAATAATGTCTCATTATTTTAATAAAAAAACTACAGACAGATTGACTTTTAAGATGTGTTTAACAACACAAGGTTTTTCAGACTCTAATTCTGTTTTGAAGTGATAACTAGCAAAACAGACTTTCAAAAGGTCTTAATGCTTTCCATGTGCCACTTATTAGGGTATTTCAGTTTCTTCGTTTTTTTCCTGAAGAGGCTGAATCCCAAAAAAGGTGAGGCAGAAAAAGCGTTAAGGAGATGACTGCAGTGAGGTGGCTCTGCCTTGCTTACCCAGCAGATTAATGTCCCCTTTTAGTGGAAGTGCCACTGGGTATGTGAAAGGATTGCCTGCCATTCGGGGATAAAGCATTTCAGTACCTGAATAAACACCTACCAGTTACACCGCTACATAGCAGACAAATGAGATGTATTATGCACAGTGAAGGCAACCCTGCCTTTCAAAGACAGCATTGTCTTTGAAAAACTCGGTACAGACACATAGATTTAGGTGGGGTGGGGAGGAATAATTCAGTTGCATTTTGGGGCACTCTGTGGTGACAGGTCCACGTTCTGTGTGGCGAAATGGACCGACCTCTCTCATTTTGACAAGTCCAGCCCTGTACAATTTCCTCCTGCTGAGCAATAAATCATGCCAGCAATCACACTCAGCAGGCCTCACACTTTCATGCTGGGCTGTGTTTACCGCAAAGCAAACGTCAGCCTTACTAGTGGTCCCAAGAGCATTTGAGAAGTTTTCCCATCTCTGTACCCGAAGGCCAAGTTAAATCTGCCTGGACTTTTAGAAACTATGGAACAGGAAGATTTATCTCAAACATTCATAGCAAAGGCAATATTGTGGTCCAGTGACTTGGAAATACTTGAAAAGTGAACCCAAAGGACAGTATTTGTGGAGCTGCTCCACAAGTATTAGCATTGCCCATGATTTTCCCAACATGCTAGTGTGAAGTCTGAGACAGCTCCAGGAAAAAATTGCATTCTCTTCTACAGTGGAGTGACCACAGTCTGTTCCTCAACTAATTAATTTGTCATTCTGTGGATTATATCTATTTCAGAGGTACTGTTGGGAACAGGCAGATTTCAGAAATACCATTTACATGAAACTAAGGAGCAAAACAAAACCAAACTCCTGGGGAAAAAAGCTGCTAGCTTTCTTTTAAAATTTCCCAAGGAAAATAATGCACACATGAACCATTTCAGTTTTGGGTCAATGTGAACAGAAGAGTAATCCCAGACAGTCTTTGATAACCTCCACCCAGGGCAGGAACCATGCAATGCAAGTTGCAGGGCAAGGAGGACCTAAACAGATATTGCTGATGTTATACTATGGGGCTGGAAAAGACCTTGGATCTCCTCTAGTCCCAACACTGAAGAAAGATCAAAGATGCCTTCACCATTCCCAGAAAGTGGGTGCCTAACTTGTTTTTTAAAATTCCTCTGTCAAAAGAAAAAAATAAAAAAAGCATCAGTCCATAATCTCTCCCATTGTTTCACTGTCCAGGTCACCAAAAACTGTTCCTATTATCCAGCCAAGGCCAGTTAACTTGTCAGCAGTGAACAGGGTCAATACAATTTGTTCTTGTCAAATCTGTCAGCTGTTTTTACCATCTTAGTATGCTCCAGGCACTTATAAATTGGTTATCTAACCACTTGTTCCAGAACTGTTCCAAGAATTGGCGTTTCACTGAATAATCTATAATTCCTTGCTTGTTTTTTTACAAGGTACATACTGTATTTGCTTTTCTTGTATTATCTGGGGCCTGCTCATTTTCTGTGAGTTTTCAAAGATAACAGTGAATATTTCAGAGGTTTCTCCCCTATTCCTTTAAACAAGCAAAGTTGAATGTCATGGGGCCCTGATGGCTTCAATTACACTTAGCTTATCCAGACATTTTTAAACTTAATTTCTCCCTATTCTGGCTATGCTCCTATTTTCACATTAAATTTAATGTGGTTAAGTATCTGATCAGAAATTAATCTTTCTATGTGAAGACAGTGAACACTTCAGTACTCTGTGCATCGCCTGTTAAGCAATGAACCTTTACTTTGCCCTTCTTTTGCCTCTCATGTACTTACTGTACCTTGCATATTTTTGCTGACTTTTTGTTCCAAAATAATGTTAACACTTTAACCATCTGGACTTCCTCAGTTCTATTAAAACTCACTTCTAATTATGTCCTCTATTTCTACTTTTTGTATGAACACTTTTGATTTTAGGTTCTTAGGAAGGCTTTTCTCATTGCCCCTTCTTCTAAAATTTAGCTCAATTCTCTTCTAGCTTTAGCAGCCTCACTGGTGATGCGATTGCTAGTTCGTGGGTGACTAAATTGGAGGGTTTTATTACTGATATTCTTAAATTGGAAACAATGATAGAAAACTGCAGTGTCTTTGTGTTTCAGCTGCCAAAATTAAAATTGCTCACAGACACGGTATATTTATCTATATTGTTCAGGTAAAGATTACTGACAGTCTCAGAGGATTTTTGAAACAGTCAAGAAACCCTGCTTTGAATATCAAAAGACAGTTTTAGATTTTGGCATAGATCAACAGTGATGTTTCTGTGTTGTCAGGCCTTACCTGGATATTTCCAAACTATTCACCTTTGCAGGGACTCCTCAGGGGTAAAAAGGGCTCCTTGGACCTCTTGGAGCCTCCTTGGTCCTCTTGCAGGGTTCACATCACAACCTCATCCTGGCCATGAGTAATGCCCACAAGGTGCAGAGAAAAGGAGATAAAGGAAAAAGAGGTTGCACAGGGGCAATACAGTTAAGTCTGTATTTTGTTTATGAATTCATGTAGAAGCTAAATTAAAACAAGATGAAAAATCCCCCAAACTTCCAGATTCTGCAGTTATTCACAGAAGGATGTAGATCTGTCAGGAAGAAAAGCCAGAACTTGAGTTGTGTCAGCAGATTAATGCCAGTAATATGCCAGTGCTACTCCATGGAGCAGTGCTACTCCATGGAGATGACAATCCTTTCTTAGCAATGAGAGCCTTGGAATACTTATTGCTGAAATCAGCATTCCTGGCAGCCTGGAAAGTTCCCCACCAATATGCAGATAAACCTTTTCACAGTGAGGGTGACAGAGCGCTCACAGTGAGGGGACAGGCTGCCCAGGGGGGTTGTGGAGTCTCCTTCTCTGGAGATATTCAAGACTCGTCTGGACGCCTCCCTGTGCAATATGAGCTAGGGAGCTGCTTTGGCAGGGGGGTTGGACCCGATGATCTCTCGAGGTCCCTTCCAACCCCTACAATTCTGTGATTCTGTGAATCTGTGAAATGTCAGCTGGCATTGACTCTTCACTGATCAGTGAGGCTCCTTTCTGGTTACCACAGCAGGCAGCAAGACTTCAAGGGTTGGCTTCGTGTGTTGGTTCTTGGAGAGTCTTTCAGCGTGGATGTTACAGAAAACCCTTGCCACTGCCAAGAGCATGGCCTTTTGAAAGGATTCAGAGTTAGACTCAAGCAGTCCATTATGGCAGCATTGCCGCAGGCTAATGTACATTCAATGACATTAGTCTCCCTCGTTTTCCATGTGGTCAGTGCAGAGAGAAAGGCTTTCTGAAGCTCTAAACCATCTTCTGGAGGAAAGTATTTCTCTTCAACCTAAGCAGATGGCACCAGACTACAGTATGGGAGTACTTGTGTGAAAATATTACGGTCGTAGCTAGTACCGTCACCATATATTTGAAAACATGAGACATTGTGTATTGATAAGCAGCTGCTTGTGAAAGTATTTTCTCCTTGAAGTACAATACATGCTTACTGTGCTACATAAAGACATTCAAAAAGCCTCATTGGTGCAGAAAGATCTTGATATAATACAGGCTACTATAACGCTTCCTATCCCAAGAAATAAAAATGTTTTTCAGGTATTGATGAATCAAGCTCAACAAAGATGCTTAGAGTCAGATTTTAAAATAGGTATTACCAAAATAGCATTGCACACTACTACCACAGTGGTTATCAATAGTCATAAATTGCAGCTTACAACTTCCTACAAATACATGAAACTTTTTTCAAGTCCACTAAATCTGGTCAAACTCCTCTCACAAGCTTTGGGAAAGAGAAACATTCCTTACACGATGGTTAAGCCTCAACCAGTGGCTCTTCTTCAGGTTCTTGCAATGGTCCCAGTTCATCATCGTCTTTCATAGCACAGACTGGTTTCTTCATATATTTCTTCTTTTGTATAGGGGTGACTGATATTGGTACTAGTTGGCTTTCTGACTCAACTACAGGGTTGGCCCCTGAGATTTGAGTAGCTACAGTGCCTGTTGTACAGGTTCTTTCTGGCTCAACTACAGTGTCGGTTTCTGAGGTTTGGATAGCCACAGTGCCTATAGATCTGTTTTTCTTGTCTAGGTATTTGCTCAAGCCTTCCCACCATGCCACCCCTGACCCTTCAGCCCCAGGGAAGATCTCTTGGCAATATTCTTGAAACAGTTTTCAATGACACATAAGACCAGAAAGACATTCAGGAGAGTGAGAAAGAGGCATATACTGGTCTGAACATCCTAGGGACAGTCAAAGTTATCAAAGGCTGTTGTAACAAGCCTGAAGGAAAAAGGGGAGGAGGAAGTATATTCTACCCCCCTCACCATCCTGCCCCCCCCACCCATGAATTGAGTGTGATTATTAAATAATGCAAAGATAAACGTTTATTTTAGCTTTTTAACACAACTGGGTGAGATCTATCATTATCTCAACCCTTCAGGCCACACATTGGGACTGAGGTTGTTAAGCCCCAACCAATGGCTGAGCACCACATACCACTCACTCACTCACTCACAGACAGACACAGCCCCCATGGATTGGGATAAGGACAGTTTACTGACAAAAGCACCACGAAAGGGGAACAATAAATTTACCCATGACAAATTTCACTTACACCTGATGATAACAGAGTATATTATTGACCCAACAATAATAGAGTGCTGCACAATGTGAGGATCAACCCAATGCCTAAGCCACACTCAGACTGCCCGGGAGGCACACCTCCCCAACCAGCCCCTTTCATGAGAAGTGATGTCAGGTCACGTGGAAAACAGTCCAGGCTAACTCAGCTCACCTGTGCTGGCTGCTTGGGAATGTTAACTCTGGCCTGGCCAGAACCAGGACACGTTATCAGAAAGATAAGGCTAATCCTACTTTGCTTTATATCAGCGTACTGGAAAACCTGAAATCTGTGGCATGTGTCCATTCTGGTGACGCTGCAGTTGGTCTGTTTAGGTGATGTTAGCAGCCAGAAGCTCAGTTTCTTCTGGCCTCCAAGAGAACATGAGTTCCCACACTGCCTGTTTGGGGAACAGTACAGAGCCATCCTCATCTTTCATGTTTAGTGTCCAGAGACCTACCTGCATTTCCTCCTCTTACTGTGTCAGTTCTCCTCCCAGTACAGGGGTGCAGTATGAACTGTCAAAACTGACATACCCTGTTGGAATGTCAAACCCTTCCATGAACACATCTTTAAAGAAGAAAGTGTTACATTCTGTCTTTAAGGGACAAAAAACCCTAAACACTCCTACTTCAATAACAAGATTTCACTCTCTCTCCTGAAATTTGCTTATTTTTTACAAGTGATGGCTTGGAGGTAGTAAGACTCAAAAGCACAAAAAACTTAAGGAAATACCCAGTTCACTAGTCCTGTGCCATCCGTACATATCAGTCCAATTATCCATTGCCTCTTAGGGAAATCATGGATTAATATTACCATCATTTGCCTACTGTGAGCAAAGCGGCCTGAACTCATGACATGATGATGATTAACCAGAAAATACTTCTTTTCTGTCTGTGATAAGGTCTTCTCATTTCTGGGATGAATGATCTGCACCTGTATGATTGCAACAACAGTTCGCTACACAGGAGGCATATCATTAAGACAGTATAAAAATTTAATATATGTTGAAAAGCCTGAGCCCCTACTAAGGTTCAGGTTCTGCTTTTGGTTTTGTTTGACTCTTGTATGTAATTTTCTCACCTTTTACTCAAAGGGTAGCATCTTTCGCCTGGCAAAAATTCCCCTCTCCGGCGTTTCTATTTTTAACAAATTGCATGGCCAAGGCAGGCAGCAGCCTGTGCTCTCTGCAAGAGAAGCTCATCACTTCTGGGCAGCAAGAAAACAGCACCGCCTCTGAGCCCCAGACCTTGCTCTGCCTTTTGAATGCCGTTTTGATAAGAAAAATGGCCTACTCACACATGTCACTGCTATGAAACGCACCCTGCGTCACGCAGCAGGGGACACAGACGCACTGGTAATGGCAACTAGCAGAGTCCATGATTCTTTGCAGTCAGTGAACATAAATTTTGCAAGTTATGCCTTACTGAGCAAGATCTGTAGGAGAGCTACAGGAAATATACCTGTAACTCTCAGTTATTCCCAGGGAGCATGGCATTTTGTATGGGGCCTAATTTGATCCTATTGTATATACTGGAGAGGGAGAGATTGACTTATGGCATGTGAATGTGAAAACAGCAGAGTAATGACAGGGTAGCTTTATAACCTTTGTATGCATTGTGATAATGAGAATTAAAAAACTTCCTTCTATTGCATTTCTTTATTATGAAACAACTATAAATCACCATGAATATGCCAAGTATATTGCATACATTGATTCTTCTGGCATGTTTTCCAACAATTTCTCCCTGATGTGTATAAAAGGAGCAGGGACTGGTCGTGCTGGAGAGCTGGCCATGTGTATTCTTATCACTCCCAGGCACTTACACAAGATGACAGGCACGTGATTGAGTTGGGAATTCATCACAAGCCGCCTGAATACAGCATCCAGCACTTTGCAAGGACACTTTTGCAGATGGAGCACCAATGAGAATTAATTTTCTTTAATACAAAATGATAATGCCAACAGTCATGATGCTAACCCTATAATAAAACTCTTGGGAGATAAATGACGAGAACATAGGTCCAACATACCTGTAATATTTCTTAAACCACGCACAGATGCTGCTTAGGATCAAATTTTATGACAGACATTGTGGTTATGGGCAAAGTATTATTGTAGAAAAGTGTTTTCCTTGCTAAGTGAAGAAGCCTGTTTTCACAACTGATATGAAGCGGGTGCTGTTGAAAGACAGGCTAACTCTGCATTAAGTGTGAATTAATAGGTGGGGCTGCTGAAAAGACAAAAACATCATAGTGTTAAAGGACTAAAATGACTGTTTTTAGTAAATGCAGTGATTTCTGACATTTTACTGTAATTCTTTTGCTGTAATGAGAAGGAAATGTAAAAAAATTATATACTGCAAAAGTAGCAACAACAATAGCAGCATGTCTAAATGTGTTTTAAAAAATGTCAAATGGTATACAGGACAGCATACTCAACAAATCGGCTTATCTTTACAGAACATATGGATCATAGATACCATTCACTGCAACATGATCATTTTGCTTAAATTGTATGCAGTGATTATCCATGCTTGAAAATAAACAGGGGAGGGGTGGCAGATGCATTGAAAAATAGATCTACTATCTTTTTGTATATGGATAAAAAGTGAAGGAGAGGGGATAAAATCAACAGAAAGCTCTCTCACCCCAAATTACAAAATTACTAATTGGATTGCAATTACATATTAATTTTTGCTTTAAAAAACAGGTCAGACTCAAGTATGCCCTCTGCTCTCCTGCAAAACGTCTCCTTCAGCAGCATCCAGCATAGACTGACATATCTGGGCGTGTTAGTAGCAGTAGTAACACCATACTACCAAGGTCACTTCCATAGCTTAAATCCGCATGCAACTCCATTCAGGCAGTAAAACTGAGGAGAAAAGCTTTGTTTCCCTTCCACCCATACTTAGGTAACAGCGGATTGCCTGAGGAAAGGGTCAATGTTCCAAACATTAAGGTAAATACAACAAAACCAGTGGTTTTCAGCGATTCTGGTAACAGGTAAAAAGAGCAAAGAGGACAAAAGTCAGATGTAGCCCGGTCTGAGGCTCTATCTAGTGCTGTAAAATCCTCTGCTCCAAGTGCAAAAGGCTAATTGAGCTGCTCCAGGCAACAGCAGTGCTTATCTGAGCTAATTTATTTTGTGGTATATTATTACCGACAGCACCTCAGCCACCAGCGAAAGTGCTAGAAATCCTTTCATTTCTGTGAAAGGACATTTTGCTTATGCAAAGGGCAGCATTTGCTCTTGCTGAGGCTCCGTGCCGGGCTGAAGGAGCAGATACCAGAACCTCCACCTCCTCCAGAGAGGGTGTCTATAGTTTGTTTGGTCCTGGTGAGCATTTTGGTTTCAGGGCCATTAATCCTTGAGGAGAGAAACGGGCAGTGTACCGCATTAGGCAGCTCTCGAGCAACGATGTTCACTGCAGCCACGCTGCTCTTTCCTTCTCCTGACATCCCCATCAGGCTGCTACAGGATGCTCCATGTGTAGTTCAAAGGTGCACATAAAGTCACTGCATTCAAAAGGTGATTCTGTGATAAGGGCTAAATGAGGACTTCAATTGAGTTTGTTGATCGAGCTAATCCGATTTAGGAAAACATCTTCCCAATTGTCTAGGAAAGGTCTGCATGATGCAATTTGGCTCTAGCTTGCCAAGGAAATACTTACAGTTACTTGATCCTGGATTCTCATCAGAAATATCTGTACAGAGTCGACAGCCTCTCTGTATACTAGAGCTGATTTATGCTAACAGAGTTGTTTCGCATTAGGGATGGTTTCTAAATCAATTTTCTTAAGTTGATGCAAGAAGTTGCACGAATAGTCTTTCTCCTTTTAACAAAAAAAGGCTTAAAAGATGCCATTTTAAATTAGTCAAACGAGAAAGAAAGTTTCAGTTAAATTAAAACAATTTACAAGTCTATTCCCAGATAATCTCATGTTGGATATGGTTGGACTTGATGATCTTAAAGGTCTTTTCCAACCTTAATGATTCTATGATTCTATGTTTGACCAAAGAAAACACTTGAATACATGAGTAACTTTTCCTGATATTTAGGTGCTGCCAAACTGTGTCATTCTGGATGCTCCTCTCCTCCCCTACCAAATGTAGACTTCATTAGGAGAACTAAATGAGAAGTTATTGTTCCAGTTAATTAAGTTACTCTGCAAAGGAAAATAGATTTATATAAGGAAAAAAAATCCACCTAACATAACGAGAGCATAAACCATTAATTCACAAGAAAAATATTTTCTTCACTGCATCTATCTGTTCAGCTGTTTAATATTAGAGATGTCTATTAAGTAAGTCAGAGAGGCATGATCCTGTCACCTATAACATGATCTTTTCAGTAAGTTTGAGATATCTCTTCTTCAAAACCAAATACTAATACTCATACACTTTGATTTTGTACCAATCACTTGCATACCTGTATTACTGTCAGAACTCTGTCAACACCCAGGACCTCCAAAATACCCATGAATTCCATATATAGGTAGCTGTATAAAGTGCTTTATTTTTTAATTTTTATTGTGTACCCACTGAAAGTAAGAGCTCAGGTATTAGCCTTTTAAAAAAAAACACCACGTGAATTATGAACAAAATTATTTATTGCCCTTATTCCCTTCATCCTTCAATTTCTACTCTTACTCACATCTGAGCCCTGCTGAGCAAATAGAAAGACATAAAAGAAACTCAGGAAAAACTCCTTAAAGATGCACTTTGTCTCCATAAAGAATAGGAAAAATTCCTTAAGAATGCACTTTCTTTCTCTCCATGCATAATGATTCAAGTATTGTTTACCAGAAGGAGTAAAAAGAAAGTCAGTAAAATCTAAATTGCTCAATCTTCAAATGAAACATGTATCCTGTCTTCTCAAAAGATGCTACTTACAATGCCAGTTCACATCATTTAGAAGCCATTTGGATGTAGCTGTTTTAATTAATCAACTAAAACGATCCCTTTTGGCAACTTTGCAGTACATCTAGCAACCACCTTCAGGAAGCCAGTCTTGACACAAAGAATTAGAAAGGAAGTGGCTGGAAAAGGTCCTTGCACCTGCCATGGCCAAATGGTAATGGCTCAGCCTCGATGAAGAGAGAAGTGTGTGCTGGGCAGGATGGCCAGGGACTGTAGTTCACAGGGGACCATCTCTTCTGCATTGCTTTAGGGATGACTGCAATAGCATTGTTTGGCCCATAAAAGCTGGTTTATTCTCACTCAGTTCAGCAACATGAGAGGTTATTATGAATATGCTACAGTTGAAGTATCAAAGCACTCTGAAGGATTGCTCTGTTTTGTCTATTTACTATTTACTCTAGTATGAAGAAAGAATCTTTTTCTAGCCTAAACAAAAGTTTATGGTTTAATCACAACTTGACCCCAAGGTTTTGCTCATTCAGAAGAATGAGCTATATAATCCACCAGTCCTTTGACACTGTCCTTAGCATTCCTCAGAAATCCAACTTTTTGAAGAAGCAATACTTCATTACTACTAGCATTACTAACTGGAATGCTATTTGCCTAAGTAGAGGGTGGGTGAATATCTGCGCTAAAAGGTCATGGTGCTGCCTGTCATAACTAACTGCAGATGAAGAGTCGGTGTCAGAAAAGCACTTCGGTTGTCCCTCAGCTTCCAGCTTGGTTGGCAGTTGCTCAGCATATTTGAAGGGTGGTCAGGCATTGTAGGTATTCATCATTAGTGAGGTGGTTGCAGTCAGATATTTACCTTGCTGAGGTCAGGAGAGATGACTAACAGCCTTCCCTCTCGCCTGCCACTACAGGTGGGTAATGTGGGGACAATGCCGTTGTGCCGTTGCTGTTGCTACACTTAGGAGTGGCCTGAGAGGTTTAATGCTGGCCTCACACAACCGTTTCCACTAGAAACAAACAGAGGTAAGGACATGGCCTCCCAGAGCTGTCTGTGGCCATTACCCTCATTTTTGATCTGTGAGACAGCTGGAACTGATGTAATAGGCCCTTGAGTAGTAGAAAGGCACCAGTGGTGGAGGGCCAAGGTTCAAAAGACCCCCACAAAAAGACACAGTATTCAGCCCTGCCTAAGACCTTGTGTGGCACAGTCATATGTACTGAAAGGAAGACCAGGGAGTAAAAAACCCACCCAGGGTTATCTGAGCTGCATGGGGAACTTCTCATACCAGGAGGTGCTGTAGAGGTGGTGAGTGACCCCATGCCCAGAGACTTCTTGCCAGTGGGTTGGCAAGAAGTACTGTAAACCCCTTTTGAGATTGTGCCTGGATTGGCACCAGAGCACTCAACACTCAATTTTTGATAGAACTCACTCTACCAAAAATACTATTCAGCTCTTTGGTAGCTGCTCGAAACAGCAATGGGAAATCCAACATACAGGCTAACAGAGATGACACAGTGGTCAAACAGGCCTTCTGATGAAGACTTGCGAGGAGGGCAGCATGCACCAGAACTGCTGGTCTGATGTATGGGCAGCTTCTCCTGTCCATGCACCCACCCAGGGTGCTGCATGGTTGTGGAGCTGGACAGCTGTGGTGGGCTCCTTGCTCACAGCCCTTGAGTCAGGGGGTTGCACTGTGGAAGGCAGGGAGGAACAGTTGAGTTGCATTGGCTTTCCACAGCCTTCCAAGGAGAGGACTGGAATTACAGATTTATGGTGGCAGTGCTTTATGATAAAAATTTGGGAAAGACTTTAAAAATCTTTATTAAAACTGCACCTACTGAACTTGTGAGGCTGTGATAGCGTAAAGAAGCAGCAAGCAGGCCAACAGCTCTTTCAAAGGCTTTGCTTTTAGCACTTTGTTCATAATCACAATTGTGACCACTTCAAAGCAGTCACTAAAATACAGCCAGTTCATAGTCACAGTAAGTACCTGCTGTTTAGATCAATGCTCAGCTTCTCTAGTCATCTGGTAGGATTACTCTTACCCCACAGATCCCCACTCTCCCGCTGCAGGACAGCAGCTCTGCAGAAGGCAGGCTGTAGAATACCTACCTATTTTTATTGAGGACTACCATGCAGATCTGAAACACATGGTGCATCCGGTACGTGGTGTCGCTGCCATGCGCAGTGAGCAGCAGTGGGGAGCACCTGCACAGCCGTCGCTGCTAAGGAGATGTGTACCTCTGCCTCACAGCTGCACTGACAGCAGCCTGTTTTCTTTTCCAGCCCGATTTGGAACCGAACGTCAGCACTCTTGTGCAAACACGTAAATCTGGGCCAACTAACCTCGTGTATGAAAACAGAGCATAATATCTGCCCAGAACTGTAACCGATCTGTACAACTTTCCACAGAAGAATCTGCGTCTCCGTTTCTCTCTTTGCCTCACCACCGTTTCAGCCCTCTGGTCACTGGTGTCCTCCTTGCACAACACAGAGGACACCCACCACACGTGTGGCACAGCTCCAGGCCCCACAGCTTAGTTGAATCTTTCCAATAAAAAATCTTTGAGAAGGAGACAGTGTCAACCCTTTCCCTAACTGACAGAGGACTCAATTGAATTTAGAAAAGGCAATCAATATTTTCCATCATTCTCTTATAAAAAACCATATGGATTTTGTTTTAATGCATGTATACAGGTAAAAGAGGGAAGTAGATTTATGAAAGGACACTTACCTAAAAATAAATACAAAGTACAGATAAAAGACCCACCCCCCTGTTATCTATCTCTCCTAAGTATTTATCTTCTGCCTAGAAAAGGAATTTCCATCTACTGTTTCCCTGAATATCTGAATTAAAATCTCCAGAAGTTTTCTAATCCCATATTCTTTGTGCAGATCACAGCAACACTGTTTCCTGATCTCATCTGTTTTCCAGTCAGCTTGCTTTCAAACAATTAGCTACAACAGGATTTCTCCATAGCGAATCAATTGTTGATAGCTTTGACTCAGCCAGATATAAGTTATAGCATGATGACATGCCTCTCAAAAGAAATCACAAAAAATGGCAAGTGGCTGTTACGGTAAGCCTCTCAATTATAAATTTCCATGCCATGTAGCCCTTTGATCCTGATTTTCTTTATCATTTCAGTATACTCCCCAAATACAGAATGAGACAGACATGCTCAAATGGCTCTTCAGTAAGCTTGCAAAATTCCTTTGAAGCTGGTACTAATCAAAGTGAGGAAGACTGGCCAAATCCAGCCTGGTCCCAATGCAAGTAAGCTTTAAAAAAAAAAAAAAAAAGAAAAGAAAAAGGGTAATATAACAGGAAAATAAATAGGAAATCTAACAGTATGTTCAATAACTCAGTTAAAGCAACATGGGTCTTCATGCAACCTCTGTTGCATGACCTGTCCAGGCCAGTCTTAGCAGGATCATAAACTTTGATAGAGATGCATTTGGGCAAGGAAGGAAGCAGTACATAAAAGAAAAGAGCCAAGTCAAGAGAAAATATGCACTTTCTGAATTCACAGTGTATAAAATCCTCTATATTTTTTCATGAATTTGTCCAAATAGTTTATTTTCCTCTTTTAATATATATCTTTAGGAAGCTAATTTTATAACATTTCTTCGAGCCATGTGCCACTGAAAGGATGCATTGAAATATTTCACTATTTCATGGAGTTACCCCCGAAGAGAAGCCACCACCCCTAAGGTGAAGCAGGAGCCCTGATGATGGTGGCAGGCTTGATCACCTCATGCAATGCCCAGTGTACAGCGAGCAGTGGAGGTTAAGACAACCGATTATAACCAAGCCAGCCATCACAGCTTAACGAGTTACTGCTGATTAGCGTGAGCCCTCACGCCTGACAACTTTCATTCCTTAACTAAGGCAAATGTAACATGCTCATTTTTACCCGTTTCAATTATGTTTCAATATTTATAAACAAATAGAACCAGTTCTCATGAGTAACCCCATGACTAAGTTTTGAGTAAAACGAGTGCGATGCCCCCCCACTGCCCCATTTAAAGTTTTCAAGCAGCTACTGCCAAACACATTACCAGTTAAAGGACATAAACATTTGTCCAGAGCTACTAGGGATCCTGATGGGAAATCTAATCTCTTTGTTCTGATCAGTCCAAGAAAACTCATGGCTTTTTTTCCTCTAGTGATTTTACTGTAAAGATTTTATGAGCTTGTGAAAGGACCTGCAGGAAGCCTGGGCATTTTTCTCAGTAGTCATCTGAGTTTACTTCTGTGCTCACTGCAGAGGAGATGAGTTATCAGCACGACTGAGAGTGTTTTATGGGGGTCGGCCTCTGCCTCTAAGGAGGCAGCACCGAAAGTGCCTCTGTGCATGTATGAGAGATTGCTTCTTATGGACCACAGAGTAAATGCCAAGGTTAGGCTTGCAATGAAGACATTCATGTTAACGCCACGCTGCCTGCTTTTCCCAAACAAGATATTGCAGTTGCATGTCCCAGCACTCACAAAGATAGGAGACACAGTTCAAGGACTGACAATAGAGAATTATTATTTTTTTAAAACATTTTCTCTATTTTTATTTGGTTTTTTTCCTGATGGTTGCTACAAGCAAAGGAGGTATTCAGAAACGTAACTGCACGATACAAACACAGGCAGCAAACTAAGTTGATGGCATGAAAGGTGTATCTGAGAACACGGAGTTGACAGAATCGGAGTCGGATTTTGTTCGAGTAGTTTTTAAGATGCTCTCAGCAATGATATTGTCATTAGGAAACAGTTTTACTTTCCCGTTCTGGCTGTGTTTTGGTTCGTGCACAGGTTCCAGGAAAACCACACGTTTACCAGTGCTCGCCTTCTTCTCGTCGGCTGGCAGCTCTTGTGGTGGTGTGGAATTCAGTATGGATGAGTGTGCACTGCTTTGGTTCAGCTTCCTCTTCCTCCTCTTTGCCTTACATTGACACGGACAGGGGGTCAGATAGAGATACAGCAGTACTAAAATAATACTGGCTACACAGGCAGCAAGGGTGGTAAAAGCTGTATTAAATGCTTCATGAGCATGGGACCTGTTCACTGTGAAATTGCTAACATTTATCCTAACCTCTATGGTTTCATTTAATAGTCTTTTCTTATTTATTGCAATGCAGGAATACAGCCCTGAGTCCTCCAGCTGGGCATCTGTTATCTCCAGGCTGCCGTTACGAAACACCTTAAAGTTGTCGGTCTCCCTGTCTGGCTCCAGCAATCTATTGTCTGGACTAACCCAAACAAAATGTGTGCCTGCATCGCTGATTCTGCTGTCACAGTGTACAATCAGCCGATCACCAACCTGGGCATCATGAATAAACCCAAAGGCTTGGAAAGAGCTGTTGACAGTGCTTTCGGAGCAATTCAGAAAGTTGTCGTGCAGTAAAGGCAGTTTATTGGAACCTCTTGGGTCTGATCGCAGCAAACAGGTGTACTCGTTTTTGAAGTCCACCACCGAGCTGAAGTGCCTCTGATACCAGAAGATTAGCATGGAGTACAGCATACAGTCACAATAAAACGGGTTGCCATGAAGATAAATTCCACTAAGATGTTTGGCCGGCACTGAACTCAGGCGCTGAATAGGCATCAACTGGATGTGATTAAAAGAAATGTCCAGCAACACAAGGTCTGTCAGTTTATGTTTTCCAGTGTACAAGTCCAGTGGGAAATGTGAGAGCAAGTTATAGCTTAGGTACAGTTTCTGCAATTTGTACAATCCCCCGAAGGCTGAGGACTCTATCTGTGATATCTGATTGTTGTACAGCAGGAGAACCTCCAGCGACCTTAGCTCCTGAAACACAGGGCTGCCCAGTGTCTTCAGGCTGTTGGATGACAAGTCTAGGTACTTCAGATTCGGAGTTGTGGAAAAGCTTCCAGTGATGATGCTGCTAATGCTGTTATGATTGATTATTAAAGTGTTCAGTTTCTCGAACAGCACTGGGACCCATTCAGGCTCCAAAAACCCAATTCTGTTATAACTCAGATCCAGCCTTTTCATACATTTATAAAGATTTCCTGGCACCCGAGAGAGGTTCTTGTTGGTGCAGCTTACGATATCACTGGCACAGATGCAGGCTGTTGGACACATCCCCGGGGTGCTGCCACAAACGCTCACAGTGAAGACCAAGAGGCATGCCAGTCCTTTGCAGTTCGCTCTAAAATCTCCAAGCTGAGTAGAAATCGTCCGCCAGTTTAAAGACATTGTGACTGCCTCTTAGCTGTCTCCCAGTGCTCCTTGCCACAGATTACACATGCAGTTAGCTTTGCCCTAATCGCTGTCGAAAGAAGGACACAGAGGTACATCATGTTAACATTTACAATTCATACCCTGCCTGATTTCTTATGCACACTTTTTGAAACATACAGGGAATTAATACCTAATGTTCCATATGGTTAATTACAAAATCTAGTTGTTCTTAGGTGATGTATGTTTTGTGTAGATATGTAAATATCCGTACTACGGATAAGATTTCCCCCCCCCCCCTTTTTTTTCCTTCAAAAACCGCACAATTATTCTTCAGGCTTGGACAAGGAATACAATTTCTGAGAGTTCATTAAAAAAATAAATCAGAAATGTTCCTCTGTGGAACATGACTGGGCAAAGACATCCCCTACCTGTTTCCAAACCAACCCAGACAGAAAAATTCTGGTACAGGAAAGAAAAAGCCTCATCCAAAAATGCAATTTTCTTGTCTAGTGGGGAACAGTTACAACATGTGTTTCTTCCCAATCAGAAAATGTCACACATTTTCAAGCAAAGAATTTTTTCAGACTACTTAGCTTTAAATGTCATATGCATTTCTTCCACTTTTTTTTTTTTTAATTCAGTAACTGATAGATCAGGTAGCAACAGCCTATTTTTAAAGTTATTCAAGATGTCCAATCGGAGTATTTTGTATTCTGCCTCTTCTCCCTTTACCAAAATAACCATTGAGGAGGAAATTTTCTATGCCTGGTGCGTACCTCCAGCACAAGTTTTGGGACCTTTCTGTAAGAATGAGTCAGCCATTTCTCAAAACTTAAAGGGGGGAAAAAAAAATTAAAAATTACTCAAACAGTAAGAACAAAACCAACCATATTCTTTCCTGGGAATATTTTAGTGTCACTATGGTTTGAAGCAGGGACGAAACATTTGGCAGGGGAGTGATTCCCTAGGGAATCCAAGGCATATACTTTTTGCTATCTCCTACGAAAATGTACACATACTTAGCAGTACGTACACTTCTGTTCCCTTTTGGTCTCCCTAAATATCTGTTAAGAGTTTGTCAGCAAATTCCCGGGTGAATCCATACAGATTGATTATCCCCAGCCCTTCACAGCTCAGACAGTACTCGGCTCCCACATAACAGCCTCATACTCATTTCTGCAATCTCACCCAGCCCTTGGTACAGTATCTGAGCAGGACACACCTCGCAGCGCCCGCTCCGCGCTGCTGATAGCGGCTACGGCCAGGAGCCGGGAGACTGACTTGCCTGTGGGCAGTGGAGAAAGAAGCAACCTCAGATGGAAAGCAGCAGAATAAAAGGAGAAGTGGTATTCTCTGATGAGGCAAAATGGATGAAGAAAGGATGAGTACAACACACTAAAATCAAGACCTAAAGGGTGAGGACAGTGAGGTAGAGAAGCATCCAAAGAAGGGGACAGAAGGAAAAAGGAGGGTAAGAGATGCATAGGGAAGGAAAGGCAAAGCCAAGGGAGAAGGATGCTAATGGAGCAGCTTTACCATTGCTAATGAAGCAACTGAGGAGGAGGTAGTTTGAAGATGCAGAAGCCAGTTAAGGCATGTAAGACTGGAAAAGCAGATGGGAGGGTGAAAAGGGCAAGAGGAGGGTTAAGCAGAAGAGAGGCAAGAGTTTCAGGAGGTGAACCTTAGAACACACGTCTCATTTGCATCTACTACTTATGAATCTAAGATTAACTATGTAATTAATATATGTGAAATACGCTAATTTCCACTCTCCCTCAGTACCTTATTCTCCTCCTCTCTAACCCACTGCTAGTCTCACAGGCTGCCGTCTTCTGCTGACAAATCTTCTACCATTAAGTCAAGTGGTAAAAGATGTGCTATGAATCTAAAGAGGTGAACCTCCTAATGACCCATTAAAAGAAGAAATATGAAGGCAGCAGGATGGGAGAATTCACCTTTCACAAGAATTTTTATAATACATTGTCTTTAAATGTATGCATTCCCAAAAACTATATTAAGAGAACAGCATGACTGCCAAGTGAAGTACTCAAAAATTTAAAAAAGTCTCAGAATTAACATTTACATGATTGCTTAAATTGTTTTCCTCAAGCCATTGCACAAAAAAACCTGTGCAGAGGATCTGAGGAAGCAGAGGGAAAAGAAAGGGCAATTACATGAAGAGCTCCGCAAATGCCTATACCCAAGAACTGGAACACATCCTATAG
This sequence comes from Porphyrio hochstetteri, assembly GCA_020800305.1. Lineage (NCBI taxonomy): Eukaryota > Metazoa > Chordata > Aves > Gruiformes > Rallidae > Porphyrio > Porphyrio hochstetteri. Next base: position 35,331,145 of record CM036905.1, on the reverse strand, counting down.
CCTCTGTCACAGAATTCTCTGAGATCAGGCAACTTATGTGACCTGGTGATTGTTAGAAAAATAATGAACATATTTACAGTCACCATATTGACAGTTAGAAAATAAAGGTCCTTTATTTATTATTAAGTTTGGGGAGGACTGATCTGAAGAAGTGCTGAGATGAGAGTGGAAACACTGGCTGTAGCCAGCACTTCTGACTATCAGGGCTTCTCCTTGCTTTCCTGCCTGTGAAAGTGATATAGCAACATGGTCTTAACTATAGGAATTTTGTAAAAATAAGTAAATTTATTAGAAAAAAACCAAACCTTAGGCATCAAGATTCGTGAAGTCTTTTTAGCTTTTACTGAAGTGGGCTTTTTACTGCATGGGGTTTTCAATGGGAAGTTAGGAACCCAGAGGATTTGGGATTTTGATGAATCTGAAGTGCCTAACAATCATTTTTTGCAAGCTAGCGAGTCTATGGCAAGAATTAATAGATGCATGTTCTCCTGGAGGGCCAGACATATGAAAACATTATAGAAATCAAAGTAATTCTGTGCCTTGGTGTGGACTTGTATGGCATGCAGTACATGAGGCACAATGGAAACACACTGACAGATGAAAAAAAGAATTTAATAACTGCTCATTTTGTTAGCATATTGCATGAAGCAAAGTATCTGAAAACCACAGTATGTGGTTTTCACTATGCCTGTGAAAACTGAATTATAAAGTGTTCCCAAAATGGGAGACAAACCACTGTTAGTTAAGTTGCCTTTCCTGCTACTACCTGAACATCTCATTCTGCAAGTGATGCAGTCCAATTTTTAATGTAACTGCACTTGCAAAATGATGAATGGCACTTTCAAAAATCAGCTCCTATGTTGAATAGAGCTGTGAACCCAGAGATACTTCAAATGGGACACACTAGCTCAAGGATCAGTTTTGGAAGAGTTACCATGTTTAATACACTAAATAGCCTTGCGTGCTTGTTTCTGTCCATACCTACAGCTACCTTACCAGGTACTTGGAGCAACCAAATTCCAAGGGCAAATCAGTAGTGATGTAAATCAGTGTAATACCTTTCAGTTCTAAGGAGCAAAAATAGTTTGCAAGGGCTGAAAACTGGCTTCTCTATTTCCAAAGCTAATTGAAGTTGCCTAATGAGAACTCTTTCATGCAATTTGTGTTGCTTGGTTAGGCAAATCCAAATTGTAGACATCACAACATACTGCCGGACACAGAACTATTTGGAGAGAACCCTGACAAACAGAAAACTCACAAGTGCAGTACCTACATTATATGTTATATATATATATATATTACATTCCCAGTAGGTTCTTTGCCCTTTTTGAGAGTAGGACTGTTGAGTTGCAACTTACTCTTCAACCTGTGTTCCCCAAAACTTCTGCATAAATTACACAGCGTGGTCTGCAAAGTCAAGCACACCCAACAAATACGTACAACCTATGTAATCATTTGAATTTCTTCAAAACGACTGCATAAACATTTCTGGGTTAGCAATGGGTATGCGTTAAGTGGCAAGGAAGAACAAAGCCTACAATCAGCCTTACACTAAAAAGTAGCACTTTGTTTCTTCCCAGTAACATTACTTCAGGTCTCCGAATTGTACTATTTTACAAATTTCAATATTACATATTTTCTCAAGAGAGATACTGCTATTAAATACTATCAGCTAACATGTGCCAACAGACTTTGGCTAAGTACTTCACCATAATTTTTCAATGAGCTGGGTAAGTAGCTTTTTTGCTTTACAGTAGAGTGACAGGCATGGTTGAGAGTTTTGTACTTGAATTCTTCTCACAGAAATAATTGCTTTGTGGTGTTAAAGTGTGATATTTTAAGTTCACTGCCAAAAAACATGGTACTCCCTGAGATGAATCATCTGTGCAGTAATGGTGTACATACTTCTTAACTGTTTGAAGAGCAATGCAGGACATGCATCATAGGGAATCATCCTCAGTTGTCAGGAACAGCTCAATTAACTACAGCAGATCAACACCTAGAGAAGCTGAGGATTTGGCCCTTGGTTTTGATCTTTTCAAAGTATGTGTTTCTTGCTTTCTTGATTGTTTTATTTGTTGGGCTTTTTAATAAAGAGCACCTTGAGCTGCTTATGAAAAAGGGGAATGCTGGATAACCGTAAAAATCCTCACTGTCTGTTATCACTGCAAGGCCAGTTAATGTCCTGAACACTCATTTCCACTTTCTCTGCCCTCCCTCTTCCAGTAATGCTACATTAACAATTTCTAGGCCAGCTTTCTCTTCCCCTCTTCAGGCTTGTTGATCTTTCTTCCAGAGAAACCTGCACACCCAGCTCGCTCTCCCAATTTATTTGAGACTTTGCTAAAAAATCCTTATGTGGCACATCTCAATTTAAGCAGTGAATTGGATTAGAGATCAGGAGTCACCTGAATGCTTTTGCAAACATCACCATTAGTCTTTTCAACATTAACCAAACTGAACTGATAAATGCTTTACAGTAGGAATAACATCTTCCCATACACTGGTGATGCAAATAGCCCCACATCTGGCTGGCACATTTTGCACAGTGAAAATGCAAACATTTGCATACAAACTCCTGTATTACTGCAGGAATACTGCTGAGCCTCTAGAGACCTTAAACACTAGAAAATACTAAAGATCTCAGTCCACCCTTCAGAAGGCCCACAGCATTTCCACATCTCCCAGCTCTTTCCCTTGTGCCACACCTCCTGTGACAGTCTCCTCTGACTCCGCTGTCTCTCAGTCTTGCCAGCCCAAAAGTCACTCATGCATCTTTGCATCTTCCCATTCTCTCTGTGTGTGTATGTATGTGGGACACTGTCAGAGGGATTATCCTTATAGTGGCCACCTCACTCCAGCCTCCAGGCTCTACTCTGCTTTTAGCACTCCTGAATGGGGAAGGCACTCTCTGCATCAAATCTGCCTGACAGCTGTGCTCAGCATTTCTGACTGAGCAGATCTGGATTACTCAGGCACCGTTAATTCAGAGATTTAGTGAGCACGATGGATCGGAGACTAGGGACTGCTGGCAAGCTACGTCTGAGTGTTGTTGTCGTCTTGATACACTGGACTAAATCCCTGAACTGGGCTAAGCTATGCTTGATGCAGGACCTAACAGTAATGAAAAAATGGCCTTACATCACCTTTACAGCAAGCTGATCCTGAGGTCAGTCTGGCAAATGGAGTGGTCTCGCTAGCCAGCACTTGGCCAGACCTCAGTAGTGCTGAATTAGAGATTAATTTGTCCTAGTAACCTTAGCCAGCTAAAACTGTGTTCTCCCACTCATCCCTCACCAAAGATTGATTATTTTTTTTCTGAAGACAGATTTATATATTTTTTGGTTTATACTCACTTGGCTTAAAGAAAACTGAGACATAGATGAGCAACTGGGTGACGTACCACAAAGCCTGAGTTGGACTAATCATCAGCAGTTTGTCTACGGCAGTACCAGCTGCATGAAGTCAACACTCTACAGTTGTTATCCCTCTTGAGAGAGTACAGGGAAACATGCATCAGTGAAACAACAAATGCATTGGGTTTGCCGTGTTAACTTTGTAAAACAAGCTGAACCCTAGCTTAAACCTTGCAAATGACTTCAGTTGCTAAGGAGATCAGCAAATAATTAAGAAAAAATGCCATGATAAGCGTCGGTGCCTGTTACACTATCAGTAACCAGTCGCCAAGCAATGCCAGATCTTATGAAAGTTTAGTTGCCCAGCGTAGGATCCTCACCGCCTCCAAAAGCCTCTCTGACAGGCTAAACTTCAGACCCCCCCCTTGATTAATACAGAAGGGGGGGTGGGGGATGTTATCCTAACAACCTCCCGATGGGGACCTGTCCGCTCCAGCCCCCAGATCCCCACCGGAGGTTGGCAGAGGGCAAAGTTTCGTCGAGATCGGTGGCCGCTCAGGCCACGCCAGCATCGCTACGGGGTCACCCACTGGCACCGCAACCTCCCCCTGCATCGCCCACCCACCCGACAGAGAACAGAGGGGTCTCTCACCGCCTTCCCCGGGCAGGCTCGGCCACAGCGGCTCCATGCCGCGGCGGAGGTAGGGACTGGGTCTCCGCCGCTGGAGCAGGGGTTTTCGCTCGGACGGGCTCGGGGCGGACCGTCTCAGCCCCGGCTCCTGCCCCTCCTCAACCCTGCCCGCCCGCCCGCCATACTCGGGCTACCGGTGGAGATATCTGCTCCACTACCCCGCCGGGCAGCATTACCTGGAACTCCCGGCGGCTGCTTCATGTCCGGGGACCGTGATGCCGGCCCCGCCGCCAGCCCCGGCGCCGCATGCTCCGCTCCGCCGCCGCCACCGGCGGGGGAAGTTGGGGGCCACCAGGAGCGCAGCAGCGGCTCCGCTGCGCTCCCCCGCGGGAGCAGGCAGCGCTGGCCCGCTGCCCCTGAGGGTGGAGCGGAGGCCCGGAGCCCGGTACCGGCGGCGGGTAAGGAGGGAAGGCGGGAGACTCCTGGTCACGGCAGCGCCGGGGTTTTTATCCCCTCCTGCCTCCGCCCTCCCGGTCCTCCCCGTCGCGCAGAGCCGGACTCAACGCCGTTTCCTCTATACGCGCTCCCGAGGGCTTCCGCAGCAGCGGGACGGAGCCGTCGGTGTCCCGGGGGAGGAGCGCACCGCTTGCCCCCGCTCCGCCCCTCGCCCCGGGAGGGGGGACAGACCGCGGCCCCGCGCGGGGGAGTGCCCGCTGCTCCTCCCCGCTCCGCTCTTCTCCTCACCCCGTCACACCCGGCGCTGAGTGAGGGCAAAACTCCCCCGCCCGGGTGGGCTCATCCCCTCCGGTGTCAACCAGCCCCGAGCCCGCCAGGCATATCCTCGGCGCCCGGGCGTGGGGCTGGCAGCCCGGCTTTGCAGCCGCTACCGGGGAGGCAGTGTTTTCGGGAAGGCGCATCAAAACTCCCCGTGCGCGGAGATGGAACCGCAGGGTCTTCAGAAGAGGCAGATGATTTAGAAGGCAGTGTGTTAGCTCTAGAAAACAATCCTCCATTTAATTAAATTATCAAAACCATCGGAGCCTCTCCAGTAAACTGCGCTTTGATGAAAGCAAAAAAGTCTACCAAGGGATACAAGGGATTATCTAAAATTAATTGCCATGCACCCGGCTTGTCTTGACCATGGGATACGTGGGAGAGGTGCTGCAAGTGAGGAAACGTGACCAGGTCAGGAAGAGGCAAAGCTGCAGCTGGAAGCCTGAGAACACCCCTCTGTTACACGCTGATTTTAACCTCCCGCAGTGAAGTTCCTCACTACATTTCCATCGTAATTTAGAGTACCCTACATTTCAGAGACTGAAACTGAACAGGGGCTAGTTTAGCAAATAACAGAGATTGTGGATTTATTATCACCCAGACATACAGTTTATAGAATAATTCTCAGCAAACGGGCTTGTGTATTAAAGCTGCTGTAAATCACACTTTTCTTCCAAGGGCACATTGCAAAGTGATTTTTAATATGAGGGTTTGTGGCTACATGCAATGCACAAGGGTTCCTTCTTGTCCTAAAATTCATGCTACAGACAAACCGAAATTCTTTAGAATGGAACAAAGTATCTGTTAGATGTGATTCAATACAGATTGAAGCCCAGCGAGAGGTGGGTGATGCTGCTATTGATTTCAAAGACTTTTTGAGCGCTACTTTATAATAATAATTAAAAAAAAAATCCAAGTTTTTTTTCATCATTCTTATTTTGTGTTGAATTTTTGCAATTTTTATGCATTTGGATGATACAGCAGGGAAGTAATTTCAATCTCCAGGTTATTGATTCTACATTGATTGGTTTCAGACCCTCCATTGGAATATTCCTTTGTTTAAAGAAGCTTGTTGTCTTCATTTAGACTTAACCATTAAGCTTTCCCAGTTGCCTCAATCTATCAAAATATTGGGTGAAATTTAAGTTGATCACATTGCCAATACAGTCTGAGGAAGACAACAATAACTTTTCAGTCTCCTTCCCCCGCTATGAAAACTGGAAATGCTGAGCCTGAATTCTTCTTAAAGACTTGCTTACAGCATGAAAATTCTGTCTCTAATAGCATATGGAGTAGCTGTCCATTTGTGAGTATTTTGCATGCTTTCTTTAATCTAAGCTGGTTTAAAAATACTAACAATTTTAATTGCAGTTTGTTCAGAGCATGGAGCACTGGTAGGTTCAAAGTGACAGTGCTGCTTGTAGCCAAGTTATTTAGATTCCAGCCATGAGATCTGGACATAGTGATAATTACTTTGGGGAAGGCAGGACCCAAATGAAAGTGGAGTGTCTAATACTTAAGGCAATAAGAATTTTGTTTTCCAGTTTTAGTTTTCTCGTTAATGTTGCCTGGGATTTGCTTTTGATGTTGGAGGTCTCAGGGCCCAGATGCTCAAGAAATTGATGGGAGTTTTGATGATCCTTACATGAGCTGCTCGGCTTATGGATAGAGACCATCTGCCAATAAGCAGACTTTGCAGAGATATCACGATCAAGGGATGCATTGAACTGTCTGAAAGGAGCCCAGAACCACAGGATTCTTGTAAGTCTGGTAACAGCTGGTTGTAAGCCCAGCAATTCTTTGTTCACACTGAATGTTGACAAATTCACTCATGGCATGCCGCAGTCTAGTTCATTGTGCTATTTCACAACATAAAGGTGCTTTTGTCACTTGTTACATACTAAATTACAAGGAATATTGTTTTTTAAAATCTAATCTGGATGGGAACAATCAGTAATTAGCTTTCTTCTACCAAACAGTACTGATGTGAAAACAGTACCTATCCAAAATCTTTGTTGATCATACATGGGCACAAGCTGTGGGAAGCTGACAGTACATTAATTAGGATGTGAAACCTTTCTCTTGATAATCTGTACAAATGTAAGGGTTCTGGCATCACCAGTAGAGATTTTTATTGCAGAGAATTGCTGATAGCTGTCTCTTTCTTCCAAAACCATCAGGATCCTGCCTGTGTTTCACTGCCCCTGTACTAAACTATCTATTAGAGTGAAAGCTTTTCAGTTCTTGTTTTCATGTCCTGTGCAGCGCCAGACTGATGGGTCTTGAGAAAGGCTTTAATAACAATATTTCTCTTGTGCTCTTAAAAGCCCCCACAAAATCAGGAATACCTCTAGTACCTTCAAAAAGAACTCTTTTTAGTAAAACAGAAATTTTATTACCATTATATAATTAAATTAATTAGTAAAGGACTTTTTTTACAAGAAGGATCTTTATTCACCTTGGCTTCAGGGAGCTTACAGTCACTTCCTGATCAAACAATGTAACTACTGGGCTACACTCTAATTAGCAGGGGGGTACTGAAAGAAAGCAACATACTCCACCTCTTCTCTTACACCCTGCTTCTGGCAAAGGCACAGTTTTTCTGTCATCATGCTCAGGGAGGAGGAAAGATTTCCAGTCTGGTTATATACATTATAGCCACTAGATAACAAATTCTATAAAGGGTTTGGCCTGGTTCTGGCCAGGCCAGAGTTAACCTCCACAAGCAGCCAACCCAGGTGAGCTGAGTTAGCCTGGGCTGTTTTCCACACCACCTGACATCACTCCCCCATAAAAGGGGTGGTTGTTGTTGTTTTCTAGGGTGTCTCCAGGGTAGCCTGAGTGAGGTGGTTGTTTTGTGTAGCACTCTGTTTTCTTCTGGTTGGTAAAGTTCTCTCTGCTCTTGCTGGGTATGAGTGTAATTTCTAGTGGGCTGTTACTGTTCCTCTTTCACGGTTCTTCTGTCAGTAAACTGTCCTTATCCCAACCCAGGGGGGCTCTGTTTCTTCTCTGGGCATGAGCAAGTGGAATATGTGGTGCTCAGCCGCTGATTGGGGCTGAACCACCCTAGGTTAGAGACCCATCTTTCTTTTTGTGATTCCTTTCTTTTGGTCCTGAATAATTCTATTTCAGTCTAGTCTGTCTTTTCTTTGCCAGTCATGCTGCAGAAGAAAGTGGTAGTTGACAGCTGTATTTTGAATAAAGTTTAAACCAAAGAACTTTGACACCACTTAATGGTCCAAGCCCCTTAAGAGAGAACACTGGGCCCATGGTTCCTGTCTGGATTCAGTGTGAGATGCTCCATCTTGTCAAGGCTCTAATGATTTTGGCATGCCCAGAAGCAGGACATGCCTGCTGTCCTGCCTGGGGAACTGGAGGATCAGATCCTGCAGTGCCTTGGGAGAATATGAGGAGAACAAAAGGCAGGCCTGGCAGGGGAGTCAGTAGCAGGCTTGGGTTTTAAAGCTGTTGGTGTAAATCAGATGGAGCAGGACTGTTCACCTGAGAGTTATAATCACTCTTTTCAACTCTGGTTTCCAAGCAGTTTGAAGCTGAGCTCTAAGCCCAGCTATTCTGTTCCACTGGGACAGTGTTCACCAGGTTGCTCAGTCTCCATAGGCTCATTTTTTTTTTTTTTTTATTTATTTCCCCTGATGAACAGCTCCTTTTTTACTCCCACATGGGAATGAATACTATTCATTAGGCTAAGGAGAAAGAAACTAAGGGACTGATTCTTTAGCCCAACATGTGGGATGTGGGAGCATTGTACTCCCTACCAGAGCAAGTGGTTCCTTGCTCTTCACCCTTAGACGTTCTTAACTGCCTTTTCTTCCTCTCTATTACTCAGACCTATTGTATTGATCCTTATTTTCAGTATTATAGAATTGAAGAGTACCACCTGTCCTCCAGTGCCATCTTTCCCCATTCTGTCTCCAGAATTGCCACCAGTTGGTATTACTCAACAGAACAATCATAGCTGCAAAGCTGAGGTTCTCATTAGGGGTGAGAATACTTCAGGATAAAAGCTTTTTACTACTTACATTTATTGATTTTTAGCCCTGACTTCTTGCCATTTCTTCATTCAAATGCCTCTTTACTACCCAAAATGTCAGTTCCTCAGTTTGACAGATTTGCTGTCACTTGCAGTCCTCTCTGATGTCTTTGCTATCTCAAGGGTTTCATAAGACTGAAGATGTGAAAAAGACCAGCAGATCCGTCTTAAGTGTCTCTGTTAATCAAATTGATTTACTTTAGGGGCCTTCTTGCATGTGCTGGTGCCATCAGGTTTGTGTAAAACTTACAGAACATGCAGTTTATGTCCTGGATAACTTCTAAAACACTGAAAGAGCTTGACCAGAGGTATTCACAATCCACAGGTGTGTTCCATATATGTTATGAAGAGTAAGTGAGCCTTCTGATATGGATTCTTATTTTGAGCTATATTGACTATTGAAATCTCAAAGTTTAGGATCAAGGGAGGTGTCAGTGGCTTGGGGATTCTTGTGGGTTTTTGGGTCCTTAAGCTTTGAAGTTTGTAGATCTCAAACTAGGAGACATTGTTAATCAGTCTTCAAGTCTCTGGAGCACATTTATATGCAAGGAAGGCATTGTTAAGCACTGAAGGATAATTTATTTTCATTTTTTATTCCAAAGGCAGCACTTGAGAGAATGTTACAAATTAACAGACAGTTATTGGTTCAGTGAATTTAGCCTTTAATAGTAAGAATGTTCGGGAAAGCAATTTGTCATGGCCTCAAGCAGTCTCTTTTAAAGCAGTACGATAGCTTTTCTGTGATAACAGATAGGTAACCTAACCTTTAAAATGCAGTTCTTCATGCAAATAAACCTTGCAGATGGACTTTAAAAAGTGATTTTGAGTGCAGTCATAGAATCATCGGGGTTGGAAGGGACCTCGAGGGATCATCGGGTCCAGCCCCCCTGCCAAAGCAGGCTCCCTAGCACATATTGCACAGATAGGCATCCAGATGGGTTTTGAATATCTCCAGAGATGGAGACTCTACAACACCCCTGGGCAGCCTGTCCCAGTGCTCTGTCACCCTCACTGTGAAAATGTTCTTCTGCATGTTGGTGTGGAACTTCCTTATGCTCTAACTTGCAGAAGTCAGGCATTACTTATTTCTTGGGACACCTTATGACTCTCATATAGCCAAAATAAAAGCAGGAGAGCTTTTTAGAACACCAGATTCGTTCTGCGGTATAATGGGTTGTCGTGAGTTACTGCAGTAACTCCAAAATAACATCTAAAAAGAGGATGTGCAAGTGGATTTTTTTATTAAAACTGGAATATTACTGCATAGCAATGTGTGAAGCATTTGTGAATAATCTCTAGATTTGCAATGTCAGGCATAAGGAAAAGGCAGATGGGCGATCTCACCCTCTTGACTTTGATTGTTCACGGATGCAGCAATGGGCTTCTCGGCATGTGAGCGGCTGTACTTCTCAGGCGGTACAGTGCAAACCCATTTTGTGGATGCACAGCACTGGTGGGAGATTGAGGAAGTTCTGTGAGGTGCCTCATATTGATCATGTGGCTTATTTAATTGGATCCTACTCCATATTTTAATGAAATTTCACCACGTTTTGCCTCCCGCTCCAAGACTCCACATGTTGGAAATGGCAGATCATGAATGGTCAGTCTTAAACATCATCTGTCAGGTGAGCGTGCCTCATACCTGGACTCATAGTGTGGGAGATAGCACAGGAGGTGATGCACTGCATAGAAAAAAAAGAAGAAAAAAATGAAAGTAACAAAAAAAAAGCCGAAATATCGTGGGCTTGGCCTGGGGTGGGGGGTGGTGTAGTTACACAGCTGTAAAGGACAGATGATTTTATGTACACAGATTCTTGCAAATGGTTGTTATGGATCTTTAAGTCCTCACAATAATGTGTTGTGGCTGCAAGGCACCAGCAGTGCTCTTTGGGAGATGCGAACCAGTGTTCCATTTTTACCTTTGTAAAACAACAATCTGAAGCTCATAACAATTGCTGTGGTGCCTTTCCTTTCCCCCAGCCTGTGTTCTTTTTAAAGCAGATGTTTTACTACTAGCCTTTAGCAAGCAGTTGCCAAATAAAATAGGACTAGGTAGGAAAGAACGAAAATTGTATATTACTTTGGTGAACAGCACTTACTTTGCAAAGGTTTTTATGATCCACATTAGTCCAGCATGAAACTGCTCTGACTTTGCTTTAACTAATAACAAGGATGAGCACAACCATCCACTTTTTGAAAAAAAACAAAAAACAAAACAAAAAAAAGGATATAAGGGAAAAAAATCTGTAGGGAACTGGCACTGTGATCCTGGAGATGGATGCAGATTCTCTGCTTATTTCTTTTGGCAGTGTATTAGCTGAAAATAAAAGGATGTGCTGCCCATTATTTATAACCATACATCTTGAAATCAGCCAAGGTTATTGAAAGGGTAGAATTCCGTTTACATGCAGAATTGCGTTCAGTACTCTGCTCATTCTTTCTGTGACAGCCAAACACCAGCATGGTCCTCAGCAGAGAGACGAGTCTCTCATGACCGTGTATCGCTTTCCCATTTGCAGTGCCTGCAGGAATGCCAGGGTGGCCTCTCACACTGACCATGCCTCTGGCCCACTTCAGATCTTGCAGAGAACCTTTCTCTTCTTCCTGATCCTTGGACTCGAGGGCTGAAACGATCGTGATGTTGTTCAGTGCAGCTTGCTCTGAAGTGTATTTGTGTTTCCAGGCACTGGAATTCGCTGTCTTGCCCTCTGTCTGGCTTGCATCTTCTAGGGAGGTAAAAGTCTGTATCAGCATCTGTTCTGGGCTAAGTTTCATAGTTTGGGATGCCTGAGAGTCTGCTTGATATTGGTACAAAGGGCAAGACTCATCGAATTAGCTGTGTTTTTCAATACTATTACTTTTTGAGGCATATGATCTGGCAAGAGTTATGAGATCAAATTGTGGGCTTATAGTATCCCTATTTAAATATAGTGGTTAATACCGGTATATAAATTATATTTTTATTAAGAGTAAATTTCAAGAATGTATTATATATCCTTATCAGTGTACTCAGTTGAGGTTATGGTACACCTAAGGTATCTGGATAGGTGATGGTGTCCAAGTGCTTGGGTTTTGAAAAGCGGAGAACTGAGAAAAAATTAACGTATTTGGAACTTCAAAATATATCAAAATAGCTTGTCCTTTGAACTTCAAATCTATCTGGAAAAAAACATGACAAATCCAGAACTTGTGACCAATTTTAAAGTGGAGGAAAAGAATATTTTGAAAATTGATTACCTGGCAAATAAAATAGAGAAGCATTTTTTGATCTTGTGAGGAAAAAAAAAGCTGTAACTGGGAGCTTCCACAAGCTTTTGCTATAGCCACTGCCCGAGGTATCGTTAAGTAAAGCAGAAACATTTGGGAGCCTGGAGGAGCATATGGTAAAGACTGACCCTTTCTTACCTCCCTGTTAATTTCTATCCTCATGTCAATATCCTGAAAAAGTCATTAGTTCTTCCAAATCCTGAAACGAGAAAACCTTTTTTTATCTTTGTCTTTTGTGCTTGATTACAGGTTCCAGTTGAAGATTTTCGTAGGATCAGAGTATCTACTAGGTGTCCTCTCCAGGTGGAGTCTCCAGTAAAGCTAAAAAGGTCATGTTCACATGCCCAGTTCTTCTTCCCACCGTTAGGGCATTTGCTTATTTCTTCTCCTTTGCCCAGGTGATTACTTTTATGAAGCTTGTCGGTCTGCCGTTATCTCGGAGACATCAACTCCTCTGTAAATTTGGCTGAAACTCAAAGTCTGTAGTGAGATGGACAGCTACAGAGACAGACAACCTGTCTGCATAAATGGCATTTATTTGAGGCACCATGTTAGAAACAGAACAGCTGAGTGTGGGATTACAGGGCCCAAGCCTGGGAAAGGGGAAGATCTTGTTCATTGTCACTACATTTGTGCCTTTAAGTGTGGTCAGCTGTGTTAATGATTGTGTACCTGTGGTATAATTGGCTTCAGTAGGTACCCTCACTGAAGAGTCAGTATAACCTCATTTGCAGCTGATAGGAGACTTTATAAAGAGAGTTGCATTGGTAGATATTATTGAAGTTAAAAGGTTTTGGATAATTCTGGTTAATGACACTTTAGTCTTCTGACCTGCTTGATTTAAAAAAAAAAAGCTTTAAAAATGCAGGGCAGAATGACTGTCTGTTCACCCATTATTTATGTAGGTAAACTCAACCCATCTTATAATTATTCCTGAACTGACCTTAATTTTTCCTTTCTTGGACTATATTTTTGTTTTTTCATGTCTACTGCAAATTTAAAATGTAAAATCTGAGGCTGCCTAAGATCATTATGGTATCTAAGTTACTGTTTTCTTTTTGCCCAGGACAGACACATGCATCTCTAGCATTTGTGTCAGCAAGTAACCACAGGGAAGAGATTTATAAAGCAGCAAGTTTTGATGTCAGAAGAATGTCAGATCTGCCTTCAGCTGATTTTCTTGTAAGTTTATTGTATGAACCATTGTGTTGAAGGAAACAGAACAAAACAGTGCAATGTTTTATTAGTGTTATTAAGTAAAATACTTTAAATAGGAAGCTTACACTCCAAGCAGTGGAAATAAAATTCCATTTTAACCCATGGAAGGAGTTTTACTCTTTTGCCCCTAGAACTAGATCAGTTTTTATCAGATAAAGCCTTTATTATTTGATCAGCTCCCTGTGCCCTCACAGATGACCGTGTTTTTCCGGCAGACATCTGACTGCTAGAAGCTTGAAAAACAACACATGGTGAGGTAAAATAACTGCTGTGCTTTAACCAGCCAAGTCTGCTTTTCTCTTGCTGTAAGCTCCTGTTCTTTTGGCTACAGAGAGCATCTGCTTTTAATGAACACAAATAAGCCAATAAATTCCATATGTATGTTATTATGAGGTTTCCTTCCCTTTCTACGTAAATATGATTAGTGTTCTGAACTCCAAATACCTTCTTTGGAGTTTAAATATAGCTCCTGGGTTTTTTTCTGGCATCGCTACAGTAATTATAATCATGCACATTGGGAGAAACTACAAGGAGATGACAATTCAGACATCTTTTCTGGTTATTCTTGGCCTCACGTAAATCCTCTCTCTCTGGATTTGCTAATGCTGATTTCTGTATTCATGTTTATATTCAGTAGGATGTCATGAAGGCTGGTGTGAGTGGAGACAATGGTAAGATTAAGATCCAAGTAACGATCTGAGTGTGTCTTTCCAAGCAGTTCCTTTTTTGGCAATTGAAATGCAGAGGGGAATTTTCCTAACTTGTAGAACTAAATTTTGCAAGTCAGTTGTTTTTTTACATTGGAACAACTTTATCATTTTCATCCTTGACTGTGGCTGCCTTTAACAGTCAGTACCAGCAGGTTTTCTTTGATCCTTTTGTTGCTTAGGAGTTTTGTGATGTGACCCGTGGCTTGGACTCAGACGAACATCAAAGCATGTCCTCAGGTAGTATGTATGAATAGTTTTGCTGAGGTTATCACGTCATCTATGTTCTTTATTCCTTAGTTTTTTTCTTAGTGCCATCAGTAGCTGCAGGATGATTTAATCTTTGCATTTCTACAGATCTGGGTGGGAAATTGGGACAATGCAGTCAGTACTTACCCAGTTTTCAAACCTTGTCTTCTCACCTCTGGTGGTGAGTTTCCAGTGGTCATCTTCTCTCACACTCTTCTGAATCCTACAGTAACTGTGGAGAAATAGTCCAGTTTTTGAAAGAAATATTTGGTATGCTAGAAAAAATTGTGTGTGGTATGTTTGGCAAAGCTCCTGTAATGGTTAACGTTGCCTGAGCTGAGCCAGCACTTGAGAGGTGTGCACATTCCCTTTCGGAGCTTTTATACAGATGAAGGCATGTCAAGATTTTATTTTAGCCAGACTTAATTTTCAGTTTGGTTTGGACTGACAGTGCATGGGGGTGTACTTGATGTTAAAGAGCAAGTATGTTCTCATATAAACTTCTGGTCTAGATTATTAGTTTGTCATATCAAATCTCAAGCAGTGACCAAGGAATTAATTTTGGAAGAGCTGGTAACACCATCTTTTATTGAATCATAGAATGGTTTCAGTTGGAAAAGACCTTCAAGATCGAGTCCAACCATCTCTCCAGCCCTATTAGGTCCAACACTAGACCATGTCATTGAAGTCCCTGAATACTTCCTGATGCAAGTCCCTGGTTTTGGTTGCTTATAACATGGTGAAAATTTCCAAGTTGGAGCAAAAGTATTCCATGCTGGCTATCTGCCTCAGCTCATGTTTCATTAGGAAGTGCCAAACATTTCTGAAATGTTCTGAAATACATCTAGAATAAAAGGAAAAGTGACCAACTGGTATTGGCTGTGTTAGCAGAAGGTAACAGAGGTGGGTGTGAAAGGAAAATTATGGAAAAAATAGTAGGCAATACTGCAACTGACGATTATTGCAAACATGCACAGAGAAAGGTTATAAACTAAACACAGGTAAGCTTGTTTCTGATTGGCATTCTGTCTCAGTGTGAATTGGAAACATTGCTGAAACACACTTATACACAAAAGTCAAAGAATCATGGAATACTTAAGACAGGAAGGTATTGCTGGAGGTCATCTGGTCCAGCATCCCTGCTCAAAGCAGAGGAAGATTTGAAGTCAGATTTGGTTTCTCAAGGTCTTGACTAATTCCAGCCTCTCTTAACAACCCATTCCCATGTTCCACTTCAGCTTATCCAAGTTGAGAAAAACTAGATCCCCATTCCTAGTCAGATATGACTGACAAGTTTTCTCTTGAGCAAGAAACCTCTGAATCACTCAATGCTCCTTAGTAGTATTGGTTACAGTTGTTAATTTCAGTGCAGATATTGGCAGTGGATGGCAGCTTTCTGTGAGCTTTCTGACAGCAATTTTCTGAGAGACAGTCACTTGTATCAAATGAAGTGTACAGGCAGCCTACAGCATCTGTCTGGAGTTACAGAGTTCTCGTTTGTATTACCCTCATTTTTACCGCAGCTAGAAGTGTATTTAGTCTTCTGTCTTCTCTCCCTTCCCCCAGTTTATATGTTTCTAATCTAATGGGAAGGAGATCTTTCTGGAAATTAAGCTTTCATTCATCTAAGCCTGGCTCAGCAGGTAAAATAGCCACCTCCTGCTCCTAATAGCTGCCCCACTCAGCCTGAGGATTTAACTTGGCAGAATTCAAGGTTCTCAGGGAAATCAGCTTTATCCTCACATCCATCCAAGCATATCACAAAACACAGCAAGTTACCAAAGAGTTTTTAAAAGTAAAAATCTCCCCACATTATAAAGCAATGTTTTGATTAGTGGTATTTACTTGTTTCAAAGTTGTATGACAAAGCCTCCTAGATAAAAAACAGCATGCATGTGTCTTGCATCCAAAATTAATTAAATTTGCAAGTATGGACAATATTTATGTCAGCATCAGTTTTGGTTGTGGCAGTATACCATCTGGTGTGTGGGATCAGGAGCACAAAGTCATTTGTCAGATATTGTACAAAATAGCACCCTTCTTTTGTAGTTGTGGTGTTTGCCTGTTTGGCCATACCTCCACATATAGTCTAAAAGGACAAAACCAAATCAGAAAAGACAACATTGCTAAGCTTCTCTTTGAAAGCATAAAGTGCTGAATGCGGTTTTCCTTGTGTGGGTTTCATTAACACAGATTCTTTAATCAAGTTTTCTAAGGCAATAAGGGCTATGCAGTCACTTTGCCAGTGTATCTCTGTACATATTTATCGGTGTTCCATGAGAATAAAGTTTTACACCACTATTGCATTTTAATCACATTTCTCAGACTAACAGACCTGTTATTAAGTAACTAAAATTTAGTGCATATTGCACCTGGGTAAGAGAAACCCTTCCTGGGAGACAACCTACAAGTAGTCTGCTCCATTTGGCTTGTTGCTGGCCAGTGACTGGAAGATTGATGCTCAGCAATTGAGCACAGCGAAGCTAGGAACCGATCCCAGCACTGGGCTTGGGGAATGTGGAGGGGTTGTAGGGGGAGATGGATGGCACTGTGACAGCTGAAGGTGGCTCATCGCAAGGAGAGAAGCTGGAGTTACGACGACAGCGGGAAATACAGCATCTCAAGATCTGTGAGAAACAAAGCCTCACAAATTCATCATCTGCTGAAACAACTTGATACTTGTTTGTAATTCAGAAGTGATATATCAAATATCAGCCATCATGATGTTTTATAGTGAGCTGCCTACTATGGTTCTAGTAGCCTCCCTGCAGTTCTGATCTCTGAACTCTGATCTGAAGTGCTGTTGGACTTCATGTAAACAGGCAGTTCAGCCTTTAAGGAGTTGGCCAGGGAGCAGTAAACTCATCCCATCCCCCCACCCCCTGATTTATGTAATAGTTACTTCTACCTTGAGGAGAGAAAAGTAACTTCTAAAGGGGCCAATTAATTCCTTGATGGTTAATAAAGTGATCTAATACAATGTTACATATATTAAGAGTTGAAGGTTCTGAAAAGTGAAGCCTGAATACTGCAGAAAGACTGGTACCATCTCCTTCTAGAGCAGGTTTTGCTTTAGTGTCTCTGTTTTGGAGTGTAATGATTATTTAACTAAATGTTTTAAACAAAAACAGCAGGCCTCCTCTTTAATTCAAGGTAAACATTTTTTAGAAAGACTTGATTTCCTTTTAAATATTTACTAATCAAATGCTAATTTCCCAAATTTAAAACTAATTTTTACCATGATCAAAATTACCATCAATCAGTACTAAATTTTCAAGAACACAGGCATGCACATAATGCTTGATCAAATATGGTGACATAAATAAAAGCCATTTGACTTAAAAGGGGCAGAACTCAACACTTAACTGTTTCTTCACTACATCCGCTTGAAGGAAAGAAGGGACTTAGATGCCTTTGTGTTTTGTCTATGCAACCAAGCAGAGAGATTCACACAGGTAGCCCTGCAATAAGTTACCTGTAAAATGTGTTTTCCAGCAAAGTATTCAGGCACAATTTATCAACAGTGAGAAATGGAGTGCCCACCACTTCCCATGATATTTTATCTCAATGTTTGCTCATCCAAATGATGATAATTGCTACCATTTTTTACCTCGGTTTGGTATGGTTTCTTTTTAGAGTCATTGGCTTCTGTTATGTCTCTGACATATGCATTTTGCAGATAGAGGTGGAAGATGAAGGCCTTCCAAGATGCTAAGAATTCAGCATAACCCTGACGAAAAACCGTGTCAAAATCCATTCTTATGTTATGCTTTTCTGCTGCATCATGCCAACGCATGACTCAGTAAGCCATCTCGGGTTAGGAATTTAACTTCAAGACTGAGCATGTTTGAGTAAGAACTAAAACATCTTCTGCATGTAAATAAATAAAAAAAGCTGTGTCTGTTTTATGATTGATTAAAAATTGATCTAGCTTTGCTTAAGGGTCATAAACATTCCTGGGACTGGGTTTTTCTGGAAAAGAGAGGAACAGTTGTGAGAAGTTCTACAGATTCTGAAATTGCGTGTTTATCCTGGATATGTCTAACATGCGTATAATTTGATTCAAGCTTAGTGCAAGCCAGAATTAGAACAGCAGATTGCTTACTTTTAGGAAGAAGTGTAATCCAGGGCTTTACTGCTTACATTATTTGTGTAATTAGAAAAAGGCTGTGGTTGATGTCACTAGTTTAATCTCCAACAAACTGGAGCATTTGATAACCTACTGACATTGAAATCCAGAAGATGGTAGGGCAAATTTTAACTAATCCACAACCAAAGGAATAATTATTTTGCCTTTTTACGGTGTTACCATTGCAACTGGAAATGAAAACACCGTTTATTAATTATTTTAGTTGATTTTTTTTTGAAAGTCAGTATTTTTATTTAAATTTGAAGAAAAGGATATTTTCATTCAATGTGAGGGTTGTGTCTAATATTTACACAAGAATTCAATATTTGAATTCTCAGAGGGAAGATTTGTTTCACTTCTGGATCTGGTCTAGTGACAAGGTCTCAGTTGTCATAATACCCACTTCAGTCTTTGTCTGCCTTATGCCTGTGAATCAAATTTAATCAAAATAATTTAATTCATTGATTGTAAATCTCAATTTAAATCAATGATCAGGAAAATTTAAGGGTTTTTTTTTACTTTTTTGCATATCTAAATTTTAATTTCTTCTGTATAACAGCATTCCCAATATAAACCATTTGAATCCTGACTTTCAGTTAAATTTAACCTTTATTCTTGAAGGTTCACCTTGACATACAGAGAGATTTTATCTGTAAAGTTGAACATCTTTTACAGTGCTAGGTGTATTTATAAATGACTTAAAAGTGTATTCAGCATAGAAAAATGTAAACAAGATATTTCTTGATTACTAAGTAATTAAAATATATCTTGGAAGTTGTGACAAGCTGTATTTGGTTGAAAATTAGGATCCACTTACATGCAAACCAGATTTCCTTTATTGGATTAGAAACCCTTCTTCACTTCTTTAATAAAAGCAATAAAAATATCAGGTGCTTAAATTGCTTTGTCATATGGAAGAAATACTGGCTATGCTTAGTGGTTTAACTGAATCAGGAGATGACCAAATCTTTCGAAGATGTAGAATTAATGGATCCTCTCCATCTCGTTTTTATTTCTTAACTGGAAGAAGAATACAAGATTTATCACTTTCTTGACTCTTGGTTTTTCAGCAAAATAACCTTATTCATGGTCAAAAAGATGACATCCTGAAAAAAAAAAGATTTTTTAGTAACTTCCTGTCCTAGTCAATTAGTCAATATATCATTTTCATCTTTCTTTAAAATTCCTGCAAAATTGTGCTACTTTGATGACTAAAACTTATTATGGTTGGTATAACTGGTGGGTAGTAACTAGGAGCATAGCAGTGTTTTCCTCTTCTGTTTCTAGGCAGTTAGTTTAGTATTTTATATTTGGAATACTCACAAGGGCTTTCTTGATCCACCTCTTTGCCATATTACTTCAAACTTTGGCAATTCCTACTGTGCAATGTTTTTGGAGGTCTCTCCACATCTCGACAGTGTTCTCAATAGATTGAATCAAGCCATCACCTAAACTTGGTTTGATAGTAAGCAAAATATGAGAGCATTGATAGAGAAAAGCTAGCAAGTAACACATGCAATTAATAATCTTTCCAGTATACTTATTAATAATGCAGAGATAGATTCATGGCATTTATTAAATTTCAATTAGCCCTATATTTTATTATAAGAGCTGAGAGGAAACCTAGGAGCATGCTTCTGAACAAAGACTAAGCAGATGATTTAATTCATTCACCTATGCCAACACTGTTTCCTAATCATTGCTTTCAAAATAATAATTCTTCTAAAGTAATTTGATTTTTCTTAATTGTTTTTTTGAACATTTGCATTTGCCATGGAATGAAATGCACCTTTTTTTTTTTCTTTTCTATCTTTTTTTTTTTTTTTTTGTACATAATTGCACAGGAAATACTTGAGAATTCTCCATATGGGATCTTTTTGGATGTTTATTTGTGCTGCAGAAAACCCCTGTGAATAATGAAAATAGACTGTAGTAAAAATCCCCAAACCCTAGCAATGAAACCAAATTTGAGCTTGTTAAGGAGAGGAAATCAATGCTGGTTGGAAAAATGAGAAATATTAGTGTTTTTTCCATTACTCTGATTCAGCTCCTTAATGAGTTACATGGGACTGTGCCATTTTTATGAAGCTGGAGTTGACATGAAAGATTAAAGGTATTTTGCCACTGATTCTGTACCAAATACAAAAAGCGCCCTGAATCCAGGAAATTGAGAATAGCTCTTTGATGCTATAAACATGGCTATTTACTAATTAATGAATTTTAGTTTTTATTGCATCCTAATAAAACTCATCATAATTTTAAATTATTTTAAAACATATTTATTAAATAGAAATTATAATTAACTTAAACCATATTTAAATAAAAGTAGAGGAACATTACAGTTTATTAGTAACACTGAAAATTTTAATCTGTTAGGAGTCTAACAAAATAATAGTCAAACAACTTGGCAGGTGGCCAGGCAGTGTGGTTTTCATCCTAAGTGATGCAAGAGTGATGCATTCTGCAAGATGCGTAGGGGTTCATGAAAGTCCATCTTTCAGTATGTACTTTGTTAGGGACCATTATTAATTTCAAATATTAATATAAAAATAAGGACATGAATTTTGCAGATTGAATTATGGATTGAATTAAGTTGATAGTAAAATACTACATTTATTTATTAGACTATAAATGCCCATATTTGCTTAAATTCTAGTATACAGAATACGTATAAAGGTGGGGGGTGTTTCTCCAAAAGTTAGTATAGGATCATTTGTATCTCAGGTGTGCATAAGATGCTGTGATACACACAGATAACAAGGTGAACAATCTCTTCCAGAAAAAAAACCAACTTTGTTCCTATAATAAAGGCGAATAAGCCTTTATTTGAACCTCTCCCTTACTTCCCAAATAGGTGAAAGTTGCAAGAGGAGAATGAGAAGCCCCTTAAGGTATGGCATCCTATCACCAACATTACAATAGCAACAGCATCTCTCCTTCCTCAACCATGTGGCTGGACATTCCTGCTGCTTCCCTACAGCTGAGTCCAGAGCTTGTCCAGCTCTTTGGAAGCTGTGTTGGCTTCCCAAACCATCAGCAAACTAAAGGAAAAAAATTCTGCTTCTTTCAAAGGCAGCTGCTTCAGTGAGCTGAACTGAATTACTGGGGAGTCAGACATGCACCAGGGCACTGGGAAATGAGATGGAGGGGTACGGAGTACAAGTAGGCTGTGAGAGTGGATGGGATATCACAAAACTTATTTCTCTGAGCCCTAAAGTAGATCCTACAGCAAGGGACAAGTGCCTTTCTAGCACCCATGGGCTGTGGGCTACTGATGGACATTAGTTACAGAGGGAAACCTGTACTTGTGCAATGGAAAATACTTGTTACTTGTTCTCAGTCCTTCTTTCCCTTCTAGTTTACACAGCCAGTCATAGCTCAGAAGTCAGCTGATGGCAGACCAGAAATGGGAAAGCTAAGACATGTTAGAAGCCAGCAACAAATCTGCATGGTGGCCCCATGACTCTTTGGACATGTGGATATTTGGGGAAGTGAATTCAGGCCAAAATATCTACAACTTCAAAGCTCAGAGACAGACAGGTTTTGTTGCCTAAGACTGGACTTGTCTGGATCAGGAGAAACACCTTTTTGAGTGAGCATGTGTTTAGCTATATGGAAGAAATACAGACAAGGCAAGGATATAATTGTCAAGCAACTCGAAAGGGAGCTTGCACAAAGGAGCGTTTCAAAGGCAGCACAAGAGAATCCGGCTGTATATGTACACAGCTTGACTTCTTGCCACCTCTGCATCTGCAGCATCTCTGTAAATAATTTCCCAAGTAGAGACCTTGGAATTCTTTTATGTTATTTATTATTCAGAATACAGTTCGTGAACCACTGGGGAGGATGAGTTTGTTGCTGCATCAGAGGGACTTGACTGAACATAAAGTAGGAAGAATATATGGTTCAACATGTTTGTCACGGATAAATCTCAGCACTGCATTCACTGAACTGTTGATTAAAGTGCTATTTGGAAGTGGGAAATAATAGTTTACGTACCAAAAAAGTAATCAGTTTTTGGTTGGCTAAAGCTTGTGTTCACTTTCAATATCAAGGCAGTAGCTCTGTATGAAGAGAGTGAAAGTATTAAAAAGATTGTCACCTCTTTCTGGAGAAATGTTTACAGTTTAAAATTGTAAACAGTTGGATTTTCAAGTAAAGCATTTTGATCAACAAAAAAAGTATTTCACATTGCCCATTACACCAAAATGCTTGAAGATCTGCAATGTTTGTACCAGTGGAGCATTCCTCGGCTGGTAGCAGTAGTACCCAGGATTTTGAAATGTTTATGCCTTTTTCTCTTGAGTTTCTCAAAGCCCCTCCACCAGTTAGGCTTTCCTGTATACACGTGCTGTATGACAAGCTGAGCAAGACTCTGCAGCACACAGTGAATGTGGCAGGATTTCTTCTGTTCCAGTCTCTCTGCCCTTTCTACGCGCTGTGGAAGGATAACTCTGACCTGGAACAAAATGGTTTGGGCTGCAGTCCAAGCTGTGAGCCTGGGAATGAGGAAGAAGGGAAGACATGGGAAGAAAGTTGCGCTATGAGAGAGCTGGTGACTATGGCTCTACAGTTATTAAGGGTAGGGTCATAAAGCCAATTTAGAGGGAAAATAGGGAGCTGAGCAGAAAATGAAAGCTGTTCCAGCTAAAGCCCTGTTAGGCAAAAGTAGGAGCTCAAAACTGAACTCTTATCTGTCTGCAAGCTGAAAGCTTGCTTCCTGGTGTCTTTATGGTACAAAACTGGAGTGGGAAAACTCGCTAAACATCTTGTTAGCAGAATACTCTAACGTTTTATTAATCATAGGTAAAGTGGTCCTTATGTTGGGAGTGTCTTTATATCAGGAGAAATTTCTTTTTTTCCTGTTTAGGGGAAAAGGAAGACAATGGGCTTCTCGAAAGAATGTGATGCCCTAAGCTTTAGGAAAACAGGAGGAGAATACTGACAGATCTGCAATACAAAATGCTATTAAGGGTGGAAAGTCAGGTAAATGAAAAGTTTCAGAAGAGCTGTTCAAATTGAGTGAGATACTTAGCCAAAACACAAATCCCCTCTCTTAATAAAACCAGCTTTCTTAGTTTTATCATCTTTCCTGGGGAAATGAGTCAAGACTTGTTACATTTCTATATTTAGTACTTAGCAGAGCCACATTTAAGAGCAGAAATGGTGAAGTTTAGAACTAAAATCTTGTCTTAATTGTATACTAATGCACCATCTGCATTGATGTAGGCTTTGAATATGTGCTAGTGTAGACTCATTTATTTGTTTTAGAATTTGGAAAGTTGTTAGGCAATGTCTGTCAGGTATTGCATACATTGTTATATATGTAATAAATATTTAGGCTGTGTTGTCTACTGGTAATGGTAATGAATTAGGAATATTTTACTAAATTCTATTAATAGCAATGGAAGATTTCAACAATCTGGAAGTAAAAATAGCATACATTTCAACACTGTTCATCTCACAGTACTTTAGACTACCTGCATTGCATGTACAGTGTCTCAGCTTCTAATAAATGTGCTGTGAATATTGTTTTTGAACAAAAGAACATTTTTTTTTCCCTGAAATTTGCTGCAGTTCATGATGAAGATCTCTAAAATACCTTACATTTCTGTTTGCCTAGGAAAATGTCACAGGGGATGAACCAGGTGGGAACATAGGTTATAATTTCATCTCACAGAAGATTTTCCAGAAATATTTTTCTCAGAAGAAAAATTGAAAGTTGTTAGAGAGGGAGAGTTACATTAACAGGAGAGTAGTAACCATCATATTCTGTACTGTTCTGTATGGTTATAGGAGCTTTTACATTCTTGCTCTCCCACATTGTGACAAGATGCAGTCCAGTCCTGAAGGCTTGCAGCATCATGTGCTGTACTTCAGCGGCGTGGCTTAATCCTTGGTTGGGCCATCTCTTTTAATCCATTTCTGGGAATCATCTAAATGACTTATAATATCTACTTTCTGCAATGAGCTTTGAGGTTGGAAACCTTTAAATTAAACTGGAAAGGAACTAGACAAAATATTATGGATAGCAGAAGTATGTTATTGCTTTGTTATAGGATATTTATACTTGGGAAAGACTGAATGCAGTTTAGGGCACTTCATACATTTTTGAAATCATATGACATAGTAGAATTAGTATATGTTAAAATACTGTGCTTGCCTTGCCATTGGATCAACTAAGAACATGTGCATAATCATTTATGAATCAGTGATCTGCTGATCAGCAGGAACGGGTTAAGTGCCTTAATCATGAATGCATACTCTCAAGCACCTTTAAAACAGTTACCTTCATCTGAATGTGCTGCAGACCTGTAATTGCCAGGCAGCGTCTGAGCCTTTGGTCACTGCTGTGAAATACAATCTTCCCCTCAGATAATACTCTGCAAGACTATTTCCAACAACGAGTCCTGTTTGCAAATGTAACAGACTGAAGTAAACCATGCTTCTCTGAATCAAAAGCCAATCAAACCCCCTTCTGCTAATGAGAGATGAGACCAGAATAGTAGAAAACATATTGTGAACAGTCATAAATTTATTAAGAAAAAAAGTCTCAATTGGGGACTGAGCCAGACATGCTGTGAATGGGGTTGTCAGGCACAAGTGGTGCTGAATAATGCTAGTAGGAGAAAAAGAGGAAGCTATAATCATCCTCATCTCTGGTACGTCTTCTAATGGTCTAATCATAGCTAGGTGGCTAAAGATCTGTCTAGCCCTGGAAAAAACCTCATCCTTTCAGAAAACAGGTAAAAAGACAGATTATGCAATGCTTTGACATTCATTCAGCTCCAGGGGGATTGTGTTACTGTGAAAAAGAACCAGAGATTAATGCAACAGAAATCAGTTGAGATACCAGGTTTAGGAGCATTTACCTTTCCACAATATGAACCTGATAACGAAGTATTAGAGGACTTGGATCACAACAGTGTGTCCCAGACAGGCCTGGCTGCCTGATAAAGAAACTAGGCCTTCTCTACCATAATTAAAGCCCCTGGTAGACACAAATTTGACAGTACTGCTAATTACCCAACCTTGTTCACTGAAAGGGAGCTAGTTGCCTGTATAACAGAATAAGTTTAATATAATAGAAATATAATAGAAATTACAAAGGCTCAGAGCTCAAGAGAAAAGTAATATGTTTGGAATTAGGGGCACAAGCGTCTTTATATAGTTTATCCTTGTATTTATGCAGACCTGAAATTTGTTCAGCAGAAAATTGTGGGGAGCGAGGAGCTAATGTGACTGATGAACACTGTCCTTCTTGTTGGCTTGATTTTGATTTTCTTTCTGAGTACTTCCTTTTTCATTAGTGATCCCGGTGAACCAGTATTGTATGCTTAGCTCTGCCGCTCCTTATCATGCCCAAATGATGAGTCAGACTGCAAGAATCAGGCCGGCCTTGCTTAATAAAACATCATTTTTTGTAAAACTTTCTGCCTGTTTTGTCTTTTATCAATAATAAAGTATTCATATCAAGCAAGATTTTTTTCCTGTTTGGGGCTGGTTTGTTTTTTTTTTTTTAATTAACCATTAGCCAAGAGCAGGAAGAACAAATAATTGGATAAGGGATTCACATGCCAGGCTTGAATTTCTTCAAGCACTCTGTAAGCAACTGATTGTGCCCACACACCCATCTGCATTTTAAAACATTTTTATTTCGTGTTCAGTAGAAACAGTATTGTTTACTTCCTAAAGGATGAGCAATTAGGAATGAGTATAATTAATACGCGTTACTTTTTTTCCTGGCTCTTATCACAATTCCAACAAGCCATCCACATCTATGCTTCAGTAGGTTTTATGAAACGCTTGCAAATGACAGGCAGATGGCCTCTTTGGGTTGCTGTATTAAACAGTGAAGATTAATATTAGCACTCTTCATGCAGTATGTTCAGTCACATCTTGTCTGCCAGAAGCTCGTTGTTCTCGGTGCCTCTGTCTATTAATTCTTATGGTCTGCTTTGTAACTGAACAAATAAACAAACAAGCAAGCTTGAATAATATTCTTAAGAAATCTATCAATAAATAAATAACCTCTCTCATATCTCTCATAAAGTAGCCAGAACCTGTCCATCTTTACTGAATTTATATATAATTACTTTTTTTTTTTTTTAAGAGACCAAAGTACTTTTTTGTGGTTTTACAGTCTGGTTCCCACTGAGGAAGAAAATGTTTATTGTCAGCTTAGGGAAAATAGTGTATGACCATATGCTAAGGGTATCAACTGACAGTGTAAGAATGACTTCATATCAGCTCCCATGTAGAAGCTCTTTTATAAAAGGTAGCTCTTTCACCTAAAAGTTTGACTTTTGAGCACTTGAAGAGAGCAAATGTATGTTTTCCTTAGGCTGTGAATAGGATAGAACCAGGTATTTCTAGATTTTCAACACTTTGGAGCATACCTGGCCAAGAAGGTCAATGGCAAGGTGGGGATTTATAAGTAACTACTACTCTGTCTTGACCTCCCAAAATGGAAAAGCTCCAGATGGTTCGCATTTAGAAACAGGGATTTCTAAAGTATAAAACTGTCTGTGGAAGATGTTCAGTGCATCTCCTATAGTGGCATATCCTAATCTCTGTTAATCATTGATTAGAAAACTACCTGGAAGTGTCATCTTTTCTCCCACTTCTGTATAGCAGTATGCACACTTAACATAGGTTGTGACAATCATTTGTGGCCCTGAGGAAATATATTTGCAACCTGAGCTATTTTGATAGAGTCATTGACACAATTTTTATACACATACTTTCATTTTTCTGTTCTAATGACAGCAAAGAAATATTATTTTATGTCTTATTGCTTTGATGGTATTGTATCTCTGTCATTCAGTAAACATCTACTGTGCTAAACTGTCCCTTTAGAGTTCATAAAAGTATTTGAAAATCTGCCTCATTCTATATTCTGCAACTCATTGCTTTTTTATATATGTTTTTGCTCGTGATGATCAGTGGCTTCACTGTCTGTGATGCTGCAACCATCTACACCTTTCAGTCTCAGCATAGCTAGCAACAAGCCTTCCTGAGGCAATATTTGATCCTGAAGAATTTGTGAATAAAAAGCTGAACTGGCCAAATAAAGTTATCTGTGAAAACTGTGCTGGAATTTGCAGGACAATTACTTAATATTACTTAAGTGTTATTAAATGTTTGCTACTGTTTATAATATTGTGGCAAATCTTGCTGCTTTGTTCAGTTGTATTGTTCTGAACTGGAAGAGCAAGATCAGGAAGCCCGTGTTTCAAGAATATGGAATAGTTTATATTATACAGTGCACATCCCCAAAACACTTCTCACAGCATGAGGTCCACTGATGCCACTGAGCCCATGCAATGGCCGGTGTCCCAGCACTGCCACTCCTCCTCGTAGTCATTTGCACATTACTGAACTTCTCCAGGGAGATGGTGCTTCAGATATGAAAGCTAACCATGGTCTAAGTGGATGGGTAAGAAGAAAATGGTCAAATGCCTAGGAAAACGAAAACTTGGCTTTGGCAGATGTTAACTACTTCATTTTATACAGAGGGGGTCGAGGGTTGCAGAACCTCAGGTATTGCAGTGTCTGAGGATTGTATGGTGGCTTTATTTGAAAGTATTAATTTCTTCAAAAGAGGGAAGGTGAATCGCCTTCTGAAGGTGATGATAACTGTAATTGGAGCCTAAGAAGTGAGACTGGATTAGATTTCTGAAATTAGATGAAGTGATTGGTTTTTTAGTCATGTTAAAAGTAAATGAATAAAAAATAGACAGTAAAAAATAAGTCCTGATTCATGTGTTTTTAATTTAAAATAGTACCTTATTTAATCTTATCACCCCAAAACAGAAGAACGAAAAACCTTCAAATGTAACAATTATTTTGTTTCACTAATAATTTACTCTTTATTTTAAAACCAAACACTGCCTACGTCAACTCTCAGAGATCTGGTTAGATCTCATCTGTTAAAGGGCTCTTCAATTCAACAGACAAACTTCTGTCACACCTAAATGTATGTGATGCATTATAAGTTATCCAGTTTATACATTAAAATCCATGCATCGGGGGCACCGTCCTCAGGCCATTTTGGTACACCCATAGGTCCTGTAGTTTTAACTTTCTGCCTTATTAAACAGAAGCCCTGGGAAGGTCTTTTAAGTCTAAACTGTTTGTTGAAGTACTGCCTAAAACATTAATCTTCCTTCTACTAAAATAAACGTGACATAAACACAGTTAAGTACGCAGCTGGGAAAACAACTTTGAATGAAAGAAGGTAAATCCCTCTCATTTTTTTCTGTGGTTAAAAGCAAATATCTCGGTGTTGCAGATTTTAATGACATTTCTTTATTACAGTTAGAAAGTAGTTCTTCCTAAAGGTAGATGGTTACATTACTTCTGCTTGAATAGCCTGAGTAATTTGATTTCATGCCATATTTAGCAACATATGTTGCTAAAACTAATCATGATAAAGCTATGGAAATTTAGCAGCATTTTGGCACTCAGAGTTGTATGTATACATGCATATATATAATGCTCTGCATATTATTTTTATGTCCTAAAGGGAGTTCACTGTCTTTTGTGTCATTCATCATCATTCAACGTTCACTGTGATCTGTGCATTTCTTTTAGTAAGGCTGGGTTGTGCACTTGTATGAAATCCACTTAATTTTCACAGCTTGATCCTGCGCTGCGCTTTTATTCATATGGATATAAATGCCTGTGATGACAAATATTGAAGAAGAAATGATACTTCAAGTGATAAAATAAAAAAAAGCCTAAACCCAACACACTGCACTAGTTATAATGTAGCCAAGTAAAAATAAAAGCAATTGAGATATTCTGTTGCTTTGATCTAACAAGAAAAACATATAAGAAAGTATTTTTACCCACATCCATTGGCCAAAAAAAAAAAAAAAAAAAAAGCAATTAGCATATTCTTACGTATATTTCTTGGATTATCTTTTTGTCTTTTAAAATCATCCCATGACTGTTGTATATGCTGCTCACTTATAGCAAATTGTATTATAGAGCCTCATCTTCCCAGCACTTCTGTTACTTCTGGGTATCATCTGAGAGTGCAGGTAAATTAAAGACTTACATTCAAGGAACAATATAGTAAAGGGGGAATGCTTATCAAATGTTAATGTAATATATCTGAATGCAAAAACTCTCATAAATCATCAGATTTCTCAGTGTTACTGCAGTCAGTTCACCTTTAGAGCTTCAGAAACTTGATTTCTTGATTGTGGATCACTGCAGTGGTTAAAACAATTCTGAGGCAAATAGGTTTTCCTGGTAAATATATTTAAAAAAGAACAACAGCCCCCCAAAAAAAAACCAAACCAAAAAACCTGGAAGGAAGAATAAAATAGAAAACCCCCAAATTATTCTGAATTTAAGAGTGGATTATTTAGCAAAAAGGGCTGTATTTGTAGTGTTCAAACAAATGTATGCTGTGAAGTTTATTTGGAGAGGAGTCAGTATCCCTGTATCCAGGACACTGAAAGTTCCTGGCTGTACTTTCTGTCCAACCACTACTTTTTTCTCCTCTGCATAATATGTCGCATAATTTCCAGCCCATAATTATATCCATAATCAGAAAATGCATAGCATAATCATTCCTTGATTGTCCCTGCAAAAATGCTTCAATCTGCGTTAAACAGGAACACAACCCATTTCAGTTTGTATTTTTATAAGCAACTAAATCAGATTATGAAGTTGTATATCTTCTAAACATAGTTTAGAAATAAGAAAGGATATTTAAAAAAAAACCCAAAAGCCATTTGAATACTGTTATGTCTTACAATATTTAGGTCAATATTAATGCTAAAAAAGACTATTGTACTTTTTCAGTTTAGTGTCCTGATCTGAAAAACATTGACACGCTGCTTCCTTAGAGGGCCTGGGCATCACTCACAAGATGCTGTGAAGTGATTCTGTGGGTTGGTAGAACGTGAAAAACACATGAATTGTCCTGATTTTAAAAGTAATCTTTAGTGCTGAAGCGTTAATTAAAGAAAAGCCTACATGTGTTTTGTAAAACAAAATGTAAAACAAGCGGTAGCAGAATGTGCTTTGAAATGCACATTTAACTCGAAAGCAGAGCAGGCTCATTACAAAACCACCTCTCTTCCAGCAGCTCCTCAATTGTGCTCTGTGGGCCACCAGTCATCTGCAGAACGTTCTGTGGGATGCTCTCTAGAGAGAGCAGGGGATCGTGTGGTGTTCGTTCGCTTTGTTTCCATTCTTTTAATTGCACGAAAAGACGTAAAAAATCTGTCAGTGCTTTCCCAGGGCGGTCTAGATTCACTGTAACAAACCCCAGGGAGTCATGGAGAACTGTTCATCCTAACTGGCTGAAGTTGCTGCACTGAAATAGTGAAAAAACATGGGATTTCAACTACCCAGTAATAAGTTGCACTTTTATGGCAATTACTTCACACTGCTCAATATTTAAAAGATACTTTAAAAAGAAAACAATAAGGAAATATAAAAGGAAAAAGAAAAAAAAAGAGCCCATTTAGAGGCTAAATCTGGCATGCTGTGACAAAGACAAGGAAAACAGGACTTGTATCTAGATCAGCTCTCCGTAAACACACACTCCAGTATGGCTGGTGACCAAGGAGAGCGTGCCTTCATGCTCTTGAAATTATTAAAAACAGGAGGAGGGTGTGACTTGCTTTAAAGAAGTTATTCAATGTTTGATTTCCCTGTAAACATGTAATGTACCTGCGAATTAATTTTCTGTTAAAAGGACTGATGACTGCGGTTGCCATGATGTGGTGAGGAGGGGGTCTGCAGAGGATGTTTTTCTTCTGATAGCACCTGTGTTACAAAGCTTATGTTTCCCTGTTTTCTCCCTGCTGTACCATCCCACAGTATATAAAAACGGGGTAAATACATGGCCCTCGTTTAAAGTCAGCAGAGACGACATTTATGCCAGAGATCTATTTAGTTGCTCTTAATCTCAATAGGCTGCTTTAATTAGTTTATTCAGGCAAAACCAACAGGCATAACTCATTTTTTTTTTTTTTTATACTGTCTAGTGATTGTTGCTCCACTTTAATGTAATTTTAGTTAAATTTAATTTCAAGCCATCTCAGCCGAATTACTAAATAATAACATTAAAAGCAAAACAAACCTGAAAAAACAGATACACAGTCCAATATTGTTCTGATTGCAATTCAGGAAAGCTAATACCAGACAATAAAAGAGTTTGCAATTATTTGAAACAAAGATATATCTTTGAATAAAGTAGATGTAGGTATTAAATCCTGGGTATTAATATTGGACATATGCAGACAGGCATCTGCTTCCATTTGCTCCAATCACTTCAACAGCATCTAATAGTGAGCACTAGCAGCTTTATATAAATTCATTATTTTGGATGTCTTTTAATATCAGCGTTTATGATAAAAATATCTGTTATTTAAGTAGGCATGCCATGGCTCTATTATCTGGTATATTCTAGTTGCACACAGTAACTTTTACTTCTTCATAGTACAATAACCATAAATATTTACAGTTTCCATTTGCTAGTTCCAGATTTTACAGTTTGTTTGGCACTCTTACCCATGATCCACTGAATTCTTTGTTAGGGAACTCACTAGCGGCTTGACAGATAGAGAAGTTAAAGGCAGTTTCCTACTTTGATCTTTGATGTAGCCACGGTGTCACTGGCCATCCTTTGTTCTTTGAGCCCAAAAGAGCTGGAGAACTGGCTTAGCAGAGATACACGGTGAAGATATGTATGGCTTCTATGTTTGAGACTGACATTTCTCGAAAGCACAGGATCTTTTCCTCCTCCCACCTGGAAATGATGTGGGAGTGCATCAGGGGGAGCAACCTCCTGAGGTCATGCAAACGGACACAAGTCACAGCAGGTCCATGGCAGCTCTAGCCTGTGTTAGGACCAATCCGGTGTTTGCTCAGGAAAAAGCACTACTTAAGTAAAAGGTGTTCGGGTAGAAATGGCACAGGGACTGTCTATTCTGGATGCATTCTCACTAAGTGATGAGCCCTAGTTAGAAGCCTTTGGTTCCACTGCAACTTGCTCTCTCTTGGCATTGATTAAAGCTTAAACTTAGAGATCTATGATGCCTCTCTTAGACCCCCCCCTAAAACCCAGCATCAGCATGAAAAGACAAGTCCTGTGTAAAGTTCTGTTTTGGTTGGATTTAGATATCAGCACACAGAGAATTGGTGATGATGTGACTGCCCTGGCTATGCAAAGGGCAAGAAGAATTAATGCTTCTTGCTAATGAGGTCTGACTAAAAATACTTACGATTTCTTTTTCTCATCCTAACTAGTCCTTAGCCCTGCCTGGTTCCATACCTGTTGTCCTTTCAATTTGGAGCATTTTGTTAATGTAGCAATCAGCTGATGAGCAAGGGACCTGTACTTAGAGTACAGAACATATCTATCAGGTACTGGTGGCTAAACCTTCTCAGTGATCTGCTCTGCACATCTTGCTTTGAAAGTGGGCAAAAGGAACTGCACTGGACAAAAAAGAGCCCTGGGTGACCTGCTGTGGATGACTACATACCTGATGTGTGCACAGTTTGATTATCATTTCTCTGGCCGCTCTGTATTACTACAGTTCTTCTTCTGCGTGCCTCTACGTGAAGGAAAAAAAATAAGAAAGAAGATAAAAGAAATTGCTCTATCCTTATCACTTGCAGACAGGAACAGATATAATGAAAGATTGCAGCGGATGCAGAAGCTTTAGATCTCATGAAGTGCCATGTGATAAATCTAAAGGTAATTATCTCTGGTGGTAAAGACAATATACCTCTAGAAGTAAATTGAGCTAGTCAGCAGCAACTGGTGTAGATATTCAACATTCACAGCTTTCTAGCATTCACGTGTGTTTTGGTACCTCTGCTGGTATTTCGTGGTGATTTATTGTCTCAGATCTCATGAGAGAACTTGCAGTAGTGAAGGTATGGTCATGTAGCATTTTAAAATTGATTAGTGACTGACAGAGCTGTTCCAGTGTTGTCTTAGCTGCCACACAGCAAGAGGTGGGGTGTGCACATCCTTCTCAGGGAGGATTCTCTGTAGTGGTCACAAGACCGCTTCCTTGTTGGCAAACAAAAATTTCAATGCAACAACTTGAAATGTGCTTCTGTTATTTACTCACCAATGATGCTGATAGCATCCAAGGAGTAAAAATACTTTCAGTCTGTTATATTTTAAAATTGTTGTTCTCTAACAGCTGAAATTATGTAGCAAACATCTTATTTTTTCCCGAAGAGCTTTTTTTTTTTACATCTCTTTACATACTGACATTATTTCTCTGTAGCGCAAACAAGTACTTGTTTGTAGAGACAGAAACTTGTCAGATGTATAATGCATATGCTACTCTAGCTAATATATCTGTTATGTAACTTGTCCTAGGTCATTCTGCTTAATCATGGCATTTTTTATGCATCACTGTACTCTGCTATTGTCAGAGAAACTTTGCTGATGTAAAAAATTATATCCAACCATTCTTCCCAAGTGAATTTCTTCAGTGAAATTAAAAAAAAAAACAAACAAAGAATAAGAAATTATAATTTCTGGCAACTGTTTAACATGGAAAAAAATATTACTGTTCAATATATCCCACTTAATGCTTAAAATTAATGGTTTCCACTATTCATGAAGTGAATTGAAAATAATCTTGCCCCATACTTAGATTTTAGTTACCCTTTCAACATACTTCTAAGAAGCAATAAAATAAATAAAATTAACTCTATCATAGCTTAGCTGTACCCTGGACATCATAGTAGTAATTGCTATTTGAACATCTTGAAAATCATTGATCCTACTTCTCTTTAAATCAATCGTTAAAATGCCAATGATTTAAAGAGGAGATTCATGTTGGAGGTTTATATATCACAGATCTCATGTGGTCAACCAGCATTCAAGATGAAATCCATCTTAACAAATGTAGGCACCTGCTTATGAGGAAAAATAAATCATTCTCCAGGCTCCACTGACCAGACTCTCCATGAACACAACTGATGAGAACTAGCTGTGATGAAGACATAAATTGTAGACAGCTAAAGTAAAGCAAGGTAAGGCTTACCTTTCATCCTTTGCCCCCTCCCCCTTCAGAGGTCTTCTGTTCTAGCAGGCTGAAAATTAAAATCTCTTCTTGTAATCATCGTCTGTCAGCATTCAGACATCCACCATGCAATATAAACAGGTCACATTTCAGAAGATGAAAATACTGCCTCAAAATGCAGGTTTGTGCGAGTGTGCAGTTAAAAATTTTTGGGTTGTATTTTCAGTTCATTATGCTGAATTTCAAAACATCCACCTGAATTTGACTGTGAAGGGTCTGTTACTGATTGTAAGGAGACACTTTGAAAATCTTTGTTTAAACTAAGTATTCATGTGAGTTCATAACAGATTGAAAGATATTTAAATGGGATAATCATTCTCAAAATGACAGACGTACAGTAAACTTAGAAGGAAGAAATAACTGATGTTCCTCTAAAGTTAGAACTGTGTTGTCAGCTGGTTGGTCTCTGGTCATATACAGGAACTACAACATTATGAGACAAAACTCAAAACGTTGTTAACAATCTTGTCTCATGAGTCCTTTCTCTCTTCCAAATATAAATTTAGGGGAAGGAGTACTGGAAGTGCTTCATCTGCTGAAAGGCTAAATTAATTCAATGAGGTACCTAGAAGGACAGTAGCATTGTCTCAATCCTGCTATGTAAGGCCTTTTTATTGTTTGTTGAGGTGGTCATAAATTGTCAACAGCTAGGTTTTTCATTATAACTATGAATTATTTCTTCTAAGGTGAAAACCTGTTGTACAGTGTTTAGGTTGAGTGCATCAACTTTAACTGTGTGACAGCTTCTACCAGAAGTTTCTGAAAAATCTACTGCTCCATGGGAACTTCAAGCCAAATTTGTTAGTAGAATCATAGATTGTCTTAGGTTGAAAGGGACCTTTAAAGGGTATCTAGACCAATTCCCCATTGTAGTAAACAGGGATATCTTTAACTAGATCAGGTTGTTCAGAGCTTCATCAAGGCTGACCTTGAATGCCTCCAGGGACGGGGCCTCCCCAACCTCTCTGGCCAACCTGTTTCTGTGTTTCATCACCATCACAGTAAAGAATGTCTTCCTAATGTCTAGTCTAAACCTTCCCTGCTCTAGTTTAAAACCATTGCCCCTTGTCCGATGACTACATGCCCTTAGAAACTGTCCCTCCCCAGCTTTCCCATAGGCCTCTTCAGGTACTGGAAGGCTGCTATAAGGTCTCCCCTGACCCTTCTCATCTCCAAGCTGAACAAGCCCAACACTCTCAGCCTAGTAGCACCAACACAGTCACAGGCACCTGGGTCACTTTGGCTGAGAGGGAAATTGTGCATCAGCTGAGCTCTGGCCACTGGCTGCATGCACTATGAATGTGCTCTGGTAGCATAAACCACAGTGGAGGTGGCAAAAATAAGTGTATTCATGAAAAAAAAAGCACGCTAGAGGAAAGTAAAGGGATTACTGAGGCAGATTCCTCAGCCTCTAGTTTCTTCTGTCTGCCTGGAAATTTATCCTAAAATAGGATAGCCAGATGAGGCCCTCTGACTTATTAAAGTCAGTCAATCATCTATCAGCTTAAATCACTCCATAGTTCTTTGAAAAATAACAAAAAGAAGGCAAAAATCAAGTGGGAATAATTGGAAAGCACCAAATTGTCTCTACTGATCAGTAGCAGTGAAATGAAAAGATGCTGGGCAAATTAGGCAAGTAAGGATTTACATGCTATTCAGGCCTTTCAAGAGTTCAGGGCTCACCAGAACTGAAGAATGAAAATCTAACTTGAAAGCTTTATATTATAAACTGACAAAACCCATGTCATTTTTGAAAGTTGTTTTGCTATTGTGTGAGCACCATAAGACTTACATGTGAGTGGATGTGCTTGTTAGCAGCAGAACAAAGCTGTGAGCTGTAAGTAGCAGAGATACTGGGCTATTATGCAAACTGAATGGTATAAAAGACAGAAGTAAAATGTTCCCCTATGATAGTGTACTCTCTAGCTCAGGCTTTCTGAACTGGCACAATAAGATCTCAACAAGTTGCTACTCAACAAGACGATGTCTAATCTGCCATTGGCATAAATGGGAAAGGAAAACACAATGGTACGTAATAGTGTGACTAACTTGCTGACCATTGTCTTCTTGTGTTGTCTCTTTTCCTCCCTTTGGACAATTTCTTAAGAAAGTTGTCTGACAGAAGGAAAGAGGTTAATTTGGAAATCAGGCAGAGCTGAAGCCACATTGAGAAGTCAGGGCAGGGTGAGAGGAATTTTCACAGTGGGAGAGGTCTGTTGCAAAACTTCTTTTACTGAAAGAGTTGTCAGGGCCTGGAACAGGCTGCCCAGGGAGGGGGTTGAGTCACCTTCCCTGGATGTGTTCAGAAAAAGGGTAGATGAAGTACTTAGGGATATGGTTTAGTTTAGGATGTGAATGGTTGGACTTGATGATCTTAAAGGTCTTTTCCAACCTTGTTATTCTGTGATTCTGTGATTCTGTGAAAACCCACAAAATGCTCTATAAGCGAAGATCAGAAAGGTATAACTCTTGTTGGTTATCACAGACAGTACAATCACCAAGGTCGCATGTGATAAGAGCAACTGCTGCCCTTGATACTTACAGACTAACAATGCTCATCATGAAGTTTATGGCCTCTACAAGTTAAATATCTTGGTAAGAGATCACCTTGGAAAAGTTGCATTGAGCTCAAGTTGACGTAAGATGTAATCAGAGTTGAGATATGGTCCCTTGGGCTTGGTGCCATACAGATCTGATCATGGCACTGGAAGGGGAAGCTCAGCACCAGATTCTTGGGCTCCAAGGAACAGCACAATGATATGGCTGAAAACTTGTTTGCGTTTGGAAAAGTATGAGAAAAAAAAAGAAGCAATGAAAATCATAATCTAAATAATCTAAAATTGATTTCTTTTTCCTCCCTAAGGATTTTTAGTCCGCTCAACATAGAGTTTTGTCAGATAACAAAAAAGAAACAGTGTGTTTTGATTTTTTTAAAAAACTTCTGAAAGTTGGGATGTTTTATGAATTTAGAGGAAAAAAAGAATTTGTGGTAAGGTTTGAATTCTTTTTTTGTTTGTTTTTGCTTTTGTACTAGATAGTCTGTAAAAATACATTAATAACTGCTATGTGGGCTTTTTTATTTAGTTCTTTACCATTTTAGTAACTTGAAAAAACTTCCTGCAAATATATTGTGACATATCATCTGAGATTTAGGTGAAGCAAGGATAATAGCCTTTCTTCTGCATAGCAGTTGTCACTGCAAGTGCTCAGATGGTACTCTTTGTGAGTAAGAACTGGCTTGAAACCTCAAGGAAACTTAGGACTGCATTTGTGTTTGGATTATAGTCATTGTTTTGTTGGGTCTGGAGAAGAGAGTGAAACAGTGAAAGAGGTTTTATCAACCCTGTAAGAGACAGTATCACTAACACTGCTGTTGATCTTTCTATTTTAGAATTGCTGCAACTAGTTTCTTAGTGGAAGAAATGTAAGACGCACTATAAATACTGGATTAGCAGGAAAGCAAAAGCAAACAAGGACTAAAACTTGCAGAATCATTGGCCTCTTTATATTCTAGAAGGCCAAAGGTTTTGTTCAAATACACTGGGGGCTGTGCTTTATACCAGAAAAGAAGAATTGCTTTCTCAAATGGGTGGAAGTTCATAGCATAAATCCAGCCCATAGTATATATATATATTGAGCTTTTCATTTGGTACCAGAATTCCCCTTCGCTCAGCTACAGAATGTGGTGCAGAAGCAGGCCCATAGCCAAGATGGCAAATGTAGATTTAATTTGGATATTGATGCACTGTACTGCCATGGTCACATTTGCATGAGTAGATAAGAGAGGACATGTCATGCCCTCTGGCCACGCGGACAAGTGTCGTAGCATAACACGTCTATTCAGTGAACTTTCATTTGCTTTGCCCTTTCTGCCCGTTGGGAGTAGTCCCTGTCTCATGCCAAGCCCCCGAGCTCTACAGCCAGTGCTGTGTGCCCTGCTAGGACAGACTTAGTGACTGACTTTCCTTGCTATGCTTTAAACTGAGGTAAATGACGCTGAGGTAGAACTGAAATGTAAATACAGCTATTTGTCCAGACAGGGGTCTGTGCTTCTGCTGTGGTAGTGGTGGCTGTGTACCTCTGAACCCTGGAAAAGTGCTTGCTGGAGACATTAGCTCATTGGCTTCGGTGACACTCTCTGTCTCCTTCAAGCCAAGCACGTGGTTAAATGTTTTGCTGGAGGCAGGCCTCTTTCATATGGATTTGAAATGTTATCTTCAAGGCAGTGACACTCATTTTCTCATCTCTCCTTTAACTCTTCTTTCCTGCTGTTGTCTATGAAGGATGTACAGTCCTGCGGTTGTCATCCCCACCTTACCTCGCTCCACATATTCTTGTCTTTCTTTTTCCATTTTTAAACTTAAGCCCCTTTCACATGCATTCAAATGCACCTCACATCAGATTTATTTTTCTGAATAGCCTGTGAGCTACTCCCTGTATCCATTATAGATTGATGTCATTATTTTGCATATTTGTATTAAGTGTTTTGGGATAACTGCTTTTCATTGTGTAGGCTGCTTCTTTGTACTAAATCCGGAGATAGAGAGAGGATTTTAAATAAAAGAAATCCCGTGTTCAATCAGTCCTTTCTTTTTGTGATAGGTGATGAGGAAAATCTTATTTTATACAATTTTTATTGTTAGTTAACCATTATCACAGAATCACAGAATCACAGAATAATAAGATTGGAAAAGACCTTTAAGATCATCAAGTCCAACCATTCACATACTAAACTAAACCATATCCCCAAGTACCTCATCTACCCTCTTCCTGAACACATCCAGGGAAGGTGACTCGACCACCTCCCTGGGCAGCCTGCTCCAGGCCCCGAATGAATGTACCTGAATTTAGAGACAGTAGGATGAGGAAACTTCATTTATACTGTGCTATATGGTTGAGCTGATCCCAAGAGCCACACATTGATATGGTCATTTGATAACTGATAATTCAAGCCATTGTATTGTTTTTCACACATCTTAAGGTTTCTGAGAAGGCACACACTTAAAGAAATGCATTTATGATGCTACAGGCTTTAAATAGAGCATCTGTCAAATTTCTTCAAAGTTGTGTATGATGAAAAATAGATGTAAGTAGACAAGGCCTCTACCCCCTCATAAGTATGTCACATAAGCATCCTCATATTATTTTTTTGGATGACTAGAAAACAACTGGCAGTCATCAGCGAAAGAACAGTACTCCACAAAATACAGTCTAATATTTTACAAAAGGTAAAATTGTAAAAAACCCCAATGACTAGCAGTTTAAAATGCTTTTAATGCTCTCTTAAATATTATTAAATTACACCATAGGTATCTGTATGGTTTAGTGACTATTATCAAAGGCAATTGGATGACTTAAGTGAATTAAAACTCCCACAGAAGTTCTGCTTTTTCTGTTCTCTGGAAAACTACCATTGAATTTAATGGGAAAAAGGCAAGACCTTATTTAGGTTATAAAATGTCATGAATGATTTCTGACATTCAGAAGACATTGTGCTTTCCAGTAAAATAAAAATAAATGTGGCTAACCTTTCGCTGCTTAATGAATTGAGTTATTTTAGAAAATTATTAGAAAGAGCATGGGAATAATTTTATTACTTCATTATTTTTAAAATTAAACAAGTAGATCCTTGTGGCAGGGGCTGTCTTCCAAAGACATAAAGCTTGATCCTTGACTGAGATTTCTAGGCACTGACGCACATATTTATAAAAAAATACTTCTTACAGAATCTGTTCAGATCTGATTCAAGAATGAATAAATCACTTCTCAAGATTCTGGCAAATAAACTCGTCACCTCTTGTATATATGCTGAGCTTCCAGTAATCTGCTAATTACTCTTAAACTTAATGCAACCTGCAGCCTGCAGGAAAATATGCAGCAAGTCTTCAGTCATATGAACTTTTGAACTGAGACTTTTAATAAATATAATGAGATTGTCACTTAATAAGGGTTTTCATCAGACTCTAAATGTGCATTTTTTTCTGTATTAAAGTGCAGGAAGAATTTACAAATAAGGAAACTAAATTGCATATGGTACTTTGAGAATAAAATGTGGTTGATTACTCCAGCTTCAAATGTCTGGAATACATGTATGAGAGAATATCACTTGCCAAACAGTTTTTACACCCATTATAGACCTCTTTAGAAAAATCTGAACCTCTATTTCTGAAGAAACTTTTTGAGACCAAATCCATTAGGAAGCTCCGCATTAGTCCAAAAATTAACTCGAAGAAATCTGCTGATGAAACCACAGATTATCTGCTGCTTAGAATGAATCAAATGCAGGTTTCAAAGAGGAAAAAGTAAATAAGAGGGTTTTTTTTTCTTTTTTTCATGAGTAGGGGGAAATAGGAGGCCTCAGGGTTGCAAAGAGACTTTTTTTTTGATGCCCTGAGCTGAGCTATAGCATGGAACGAAGTGGTTAAAAGAGATGTAATGCAATCGGACTCTGTGGACTGACATCCCAGAGTCTCAGGGATTTGGTTCTTGTGTTGCCCGAATGGACCAATTAAATATTGAAGAACTCCATATTTACACTTCAGGTCATACTGACATTCTTGTTGGGATATACTGGGGGTATCCCCCACACAATGGCTCCCTTCCTTCTTCCCTTATTGACTTCAAAAATTGTTCCTACTTAGTTTAGGGCTGCAGGACCACACCAAGGGCAAGAGGCATTTGGTGCTGAACTTCTGCTGACACTGATCTAAACCTGGACCAGACCTTGTGTACATGGTTGTAAAAAGTCAGGATAATTCACTGCATATTCTTTCCCTCAGCATTTTAGCCTAATAAGCTTTTCTCTTTGTGATGTTTGTTATTTTAAAGGAAAAATACTAGTAAGAATTTTAAATATTAGGAATTCAACAAAACTTTTGTGTGGTATCTACCATGTTTGGATTTTGGGTCTGTCTCAACCAGTAGGCGCTATTTGAATAAAACAATTTGTGAGCAAAGTCAACTTTTGGCACAATATCAACTATTTGGCTAGCTGGAATTTAAACACTCTATTTTTACAGCTATTTCCAAATGAATTTATGGATTTGATGCAAGCCCCTTTTTGCTGTATTAGCAGTGTTTGAAAAGATATCTTTTGAATCCAAGGTCAGCGTTTCAGCTGGTCATGAAGAATGAAGCATTGCAGCTTTGAGCTATTGCTATGTATAATTTTACAGGAGCAGCGGTCTAAGCTATAAACCATGTCTGTGTTATCAAGGCAGTGATCGTTTGACTAACACTGCTATTTTGGAAGCCATATAATCTTTTATTTTTTATTATTCTCTCAAGCTTTCACTACCTAAGGATTCCTATTTTTTTTTCTTTTTCTAAAGTACAGTTTAAAAATTATTACGTTGAATATTTTTTCTCTATTCAGCCACAAATCAAAAGTATTTTTCATTGGTTTTGCTAGCATTCACTATAGAATTAAACCTGATATTACAAACAGCAAATGCGCTCCTATTAGAAGAAGTAGACCTTTTAAGCTTTCATTCTTCCAAGCGTCCGCTTGTCAAAATCAGAAAGAAGAGGGGAGGCAAACCACATATTGTATGCTAACAAACAAAGAAATAAAGCACAAAAGATTTTTCTTTTCAAACCTGGCATGTACTCCAGAACAGTTTTTGCCATGGGAACACTTGATTAATCTCAGCAGCTTCCACTTTTCCCAGTCGGGTACTGTCCTGTCACTTCTCCCGGTAACTGCAAATACAAAGCTGTTTTACATACAATAATGGGTGAGCGAGGTGGTGTCCTGCTCATTTTGCCAAGCTGCAGCCACGTATTCTCAAGTATATTGCACATTACTGGAGAGCACATTTACCCCAGGGAAAATGTGCCCGAAAATAATTTACGATCAGCCCTGTTCTAGCAAAATACAAGGAACATGTTGTTCTCTCTGGAGCGCTGTGACGCAGTTTCGCTGATACAAAATTAGACAGGGCTGGGACTGGTTCTGCTGAATGACTGCACGATGGACACCTGGTTTTGAGTCCTGCACTGTGTTTGCAGTTTCCTTTGGGTGCACTGAAGGCTGCAAAAGGACCCAAGCCTGTCACCCAGCCCCACGTGTGTTAGGAGTATGGCCAGGTTCTGCAGATTTCTCCCCTAAAGCAATGAGAGGTTCATGGCTTCAGTGCATGCTCTATTAGACCCCAGTTCACTTGACTGAATTGGGATACAATCTGCTAATACAATTTTTCTAGCTCTTTTCCTGTTTGTGGTTTGTTTTGTGGGGTTTTGGTTTTGTGGTTTGTTTTGGGTTTTGTTTTTTTTTTTTTTAATTGGGAGGAAGGGAGTGACATAGGGGAAAGAGAGAGAGAGAAAGGAAGAATGACAGAGAAAAGTTCCGCTGATATCTTCAGCCTTCACTGAGGAAGATGTTGGTCAGTCTTCCAACACTCTACAACTCACTTCTTTGAATTCTTATACACAGTGAAGCCCTGGGTGGGAAACTAAAGTATAAATAAATAATTATATGGAGAACAGTGAATGTAAACATATGTGACATTTTTGATGCATACTTATGTACAGACTATGTATATAAAAAAAATTTATACACTTATAAAACATAAGAAGCCTTAAGAGAACTGTCAGATGTTTCCACAATACTTCCACTACTGAAGCCACTGCAAAATCAGGGGGATGCTACATAGTAGCAAGATAATTAAAGTGCTAATCATAAAGCTAATCCCACTCTCTGTCTATTGGAGTGCAGTGCTGAGGCCTGACCATGGATAATAGTTTGGAAAACACATGTGAAGTTTGAGAGCCAGCCTCGCTACCTCAATCTTACTCCTTCGGTTGCAATGAAAAGATTTATTGAGTAGAAAAATGTACAGGGAACCCTCAAGTATGCTTAATTACACTCTTCTATAATAGAAGAACCAGGGGGCTTTCAGTCCTATAATTAAGAGATACTTAAGAAAGCAGAAGGAAATAATATTATGCATGTGCTGGGACTGGCGTTAGAAACTGGAGCTATCAGCTGCCCACTGTGAAGAGATCCCTGGCTGGTGATGCTTTCCAAACTTTCATTGCAAGGGCTGAACTTTCTAAGGCAGGTGCTTGCCTCAGCCTTGAATTATAATGATCTTTTTTACCCTATCATCCCCAGCCATATTTGTGTACATTGCCATGTGATCGTCAATGGTGTGGTTGCACACTCCAACTCACATCTTTGCAAATTTTGGGGGCTGTGAGTCAGGGGAGAAAGAGAGCAACTGCACCTCTGTCCTTTGCCTGCTGCAGGAATGGTGTTGGTGGTGCTCCCAGCCTTGTCCTGGGTTATCTCCGCAGAGCCAGGAAGAAGCAATTGCCCTGCATGGGGTTGCCAGCAGTGCATGGATCAGAACATGGTGCAGCTCGCAGCCCAGTTTGGCAGCAGTTTTCTTTCCAATGGTCATAAAATCTTTTGGTTGAACCTTCTTGTACCTGGCTAAACCAAAGTCAGTGTCAGCAGGGTGACCCAAAGAACAAGCAGAAAGGGAAGCCAGTGTGTTGCAGGAAGAAAAATACATATATATATCATGATATAAATTCTATTTATGCCTGTATAATTGTGCTTTGCTTATACTTACTACCAAAAAGTTGTACAATGACATGTGGTAAACACTGGCCAGCACAATTCATTGTTAGCCTCTATTCAAAGGCACCATAGTCCTTGAAAACTGTGCATTGATGGTTAATAAGTTGTAAATTACTGCGTGTTTAATGTGGGGAATTAAAAAACAAATCACCTTTTCTGACAAAATGCAATAGAAAATAAAATATGAATATAAAATGAAACCAAATTTTTCCAAATCAGAAAAATATTTTTATCGTCCTTAGTGTTTTATCCAGTTCTGTTTTTCACCTGTTGATTTTCCACCAGTGCAATAATGTTTGGGGGGAAAATGTAGGTTTTGCAGAGACCAGCTTTGCATTTATAAGCTTCAACCCACAAAAATATCTCTGAGACTTTGTATTC
Organism: Porphyrio hochstetteri; assembly: GCA_020800305.1. Lineage (NCBI taxonomy): Eukaryota > Metazoa > Chordata > Aves > Gruiformes > Rallidae > Porphyrio > Porphyrio hochstetteri. The sequence goes on along the minus strand of CM036905.1, from coordinate 35,286,717 downwards.
ATGCCCTTTAGAAAAACAGGGTTTGCTTTGTTTTTGCCTTTAAAAAGACAGTGATAAATGTTGAAATGAGGCTGCTCTGCAGAAGATGTGCATTTAATACAAATGTTTGGGGCTGGCACAGGAGGAAAAATGAAATTCTGGAGCCTGTTTTGGGGAGGGCTGGTCTTCATAATGCAGAGCTCTTCCTGATTTTATCTGCAAAATGATCTAATTGTGGTGAAATCTTGTTGTTGCCAGACTTGGTTTCAAGTCTGATGTCCATAGAATGGATTAGTAGAGCCGGATTCTGACCCTCCTAATGGAAAAGTCCACTTTGTTATTGCTTTTGAATGAAAAATGTGCTGATCCAGTGCATGAGAAAACAAAAGGGAAACTTACTGAAGAAAAGCAAGACCAACCACACTGTTCTGTCTGTAGGGATGGGAACAGTTGTGGGAAGGGAGATGACTAACACAGCTTCAATTCCTGCCTCCTTATCGTCCTGTAGGATCTCTTTGGAAACTCCAGCTCTGAACAGAGAATTTAAATAAGGGAAGTAAGTGCTAAACTGGTGGGACAGGGAGAATTAAAACCCTAACTGAAGCTGTAGGTCTGATAGTCTATGAAGAGGCTGCTTTTCATTAAAAATAAAAATTAATAAAAGCAATGTTTCATTTAAAAAGAAAGTGGTGCCCCATTTGACACCGCTGGTGCAGGCCACTGCAAATGGCAGTTTTGAGATCCAGCTGGAATTATCCCATCCTTGGAGAGTGCAGGTTGCATTTTAGGATCCTACCAAGAAAAACAGTTTTCAATGACAGGCTGGGCTCTGTGGGAACCTGACAGGTAGGGGCTATCTGGAAGAAATTTCGATGACATGTATTTCCTTCCCATCATAGTCACAATCTCCTGGGTGATTTGCCTGGGCCTGATTTGCCTCTTGCAAAGAGCATTTGTTCACCTTCATTTCAGTGTTTTCCAATTTCTTTCTGTTTGGAAATGCTAGTTTATATTTTGGAACAAAGTGAAGATCTAAAGTATTTTCTAGTTTTGCTGGAAGAAAACATTTTTTTGAGTTTTTTGGTTTTTGGGAGTTTATTTCTTTTTTTTGTTTGGCTTGTGTTTGACCTAAAATAAACCACTTTACTTATTTTGAAAATATGTGATTTTAAGTGTAATTTAACAACAAAACCAAACCAAACTGGGAAGTAAATTTTGAAAGTTAAAAAAGTGACAATCAGGTTTTTATCACAGTGTATTTTTATGTTTTAAAATAAAAGCTATTCCGTATATACAACATGAACTTATACATACTTTAATTGACTACAGCCTTCATTTTTGATGAATTTTTTGCTAAAGGGAAGTGAAATGTTGTGTGTTTCTAAAGTGGGATTTAGGACCTAGAGCTACTTTAGATGCCAGATCTTCTGGTGTGATCACATGCCATGCTGTAGAACACGCCTGTTCTTTACTGATTTTCTTAGAATGAGGGTTTTCCAATAGGAAAATTCTTTTGGCTCAGGAGGTCTACAACTTTAGACACTGCTTCTAATTTCTCCGTGTATTTTCTCTGTGTTTTACATTCTGTAGATGTTCTGCATATTCAGATTTTGGGCAGATGCATCTTCAGAAAAAGAGCAAGCACAACTCCAAAGGATGTGTTGGTGTTTCCCTGCTTTTTCTGACAAACCACAGCTGCAGATGAACTTGGGAATAAACTGCTCTGCTCTGTAAGCAGCTGCTGGCACAGCTGTGTCCTGGGGAGTGTTTAGCAAGTACAGATTACAGGACAGGTCTAAATTAGTTCCTTGTGTATCACAATCTGTGTCTAGAGTTTAAACATGCCCCATAACTAGGTGGGACTATATCGTATACAGTTTTAATGTTGACCTTTAGAACTACATGAATAACAAGGATAGTGTGGATTTAACAAATTATTATTCAAGTACTATAATATAATGTACTACAATGCGACAGGGATGACCCATAACATTTTTCTGAGGTTGTGCCACATGGATATTTACCACAACACTCAAAAGCAGTCTGGCAGTTGTGCTTTCTTTGCAATTTCACATACCTAGATGCCATGGATGTCACAAGGAGAATGTTGCCCATCACTTGATGGACATTAATCCATCTTTGTGTTGGAATATATGGAGAGCTCAAGCATGGATTGCAGACCAGTCATGTGAGAGGGCTGCTTGTGTTATCATTATTTGCTGGATACTCTCCCCTCCACATGAAAGAAAGAGGACTGCTGGAAAAAGGGATAGTAGAGAAGGTGCTGTAGGCTGAATCTCAGCCATTCTGCTAGAAGTAATTTGGGCATTTGTAATGTGAATTCATTTCAATTCATCAGGCTATTTCCTATCCATTATACTATTGGTACCAGATTTGATTAGAACTACTAAGCCAGACTCAATAGCTGAGCATCCTTAGTGTACTGCCTTGTAAACATAATTTATATTTGAGATAATATTGCATTTCAACTGATCAAATCCAAGTATATTCACAACATTAATTTTTATACTTACAGGAATTCTACCTAGCCTATTTAATAAGTCACATGGAGTATCTTCTACTCAGATTGAAAACATAATGAAATCATGTTGCAAGTTCGGTATCAGTTATTAGAATGTTTTTATAGTAACCCATAAAAATTTATCTGCCCCTCTACCTGAACTGTAATAGCCTAATGTTTAATCAATTTTTAACTTAAGATCTTTTATCTAATTCAACTTTATTTTGGGTTTTAGTTGTTGTGCTTGGAAATGGTGTATAAAGATGTCACTTGCACATACTGACTGATCTGGAGGAGCTGCCATTATAATTCTTTTAACAGTTTTAAATTTTAAGAGTATTTGTAGGTAGGGGTCTCATTCAGTCCATTACTATAAAGGAAGCAAATGATTGATAACTGCGGCATGGAGCAATGCCACAGCAGAGCCCTGTTATGGGGGCATGGGGATAAGATGCGAGGGCTGCTCCTGAATAAAGCCTAGGACATGGCTTTAGGGAGAGAGCAAGAGCTGAGCATGATGCAGTAGATTTTAGCAGTTGTTATGAGAATTGACATTGCTTTTAATAGCCATCTCTGCTGAATCAGCTTGTACTGACTAATACAAGCTCTTTCAGTAATCCCACATGCAACAAAAACTTTTTGGGACAGAACCTCTTTGAGGTCATGGAATATCATGTGAAATGCCCATCTGCTCTCATAAAATTTACAGCAGTTTCAAGCTAGTTTGACTCTGGAACTGTGCTTTGCTCAGTCTGGTCTTTGCTGAGCAACGTTTATCAATACTTTAAACATAGGATCCTTGAATAAACATATTGAAACTTTGCATAATAGAAGCTAATTAGACCACACTAACATGCAAGATTAGGAATACAAAAGGTGTTTTCTCCAAGAGCTGCCACATTCTTCAATGTTTATTGTATTTATTTGCTTGTAGGACTGCCTATATAGAGAGAAGTGAGGTATCACATACGGTTCAGAAAAGCTAAATCAGAAATGCATCCACTGATTTCCTGTTCCTCTGTCAAAGTGAGCAATGAAATATGCTTGAAAATAGCCATTTTTTAAAATTAATGCATTCAAAAAATCATTTTGAATATTGTATATTGTATCATTTGTATATTGCTTTCTGAACGCTACATCTGTTTTGCACAGTAAACATTCAGCTAATTTGTTTTCACTTGCCAAAAACCCTCCAGAATTGTATACCAAGTAGCTATTGTTTAGATAGAGATGATGCTGTCTGTAGCTGAAAATATTCAATAGACTTACCTTATTTTGATCCAAATACAGATAATAATATGGTGAATATACATGGCTGCAAAAAAATGTGTGTGGTGGTGAGAGGAACTTAACCTTGTCTCTTTCCATGTCCAAACCTCTCTGATCTCTCTCAAGAGTTTGATGTGTGCAGGCAAGACACAGCATGGCCCAGGGAGGGAAAGTCATGAAAGCATGTGGAGCTGTGGGTGGATAAATAATATAACTGTTCTGTAGAAAGGATTGCTGCAATCACAGAATAATTTAGCCTGGAAGGGACCTCTGGAGCCACTCTGCCCAGAACAATGCAATCTTCAAAGTTACATTAAGTTGCTCAGGGCTTTCAGTCGTTTTTGGCTGTCTCCAAGGCTGGAGATTGCACAGAATTTCTGGGCATCAGTTCCAATATGTGACCACCCTTACTGTGAAAGGTTTCTTCATCTGGTATCTAACTGGATTTTCTCTTGCTGCAAATCTTGCCTAAAGTTATCCATCATAATGATAATTGTCTAGTTTCCCTCTGTAGTGAATAGAAAAAAAGGACCCCCTCCTGAGTTCTTTTTGGATGGGATTGAACATCCTCAGGACGTGCCTCAGACAAAGAGGGAACCCATATAACATGGAGAAATTATCATTAGGCACTTCTAGATAGTTAAATTCAGGTGAGGAGGATCGTGTCTGGTCTGAGAAAGACACCTCTGCATGGACTCTTGTGAAGAGTACATTGGAGCACCTTCTGCCTGGGTCTAACTGATTCTAGCTAGTACTCTAAACACATTTGGTTTTGCTGTTTGGGATTGTTTTAGTATATCACCCTGTGTTCCCCACTTTAGGTAGCTCCCACTGCCTGACTTTCAGCTTTCATGAGAGATGTCAGCTTCTCTTCGGGGCTGTCTGAGACTGAAACCTTTAGTTCTTGCAAAGTGAGCAGTCAGTAAGTTTCCTCTACAAAACAAGCTGGTAATTTGGAAGTCTCGATCTTTTTTAACTAGACAATTTTTAATGAGATAATTATTTCATTATTCAGTCCATTCGTTACTCACTGATGCTATAAATGGCTTATTCTGTGGGTAGGTGCCATATATATTAGTATTCTCTCAAAATACTTTCACTGCTATTTTTTCCTATTTCTTAGTGCTTAATTACATATTATAGCCCATACTGCATGCATGCTGTAAATGGGGTTTTTTGTTGTTTACCATTTGTTGATTCCTTATACGTGACTGCATATTCATTTCTGTTTGATCTCAGCATGAAATTCTCAAGTAATGGCATCTGAGAAGAATGATTCTGGAAGAACTAGACTGAATTTAGTATTCTTTCTTCTAATAGGTGAACACTTTTAGGTTTTGCCCAAATAGCCTTTCTTTAAATTATTTTTTTTTACTTTCTTATTTTTTCACACTGGGAATTTTACTTATAAAAAAGGTTGCTTTTTAAGCAGTTAACTACTGGAGGAAAACAAGCAAACAGCCTTAGAAAAGACACAGTGGAGTAGCTATTGAGAAAGAACTGGAAGGAGAGGAATTTCATTCAAGGGCTCAAAGCCCTCACAGGAGCACAGCAGCCTTGATGAAGGAGCAGCAATGGCACTGCCTGCGTTGTTAGGGGAGCATCTGTTGGTGGGGAACTTGCTTTAGATATGGGAGATGGGTGTTGTTGGTTCTTCTTTCTGAGTGGGAAAGACTAAAACTCCTAAACTTGGTTTCACATTAGAAGAGTCTTGGAAGCCCTTCTTCATGCATATTATTAGTAGCAATTAATAATAATAATAATCAGCAGCGTGACAATAGTAAAAGCATATTTATCCAAATGTCTCCAGAAATCAGAATAGCTAAGATTTGTGTGGGGCTGAATCATGAAGTTCAGGCTGGTTCATGTTCAAGGGCAGTAATCCATGGAGACTCTTCCTTTTCTTTAACATATGTTGTAGATTTGATGAGGCCATTTGTGAATTTATTTCAGAAACAAAAAAAAGGCAAACATATACAGAAAATATTTTTTAATTCGTTTCTTTGGTGATCTGAATCTACTTATGGAATGGCAGAAGTAGTCTAGATTAAAGCTCTGACAGTGCAAATTTCAAGAAGATCTTTGTCTTGCTTTCACTGCTGGGTTAAGGTGCTCGCTTCTAAGGCTTTGCTTAAGTTACTTGTGATGGTTTCAGTTTATAGTTACGTGGATTGGAATAATATATTTTCACTATTCTCTTAGGTACCAGGAAGCTTAATTAAACAGGAACAAAGAAAATTAAAATAAAGCAAGTCTGGACTTGATAGGCCAGACACATTTGCGCTGGTATGAGAATGATAAATTGCAGCTCTTTTCCAGCACAGGGCATGGAGGAAGGCTACATGGTGTTTCCACAAACAGCTCTCATTAAAGCTTCCCCTTCTGGAGGCAGCATCTGTTCCCAGACTGTGTTCTGTGTTCAGCCTGCCAAATTAATACAACAAACACATCCACTGCTCACAGCTGACATCAACCTGGCACTGAGTGGGGCAGGCAGGTGGAGGGAGGACAGCTGAAGTCGTATGGGTGCTTCGTCTCCTCCAGGCACAAGTCCTTGTTGCTGTGGGACAGGGAGAGAGCAGGTGTCGGTCTTGTTCTGTTCTTCCTGCTCAGCATCTTCAAGGCTTTCTCCCAGTGTGGTCATACCTGTCTTCAACCGCATGCCCAGGGTCCTTCCATTTACTCCAGATCCTGTCCCCAGTCTTGCAATATTACCTTTGTCCAAGCTCTTTCAGTCTCCTGAGCCTTCCCAGTTGAATTCCCCATCCTTTTTACCAAAGTCCCACAACTCCATTTGCACAGAAGCATAGAAGCATAGAATCATAGAGTATCCTAAGTTGAAAGGGACTCATAAGGATCATTGAGTCCAACTCCTGGCTCCACACAGGGCCAGCCAAGTCAGAGCATGGGACTGAGAGCATTGTCCAGATGCTTCTTGAACTCAGTCCAGCTTGGTGCTGTGACCACTTCCCTGGGGAGCCTGTTCCAGTGCCCGACCACCCTCTCAGTAAAGAACCTCTTCCTAATACTCAGTCTAAACCTCCCCTGTTTGAGTTTCATACTGTTCCCTCAGGTTCTATCACTGGTCACCAAAGAGAGGAGATTGGAGTTTGCCTCTTCACTCCACCTCGTCAGGGAGTCACAGACTGTGATGAGGTCTCCCCTCAGCCTCCCTTTCTCCAGGCTGAATGAGTTGCTCCATGGAAAATTTTCAGCAAAGTTAATGGCAGTACCCAAAACAGAGTTTAGACATTATAGTGAGGGCAAAACAGGAACTGGCAGAAGCAAAAGCCTTTGGTAATTTTAAATTATCCTTGCAGACGGGCAAGTTATTAACTGCTTGCTCATAGTGGTCTGTTGAAACATAAGATCAGTAGGAAGTCCTGTAGGAGAAGCTTCTCTTTTACATTTTTAATGTATTTTATCTGTCCTGGAAATGTCTAATGTATTGCAGATATAGATCTACCCCAGGCTTTCATGTCATCAGGTTTTTGAAAGAGTGCAGTCAGGTTTCATCAGCATTACAGTGCAAAACTTCTGAAGGAGAAGCCTGGCGCTGTGGGTTGCTGTGTGGCATTTCTATATGTGCCAGTTGTAAATAGCCAGGCTCATAAACTCAGGAGGCAGCAAAGAAGCTTGTTTCTTTTACCTAAATAAGCCCAATCCTTCATCAGGAGGTACACATCAACTGGTCTATTGGGTCTGTGCCCTATTTGGAGCAGTAGATAAAATGCATTCTGATAAAATTTGCCATTAGTGTTGCTTTTTAATTATAAGGATTATGGAAATATATCATCAAGGGTTTTGATTTTACTCACTTTTCCCTTCTGTAACATTCATCTTTGCATGAAGTCTCACCTCATTCCCCCCAACAGTTCAGCTGTTACAAGTTGGCAATAGAGAAGGATAATAGTATAGATAATACGTTTCTCTCAGGAAAAGACAGTCATAACCATGATTGAAAGTCATGAGATATTCCACATAGATGCGCATGAGGCATTTAATATTCAAGCTTTCAAGTTAATTGTATAGTTTTAAAATGAGGCTAATTTAAAGAATAGCTTGACTTGAATATTAAAGCAATATGCAAAACTTTTCTTCAAGTATAAAAATGACCTAAAAAGACCCAGAGAAATTTCAGAATCATTTATTTTTCACAGAGAACTGTTCTGAAGAGCCTAAAGCCTGCCTACCTCTTTCACATTCAAAGGCCTCTAAGTGCCAACATTTCTTAGGCTTTTGAAGATCTTACTTTAAAACTACATAAGCAGAAACTAATGAGCAGTCCCCCCACCTGCTCCACTGGTAGAGACACTGTTGAAGTATGGCATCCCTATATCAAAACACCTCAGAGGAGGGCAGTTGTTTAAAGTTCTTTTACTTAAATCAATTCCTTGTACCCAGAACCTTGGAGTAGGAGCAGTTAAATTTTTTTATTTGGTTTTGTTTTGGGTTTGGGGTTTTTGTTTGTTTTGTTTTGTTTTGCTGTTATATGACCTGTAGCTCCAGGGATCAGGCTAGATTATCATAAAGTATTTGTTGGACCTTAGTGTCTGTTAATCCTGTCCGAAGCCCTCTGGTGCTTGACATTTTCTTATGAGGCTCTTTGCTTATGCAATAGTGTGTGCTGTCAGCAGAGACAGAGCTGTAGAGCTGCACTTTAAATAGAAGGATTTGCTTGTTTTGGCGCGGAGCTGGTGGCTCATGTCTTCTTTCATCAGTCGTTTTGCCACTCTAAACCTTAAGGCAGTTTTATATATTAAACAACAATATATGCTCAATAGTTTAATTCCTTTGTTGGCCATGAAGCTATTCTTGGGCAGAAATAAAACTAATAGCAACTTCTAGAAAGTGATCAGGGCAGAATCGAAATAGCTTGGTAGTCCTTTGCAGTCTGGGGAAACATCATGTCAGTCCAACACTAACAGCGTTCAGAGATAAGCTTTGTAGTCTGCTGGCTATGGTTCTGTGGCAGCCTACCAACAGACTTAACTGAAAAATGAGGGAAGGAAAAAGATCTGCCTGTCAGGAATGAGGAAAATTCTTGATGCAAATAGCCATTTTCATAGTAACCAGCAAGGTTTCTTACTTCCAACACAAAAGTTTGTGCAATGCCTACTGTCATATCCTTACATAGCCATGGTATGGCGGATGCAGATGGTATCCTAAAGTCTGTGATGACCATCTTAATAGTCCCTTCATCAAGTTCAAAACAATATTGCCATTGGGCCAATAAGCAACTCTTGACTGCAGAAAAACATCTGAGGCATATAAATCAAAGTGAGGCTGTACTGTGAATAAACACTGAGTTTGTATAAACCCCAGGTGGCTATCAACAATTTTTCCATAAAATATTTATATTATGTAAAGTCATGTATTTATCACTTTATTACATATCCAATTCTATGTTACTTCCACCCCCCCATATTCTATAAAACCTTTTGAATATTGCTTGGTCAATTAAGGAAACAATGTCCAAAAATGTTAAAACAAAATAAAGTGCCCAGCCCAACTTCTTAAGGACTTGTGCCTTTTACTATATGTAATTTTTCATGTTATATCTGTCTTCAAATCACTCTCTTTAGAGCTGAACCTCTCAGAAAATGAGTAATCATTTAAAGAGGAAATTTACTGGAAATATTTAATAGCTATTGGGGCTCTGTGCAAAAGCATCCCACTGACAGCGCTGTCTGTGCATTTCTCTGTAATGATATCCTCCTCCTTCCACTCTTCCTGCTTGTTTGTTACAAGTAGTAACTTTGGCAGGAAAAAAGAGAGAAATCCATGTTTTAAAATTCCCATGCCACCAGAGGATTTCTCCTTGATAGTTTTCTTTATGCTGTTGTGAGAAGCTCTGACAAGCTAGCTTCTTGTGGGACAACATCTAAAAATCTGTGAATTTCTTGGCATCACTGTATTTCTGGGACATATGACCCACAAGACATTATTGCCCTGTGCCCAAGGAGTGGCTGCCACTGGAAAAACCTGGCACCCCTGTTTCTGGTAAGCTGCTGCTGTGACTCCCTTTGTGCCTGTTTGCCAACTTGAGACCCTATAACTATGATTGGCCCCTTGCAGCTCCTTAGGGAAACACTGTTGTGTCAGTCAGAGGTGTCCGAGCTGTGGCCCCTTACGGATCTCGCACACTGTAGCAGAACATCCACAGAGTGCTCCTGCACAGATATAACCCAAATTCATTACCAAGACAGGGAAAACAGCTTCTGGTTTAAGTGTAGAAGCTGAGTATTTTAGAGAGACAAAAAAGAAGACATGGAGTGGGGAAAGAGTTGTGTCTGGCCTCAAACTGTGGTTCTACTCGGAAGACTGTGAAGATAGTTGAACCTTTCACCCCAGCCCCCTTATACTCCCAGAGGCCACCTTCTGTTGCTGCCTACCTTCTCTGCTCCATGGCTCTGTCCTGTGGTACCCTTTGCACAGGAGCCCTCAGCTCCTCAGCTCTCCTACTGCTGAGTCCCTGCTCAGCTCATGCTGGAATGTGCCATCCCACAGCAGTGGGCTCCTTCCTATCTTAAATCCTTTCTCTCCCAAAGCCCCTCTGAGCCTCTTCTGCAGCCTTTCCTCTCATGCACCTTTTGCTGCGCCTGGGCCTTGCATGTCTCTAAGGGTACAGCAGAAAAGAGAGTGGACACATCTAAAGTGGAAAGTGAGGGCAGCTGTACCGATGCATTGGTTTGGTTGAGCTAAATCTCACAATGAGTTTTTAAATCTGCCCTTGCCTATGAAGCAGGCAGGCAGGGCTCCCTTTGCTTATTTAAGTGGTAGTAAGCATGTCCTATGTCCTCTGAGTCATGTCATGTGCTCCATCTCAGAGCTGAGGAAGGCCAGCTACTACTTTTTTTAACGTGCTTCCAAGTAAGGAGAAGACATGGGTAAGTCTCAAGTGCCAGAAAACAACACGTATGAAAGAAAACTACTAGTTCCATGTGTTGCTTCTAAAGTCCTGAAGAAGTCCTGTCTTTAATTCAGGACTATTTTGACCAGGTTAGATTAGTAGGTCACACTGATTTGGATGGTCTGCGCAAAGCTCATTTTAATAGGGAAACTTTTCTTTTGGCTTTTGTGTATAGTTTCTCTTCTCCTCCTGTTTTTCCAAGATACTCTGTTCTTCTACTTCTCTTGTGATGATTTTATTTTCAAAAAATACTCAGTTTGATTGTAGATCTCAGTTATTTAATATCATTGCACAGTTTGCCAGAAATGCAAAATAAATGATCGCTTCTTTAAACTTATTTTGGTTTCTTAACTACTGGAAATGTAAACACTTGTAGCTATAGCAAAGGAATGTCAGCAACAAAGTCAAAGTGTCTCAGGGGGAACTCACCACACTCCATTAGCTTCCACATGCTGTAGAGAAAGTGGAGAAACTAATAGCTGTGGAACCATCCTCAGAAATTCTGCAAACTCTAGAGAAACAGTTTATGACATGTAACTGCCCTTTGTCAATTGAGATTTTCAGATAATGTGGCCCTTGGTAGTTGTCAGATTGGGATTTTTCTGGTTTGGATTATTCTGTCATTAAATAAGTGGTGGGACCCCCGAATTTCCCCCGCATGGCACAGGGGAGTCAGTGGGTTGATTTAAGCAGGAGGTTCTTTCCTTAAGCAGAACATAATCCCCATTCCTTCAGTACAATTGCATCCATCCCTGCTCTCCTGCTGACACTATGCTTGAGATAATCAAGTTGTTGCTCTCAATGAGTCATCACTGAGCAAATGAATGAGAAATGCTCTTAAACATGGGACATAAGACCTGGTTGAGCACAGTGGTTATAAATTCTATATATTGTTAAAAGTTTACCTTGTTAAGAATAATTTCCCTACAGTGGTCTTTGTGGTTATATTGCAAATTTAAGTTATTTGTATGTTTTTGGGTTATTTTGGTTCTTTTAATGTTCCGTGGGAAATAGCAGTGCATTTTCTATTCCTATCTCATTGTTGGAGAATGAAAATCTGAAAGACTTACAGTTAGCTGCAGTCTAATTTACTGTTTTTTTTCTCAAATTGATGGCCACAGTTATAATTACCCTGGCTTGAACTAATTCTCATTTGCTTCTTTACTTCTCCAAACTGAACATAACAACAGAAATTTCAGTGTTTATGATTAGAGTGATTAAGTTAGCCAGAAATGAAGCTCATACTTGTCTCTCGCAAATTGAATGTAGAAGATGCAAGAAGCTTTTAAAAATAATTATCAATATATCTTACTTGCAATTAATCACTACAGGAGTTATCAGTGACCTTTTAGGCGTTATGAAATTTGCTTCATAAACCTCTCAGAGGAATGGATGTGTGAATGATAGATGACTTTATACAGCTGAGCATCAATAAGGGCCATCACTCTACATCTTAATTACTAATTGATTAATGAAATAAAATATTACATACTCCTTAGGCTGTTGAGATTGGGATTATACGCTGGCACTGTTAAAGGATACTGCACTAAACAATTCACAAGGTCTTCTGCTATCTTCTGTTCTAAATTATGAACCCAGAAGTCAGAGATTGAGAAATCTTTTCTTATGATGGTGTTATTAAAAGCTCAGAAGTATGGACATCCAAGTAGATCTTGCAACTGCTTATGATAACACGCCTATGAAAGAATGTCTAAAACATATCCTTATATGTCGAAAATATCCTCTCTGTGACTTTGTCATTCTTGGCTCTCTATGAGAAAACACTCTTATTCCTCAGCATGATTTAATTTTTTTTTCAGTATCAGGAATCTTTCTGAAACATAGTAAGTGTAACAGACTTGAAAAATTAAGCTGCTGGTAGGCAGGGCAAGAGATATCTCTGCTGAGGATGGGGAGACTGTGTACTGTCTTCCTCAGACTGCTATTTTAGCACCATCAAGCAGTGATGGTGGCAGCTTTTCTTCTCCCATTTTTGATGAAAACAGCCAAATTCAAGGAAGAAAATAGCAGCCGTAGGAAGACTAAGTTGTCATTTGGATTAAAATGCAGCAAAGAACAGCAGGAATGTTGACATGGTCTGGTAAAGGTGGTTTAGTTACCAACCTGCAGAACTTTATTTGTGCCACATATTGCAATCTCCTTTTGGTTGCTGCACACAATACAAAACCAGTCTGTGGGATCACTGGAGGGGTCAGCCCACCAGTGATGTAAGGGATGAGCCTCATCCTGAGGCCACCACCTTCCTGACCATAGTGCCTTCCAGGCAGATTCCACATTAAGTTCAAGCCACTTTCTCAGTAGTCTTTAAAAGGCACAATTAGTTCTATCAGTCACGTTGCCATATATATATAGGGAGTGCCTACCTTCAAAACAGGGCTTGGGTTACAAATTCCCAAAGTGATGCCTAAGCTCTCCTATTTCTTCTTTTTCAGGGGGACTTCTTTGTTGATTGGTAGTCAGCTCTCTCTACAGCACAGTGTTTTTGTATATCCCCGTTTAGACACCCACTTGTCTTGGGCTTTGGAGGATTGGAAGGCTTTCCACCAAGGATGGAGGGATGGAAGTCAGGTGCTGCGTAAACTGAGCTCCGATCTTGGGACTTGTCATTTTGCAGATGTACTAAGAAAGAGCACTGACACAGTGAGAGGTCTGGGTGAGAATGCTTACCCTTGGCTTGAGCAAATCCAGGATGAAGGTTAACTTCTGTTTTGAAAAGCAATCAAACTCTGCTCATTAATGTTAGCTGGAGATTGTACATTAAAACATCCCAGTGGAGCATTCAAAAAATTAGCAGGGTTATCCTTGGGAATCTTAGTCTTCAAAGTGTTTTGCAAACATTGAGGTGTAGCTTTTGAATGAAGCATTTAGAAATAGAGGTGGTGCAAGGGATTGTATCCACCCAGGTAGGCAGTTTGAGTCCTCTGAGTGCCTCTGACAAGCAAAATGAAAGCCTCCACCCCAGACATCAGAGTGAAGGGAGGAGGAATATCCCAGTCCTTCCCCTTAGGGTGGGAACAGTGGTTTCCAACCATGGGAAGTTCTGTGTTGTTCAACCCACGTGGCTGGTACAGCTTCTCATTTTTGTAACAACGTTATTTTGTCTTCTGTATTGTGTTCATTAACAACTGGAATTAAATAATATCAAAATATCCTTGAAACCAATAATTCTGAGCACCAATCGCTGCTAAAATCCAGGGGTGCATGCTTCAACTGTTACGGTCATATCACATAAACTTTGTTTTGAGAGGGGTGTAGGTCCTTAAGTCTCAGAACAGGGTCTAATGGATAGATGCATAGATGCCTCTCTAAGTTCTCCCTTATGTCCTTATGCTTTACCCTTCTCAAGATTTATTGATTTGTACTGTACAGAAACAAGCTTGATGACAAGGTACATGATTATGCTTCTCTCAAGACAATATATTCACCAGCTCCCTGTGTTTATAATAATTATCATAAAGTAGTAACATTTCTTTCAGACTGGCAAATCCTTTTGAGTCACATTATTTTTCCTGCTGAGAGCCTTATGCTGTTAATCAGTGTGTTGTTGACCCAGCTCTCTCACAGTGTAATGGGCAAAGCTGATATTATCTGTATACTTATTGTAATGCTTTTCTAAAAAATATGTATTTTTCATTATTCATTATGCTGTTTTAGCAAATTCATAAAGTGGATCCAGAGAACTTTTGGGTTATTCCTTGTTCACACTTCTGTTATGATGAAATTATTCTGAATTCTTATCAGTGCACTTGTGCTAATGCTTGGTGAGAAATGATAAAACAGCAAAAGAAATTCTCTGTGTTAACAGGTAATTTGTGAGGGATCAAAAGCCATGACCCTCAACCAGGTGTGAAACAGCATGAATTCCATGAGTTTAAAAGCCTCTCCGTAAACCCTCATTGCAGGAGAAACTTAGTGACAGAGGTACTTGACAAAATGCCACATTTTGAAAAGAGATTTGAGAAAAATGCAAAACTGACAAATGTCCTCCTTTGAGATCTTCCAACTTCTGAGTTTTTGATGTCAGAAAGAACTTTTAATTATAAAATCTAAGCTAGTCAAACATAAAAAAATGAACATTTCAGTGAAAGCAAATTACTGAATCCACAGCACATTTTTGAGGCAAAGGATTCAGTCATAAACTTTTGGTGGATTTCACCATTTTATTTCATTTTAAGACAGGAGAAAACTTTGAAATCTATAAAAAAGTTGGGATTTTTTATCTGGGATGGATAAACCTTTTCCTCTCTAGTGCAGATGACCCACCATGATTTGTTAGCCTCCTTGGTGCCTCTTATGATATTCTTCATTCCTACAGGAGATAGAAGATTCAGTTCTTAATGATTTTTCTAAACTTTTTTAATATCTTTGTAAAAATTAAGATACTGAAAAAAGATATGTGATGTTATATATTTTAATAGATTCTAATATTATAAAATTTATTTTAATATATTGAAATAACCTTTATATTCTCAGGGAAACTGTATTTAAGTAAAATCCCACTTTAACAAATAGATATTTGAATTGCAAATCAGTGCAGAATATAGTCCATTTATTATGTACAATACTGACTTTTCAGAGCTTTTTGACTTCAGGGGTTTTATTACTTTACTAATGGATCTTATACGTATTTTGCAAATTTTCATGTCCTCATGCATGTAAACATCTCAAAGCCTTGTCCTTATTTTTATCTTAACTTCCACAATACCCTTTTTTTTTTTTTTTTTTACTCTTTCAACTCTTGAAATATCTGAAACAGGTTTTACTGGAAGTATTCAGTTTTGATTAGTTATATAGTTTTTCTCCACAACTGTTTGAGGCCTTAGTGAAAGAACAGAAACAAGCAGCAAAGATGTAGATACTTTGACTGACAGAATTTTCTCAATCCTTCATCTGTCCGACTGTGTTTTTCTGGTGACATAAAAGCATAAAGTAATGGATAGACAAATATCTTAAATTCATGTACAAAGCAGGATGTTTATAAGGTCTCTGAGGATGCCTTCAATGAAGAGGGAGAAATAAGAAAAGGGTTTCTCCTGCTGCTTTAGGATCACTTTAGGACTCATCTGGGCACAGAGAAAGCATTTCAGCCTTGGTGGCAAAATGACAGAGCTTGGTGCTGATGGTATTGGATACTGCTGTGTGAACATTGCTCAGGCAGAAGTGGATGGCAGGGCATAAAACGAAAGCTGAATAAATATTTGTGCTTTTCTCAGTTTGGAAGCCCAACCAGAAAAGGCAGGGGGAAGGGGAGACATATGGCTCAATCCACATGGTTGTACATTTTCAAGATTTCAAACCAGAGGGAGAGACTAGAAAGGAGAAAATGTTTTATGTTTAACAATGTGCTGCCTGGAGAGCACTGGACGACAGCATCAGTGGCTGCTGCCTCCCATTGCACCCCATAGCCAGGGTGCCCAGCCTGGGACCATTAGGTTGAAGGACCAGGACCGCACTCTTCTCAGCCATGACTTGGGCTTGGTGGCTTTCACTCTCTGCAGAGCACTCAATCTTTCCTAGTACTTTGTCCGAAGCCAGCTTGAAGACTTATTCCTTCTGCATTTTTCAACTGGGTGTAACTACACAAAACTCCCTGTATCAAAAATTAAGGTTCTGTGTCCTACATGCACTCTCTACCAGGCCAGAAAGGGAGCATCACTCTGTTTGGAAGAGTGACACTGTCTAAAAAGTACAGAACAAGGCACAGTCTAGAAGACAGTGAGAGCACCCAGACACAGAATTATCTTCATTTAAACCACTCTCCTCAGAAAAACAAGATGTGGTTTCCAGGTCCTCAAGTCCAGACACTCAGTCTGTAAACATTGAACAAGGGGCCTAACTACTTGGCTATTGAGACAATCTTTGGATCTGTCTGCAAAAGTTTTTGAGCTAAGGCTGCTTGATGAATTTGACCCACTCTTGTTAATGGTTGCAGCGTCATCAGAACAGCTTTTTAGTGTTTGTGCTAAAAATAAAGAAATCGGTCAGCTTTATCTCATGCCTTTTGTTCTTTAGTACCTACAGCTGTGGGATTGCTTCAGGGCAATGAGCAGCACTTCACCTGGCCATGAAATGAGTGCTCTGTGTACCTTGTACTGACATAGATAATAATGTTGTCTTTATAAAATATCCTGTGATAGGGCAAAGAACCACTCATTATATAAAAGTGCAGCTCCAAAGGAGGAATAAAAGTTGGGTTTGCTTCTAATATGTATTGGTAGCAGTCTTTTGTAAGACCTAGATCATTGCTTCCCTCCCAGACCATGGGTAAAGGTTCAGATGAGTCCTGAACAGAGATGAAAGCTACTGTCTTCTTCTTCTGAGTTCCCAGTCTCTCCAGAGGGGATGAGTAATGTTTTTGTTCCAGTAAGACATGGTGCATATCATCTCTCATATATTCTGTTCATTTGTTTCTGCATCATACAGGCAGAGCAAGGAGCAGTAAGAGTGGGAGGACAACTTAAATGAATGGTTTGGAGACACTAGTCATCACGTCTGAAGTAATGGTAAAATTATCACATTTGCTGCACCAAACTTAAATATTGGGGTCAGGAAAGGATAGCAAACTTCCCTTTCCTTCCTGTGGTTAGCTTCATTCCTATGGGTAGATCTCAGATATGTCTGATGAGGCACAGAAAACCATCACAACATAGCAAAGCCTTCAGCAAAACTAGTGATACCAGGACATGCATTAACCCTTGCTAGCCTGGATGCACCCCCAGACCTGTTAAAGCATTTCTGTTAGATGCAGGAACACCTCAAAGGGCTCAGTAAAATTCTGCATAATGGGTGTCCTGCTCCCCTATAAGGAAATCACTCAATGTTACTCAATATCTAGATACAACAGAATAAATGAGAAACATTTATTTTCCTTAGAATGTGAACTTTCCAAGCCTATTTGGCTAAAGTACAAGAACTCATCAGTTTATTGTGAGACGAAAACTGTCTATTAGTATAACATAAAATTTGTTTCCGTATGTTTAATAAACTCTTGTCATGGACAGTGAAAGGCAATGGAAAAAACCAAAACTGATACAGAGAAAAGAGAAAAATGCCAAGCAAACTCCAAGATAAGCCAGGCTAGCTCTATGTTTATAAACACATTAGGTTATTTTTTCTGTTTGCCTCAGAGTATAAATTTTATAATAGGACATGATTTGTTTCCCAAACCTTTTTCTGCAGCTAAGAAGATAGAAACTCTGTATCTACTATGGCAACAGAAAGCTGTCTTTGTACTGGATAATTTCCATGAAAACTCCTGCTGTTGCATCCATGGGTTCAAGCCCAGCGTGTGAAAAGGCCACTGGCTAACTGTAGCCCTGTCATGTCTTGTTCTGCTCAGAGCAAAGCTGGTCTGTGTGTGATGCAGCAGTTTAAACCCCGGCAGCTGCTGTCATCTCGTGTGTGAGAGCTCCTGCCACTGCTGCAGGAAACCGTAAGGTTTTCTTGAGGGAAATTTACTTGCAGTGTTTTTCAGAATAGTTTCAAAAAATAATCTTGCACAGCTAAGGACAACATTTTTGATCCTATTTAGTCTCATTTAATCCAGTGAAGTAAATAGTCCCTCCATTTCTAAGCCTTTTATTAATTAAATTATAGATAGCCACACGAGAATGTTAGACACGAACCTTACCGGCTCCTCTCTCTCCATTATTCTTCTGCCTGGCTCCAGTCCCACAAATGTAAACATCCTAGAAGCTTCTCCACATTCTGCATAATCTGTTCCTGAATTTGGTGCTTTCAGAAACTTGATTCATACCTAAAAGCAAGAAGTGAAGATTTTCCTGCTATTTAAACACCAGAACTCTCTTTCTCCCATTGTGGTTCCCTTTCATTCCTGATATTTTGCTTTCTGACAAGTGGAAAAAGGAGTTTCATTGCTTTTGTATTATTTAATACTTTCATTCATTGAAATGTTGCAATATTTATAGGATATATATAAAAACCCCCAATGTCATGGAAAAGACAAATGGTCCTCGTGACATTCTTGAATTTGGAATATTATAGTTTTGGGCAAGTCAATGTCTTTGTTCCAGGCTTTCTTTAGAGAAAAAATAACAAACAAATAGACGTCATTAATTCTGTCTCTTCTTTAGGTTTAGGCACTAGAGTTAGTCCTTCTCTTTGATTAGTTTTTCCATGCAGGATCTTTGTCTTTCATAGAGATGCTATAACTGGTAGAAGCTAATTGAATTTATTTTTTCATTTTAAGAAATGGTGGAGATAGGTGGTACATTTCCTACTTCTGATCTGGCCTATCTTCTAGTTACGTCTGTCATACAGGAAACTCATACCACCAGTGCCTCTATACTTACAGGAGAATTACATTTTGACCAGATTAAATCTGGTTTGACTTGGGGACAGAAGGACGGATGGACGGACAGACACACACACACACACACACACACTCATCCTCCTCTCCTCTTGTTTTCTTCTCCACTCCCTGAGTGCTTATTTGAGTGCTCCTGTGCAGAGACAATTTGTGATTCCTGAAAAGTAAAAGAGAGTTTAGTGGTTAGAAGATCCAATTGGCAGAAGTAAATCTTTGGGTTTAGTCTTAGTTTCTGGTATTGCTTCTACAGTTTAGTTACTATAAAATACGTAGATTAACCTAAGGAAAAAAAAGGGACTACATTTTTCAGTTTGAATTTCATGTTGGTCTTGTACCTAATGTTCTTTCATTCAGAGACTTGAAGGGAAATTTTGTTTGGGTTAATCTGAGCAGAAGCAAAAAATTGGTTCTCTTCATTTAGCTCTCCTCTGACATCAGGAAACACATTCCTTGCTCTGCCAGCCTACAGCTTCAACAGAAAGTCTGGAAAGCTAATACTAGAGCAGAGACATGAGCACATTTTACAAGGAGATTGTTTTGACCTAATTTAGACTGAAAAATATATCATATGCATGCCTACACATATTAAGCAACCTTTAAGCTAGTCAACAGTTGGGTGCCATCACCCCTGCTTAGAGAATAACTCAGAAGCCATGGAAGAGGGCAGAGTGAGCTGAAAGGCTGTTCCTAATGGCAACAAGAAGAGGGGAAATTTGGTAAAACAAGACCAGCTGAGGCTCTGGGAATGAAAACATAAATTTTTATAAAATTCTGCTGTTGGTTGTGGGGTTTTTCTTCTTTAGGAACTGTGAGGGCAAGGTGAATGGGCTAGAAATACTTTATGACAGTTCCTGTCTGTGGGAGGTGATTTCTTGAGAATTATCACAGACAGCTGTACAGGATTTTTTTCTAAGGGTGCAAGTAGTAGCAGGTATACTCAGAAGTTGCAGGTTGTAGCTCTGAATTTATGTAAGATCTAAAAAATATTTTTTATAAGAATAGTAGAGTTTGGGTCAGCCTTCTCAGAAAACGAGAGGCTGTACTGACTAAAACCAGTAACCATGGTTAAAAATAGAAGACGCAGCAGCAATATATGCTGGCTGCTGGAAAAGAGGGTAGATAGGCCATATGGAATGTGCTGTCAAGTCACAAGCTTTGGTGAGATAAGTTTTGGTAAGTAGAGCTTTGGTAAAGTCCATACCATCATGTCTTTACTCTTGCTGGTAAATCCAAGTTGGCTAGATTTTGCTGTGCAGATAATGCAAAGCAAAAACCACTAGAATTTGGAAAGATCTTGAAATATCGCTTTCTCACAGCTGATACGATGATTGCAACATGGTTCTTGTCATGTGTTTATTGGGTCCTGAAGACACCTCTAGGAAGTGCAATGACCATCTTTGTTAATCTACTTCAGCTCCCAACTGTCTCTACATGTACTCTGATGTTTACTACAGGTCTGCTGCATTGCAATTTCAGAACTTTACCTCTTCTTCTACACAAGATGAATATGGAGAACAATTTGCTCTATTCTCCTTTGGAACAGCCTTTCATGTACTTTAATTTTTTTAAAGTATTCATGCATTTGAAGTCAGTCAGTTTTTTCTTGTTGTAATAAATAAACCCAAAGCTCTCATTCTTTCCTACCTTTCTAGACTGGTTTCTGCTGTTGTACTTCTCTGGACTTGCCTGTTTATTCAAATTTTTATTGACTGTGTGGTGAAATTTGTCACTTTTCTGGTCTTCTCATATTAACATTGAGCAAAGTAGGATAGTTATTTAATCTCTTTCCACAGTAAAAAAAAAAAAAGTAAAATCGAAAGTGCAGTATTTAAGAGCATATTCAGTGGAACCTAATGCTTAAATTAATATGCTGTATTTATTTACTCCCTAAGAATGGGAAACTGATTAAATGTATCATTTTCCCGATAGTGCCAAGGCATTTATCTCCAAATATTACTAAATTCTGTAACTTATTTTGTTGCAAATTAGTTATGAGAAAATGGAATATTTTATTTGTTCAAACAACTCTAAACAATTTCTCTTGTTCAGCATATCCTACTAAGTATTCAAAGCAAGTTGTAATTGTGCCTGTTCTCAGAAAAGATTAACAGTGGACTAATACAATGAGAAAATTGCATGCTGACTCTAAACAAGACATATTTATGTGTTTTCTTTGAAAGGATAACAGTGTTTATAGATCAAATTTATAATGTTACGGTTGAAAATTCAAAACTAGCTGAAGTCTTCTACTTTATGAAGTTGGACACCTAAATTTGATTACCTGAATTTTTCTTTTTAATATTGAATATACTAGAAAATTTGTTACCATCACATATTAGTAAGAATGGAAACAAAGTATTGTTCAAGGCAAGTAAATATAACTGTTGCTCTCATGTGAAGTGGAACAACTTCTGGAATTTCTGAACAGTACAGTGAAAATCTGAAAACTTATCCAAGTACAAGGTATTGTGACTTTGCAACTAATAATGAGGTAGCAAACTCCTTTAGTTCTGTCCATAATAAAGTGCAGAGCCAGCAGCGGCTGTTACGGGTACACTAAGCTTGCCATTTAATAGACCAGGTAAGAGAGCAGCAATGTGTTTATTTTCTCTGTAGTAGGATTGCTTTGAATCCCCTCTGACACCCATGGGAGTAGATAGCTGTTCTGTTAAGAAAATAAATTAAAAAAAAAGAAAATCATGATTCAGGCATTGGCCAAAGCATAAAGTCATACATCCTTAGTGGGGTAGCATATAATTAAAAACTATACAAGCCTATAAAATGGTACCCTTTCTGTATGTATATAACTTTAAAAGTTTATACTTATCAATGCATTGTGCACTAAGCAGAGATAAAATGGAATAATCACTGAAGCAGATTTATCAAGTCCTTATTTGACTTAATGCAAGTGCTTACTGCAACCAGTTCTTTGGTTTAAATGCAAAATCACTGAAGTCTGAGGAGTATGATGGCATCATAGTCTCAGTGTGGGACATCCATTCTTTGGTGAAGACTTAAGAGAATTGCTTCGTAAGTCTGTTCTACTGCATGGCCTCAAATCCAGGGTAAGCTCAGGAAAGAGTCTTGGTAAACTCCAGAAGATGTAGCTAGGATTGAAGGTTCACTACAGCTGGCTTTGTGGCTGAAGAATAGGTGATGCAGATCTGTGTCCTGCCACGAATGTTCCTCATGAAGGAGAACAGAGGCAACTGTACTGATTGAAAAGTGTTCAGAGTGGGACATCATTTTCTAGGAAGGTAAGTGCAAATCTCAAGAAATTATAGCATGTAGGAACACATTTTGAGCAAGAGAGAAGGGCCAGCATAATCCATACAGGGTTTACTGCAGGAGTAAAATGAGTAAGGCATATCAAATGGTTAAGCTCTGACTGCCACTATGCCATTGGCTTTCCTGGCTAAAGGAACTGGTTTCCACCTACAATGTCTTATCCTGGAAACACCGCTATACACAACAACTAGTAAGCACATGTAGCTCAGAATCTGTTGTGGTATTTGTGGGTAAATGTTGTGTCCAGGAATGTGTAGGCAAGTTTGTTAAGCATATGAAATCTCCAGCAAGTTCAACGGAGAGAGTCGGTCCTTAGCTGGGGATCCAGGTAATGCTGGCTAGTTTAAATTGTGCAGGAAAGGGGTGTAAGCTTCCATCACTGGTGGCCCAGGTAGGTCCTGTTCATTAGTGGCGTTCTCTTCAGTGAAATTCTCTCCAGGTGAAAGTGTTTTTTTAGTTCTGATTGAGATATCTTCTGCATTAACACAAGAAAAGTTGTGTTTGGTGCATCAGCATTTTCAGACAATATTTATTGAGAAGGTCTTAACCAGGCCAAACCAGCCTTCCATTTCTCTAACCTGATTACATGCTCAGCTCCCAACCCTGCAAGCCTGCAGTCTACTTGTGCCTGTTTACATCAGGCTAGAGCAATTGAAGCCAACAGAAATTTGGCTTAAAATAAATAAATCCTGATTTATACAATATTTGCAGTTTTAGCAATAAGAAAAAAAAAAGGTAATGCATTAATCTAAAACTTATATATGTGCATAATTTAGATGTATATTCTTTTGTTAAAGATAAATGAATGATAAATAACATCTTAAAGCCCTTAGAGGACTTAATTTTTTGATCTGTTTTCCATCTGCTCTCATTCAAGCTTCATACTCCCTTGTATCAAATAGCAGACACAATTAAAAAGCCTTGGTAACCAGATGATAGAGGAACAAGGAAACACCATTTCATGTGAAACAATAGAAGCTGTCTGCATGGGTGATATAACATGGCTACAGGATTTCTATACTGTCTTTGGAATCTGCACTGCTGTTTCTTAACAGAGAAGCAGTAATATAATACTAATTGAATTGTCTTGCATATTACCTATTTAACTATTTGTCTTTACAAAGAAATATATTAGGAGTGAAGCATCAAGATGGAAATAAAGGAAAAACATGTAGAAAAAGTTAAATGTAAATAAATACTATATCATATAACCTAAAATTATACGTTTTCCTCTCTCACCCAGCAAGTACTTTTCCCTAAGAGAAGCCTCAGCCAGTTTTCAGCATCCTTGGAAACTCAGTGTGCTCCAGCTCTGCTATACACCCATCAAGCAAGAGTTCTCTGCATCTTTGGATGATGTTTGTTCATGCTTATAAAACTTAACCACTGCACCAAAATGATGGAGTCAGCTTTTTGTGTTTCATGTGGAGTCATTTCTAAGCCTAGAAAAAGCTAAACAAAGTCAAGTTCTATTTCAGCATGATCTTTGAATAGGCTTCAATTATAAGACTGTAAATAAGGGCACAAGAACAACAGCAAATGAAAGTGTCTACCCTCAATATTTAACAGTCAGTACCTTTCTAATGCTTAGAATAGCTTAGTTAAGATTCTCAGTGCTTGCTTTACCATCAGACATAAGAATTCAACACAAACAACAGCCCCTATTTTGTGAATGCTGGCTTCAGATTGTCTCATCTTTCACCCTGCTTTCCTTGGAAATGTGATGCAGAAACAAGATTTTTTTTCTTCTTGTATTCATAGCATTTTCTGGAGTACTCATGTCTTTCTCAGACTAACCTTATCATTAGGATGTCCTTTGCATTTCAACTTTAGCCGGTTCCTCTAGCTTCAGACAGCATCATACAACAAGTAAAATCTTCCTTTTCTATTTCACACACCATTAATCACACAAAAAAATGTGAGCACAGGGCAACAGCTCTGCTAAGCAAACGGTGTGTGCTGGCTTTTGGTAAAGACCACATGTAACACATTAGCCAGACACAGCATAGGCTGAATAAGTAAGCACTTAGAGCAAGCCACCTTCCCTCAATCTATCTGTTTCCTGGATTGTTTCTGTTTACCAATAATTTCATGCCAGCAGCAGGGTAGGTGGTCACAGTTTGACACTTGTAATCTTGAGGTTATCAGAGCCTCACCTCAGCCCTCGGTCAGCAGCTGTGTGAGCTGCTGTTTACTGCTGCTGCTGCTGACTGATAGCAGTGAATAATTAAGTCACCCATGCGTTTGAACCAGAAGTACGACTGGACACCTTGCTGAAGCAAAGACCTGAGTAGACCTGCTCTTTGAAAACAAGGTTCTCCTATAACCTATTACTCCCTCAATATTGACAGACTATTTATTGTTGAGATAAAAGCATTATTTCTCCAGTGGGAATGGAGATGGAGGAAACTTCCTTTGTTTCTAGCACCAGCAGAGCCCCAGCTGCTGGACACTTTATATCACAATGAGCCAGAAACGGGAGTAGATTCTTTCCCAACTTCTTCCTTTGTGATTCCTCTCTCACATATCTGTAACCAGCTCAGAAGTTTTGGGAAGAAACAGATGATGGTGTTTAATAACCAGTCTTCTAAAAACAACAGATAAAGAGAATTACATTTGGTCTCTGATGAGACCATTAAGTGCTGTCTGATGGAAGATTTCAAGACCATATGAAACAGAAACTTTAATTCTCCTCTCAGGATGGACATTTTATGTCTTCAATAATAATTTTTAACATTTATATTTAGCTTTTATAAAGAAAATATATATTTTATTAAAATGCATTTAATATAAACTGCTTCTGAAAACACTTTTAATAATCCCCTTAATTTTTTTTCCTTTAACTGTCTGTGACATGGGAAATTGAAAGTATTTTCTTAGGAGTGCCTCTTTTAATTTGAAAAATAGGTTGAGAATATTCCTACTATTTTTTTCAGAACTTTTTTTACCTGGGCAAAACTGCTGTTCGTTGAAATGGAGCTTATTATCATGACAATGCTTCTGCAAATCTGTATTCCCTATTATTATGGGAAATTACCATCAGGAAACTGAAAGGATTCAGTACAGATTTCTAGAGATCATAGGCTTGCAAAATGAATCTAGTACTATCTATGCACTTTTGTATGAAATACGTGACAGTGCTTCTCATAAACAAAGCTAATCTTCCTAATTCATTTAGTCCTTTTAATATACCTTATTTATCCAGGAGTACATCACAAATCCCACATTATTGAGCAACTGCAATATGTGAGCATATCTGGACTGGTGTGCTTTTATGATTCTGCCTTCATAGTCATTGAATCCATATGAAATAAAAATAAATCATTATGAAGAAGGATAAGGAATGTGCTTGAGGATTAGCTGGCTTTTATTAGGCACAAGATGAACAGTAAGCTTTCTGCTCCCTAGTCAAGAGGAGCATAATTTTAGGCTTAGGTTTCTGGTGCAAATGTGTAATATTAATTTTTCTTCATCAATGTTCATTTAAAACCAGCTCTTTTGATGATGATCTCACTGTTTAGACTTTTCAGTCAGAAGCACATTTCTAAGTGTACTGTGTGCGAAGGTGCAGCGGGATGGAAGGAAGACCCATGAAAACATGGGAAACAAACAAATCTGTTGAGGACATTTGAGAGGATTCTTGTAAGAGTTTTCCTCCTGGTTTTGGTCCAGCTTTAATGGAAACAATGTCAATGGAAAAAAAAAATACCTAACTACATTCAAAGTATCAATTCACTAGGCTCTCATTCTCTCAAAGCAAAGTCTGCATGTTTAGTTTTTCTGAAGAACAGGCTTTCCAAATACCAAAGTTGATCCAAAAGGTGATTTATGGAGAAATCTATTTTGTGAATATTTATGAAGAAACCTTGTACACAGAGTCTGACTCCATTCCTTCTCTTTGCATAATTTCTGTTAGAATTCTTAGTATTACTAATAATAAGTTTCTCTAATAGGAGTTTGTCTGAATTGCTGGAGGATTCTCAGATGTTTAGGCAAATTAATCCTTCAATAAAAACAGTCACTGAATATATATTAAATGTGTCCTTTCTTCTGACTTGTCTGGCTCTGGAATTGAAATAGTAATTGTAAAGCTGAACAGATACACCCTCAAGTTTATTGAATTTTACGTGGAAGCTATGGGACTAAAAGGGAGTCATTTTAATCCCATCACTTCTTGTCATTTCCCTTTTCAAGTCAACACTAGCTGGATCTAAACTGTGGAACAGGGATGCCTCAAGGATGTTTCCTATCCCCTTCATATGCACAAATATCTCAGTTAAATTTGGACTAATTTTTTTCTTCCTTGCTCCACTCCTCTTCCTTGATAAGCTGTAATTTATTTAGGAAGAAAATACAGTTATTTTGCATAAAATGGAGCTAAATTCTACTAAGTTGAGACTTCAGGACAAAGTGTGGAGCTCACAGATTCAATGTACTAATGATTAAACTTAGACGTAATCTTACAGGATAATGAAGACTTTGTGATTTTAATACCAAGAAAAATCAATAAACCAAAAGCAACAAAAGTTAAATTCTGCATTTTGGTATTCAAAAATCTCCTACCTTCTCTTAGCTAAGATAATAATGCATAAAAAGCACCCTTTGCTTTAATTCTCCCTTTTCTTCCCTGTAAGTCTGGCTGGGAGTTGCAGTGGTATTATATTCTTAGATACAATTTTGGGTTGTTCACAGAAGCTGTGTTAAGGTTGTCACAGCAACCCAAGGCAAGAACTACCTTGCCTTTGCAGATTCTAGCTTCAAATCTAGTATTATTGCCAAATGTGGGGAGGCTAAACTTTGTGGAACTTTATAAAAGCCACATGCCTATTAATTCTTCTTGTTGCTATTGACCTTCTCCACTCTAAGTGCTCAAAATCAGCAATTTCACTACAGCTAATGTAACAGCTTAGTCAGTTGGCTGCAAATAATATTTACTCAGCTGGATGAAATGTACAGCTCAAAGACCAAATTAGTTTGTGAAGTGTTATCCAAAGATACTTTCCTGTTCCCTAGATGTTTGATACAGAAGCAGAGACTAATGAGTCTGAAAGGCCAGACTCCCAGTCTATTATTCTTCTCTCCTAGCTCAATTAATAACTTTTCCTTCCAGCTTATTTTTGGAGCTTATAAAATCCATCAGTGCACATGTTTGTTCACATTCCACAGAGACCAGAAGAATAAGCAAGTATTACAGCTCTATGTATTTCTTTTCCAATAAAATAAAACACCAAAAAAACCTGCAGATATCTTGAAGTTCTCTATTGAGCAATCCCAGAGTTAACACCTTCGGGCTCTTGTTCTTTCTTAGTTAATTTTCCTTCAAACCACGTTTCAGTTTTCCCCACCTAGCTCTGTTCCCTACGTATACAGGGAGCCTGATTCTCATCCAGTTTCATGTAGATTTGTTTGCACATCCAATGCAGAACAGAAAGATCTTAAAATGAATGGGAAAGGTTCTTTAAGCAGTGTAAAGGAGCTTAATTGTAAATGAGAACATGATCCTCTGTTATGGTACGGATGACTTTATCTCATAAAGATTATCCATATAAAGAAGTCCAAAATAGTAGAGAAGCCAGGTTTTCCAAATGAAATCTAATTTCCTCTCAGAAAGAGGTCATAGTCTTTGTGGCCCTATTAGTTTGAAACCCGAAACTGACTCCACTAGATTTCTGTCCACTGAAAAACACTTCAATTTCATTTTTAATTTAGTTTAGGTTTTTTCCTGTTTTCTTTGGGGAGGGAAGGGTACACTGACATTCTGCTAGGCGGTGATTGAGTCACTAACACATATGCAAGAGGGAAATGTTATATCTACACTCATGCATATACATACACTCTTGCCTTACCTCAAAGCTGGCACTTTGACATTTATTTCAGTTTTAGCAGGTTGGTTTATTGCCTGTATTGATCTCTTCTGAGTGATATGCTCCAAGGATTGTGTTGTACCCTTGTCGTGGTTTTGCCCCAGCCAAGGGCCGCACCCCACACAGTCGCTTGTACTTTTAAAAGGAAGGGGGAGGGAAAGTTGGGGGAAGGGGAAAAGGGAAGGAAGAAAGGAGGAAAAGAAACCACAACCTAGAAACCAGAACCACGCAGGTTGGGATAAGGATAGTTTACTAAACAATAACAGAAAACTAGATATAACAATAACATAAGTTTAAAGCACAAAATAGATGAAACTGGTGATACACAATGCAATTTCTCACCAAACCACACAACTCAGGCCGCACAGCTTAGAGCCCGTCCCGGACAACCCGACCGCCCCAGAAACTGCACGTCCTGGCGTTGTCTCCCCCTCTTCCCCCCAGTCCCCCCTTATACCGAACATGACGTAACTGGTATGGAATATCCTCTTTGGCCAATTCGGATCACCTGTCCTGGCTGCGTCCCCTCCTTTCTCACTAGTAAGGAAGTATGCAGAGCTGAGAAAGGTCCTTGATTGCCCGGCAACAAATCGGAAAACATCAGGGTGCTATCAGCACTATTCTCATGCTAACACCCAAACATGGCATTCCATCCACTGCTAAAAAAAAGGTTTAACTCCATCATAGCTGAAACCAGGACAACCCTCCACCAGTCCACTGTTCAGAGCAACAGTCACTTGCTGGTTTGAAAGAGCTTGAAGTCCTTCATCTTGTAGGCACTGTAGCAGAAAAAACCCTACTAGATGACAGAAGATGGTTCTTTAGAGAAAAAAGTTGTTTTGTTTTGTTTTTTCTTTCATTCTAGGATTTCCCTCTGCAGTTTGTCATAGTGAATAAGAAATTTAATTTTCCTCCAGAAGAACACTGTTATATAAATAAATAAATCATAAATACTATAATGCACAATATTTGTCCTCTGTATATATGTGTTCTGCAGGTGTTTTCCACGTTAAGAAAGACTTGACAGTTTTCTGTTTCTTGTTCAATGATACTACAGTAGAGTTACAATTTTATCTGGAGAGATACTGAGGTGGGATCCTAATGAGATAGTAGAATTTGCTGTGAATAAGAAGGAATTATTCTGTTTTCCACTCTTTAGAACAGCAGAATATTTTTAAAATAAAATGTGCATACTGGAAGAGGATGAATGCATATCTGCATTCCTTAATCTTTTCAATTTGGATGAGAAACTAAGTTGTGACTGTTGGATATTTTCATCTGTACAATGTAATTTACAGAGTTTTAAAGAAAAAAGGGATTATTGTACTGACATCCAAAATCTTGATCCTGAGAATTCATCAGTTTGAGATCATGAAAGGCACAAAACATTGGCTTAATCTTGCCCTTGATGTAGAAGAGAGAGAGGCAGCTTATTATTTAAAGAAAGACAAAGTACTACACAGTAATGCAATCTACACATTTGCAGTCGTAACAGTATATAAAACTTCTCTGATTACAATCGCTACAAGCATTCTCAACATTAAATCCTATTCATAATCTAATCAAGCTCTGTATTAAAAATGGATTTTAGACCCGCAGCTCTGATTGAAAGAGTGTTCCAGAATGTTCCAGCATCTCACTGGTTGGTTATTTAGAAACCTTTTCTAATTTCCAGGCTAAATATATTTGCTGATACTTTGCATCTATTTGTTTTTCTGGGATAGTCTAGTGGGTTAAACAGCTCTTAGTGGCAAGCTCTCTTGCAGATTCTTGTCTTGTATTTCTTGAGAGCAATCTCCTCACAGTTTTTTGTTGGTTTCTTTTGTTGTTGTTTGGGTTTTTTTTACTTAACTAACAAACTAGACTGCTTTAGATTGTCACTATAAATGACACACTTATGGGAAACCTGGTATCTATCCTTCCTGTTGCAGGTGGTGTGACCAGGATGAAGAGCAAAGATATATGAGCAGCTTTTAATTAGATAGCTTGAATGTGGGTAGCAGTCTTGACAGTAATTTAGCCCACACCAAACTATTTATTGTTACAATCGGACTGTTGTCAGTACCCAGACTTGCTAGGATAAAGCTAGTGTTCCTACACAGCACTGTATCTCTGTGACTGCAGTAGAGAGATAACTTTATCCTCCTCTCACAAGATCAGCATGCTGCTTCTCTGAGCATCCTAATAGCCCTTCCTTGAAATGACTACAACCTGGGTGAATCTTTCTTGAGCATAAGTGTCTGGAAGTGTCAAAAAGTGTTCCTGAGAAGTACAGCTAAGATGGCACTAATATGTTCCCACTTCTATTGCAGATGCTGCTGCTATAACAACATCTATTTTTTCACGGCCTCTTCCTTTTGAGTCTTTATATTACTTTGCTGTTCCTCAGTATCGAGCTATTGTTTAAAGCAAAAAAACCTTAGCAAAATATTAATGACTTTTCATTCTTGTGTTAATAAGTTTGATGATGCTTCTGTTGCTGCTACCCTTGAGGTTACTCAGATCTTTCTTGTTTGTTTGTCCATTCTTAGTCTGCATTGGCAGACAGCTTTGTTTTGCTGTTAGATTTTATTAGCACTATTCTGAACTTCATGTAGCAGTCAGTAATGAAAAGTTAAGCAGTTGTAAGAACAGAAGAAGTACCTTACTGAGTCAAATCAGCACTCTGTCTAGCCCAGTGCTGTGACTCCAGCGGTGGCAGTAGGAGATAGCATTTAGGGACCACATGTGCATCTCAACAGTGCCCATGGTCCATGCCAGAAAATAAACTAATTCCTCCCTCCATGCTGATCCTATTCCAGCCCAATGCAGTATGTATCTTCCAAACTTTTAATTCTTCTCTGCATTCCTACTTTTTTCTGTAACTACTAATTTCCCATGTGATACTAAGAGCCATTGGCAGAGTTTGAATCCATGCCTCCCTATCCCTGTTCATTTGCATGTGCTAACATATGTGCTTCTAATCCCACACACCATGTTTTAGTGTCCAGATTCTGTGAGGAATTTTATAAATGAACATCTTGCTTTTACTCACCATCTGAGGCAAACACCATATAACCTCCTCCCCATTCACTTCATTTGATAAGGAAGAAGTTCCCCTTTCTCCAAGAGAGCTGTAATGGTAGAGATGCAATGGGATGTAAGAGCAGCATCCTGGGGTAACACAATACATGTCTTGCAGTCTCAGCCCCAGATTTTTAGGTGCTTAAACTGGAAATGCAGTTTTTCTTGTATTTCAGTGTCTCCTGAGTACTCTTCCATGTTGCAGGATCATTTAATCAATTTTAATTTATAGAAAATTAACTGAAGATCTGATGTGCATTTAAAAATACAGCTAGTCCTTAGAGAGATGACAAAACAATCTAGTCACCATGGAGAAAACTTGCCTTGTCACTGGAGAAATCTGTAGTTGTAGAAGACTCTCAGTGACCATTGAAATTAATGAATTTTATTCCTGCTTGCTTCAGGTTTAACCCAAAAAGTGTTAGAACGTTGTAAGACATCATTACAAGTAATCAGAAATATTTTATTATTTATTCACAACATTTTATGGTAAAAACAGAATAGAAATTTACTATAGCAGTATAGTTTTTAAATTTCTGCAAGACCAAGCGTGATGTCTATGTGCCATGAATGGGGGCTGGTCAGCACATGGGCCAGTAGAAGGCATTCCTGCTAGTATAGCTTAGGTTCATTAACACAGTGAATGTACACTCATCATTTTTTCTTCCACCAACTTTTACTGTTGTGCACAATCCTCCTACTCCAAAAAATTTTAAAAACGCAATAAACTCAATCCCTCTATGGTATATTTAATCTATATTGTTACATAAAATATTAGTTTAAAACCCCTTTTTGTTTATCAAGAATTATCTTGCTAACTTTTATCAAAGTAAACCTTTGCTTTGTCTTTCTTAGCTTGGCTGCAATTCACAGGTGGACTCAATGCAAACTGTTTTGTAGCAAATAGTTGCCTAATTCCCCCAGCTATGGGTAATCATGTAGCAGATTATTTTTTTTTTTCATTTTTTAAATGATATGATTTGTTAAAAATTGACAGATTGCAAATAGTCAATTTCTAGCTGCCTCCAACACAGGGTCAGCAAATGTTTTCTCTCAGCCCTGAACAAAAGTAAGACAGGCCTTAATTCTCCCATGCTGTGGGCATGGCTGTCACCTGAATCAAGGCAACCTGAGGAATATGAACATTGACAAGTTGATGTGACCCAATGAGATGCACCCCAGGATCCTGAGGGAATTGGCTTATGTAGTCACCAAGCCATTTTCCATCATATTTGAAAAGTCATGGCTTTCAACAAAAGCTCTCAGCTATTAAGAAAATGGAAACATCACACCAATTTTTAAAAAAGGTAAAAAGGAGGACCAGTCAGCCTCAGTAAGATCATGGAGCAAATCCTTCTCAAAGATGTGGAAGTCAGGGAGGAGATTAGAGACAGCCAACATGATTCACCAAAGGCAAATCATGCCTGATTGGTGGTCCATCAGGGGGCAAGGGAAGAGCTACAATGTCTTTTGCCTAGACTTTTATAAGACCTTTGATATAGTTCCCACAACATTTTTGCTGGTGAACTGGAGAGAGATAGTTTGATGGATGGACTGTTAGGTAGATAAGGGACTGGGTGG
This sequence comes from Porphyrio hochstetteri, assembly GCA_020800305.1. Taxonomy (NCBI): domain Eukaryota; kingdom Metazoa; phylum Chordata; class Aves; order Gruiformes; family Rallidae; genus Porphyrio; species Porphyrio hochstetteri. The sequence goes on along the minus strand of CM036905.1, from coordinate 35,253,889 downwards.
ATGGCTACATCCATAGAATCATAGTTAATGACTCAATATCCAAGCAGAAACCAGTAATGAGTGGTGCCTCTCAGAGGTCTGTACTGGGACCAATACTGTTTAACATCAGTGATATAGACAGTGGGATTGAGTGCACCCTCAGAAAGTTTGCAGATGGCACCCAGCTATGTGGTGAAGTTGATTCACTGGAGGGAAGGAGTGACAGTCAGTAGGTCCCTGACAGGCCTGGGGAATGGGCCTGTCTGAATCTCATGAAGTTCAAGAAGGTCAAGTGCACTTGAGTCATTCAAATGAATTCATGTTGTTGTGCTGTCATCTGCCTAGACTGAGACACTTACATGGAGATCATTGATGTTATGCTCTTCATTGCACATAGCATTCATCATGTCCGCTTTACGAGCAAGATAAAAAGTTGTAGTTTGTTCTTTACTTGAGCCACTTAATTGTTTTTCCAGTAGGACTTCCTGCAAGGAATTTATACGCAGTCTTTACATTTACAAAAAACTTGTCCAGAACTCCATGCAATTCTTCAGCTTTGACACAACTGTCTTCAAAAGTTAATGAATACCAAGATGTTGCTTGATTCTTTTCTTGTTTTCATCCCATTAACTGTCAGCCTGTATACTTTACCTTTAGCATGGTCTAAAACACAAGAGCATGTTTTTTCATCACTGTCTGCTTCCAGACTGATGCCAGAATCCTATATTCAGGATATTGGAAAGACTGAAACCAGTTCTGTAAAATACAGCGCTATGACTCAGTATCATCTGGGAGAAGGAATACATTAAACATGAGAGGGGATAGCCAGAGTTTGCCATGTAGTTTCAGTGATGTATGCTAAGAAAGAAAATACTTGCTCTTAAATCTGAGGAGTCATAGGTTTTGAGCCTTAAAGAGGAGGTGGGTGGGAGCTAGGACTGATGCTTTTATTCTCTTCACATTTGTTTGAGCTTGTCACCTGGGCAAGTCTCCTTCATCCAAAAGACTTGTCACAGAAATATTTAATCAAATCAAAGCAGCCTATAATCTCATTCTTACTTCAGAGAAGCCCTGTGAGATCCTCTTTTTTCTTTTATTGTTTGCTTATTATGCAAATGTCTGGGTGCATTACACAATATAACTCCTAAAATTTTTTAACCATCATTGTACTTTAAATCATGTAGCTCTTTTTTCCTATTTCATATCTTCCTAGTGCTTTTATTATAAAAACATCCTATTTTTTTCTCATCTTTTTTTCTGCTAATTCCTTTGACCTCATGAGAAGATCCTCTTTCAATTCCTTAGTTTTTCTCATAACCCTGCTCTGGTTTGGTTCTATCTTAAATTAACCTTTTTTTAGACAATGGGCAATGAGAAACATATGCAGTTTTCCAGGTGACTTCTTATGCAAAAGACTAACAGCTGTCGCTGCTGTATTGTAGGGTTGAATTTCCTTCATGATTTGAGTTGTTCAGTGATGTTTCATAATCAGCTTCTACATTCATGTCTCAATCTTCTGTCATTTTCAGCAGAATGGAAAAAAAAACCCCTTCAGCTAACATTTTGCAGATCTGTACTAGTATGTACTTAATATTACTCTAAACATTGAAGTCAGTCCTTCCTGTAAAATACCATGTGTCTCTGAAATTAGGATAATGATGACTCTCATTTTGGCTCTGCCACTGTGACACATAAAGTGCTGTCCAGATGTACAGAGACGGGGTTTTTTTAAACAAATTTAGCAAAATGTGTTAGCCTGGTAGTTTCCCATCACCACTACTAGTTTTCATTCTCTTTTGAACTGATTTCTTACTGACCTCACAATTTTCCTCAATCTCTCTTGTATGACATTCTGTGTTACGCTTGGCCAAAGGCAAATGGGTGCAATTTTCTATCTTTCACTTGTCTAGATATTCAGCTGTGTATTTGAAGACAGATCATAGAATCACAGAATCATAGAATGGTTGGGGCTGGAAAGGACCTTAAAGATCATCAAGTTCCAACCCTCCAGCCATGGGCAGGGACACTTCTCAGTAGACCAGGCTGCTCAAGTCCCCAGCCAACCTAGACAGCAGACTAGTCTGAAGTGAACTATCTCTGGTAAACCCATACTGCATTTTTAGATCCCAGATTTCATGTTCAGACTTCTGACAGTGAAAGAAGAGATCATCATGTCAGACGATAGTGACAAAACACAGTGGACTTACAGCTGATTTATTAGACATCATGCTAGTGATGCTATTCCCACACTTCCAAAAAATGTAATTCTGTGGGAATTACTTGATGAATGGGAAACAATTATTATATATAGTATTTATCACAGAGATAACATGGTAGATACTGGGATAACAGATTTAGATGAACTTGAAAATATATTTAAATGGGTTTATACCTGCAGATCTTACCCTGAATACCAGTGGAGATATATATATATATGAATATATGTTACATATTCTTATTCCATATTTAAACAAATCTCATCTTAATATTATGCACATATTTTAATATATGTATATGTCTACTAATTATATGTATACTTATGTCTATTAATAAAAATTCATATGTATTAATACATAGTAAAGGGGTAAGTCTGTTTCAACTTTAACTGAGGTAGGCTACTCAACCTCAAAAGTTCTCATTAGCTGACATACTTCTTTGTAGGAAAAAGTCAGAAGAGGGGTGGCCAGCAGGGACAGGGAGGTGATTGTCCCTCTCTACTCTGACCTCCTGAGGCCCCATCTGGAGTACTGTGTCCAGATCTGGGGCCCCCAATATAAGAAGGATGTGGAACTGTTGGAGAGGGTTCAGAGGAGGGCCACGAAGATGATTAGAGGGCTGGAGCACCTGCCCTACGAAGAGAGGCTGAGGGAGCTGGGCTTGTTCAGCCTGGAGAAGAGAAGGCTGCAGGGGGACCTCATTGCAGCCTTCCAGTACCTGAAGGGAGCAGAGAAACTGGAGGGGATTCAACTTTTTAAAAGGGTAGACAATGGCAGGTCAAGGGGGAATGGATCACAGCTAAAGGAGGGAAGGTTTAGATTAGATATTAGGGGGAAGTTTTTTACAGAGTGGTGCTGGAACAGGCTGCCCAGAGAGGTAGTGGATGCCCCGTCCCTGGAAGTGTTCAAGGCCAGGTTGGATGGGGCCCTGGGCAACCTTGTGTAGATCCAGGCCTGGAGGTTGGTGTCCCTGCCTGTGGCATGGGGGTTAGAACTGTATGATCCTTGGGGTCCCTTCAAACCCAGACCATTCTATGATTCTAAGTCATAACATCTGGCTGAATATTTCTGATGTTTGTTTTATACCACAACTGGTATGCAACTGTTTCGTATTTTTTCTGAAAACAATTTCTTCAATATACCCACATAAAAAATGTATCTCTTATTCCTCTCTAGTGTCTCCAAATTTCAGAATTTCATCCTTCTAATATCTAGATGTGGCATAAAATAGATCTGTAACAGTTCCTTTAAGTCTCGTTTTTTTTTCCCTCTATTCTTTCATCATTTGGTTTTACTCAGCTCAGCTTATCCAGCAGTTTCATACCATTTTATTGCTAATAACCTTATTTAAAGTAAGAGTTGAAACTAGCATTTGATTCACTTATCTGATTTGCTTGGAAAGAGATAACATTCATCAATTCATATTACATTAGTTATTGTATATGGTTTTCTGAAATGGAATGGCACTCTGTGTTAGTTACTAGGGTTATCTTTACACAAAACCATCTTTTTTTATTTTTTCTTGTGGAGGCTTATTTTCCTTAATTAGTCTTCATTAATTTTAGAAAGGAGATTAATACTGTGCATGTGAGGGCTCAGCTGTGGCTATAGGAGACAGTTAGGAAAGGATATGGTAATTGCCTGCTCTTTCTGTCTCACTGCTGCTGAAGGGGAAAAGAAATTAAACCATAACTTCTAATACCTGATTAGAGGAAGTTCTTGATGCATACATCTGATTTTGCTGCATGAATCTTCATTAACGTAGTATCTGTTCCCATGCTGTGAGTCTGGCAGAGAAAAATTTGAATACACTTTTTTATCAGGCAACCTGAGTGTGCTTAAAATCCTTCCAGAGACAGACTGAAACTCTCCTGCCTCTGTTAGATTCCATTTGGATTCAGATTCCTAGATGAACCCACCCAGGTGAGGTACTTAGAGTATCTATACCCATCTGAAAGAGCTGAGTGTGGGTTAGGGGTATACATGTAGGGTGACTTTAAATTGATTCCAAGCAGTACGTCTCACGAAAAGTTCTAGCTGGATACTCCACACATATCAGCTTGATTCAACAATCTCTTGCCCCTATATATACTCTATCAACTGCTGAACTATCAGCTCAGCCTTGTGGCTCTTCACTGTATGCCTCTGCTTTATCTGTATCATTGTATGATCACATCTACGTAAGGTTTGCCATATACATCTGTTTGCCACTATGCGGTTTCTGCTGTCGTAGTAGGTTTTCTATCTCCTCTGTAGTTTTCTATTCACTCTGTAGTGAACTACAAGGAACATGCAGGATCAGTTTATAAATGAATTGACTGTCAGCTGAAAGCTGAAACCATGCAATAAAAGTCATTGAGTTATAAATTGTGGTACAGTCTCTCTCTGCTTTCTAGATCAGACTTCTTTGTCAAGGACCTCTAATTCTCTTTAGTTTTCTTCTGAAAGGGGGAGGGAAGTGGGAGGTTGCACTTGAGTTTCTGTTTTGCCATGGGGCTCATCATACTAAAATCAAGTGGGTGATTTCAGTACAAAGCTCTTTGATTATGCAACATGAAATCATGTAACAGCACAATTGCTTCAAATTCATGGAATTATTTTAATTAACTCACAGTAACACTTGGCTTTAATGCATTGAAGAACCAGTAAAAAATTTATGCAAATGAGGAAAATTACATTGAAAATGTTCTTACACATTATCTGATTTTTCTCCCGAGGCACTCTGGAGTCCATTGTTTCCTGCAATAGCTGTGGCTACAGCACTAGCATCAATGAGAAATGAGGTTCAGGGCATTCATAAGGCTCAGCCAAGGAATACTAAAGAGATCATTTCGATTAAACTAAGAACAAGTCCAAAAGTGTGAAAGGAAAAAGGTTGTACAGAAATGAGTGGCAGCTATTAGAAGTTTCATCGATAATTCCTCTGATGATTTGCTAACTGGAATGAGGTTGGAGATAGAGTAACTCTGTGCAAAGCTGAAATTTCACTGAGAAACAGTATGGTCCAATTTTTTTCTGGGAAAATAATAAAAAAGAGAAGGAGATTCTAGTAGATTAAATAAACCGGCTGTGATACACGTCCTGGGGCAAGAGAGAGCCAATTCAGCATGCAGACAGCTGTATTTCTTTGATTTCTGTGGGAAATTCCACTTTGATGTGGAGAAATGTTCCAGAGACAAAACTGACTTTCAAACAGACATGTTCCTGTGAAGGGCTTTGATTTTGACAAGTCTTTTTTTTCCCCCCATCAACTGCCTCCTCCAAAAAAACCTCCACTCTTTTAAAAACTATTCTTTGACACCTTCACCTTTGAGCAGGTTTATCAGAAAGGACTGAAGGACTCTGACCCAAGGAGATTTATTCCTTTCTGGGAAGGAAGTGGGGCTCCTGCTCGAGCTTTCAGAGTATCATGGACATTTTTATTTTTTCTAAGAGCTCCTTGAAGGAGCTGCATTAAAAACATGTATATAGGTAATGTTACTTCTATGTCAGTGGGGGCTTTTTTAGAGAGCTGAACATCCTGACATGGTACATAGGAGGCACAGCAATTTACAGCATGAAAACGATAAGTGATTTCTAATTTGGGTTAATATTACAAAGCCAGAATATTACACAGAAAAGAAGCCAACTGAAACTGACTGGTACTCACGAGCACTGCTATTTATTAAGCTAACACTTTTCTCATTCACTGCCACATATAAAAAAAATGCATATTTTAATGTCAAAAAACATTCCATCTGTTATCAGGCATTTTTTGCAAGTATTTGAAAGCCTGTGACACTACAGAAACGTATCATATTTTACCAACACTGTAGCTGTTTCTTGCAGATGACTGTGAAAAGGCTACTGTTTTGCTAGAGGCTACCAGATATTGCTTTCTGTATCATAAGTCACAGTAATTTGAAGTAATGATGACACTTAGCTTTGGAATTTCTTTTTCTTCAGGTGACCACTATTTTTATGGTGTGCTTGGCAGACGCTAATTTAAGAGAAGCAAAAGCAATGATCACCATCTGATTTATTTTTGCTACAGGTGAATGCTGCAATTTAGCTCTTGTCAGCATGCAAATTAAAATTGTCTTATGCTATTTAGCTTGGTTAGATAGCATTAATGTGATTGCTTATGCACCTTCTGTCTCATGGACTTGAAGTGCTCATTTGAGGCTCATCAGCAACGAGCTATCTTTGGTGGCAGCTACTGTAAATGTACCCTGGGGAAACTGACTTAAGAAACTGGAGCTTTTTAAGGTAAATGTTTTGTGGTGTTTCATTCCAGTCCTCTGTGAATTCATCAGAATCCTATTTAAAGATCACTATCTGCAAAGTCTGTGGGCTGCCACCTTGCAAGTTAATTCTCATCTTGCTGCCAACAAATATGGCCTTGCAAAGAGTGAAACAAAGCATTTGCCAGAGATTTAGCCTCCAGTGGAAAAACCCCAACAAACCTGTGTCACAGGAACTTGCTCAGAGCACAGCAGAAAGAATCAGAACTTGGCAACACGAAATCCATGACATTCATACTTGCTTAAAAAAAAAAAAAGAAAAAAAATATTTGATTTTGGAGATTTTTAGGGTTTTCTTGCTGAAAGTCAGTGAGTTTCACTCAAGCTTCAGACACTGACCCTTTCAATGAAGTAAAAATATTTTTTTTTACCCATGAAGACTGCCATCTCTCCTTCTCTATCCCTTAACTTGTAGTTTTATGACAAGAGGCTATGGATGGGCCAAGATATCTGTTTGCTTAGTCCAGATATTTGGGAGGGATTGTATTACCCTCCCTCCTCTACATGTTGAGCTGTCATTCATTTGGTTCAATGTTAGTCAATAATGGAAGACCATGTTATTCAGGAAATTCTAAATTTCTGATTATTTCTACCTTTGGGGAAAAGTATATGTTGAAGTGTTTTAGTTTTCTGTGTTGTTTTTTTGTTGGGTGTTTGTTTGTTTGTTTGTTTGGGGTTTTTTTGGGTTGTTGGGGTTTTCTTTAAATTAATGTCAATATTTAATTTAGAGGTTTAAAAAGTGAAATCAAACATTTCAGCTTGCCATGTGGAGTTTCAAGGCCAGTTATGGCACTCTATCTGGGAGCAGAGACTCCTGAAGCCATCAGGAGCACTGAATGAGCGAGGAGCTTTGAAGCCCAGCAACTTAACTCCAAAGGTGTCTAGCCTTCTGCTGCTTCCTCCAAATGGGGGACGAAGCTGGCTTGGTCTGGGGTTTGTGGGTTTCCCAGACACCTTACTACACAGCTCTTCTAATATCAGGGCTTCCTAACCCTGTGGCAGGTGGGGGTTTGGCATGAAAACTGTGAAAGCTTGTGCTTTCCAACATGGCACGTGGTGAGACTGCCCTGGAAGGTGGCAAAGCCAGGCCAACCAGCATCTGTGAGACAATTAGCTGGCAGAAGCAGTGACACATTTTAAGCCAAACTCTGCGCATGGTTCAATGAGAGTTTCTGGGAAATATTGTTTTCATCAAATTAGTCTCTTTCATGCATCTGAGAAGTCATCAGGATATTCTCTGCCTGCTGTAGATCAGAGGACTCTGCGGGGTACCACAGGCTTGCACCTGCCATTGCTTTTGCTTGAAGTTCACATGATACCCCAGGGTGCTTGCATGTGCAAAAAACATTCAGTGGTGGAATATCATCAATCTGTGGAAGACTAGTGGTTTTATGCAGGGGAAAAAAAAGTCAACTTCACCAAAGTGAGACTGGAAAAGGTACAAGTGATTGAGCACTTTGAGGGCTGGGACTCTGGTGTTTGGAAAATGCTGCCTTCTGCGTAATTCGTATCAGACCCAGATGGTGTGGCTAATGTTTCCAGTTTCTAGCCAAGTCAAGGGCTTAGACAGTAGCAAATTGCCTGAAGTTTAAGCTGCAAGGAGAGTAAATGATAAATCATGTGGAGGGAGAAGCACACTGAACACTTGGCAGGTATTCCTCTGTTTTATTATGGAATTTACCCACAGTGTTTTCCAAGAAAGTCACAGCTTGGGGCAAAGTCAGGCCTTTCCGTCCTTGGAGCTGCAGAAGCTCAGGAGCCAAGAATGTCTCCTAGTTGTGGCACATTCCCAAGTATATGCTTGACTTCTCTGGATGCAGACAAAACCATAGTGATGCTTATTTTGGATGTCCCACTCTGTTACAGCAGCAAACAAGCATATTTGCAGTGTATCTGAAAACTGTGGCTTCTTCATTTATCTACATTTCTTAAAGTAGTATATATAATATTTATTTCCTCCCTCACATATAGGAAAGCTCATGCAATAACATCTTACATATCTTAATTGATCCTGATGGTAGAGCCTGTCTCTCTCCCTGTCAACAACAAGGTCAAAGGTTTCATCATCCCATTAATTAATCACCGCCTTTGGGACCTATAATACAAACAAGTACTTTTTAAATGTAGCAATAGGATCAGATTTATGACATTAAATGATCAAATCTGTCTTTCCTGTGCAGTTTAGAACATTTCTTACAGACTGAGGTGCTCATTATCTTGGCTCCAACTGTTAATGCCAGCTTTATGCTTTTATGAAAGCTATGGGACAGAAGGCAATATTTGGTCTGAAATAATTTGTGTACAGTTTATAACTAAGAAAAATGTTGTTCTTTGCCTCTAATCCAAAATGCATTAGTCTTTCTAAGTGAGCTGGTAGCAGACAAATCCCATATCAACAACAGTGGGACCTTGGCTTCAGTTTAAGTAGTAGAAAAATGTGGTTGTTTTAATTTAGCAAGTCCAGTGATCAACAGTGTTTTGGACATTTCATATTTCTCTAGTGAGGGATCCTGATCAAAATCTTTCAGCTTTTATTCAATTAAACAATGAATTTCTGTGCAGTTAACTTCGAAACATCCACCCAAGGAGGTTTCCAAACAATACATGATTCTTCAAATGTTGAGTACAGTGAAAATTTTATATAAATGGTAACCACAGTAATTTAGCACATTTTTTTTTTTATTTATGAGAGGTGGTGACAATCATTTTTCCATATAATTATTAAATAAACTTCTTAAATTTTGCCTTTAGCAAATGGCAGTTAACATGAAACAAATAGCACTGCAAAACATGAAGATATTCATGGAGTAATTTAAGGCCAGAAATACAGGCAGTGAAAGTGACCATAAATAAGATTTCAGGTTTAGTTTGCTGTCAGTATTAAATTTTTGCCCAAATCTTATTAAAAACTTTCTAAAATATTATTAAAAAATTCTTTTTGACATGATCTTTGCCTCTAGTTGTATACATTTATAACAATAGTGAAAAATGAATTTTAAAAAACATCAAGTCCACTCTCAATCAAGGACCCAAACCTATTCACCATCGTAAGCTACTGGGAAGATTGCTCTTTGGTGTATGTTTTTCTTGGTTTATTTTGGTGTTTTTTTAGGGGGATTAAAACTTGGAGAAACTTGAAAATATATTAGCACTGCTTTGAGTGTGAGTCTGATCTATATTGACAGTGACTGTTCCTTGTCAGTCAAGTTGAGAAGCATGATGTTTATTTCCTCCCCGAAGGCTTGTACTGTCGAGAGCCCAGGAAAAGTGCCTTGTTATGAGAAGACCCTGATTTCTGACCACAGGATGGGGACAACAAGGGTACAGCACATCACATATGCCATTCCTTTTCGTGTCAGCCCAGTGGGGAAAAGACGATAACTATAAAGATGTAAGTATTTCAAAAATATATTTCAAACAAGGTCAGGAAGACAACAAAGAGCAACCGTGCTTCAGATTTATGGAGTCTGAAGTGCGTGCAGTTCTGAAGCAAAGAGCTACTTTGCAACAGCTGTAACTCCTAAGGAATAAAAAAGAAAAGTGGTTTGTCATCACCGGTCAAGAGGAACTGAAAAGATGTGAAGCTGCAACAAGCAGAGCCTTTTGTCCTCTCTGTTGCACAGAAGTGATCGTGGCCAAACCACATTTGGGGGTTTGTAAGTATACAGACATGAGAGCGTGAGTGAAAGGAGGCTGTGAGAGAATGAGCCTGAGTAGGTAACGTTAACCCGAGAGGACATTTTATGAAATAAAAACATCCCTCACTTCCCAGTCTTGTCCTTGAGTTTTGTTACACTGGTTTCCTCCAGATCAGTTTTACAATTAGGCTGTATGATGCCGGTGAATCCAGTACAGGTGAGAGAGAGCACCGAATGATCACACTTCTTCTGCAGCAGCTTCTCTGCTCTGAGGAGATGAGGATGCCCTACGAAAACACCCTCTGAAGCTCTCTCTTGGTTGCATAGTGTGCTGTGGAGCAGAGGTGAGAGCAATCAGAAAGATTGATGGCCCTTGCTGAAGAACCCCTTTAAAACACCCTCCCACACACTGGTTATATCACAGTGAATTTAGCTTGTGACTCCATATAAGTAACTAAGAATAATAGAGTCTGATTTACTGCTGTATTGCTCTAACTCTGGACTCAATTGAGTTACAGAGGCATGAAATTCAATAGTGAATAAATCCATAATATGTGCCTAGCCATATAAGTCATTTCCCCAGAAAAAGTATGCACCCTCAATATGATCTCCTCCATAAACAAGAAAACCAGAAAAAATGACTTCTGCTTATGACTATTGCTATATATCCAGAGACACATTTTAAACTGTTTCTACCCTGCTACATGGATCCTACTACACAGAATCCATCCAGTAACTCCTGCATATGGATATTGTCTCAAAAAGAGCGATTGTAGAACTATTTCCAATACTTATCTGTTTAAAGATTTCCACCCAGGATAAAGCAAACGCAGCCCAGCTGCTTGTGCTGGCTGTACTCATCATACCGACTGTAAGCAGATTATGGTAATTATGATGGAAATTGCAGGAACTTGCCTTCTAATTAAAATGGAAATGGAATTTACAAAACAAATATGTAACAAACTGTGCTTTCTCCTATAGTAAAATAAACTAAAATAAAATCTGCACAGTGCTGCCAGATTTTATTTTGTGCTGACATCACGAGCAGGAAGGGTAGGCTCCTTCCCGCTGTTTATCAGCAATAGACAAGCTGAAGAGCAACAGGCTGCTCTCCACCTGGAAGGGAGCATAGCCAGGGAGTCAGGACTTTGGCCTTTCTTTGAAATTCAGGTTGTGCAGCATTTCTGTTACCCTAGTTGATAGGAATTGGATGGAGAGAAAGCAATTGGTGTTTATCCTGAAAGGGTATTTTAAGCAATTGGAACATTACGGGAAGAATTGAGAAGACTGGAAGAAAGGGACACTGGAACAGTAGGCAATGGAACAAAATAGAAATCAAAGAATAAGCTGGAGAAAAGCTGTGAGCTAGGAAGGATACTGTGTGTCCTGATAAAAACCCTGTGATAACACAAACTTGCATTTTGTGGAGACAGTGAATTCTATCACACTGTGGTGTAAAAGTGTTCTGACGAGTGGCAAAAAAAAAGGGGGTTAATCAACAGTTTAAACTAGGAATTTCATTGAAAAGAAAGCAAAAAAACCCCACCAAACCCAAATCCCCAAACACCCACAAAGAAAAACCTCAGTAGTGGAAGATACCTGCAGCCTATACTCAGGGGTGCAGGGAAAGGAAAGGATTTCCCTCAGTCACAAACTCTGAAGCTCACAACAGGACTGCTGTCAAATAGAGCTGTGGAGTTCACTATTCCAGCACATTTCCTGTCACTGTAGATGTCATACCTTGTCCTTGCCTTCCTTTGTTGTTTGAAAGTGCTTATATTGCAGGGCTGTGGACAAAGACTATATTTGCTTTATGTTTCCTGTGACAAAAGGGGCATGTACCTGGCTCTGACCCATCCAGATGGCAATCAGAGCTGCTTGCCAAGTGTCAGGCGACACACTGATAAAAGGGGGAATAACTGTATGCTCTCCTTGGGAAAGCAGGAAAAAGGAAGAAAAATTGATAATCCGGGCTTGTAAATGCTAGCAAATAAGCACAGTGCTACCTCTGGGCCAGGGGTAATATCAGGCGTTATACTGATTTGAACTGCCATCTGCCAAGCAACCCAAGCCTTTTCCATTTGTTCTGCTAAAGAGGATACTAAAAGGCCTCATAATGCACCACAATGAGACTTTTTTCAATTTAGAATTAAGCTGAGGAGCCCGTACCTTGCATTCAGAGGCCTTGGATCACATCACTGGACCTCATTGCAGCCTTCCAGTACATGAAGGGAGCTTATAAGCAGGAGGGCATTCAACCTTTTAAAAGGATAGACAATGACAGGACAAGGGGGAATGGATTAAAACTAAAGGAGGGAAGGTTTAGATTAGATATTAGGGGGAAGTTTTTTACAGAAAGAGTGGTGAGGTGCTGGAACAGGCTGCCCAGAGAGGTAGTGGATGCCCCGTCCCTGGAAGTGTTCAAGGCCAGGTTGGTTGGGGCCCTGGGCAACCTTGTGTAGATCCAGGCCTGAGGTCGGTGGCCCTGCCTGTGGCAGGGGGGCTAGAGCTCTGTGATCCTTGGGGTCCCTTCCAACTCATACCATTCTATGATTCTATGATTCTATGATTCTATGATCATGTAAGAGTCTGGTTCATCCATTCACAAATATACTTACCAGCCTTTGCCTCAGGCAAAACTTCTGTACCAGTGCAAGCTACCTAAGCAAGGACCTGCTGGTCAAACTGAGGGAAAAGAAAGGCAAATACAAGCTCTGGAAGCAAGGGTGTGTAGCCTGGAATGAATACAGGGATGCTGTTCAGACTTGCAGAGACGGGATCAGGAAAGCCAAGGAGCAGATGGAACTGAACTTGGCGAGGGATGTTAAAAACAACAAGAAGGGATTTTACAGGTACATTGGCCAGAAGAGACAGGCCAAAGAGAACGTAGCCCCCCTTGGTAAATGAGAAAGGAGAATTGGCTGCAACTGACGAGGAGAAGGCTGAGGTACTGAATGAGTTCTTTGCCTTGGTCTTCTCTGGCAGCCAGGGTTCTCATAATTCTCAAATCCCAGAACCTTGCATCCCTAGAACTCCAGGTGGGAACTGGGGGAGCAAATCCCCCCCCACTGTAAGAGCAGAGCAAGTCCGTGACCGCCTCATGAGACTGAATGTCTACAAGTCTATGGGGCCGGATGACATGCATCCCAGGGTCCTGAAGGAGCTGGCTGATGTGGTTGCTGAGCCGCTCTCCATCATATTTGAAAAGTCGTGGCTGTCAGGAGAGGTACCTGGGGACTGGAAAAAAGGTCACATCACTCCCATTTATAAGAAAGGGAGCAAGGAAGACCCAGGGAATTACAGGCCGGTGAGCCTCACCTCTGTGCCTGGGAAGATCATGGAACAGATCCTCCTGGATGACATGTTGGAGCACATGAGGGAAGAGCATGTGATCCGGGACAGTCAGCATGGCTTCACCAAGGGAAGGTCGTGCCTTACCAATCTGGTGACCTTCTATGATGGAGTGACAGCATCAGTAGATAAAGGGAAGGCAACCGATGTCATCTACCTGGACTTGTGCAAGGCCTTTGACACAGTCCCCCATCACATCCTTATCTCTAAATTGGAAAGATGTGGATTTGATGGGTGGACCATCCAGTGGATAAGAAACTGGTTAACAGACCGCAGCCAAAGGGTGGTGGTCAATGGGTCTATGTCCAGGTGGAGGCTGGTGACAAGCGGTGTCCCCCAGGGGTCTGTTTTGGGACTGGTTCTCTTTAACATCTTTATTAATGACATTGATGATGGAATTGAGTGCACCCTCAGCAAGTTTGCGGATGACACCAAGCTGAGTGGTGTGGTCGACACCCTAGAAGGAAAGGAAGCCATCCAGAGGGACCTTGACAGGCTGGAGAGACGGGCCCAGGTGAACCTAATGAGGTTCAACACTGCCAAGTGTCAGGTGTTGCACTTGGGCCGGAAGAATCCCAGACAGAGATACAGACTGGGAGAAGAGCTCCTTGAGAGTAGCCCTGCTGAGAAGGACTTGGGGATTCTGGTGGATGAGAAACTTAACATGAGCCAGCAGTGTGCTCTTCCAGCTCACAAGGCTAATGGTATCCTGGGCTCCATTAGAAGAGGGGTGGCCAGCAGGGACAGGGAGGTGATTGTCCCTCTCTACTCTGCCCTTGTGAGGCTCCATCTGGAGTACTGTGTCCAGATCTGGGGCCCCCAATACAAGAAGGATGTGGAACTGTTGGAGAGGGTTCAGAGGAGGGCCACGAAGATGATTAGAGGGCTGGAGCACCTGCCCTACGAAGAGAGGCTGAGGGAGCTGGGCTTGTTCAGTCTGGAGAAGAGAAGGCTGCGGGGGGACCTCATTGCAGCCTTCCAGTACATGAAGGGAGCTTATAAGCAGGAGGGGATTCAACTTTTTAAAAGGATAGACAATGGCAGGACAAGGGGGAATGGATTAAAACTAAAGGAGGGAAGGTTTAGATTAGATATTAGGGGGAAGTTTTTTACAGAAAGAGTGGTGAGGTGCTGGAACAGGCTGCCCAGGGAGGTAGTGGATGCCCCGTCCCTGGAAGTGTTCAAGGCCAGGTTGGATGGGGCCCTGGGCAACCTTGTGTAGATCCAGGCCTGAGGTTGGTGGCCCCTGCCTGTGGCAGGGGGGTTAGAGCTCTGTGATCCTTGGGGTCCCTTCCAACTCATACCATTCTATGATTCTATGATTCTATGATTCTATGAAATTTCTTCCTAAGATATTACACAAAATAGGTGGCAAAGGGGGTTGATTTTATTCGAACTACCTGAAGGGTGAATTCACTGGGAATATATTTTTCTGTCAGATTTTTTTTTTCTTCATGAACTCCAGGTGCCTCTGAAGCCACCCTGACTGACCCCATCTTCTATAATTTTTTTCTGCTGTGTGACTCAACTTTGGTAGGAAGAAGGTTGTCTCCAGTCAGCGTAGATTACCCTCATAGAATCACAGAATCACAGAATCACAAGGTTGGAAAAGACCTGTAAGATCATCAAGTCCAACCATTCGCATCCTAAACTAAACCATATCCCTAAGTACTTCATCTACCCTTTTTTTGAACACATCCAGGGAAGGTGACTCAACGACCTCCCTGGGCAGCCTGTTCCAGGCCCTGATAACATTTTCAGTAAAATTTTTTTTCTAACATCCAATCTAAATCTAGCCCTCCTTCCCGGCTAGAGAGATGAGACAGGGTTTGAACTCTCTTAGTGGAGAGAGGAGCTTTTTCGGAAGCACACTACATTTTAGGCTAATATAGAAAAACAGGGCACACTCACATCCATCAAAGACCTCAGTTTTTTTACAGACTGACATTTTGTGCCTTGGGTACAACCAAAGGACTGATTTCTTGGGTAACCATAAAAATATTTTCAATCACTCCTTCATAAAAGGTTCTTACAGGGTATGGTCTACGCTATTCACTAGCCAACAATATTTCCACTTCTGCCACCAAAGCCCAGAATTAGTGCTGGCAAACAAAACATCATGTTTTCTGTCTTGAAAGCAAGCACAGCGAAGTACTGAGTGTATTCATAGATGGTCTCAATTTGTAACAAATAGGAAAACCTTGATTGTCCTAAATTATGGTCTTTTTGGTTGACTACCATGCACCACAATTTGCCTAAGTTCACTGTGATGCAAACCAAATTATGATTCAAACTTTTTTTTCTTTTTCTATTCTTATTTTTGAACATACATTACTTAGGAAAATAAATTCAGATCCATAGTGATTTCACCAGCTTCTCACTATACGCAACTGTTTAACTCTCTAAAGCTTGCAATTTTCAGGACAAACCAGCATGATTGTATTAAACATACAAATTCAGACATTTTAGGTGAAATTATTTTATTGATTATAGCTCTGAAACTCTCTTGAATGCTTATACAAATCAGGCATCATTCAGAAACTGTGTTCAAAATTAAAGACCACTGGACCAATTACGTATTGTTGGATTGGGGCTCCCACATTACCTGGAAAATTACTTTTTTTTTTTTTTCCTGGGGAAAGGTGAAAAAATATGCTACTTTTAATTACACTCATCATAGTAATTAGTAGCTCGTTAGCAGTGCACCAGCCAAATTACATGCTACATATTTCTTATGTGATCTTTTATTTGCTGCAGTCATTTTCCCTTTTTTCCCCCTTATTTTCTGAGATTCTTCTACTTTTCACATTGTTTTTTTCCTTATGGGTTAGGCAGGTGTATGCACAGCATATGACAGCTTTAGCTTCTTTCCATTTACCTAGGATCTCATGGCCCTTTGACAACCTTTACTTTATTCTGGTTTGTTGAAATATTAATAATTCCTCTAATCCATGACTCCATATACACGTCTTCTGTCCAACTCCTTCAGTGCAAATCGTTTTTAATTCTAATTTTGAAAACTGCATTTCATATTTCATGTGCTACTTGAGTATTCTGCATCAAAGTAGAAAATAATATGGACTAGCAGTTGCTTTTATATGACTAATAATGGATATTGTCTTCTTACAACATTATGATCTTATAACTAGGCATTGATATGGAGTGACTGTAAACGGTAAAATTAATTCTGAAATTATCTTTTACTGTCATAGGATCACAGAATCACAAAATGGTTTGGGTTGGAAAGGATCTCAAAGATCATCTAGTTCCAGCCCCCCTGCCATGGGTAGGGACACGCTCACTAGACCAGGTTGTCCAAAGCCCTAACCAACATGGTCTTGAACACTGTGAGGTAGGGGACAGCCACAGCTTCTCCAGGTAATCTGTGCCAGGATCTCACCATCCTCACTGTAAAATGTTTATTTCTTATGTCCAACCTAAACCTTCCCTTTTTCAGTTTAAATCCATAATCCCTTGTCTTGTCACTACAGGCCTTGGTAAGAAATCTCTCTGTCATTCTTATAAGCCCCCTTTAAGTATTGAAAGGCTGCATTAATACTTCCCTGGAGCCTCCTGTTCTCCAAGCTGAACAACCCCAACTCTCTCAGCTTGTTTTCATAGAAAAGGTACTGAACCCCTCTGGTCATTTTCATGGTTCTCCTTTGGAATCATTCTGAAAGCTCCATGTCTTTCTTGTACAGCTGGATGCAGTCACTCCTTAACATGACACTAGGTTAGTCAGGCTCTATGGTCTGTTCAAACATTATGCCTCAGACTGGTTCAATAAAAGCTTTTGTAGAGCAAATGATAATTTCTTCTTCTTCTTCTTTTTCTTTTTTTTTCTTATACATACTACAGAATTATGTCAGTCTTCCTGTATTTAGGTGCAATTGCTCTGCATGGAAAACTTCATCAACCCCAGATCACTTAATATATATATTTTCAGTGTTGGATATATTATTTCAGATACCACTTCAGATTTTACCTGGAAGACCTACTCAAATTCACATTATTATAATCATTAAAATCAGAAATCTTAAGATGGTTTATCAATTTTTTGAACTATATATTATTAAACAGACCATATTTTACTGTAGCATTGCCTGGGAAATTCAGTTGTAGTCCAAAACCTAATTGTGCGTGATACACTGGACGTTATCAGCTTTTAGAAAAAGAAAAGAACAAAAGTAATTATTAAGAACTTATATTTACACTCAGCAAAGGCATAATGGGCAATATCTTTAAATATGAATTACAGTCTATCAGAAGAGCTACAACCTCAGGAGAAAGAGCAGTTAAATGCCCTTCTGGGAAATCTGGGACAAACAGAAAATTACCCAAGGCATGGGTCTTCCTGAGAGCCCTAAAAGCTTTCCAGAAACTTTTTCCTGTGAGAATTTGATGAGGTCTCTGCTAATCAAACTAGCTAAATGCTTGTGTGCTGTCACACTACAGTAGCTACTCCTCTGCTGATACATGACATTAACAACTCGTCTAGTTCTTAGTACTGAGGATTTCTGAGCATGTCCTTTCAGTTTCTGGGAACCTCAAGCCACCAATTTGGAGGGAACACTCACCACTTCCTGCTGCTTGAGAACCAAGCAAGGTTTCCCCTTCTTTGCTCTCAACTTTAAAGCTTGTTAGAGGACACTGACATATAAAGCCATAAATACCAAGCCATAAAAGGCTGTTTTGTTTATTTTTGAAATTTACTTCTTTTTCTTGGATAAAATAATGTAAAAAGTAAATTAACTTTACTCCACCTCTACAAGATTTTGTTTTCAGCAGACATTTCCACAGCTACCCAGAGCTGGCTGCAGCTGCTGAAGGGATACCAGGAACAATTTGGGTATAGAATCACAGAATCACAAAATCACAGAATCACAGAATTGTAGGGGTTGGAAGGGACCACAAGAGATCATCGGGTCCAATAGCAGTGAAGCTCCCTAGACATCCAGGTGTAAGTCTCAGCTCCACTGATCCTGCTGTGTGCTCAGGCAGCCAGAACACTGTTGCCCCTCCCAGAGCTGGACAGTTTTTAACTGATTGTACCGCCTATGGCTACTTGAGTGCCAACCTGAATTGCGACAGGAAGACTTTTGGAATGAAGAATCTAAGGGCCTAATCTCTTGGAAATGAAGGAAGTGTTCTGTGTTCAGATTGCCTGTACTTCTGTCGTGTTATGGCCTTAGATTTCTGAAATCTGTGAAAGCAATGCCCTATGGCCATGAGGATGCATGTGTCCTATACCTTCCCAGTGTCTTCTCCCATGGAGTTAGACCCACAGCAGTGGTTTCATATCACAATGCTTTTGCATCTGTACCAAAATCCTGAGGGAAAAGGATGACACTCACAATATCCTATATCACAAAGAAAGGGAACAAGGATGGATGACATGCAGCTACCATGCATAACAGCATCCTAAGTACAAAAGATTGTATCTGAAAGAAATATTGTTTCTGTGTCTGTTGAAATGCCAGTCTCTTTGCTCTTACCTTACTGCCTCAGCCCCATCCCTGGGAACAGACATGCAGCCTTGGCCCAGCTTCCCTAGCACCACTAATACAAAGGAATTTCTTTCAGTCTGGCTTCTAAAAATAGAAGTTGGGAATCTACTTGGGCTCTGCAAACCTGTTTGATTGTGGGTTGTTTTTGTTTCCCCTTGGATTTTTTTACAGCAAGAGAGAAACAGCAGTAGCAGATGTGGAAAGCCAAGATGGGGAATGTCAATGGTGAGTCCTGCATTCAAAACAACACCAGGAGCACAAGGAGATCTGGAAATGCCTCTCACCAAATTTCTTCCCAGAAGTGTGTTCTAGCAGGCAAATGTAAGAAAAAAACTCTGACAAAACAGCTGCTGAAATGGCTGTGGTTTCGTCAGTTTAAACGATTAAATAGCTGTGTCTGTGTAGAGGAAACAGGGAAAATTATTCTTTTTCATTATGCAAATACACCAGAATTCTTTCTGGAGGAAATCTTAATGATGGTTTGGTTTTTTTTTTTCTTTTTTGTGACTTTTGAATGTTGGATCTTCAGCCATCCAATCTTGCGAATTTGCTGCAGAGATAATACAGCCTGTAGATACTGCTAGCATGTTGTTTAATTTTAACAATTTACTCAGTGATAATTTCTGCTTTCATTAGAGTCAAAGTCTATAATTTAAATAGCTACAGCTATTGCAACGTCAGGTCCCCAGTATAGTCCTTTAAAAATCCATTCTTACTTTGGCCATTGAAAAAAACCTGCAAACCCATTCAAAAATTAAGTCCCTCATGACTTTCCTGAAAAATCATCATGGTTGAAATGTGTGCCTTAGCTGACTTGGAGTCATGCATGTGTGAAAATACAGTGTGACACAACACATACAGAGGGGATGGTCTCAGCTTCTTTGCCTTGCCTTTATTTTTATCTTGAGGCATAACATTTGAAGACACAATTATTCCAACCAACACACATTTTTCTCTAACATATTTTGGAGCTGGGTCTTCACTGAGACTTCTGTGGATCCCCCCAGCTCTCTTCTCAGTCCCTCCTTATTTCAGAGAGGGTGCTAAACTTCCAGTCTGCCACTTCTGGCTGACTGGGACCTGCCTCCACTCATTATCAAGGTGGCTCCAGAGATAAGCTCCTCCTTCACTGGTGCTTTCTAGGAGCAGAGTCAGCCAAATCCACTGCCTCCTGTGTATGGAGAAGATGAAGAAAATTTGAGTTGACTGGAACATTTTCAGAGAAATGTATTTTTGCTGGAACACACTGCTTAGGTAAGGTTTTTTCACGAGGACACCATAAATCCACCTTTTTATATTTTTGCCAGAGCAGCATTGTTTTATGAATTTTTATTTGAAAGTAGGAGAGAGAAAGAGGCAGAGACTGGGACAGAGGAGGACAATAATACAAACCCCTCATCTCTTCATTGAAATATATTTAATGAAACCACTGAAAAGTATCTGAGGTTTGTTCTGATGTAGAGCGCGCCCACGAAATGTGTTTTGCCTCCTAGTGAGAACACAGCTGAGAAAGAAAACAGCCAAACTCCTCGCAGGGTATTTATTTTGTTACTGTTATTCTCAAACCCATTCTAATTTGGCTCCTTACTTTTGCGCCCCTGTTTGTGCATCTGTCTGCAGGCCCTTGCTACAGCGTGATTTTTTCCCCTTTAGAGTACACTAAAATTGGTCATTTAATGAAGCTCATCAATCTCTACTTTGCCTACCAGATGGATTGCCTAAAGGCTTTGTGCTTGGCCATTACTTGTATTTCCCATTCTCCAATTTATCACTCATTACTGGGAGAATTTACTCACAACTGGAACGTGCTGGCTGTTTATCAGCCACTCAAACAGCAAGACCCTGCTCACCACTGTGCAGTGAGCCCCGTGCTGAGAACCTCACCAACCAACACTGCCTGCAGTCCTCGGGGGACTTTTCCCCTTCCATCATAAACTATGTTTTACTCTGTTTCTCAGATCCTAACAGCCAGAGAGAGTGGAATTTTGACATTTAACTTCTGTTTCTTTTGCTTTGTTCCAGTACATTTTCAGGCCCTGATTTTACAAGTACATTTTCTCTACCAAAAAGAAAAGCCTACATTTGTATATACATGGATTAGCAGCCCGGAAAGGATCTGCTTTCACAGTATTATGACATCTTCCTCTCTCTCTTACAATGCAGTTTTCACAGGGCCTTCCCAAATGGCCTGCAATACAGGCAACGGCGGATACCATGCAAGATTTTCCTTCCAACTGCTCCATGTACTCCACTGAGCTTTAAAATGATGTCAAAGAGATGAATTAAAGTAGTGCTGAGTTATTTGGTGGAAGTTTTTGCCTTATGCTCAAAAAAGGTCAGAGAGAAAAAGTCTAAAAATGGCATGTCTATTTTTTTTATCTGTCCCATCTCCAAATATATTTGGGATTTTATAAAAAAGAAATCCTTAGGTTTTACGTGGTAGGACATGATTAAATGAGCACTAGGGTAGGTAAATGAATAATAACACTTCACTCTGGTTGCAGAGAGCTGTCGTACATGCTGAACAAATATTGACATCAAAAAATCCTTAAAGGCTTCTGTGCAACTGGGTTAAATTTGTAGCTGGTTTAAGACTAGATTCTATTTGCGTGTCTAGTCATCCATCTGTCTGTCAGTCCTTCCCCTAATAGTTTCTGAACCCGCTAATGAAAACTTTGCAGTCTTGCTTGGAAAAAGGATTAGGATATCGAAGGTGCTTTAATTTTAGTTGAAAATCAGTGTCTGGGTAAGGACTGTGAGAGAAGCTCCCTGAGGGAAGGCAGGGAGAAATATTGCCCTTTCTCATGGTGGGCTGTAGTGTGTCCATCAGTCAGTCACTGTGGATGAATTCCTGTGCCAGCCTCAGCATTGCTGCTTTCAATAATATAAGGAAAGTGTCCACATGTCAGCCAGGGAATGAGCTGAGGTGTTTGTGGTGTGGTAGTTGGAGGCAGAAGAAATGATGATTCAGTTCTGTCGTGGTGCTGCTTTGTGGAATCCCAAATCAGAATATGGGGCTTTGGGGTAGTTGATCTAAACCACTGTGTTTTTTCTTTCAGGCATGAAGCCTAAATCATGAACTTGGAGTTTCTCCTCTAAGATTTTTTCAACCATCTATTTCCCTCAAACAGGTACTGCCTCACAGAAGTGTAGCATTATATATTTAGTGTGTGGGTTTTAGTCTTTGTTGCCTTGAAGGCACAGAATTTGCCAGAAAATTGACCTGATGTCACTAAGTAGTTTTCTAAAGTTAATGATTACATTTAAAATAATTACACTGCTAGTCCTCCGGGGCTCTACAGCATTTCCAGAACACTGCAATGCTGCCACTATTTTGAAGCAGTCATCCTTAGGAAATGCAACTGCTGTCTTTACATCAGCGGGATACCACATAGCTAAACACTTTCAACACTTCTAGGTCTGTTAACTCATCAATTATCGATCAGTTCAGCATGAATGTTCTGGCAACACATTTATTCGACAACTTGTGGCTCCTGAAGTATTCACATGGCTCCTTTGGGGTTAGCAAAATATTTACCCTACCATATACAATCCCTGACAGTATGCAGGCTTCAGTTGCCCACGTTCAACACTAAAGAGTGCAGAAAAAAAAGCCCAGGTCAATAAGAAAATATGTTATGCAATTATTTTACTTGTATATAAAGCAAAAGGAGAACTGTTCTCGATTTTATTTACTGATTGGACTGTCACAGAGGTCTAGGTAATGGTTTTGGAGCTTCAGTAATGCCGCCTTAACCATAGAATCACCAAGACCTCAAGTACAGTAGACATTCAACAATTTCCTCTAAGTATAATGATGAGATACATAAAATAGTATAAAGGAAATATATTTAGTCAAGAAATAGAAAAAGTATCAGAGTTTGTTGTTTTTCAAATCCTCTTTCTCCTATGTTTTCCTCCACTCCTAAATCAGCACTTGCAATGTCACAAAGGTAATTACTGTAGCAATCTGGCAGCAGTAGTATCTAGCAAACAGACAAATAAAAATGTCAACTTTGTGGCATCACACTGCTTTTCTTTATCAGGAATATTGGAAATGGATCTGAAAAGGGGTGTTGAAAATCAAGTAGTCTTCATCTTTACAATCATGTTGAAATAGCCATCCAAGTGTTACTAATAGCCTTACTGCATCCTGTAGCAGAGGGTGTTTCCCTTTAAAAAAAATAAATAGCACTTAACAATAAAAAGATCAGACTTCTCTACAAATCATTTTTCTTATACAAGTAATTTGAAGAAAATACCAGTTAGAATAAAAATGATTAAAACTCTCATTTAGCACCCAAGCTACCGAGAGGAAATTGTCGTATTTTGAATGTATAATTGCATTTTAGATAAAGGAAACAGCAACACTGATCCCTCAGTCAATGTACGAACATAAGCCCATATTGAGTGAAGAATATTGATCAGAAGGGAAGCCAAGGGTGCTCAGTGCTTTTAAGAGGTGTATTCTTCCAGTCAGCCTCCCCGTGCATTCAGAAAACTCACATGTTGTAAATACAGAAAATTCATAGCTACTGAAAAGTACTTTTGAAGATCAAGGTATTAATCTCAGCTACACATCATTATAAGAGATGAAAAAACTCCTTCTAATTTATATAAATGTACTTGGATATAACAAAAGAGTTAAGTTAACCTTTGGAGTATGAACGTGGCAAACACTGACAGCTGGGATGCCTAGCAAGCATGAATACAACTGTTTGTACAGTTACTGAGTGTTGTGGTGAGACAGTCAGGCTGGTTGTCTGAAGACCCCTGGCTAGACCACAGTCCCTAAACTTTGCAGTATAACAGTTAGGATGAAATGTCACTGGAAGTAGCCCTGAGATTAGCTCAGGCTTTTGTGCTACCCGCAAAGAAGCTAAAATGCTCTAAGTCTCAATCCGGCTCAGGAAGATCAGCAGTGGTTTTGATGCCCTCCAGGGAATGATGCAAAAAAATGGAAGGGACTCAGAGGCCCAGGGCAGAATCCCTGCCTGCTTGCAGTAAACTCTTCAGAGGTTATTAAAAGCTAGCTGTGACCATCAGGTTCTGATTGAGGCTATCTGATCAGCAACTGCATTTCAGAGTGGCAGCGCCTGAATTCAATGCTCTGGGAAACTGTGAAGAGGGAAGAGGAAAAGAACAGAAATCCTGTTGCAAAGGGTCAGGGCTTTGCTAATTTAATGTCTTGCCATTGCCTCCTACACAGCCCATTCTCTCAGGAAGGGGCATAGTGTTGCAGGAGTGTTTCAAGCACCCAGGACATCCCTGTCTCAGAGCATCTTTAAGAGACAGCTGAGACTTGCTTAACTTTCCTAGCAAAATGAAATGTCCTCTGGCTGTTCCCAGGGATGGCAGGAAGCTAAATGACACCTGAAGTCCCTGTCCTGGAGGGGTCACGTTAAAAGCTAGAAGATAACTTGTAGTCAGGTTGTATGGAAATCAAGAACAGTGAAGTGGGTGTTTGAGAGAGAAACACTAGTTTCGTTTTATAGCTGGGGATGAGATTCTAATCAATTTCATAACACATGGGGGAGACTGTGGTGACTCACACTCGGATTGTGTATTTGTGCCTAAATTACATAAACACAGTAGGATGTCCATATGGCTGAGTAGAAAGAGCTATTTAGCAACTGAATGCACAAATGAGGTGCCCCTGATGGCAATCTTTACAGATTATTGTATTGATCTGCTGCCTAATGGCTTGGCCAGATCTCCCCTACTGCAGCAGGACCAAAAGGGAAAAGTTATTTAGTCTTTTCTTTCTTTTTTCTATCTCCAGGCTGCAGTACTAACAATGTTAACAGTTTCTTTCAGGGCTCATCCTTTCTGCCATGTGCTCCCTGGCCAGTGCATGAGTTTTTCCTTTCTTACAGTGTCTGAGGCTGGGATCAGAAGGTTCAAAGGACTAAGTTTGGCAGGTAAATCAGTGATGGGCACATGTGAAGCTTCCAGGACTTGGGAAAATATTGTCTGGTGAACACTGAACTGTGTCCCTTGCACACTTCTGTTTTCTAGTGTGATTTGTCAAGTATGCAAAGCATTTCATATTAATTGTTATCAGTATAATGAACACGGGACTACTGTTAGGACCATTGCACCTGATGCTTGAGGCCATTACCTCCTCACCTTCCTGGCTCATGCACTGCTGAGTGTCAGTGTTTACATAACACTAAGGTTGTATTTATGTTGCATGCAGTTAATCATTTATTCTAATGATTTATTTGTTCTTTAGAAAGTCTGTTTAAAATAGATTAACCTTTGCTTTTGCCATTAAAAAATAATATTGAATTCAGTTTAAAAGTATAATGAGAATTTCAAGCACCAAGTAGCACACCTTCCTTTTCTAAATGAGTAATTTTCATCTGGTAAATCTGCCCATGTACTAATTTTTACTGGGGTAAGTGCATATCCAAATGTGGAAGACCACTGTTTTGTGCCTTTGCTCCAATGTCAGTAATTTTTAAAAAATAAAAACATTCTCTAATCTCTGACTTCAGTTTTCACTTTCTTTCAAAACAGCGTTTGTGTTGGCTTTTGTTTTTTCCCCTAAGGAAGTTGGAATTTTAAAGGGAATTTTATTTCACTGTGTTGATAGTTGGGGATTGGGGAGAGAGCTCCCTATAAAGTTATTTTTGTGTTGCTTCTCTATAGTAGATGAATGCCTGGGATTCAACTATCATAGTACCTTTAGCATATATGAAATGTCGGAAGATGGCACAGCCCTTTCAGCATCAAAGGTGCCACAATCAACCAATTCTGTACTGGTGAAAATATGGTCTACTTGATGGGATGGATTTCTTCCCTGAATAGTAGGACTGGTGGTAAAGCATAGTCAGAAAGGACTTTGAAAAGTAAAGAATGTACTTGTACTTCCTGACTTTTCAACAACAAAAATGTTTTTAAAATGAGATTTTTCCAGATTTTGCATAGTTTCTACTGCAGCGCCGTTTTCCACATCACTTCCTTGACTCCTCTAAAGACACTGTAGCAAATGCTTTTGTGGAAAAGTGTCCTTGAAGGCAATTTAACAGCTGGAAGTATAGAGGAAGAACCAGTCCCTTGTGAGCAATAAACTCTCATCAAAGAGAATTTAAAGCAATTTTCCAGTTTCTCAGTGGTTCAGCTATGAGCATGTTCTGGGGGAGTAATGGGATAGTTATATTTGTATTATTTAAATGACACTCATAATGCCAGAGAAAAGAGCTGCTGCAGCTTCAGGGAGCCTGGCTGGTCACTTCATGCTGCCACTCAGCTCTCCCTGTGGGGCATGATGCCCATCATGGGCTGGACTTTCTCCCTGGGGACAGGGCACCTGTGAACTACCTCTCCCTATGGAAACCCATCAGTTCCCAAACCAGCAGCTGATATTTACCGCATAAGGTAAGGAGTCTGAAATAATTTAACCTGTTAATCTGGGCTTCATTTCATTTTTTCTTGAAAAAGCCTGTTAAATACTGCTGAATAGCATTCTCTCTTCAACATTTTTGTAGGAGCCTTTGCAACCTGGTCATTGATATAGCAATTTCCAACTAGCAAAATGCTTTTTGTTGCTGTTGACTTTTGTATTAGAAGAGTTTACATTTTCTGTTAACAAAATATTTGTATTTTCCTAAGTAATAGGTTTCTAATTTTAAAGATTGGCCATGAAACAAATTCCACATGGGTATAAGCCTATATTTCATTTCCCTATAAGTAATTAAAGTGTTGACGGTGCCTGTACAACACAGAGAATGAGTTCTGTTGCCAAATCTAGAGCAAGGCAGAATTACAACGTAAGAAGTTTTGCTCAGCATCGTTATTTTTCTGTTGCATGTGAGGACTCATTCATAAAGTATCTTGACTGACCCAGAATTTAATGAAGTCTTTCAGAGTTGCCTTCTCTTTATGGAGAAAGCTTTGCATAGCCCACCCATAACCTGCTGAAATGCCCTGTGTGACAGAAGCTGTCCATACTACTCCAAAGGGGTTTCATATCTTGTACAAAGCCTTGGACACCAGAAATCATAATAGCTATACTCCTCTCTGTAGAAAAACTCCAATTTATATCATTTGAAGATCTGACATACACTGATATTGGTTTGTGTAATGTCTATAGTACAGAAAATATGAATAAAGGAAGAGGTCTAAAAAGAAAGACTTCATGCTTTGCAGTAGAATTTACAATATTTTATGAATTGACTGATTTTCAGGCAGGACAATGAAAAGGCTCATGCTAAATTAAGGGAAGGACCAAAGAGAACCCTGGAACTGAAGCCCCTTCATTGAAAGGATTTGCTGCCTGACTTGCTCTTCTGGTTAAGCAAATCAGATAAAAATTGTGTTGTCACCTGATTAAGGTACAAGGAAGCCATATACTCACAGCCAGTTTACCTCTTCTACCTAGAACATGGATGAAAGAGGTCACACTCACGCTTTCTGAGTCACTTTTTTAAGAAGCAAGAAATTAGATCCCAGTTCAGTCCTAGAGGAGAAAAGCAATGAACCTATAGATCCCACCAAGAACTGAAGCTGGAGGGCCTTGCAGCATTCTGGCAGGAGGCACCTTCTGCCTCTGCACAAAGCTTGCTTGGTGTAACCAGGAACAAGAGTCCTGGGGAGGACAGAGAAGTGCTGGGGAATGAGGGACTCTGCCACCTGTCCTCTGGGGCTTTGTACGCTTCATGTCAGCCACTGTGAATAGCACTGAAGCACCAGGGAAGTAAGGAACCAGCGCTGTGTGAGAGCCCATTTGCCAAGGTATGAAACTGTGCTTCTGCTGAGCCCTCCTCTCTGGTTTTGGGTTCCTCTGCATCCCTATCAGTGATGCAGCTGCAGCAAAGAGCATTAGAAAGGTCTCCAACTGTCTTGTGTGTCACTGGGTGCCCTGCAAACTGACTGGGGGCAGAGGAAATTTATGACTGGGCCTGTTAAGCATCAGCCCTCGCCTACTGTTTCCTTTAAATGATGGCGAGCAGGATTGCTGAATCCTGTGCTTCAGCATCAGCAATCAGAATACGCCAAATAATTTGGCAAGTTCTGGGGACATGACTGTAAGACCCACCTAGTTTATGAATCACAAAAATTTAAGCAGGAGATAGGTTTCATGAGGCTAAGCATCAGATGGTTTTGGCATGCGCAAAGTGGAGCTTTACAGGCAGAGAACATTTTTTTACTGAAAAATGCAGAGATTCAAGCATCTGAAAGTGCAAAGTAGGGATTTTCTAATTTGCTTCTCTAAATTTAGATATCTAGCTGGAGATTAGGCACATAACGAGTGACTTAAAAAGGTTATCCACCTGCTGTGAATCACTTTTGCTACTCAATACTCAAGGTGCCCACAAGATGAACAAGCAGTTGGCAGCTTTCTATTGTCAATAAAAAAGCATTGCACAATATTGTTTGATGTAAATGCAAGCAGAAAGGAAATAGGTTATTGCAAAACCACTAGGAAACACAGTGGTATAGAGATGAGTTTCTAGCATCGGCAATTGCAGGCTCTAAAATTATGTCCAAACAGGTAATAGCTTAGAGAATAATTTACAGTACAGCGTGTACTTTGTGTTGTACACTCATTTCTTACTTGCTCCTGAGATCTTAATAACTTGAACTAGGAAAGAAATGATACGTCATTCATTTAAGGTACTTTTATTAATGGACAGGCATGAGAAAGATAGCGGTTTAAAATTCTAGATTAAAAATAGTCAAGGGCATTTTTAAATAACGTACTTTTTATAAGTAGAAACCATAATGAGGTGACAGAAATATCATGGTATTGATTAGATAATCATAACAAATTCATATTTAATTTGACATGTACTTTAGACATGCAAAGCCTTTTTTTGGGAACAAAACGTTTTTTATAGTTTTGTACTAATTTTAGGGTTTTAAAGGTGACAAAGTACTTTAAAAATAAACATTCATTGTTACTAAGCAGCAGCTGAGAAAAAATAATTGGTGTCATAGTTGTGTGCTTTGCTCTGCTGGTTTGCGTTGGTGTGATGTGGCTTGAAAGAAAAGTCATAGATTGGTTGGAAAGGGAATTATAAGAAGGGCAAAAAAATATTTTAGGTACTATACTTAAAAAATTTACCTTATAAGAAAGAACTGTGAATGCCAGGGATGATATTTTAATGAGTGTATATATTTTTTCTTTAGAAATGGTCATATAGAAATGTTTATATTTAAACCTGTCACCTTTGTTGAAATTTCAGTTGTTATTTTTGCATTCAATAATTTCAAAACCAAATCTAGTGACATCTTTTACAAGTTATGAAAAAGGTTCATTAGTAACCAAGCAGAACATTGTGGTCTAAGTCTAGAAAATGAATTCAGCAATTTTTATATATTACTAGGATTTATGATGTTTCGGAGTATAGAACTAGAAAGGAAATAAAAAATACAAAAATAATTTTCATAAAAGTCTTTGCATGCTCCAATGAACAAGTGAGATGAAGCTAAGCCCTGGATTTCAGACAGCCAGGCTAAGTTCCTTTCATAGTTACTTTATAGTTATGGAATCTTTTTCATGACAGTTAGGCAATGAAAAATTAGGCTTATATAAAATTAAGACACTTTTGGTATTATCATAAAACAGTATTTTTTTAAACACTCATGAGTTTCCTGGCACAGAAAAAAGCTGCCCTCATTTCTCTTATGATCCTAGAACACAGAAAAAAGTTAAAAAATGGAATAAGATAACAACTGTGCACAGGAAGAAATCCCAAAAGAGGAAAACGTTTGTATTCTCTTTAAGCATTGGGATATATATTACATATATAGTTTAAAAATAAACCAAAATTAACATATAAGAAAAGAGAGCAAGATCTTATTTTAAAATATACAGCTAAAGAACAAACCAGAAAGAAGTGAAATGGTACTGCAGAGAAAACCCCAAAGGAAGAAAACTCCTTTTTCTCCTCCTTCTCTTGTGGATTATATATGTAGGTCCTTTGCACTTCCCTTTCAGTTTCTCTGCTTCCAGGTGCCGTAGTTGGCTGTGGAAATAGAGCTAGATTTCAGCTTTCTGTCAAAAGCCTAACAGAGACTGTGTTCATCATTTAAGTACCTCCAATACCTGGTGCTGTGGGAGGAAATTAACCCTTTAGATAGCATTGTACAACTCAACTACACACTGAAGGGAGAAGCAAGGGCTTCACTTGGAAGAAGTTTGTTATGTATGTAACATCGCAGGTGCACATGGTCTTTTGCACCGAATTCGCAGCACTGGCCAAGCCTGTGTCTTGCTTCAAAGGGCTGATAACACAGTGCACATCTTCAAACAACGACTGGTTCAGGGAAGGAGAAATTCATCGCTGCCTGGAGGTAGGCAGGAAATCTCCTGTTAGGGTGATGGAGAAGGCAGGATGGAGGGCACAGGAGGTGCTGATCAATGAAATATGCCCAAACAGAAACTCCTGCTGCTGCTTTTAAGGTACTGGATTACACTTCTGTGATGAAATCTGGAGGAAACTCGAGAGGGAGAGGATTTCTACTGGCATCAAATTCCCCCCACCCCCGCAGGTACTGCTAGTTTGGTATTAATTCACTTAAAGCATGACAGCAGCCTGGCTTGAAGTGTAGGTTTAAAATGTTCATCTACAGTGAAGTAAGGGAGCAGCTAAGAGATAAATAATGAGCTAGTCATGCTGTGGCCTTCTGATTAACAAGGATAAGGTCAATGTGGCTGTGCTGATGGGAGTAGCTAGGCTACACATACACATCCAGCAGATCATAGAATGTATTGGGTTGGAAGGTTCCTGTAAAGGTCATCTAGTCCACCCCCTCCTGCAGTAAGCAGGGACAAATCTGAAAGCCTCTGTGAGTCATGAAATCACCTTAATCCTTTGCATGGGTTTTCCTTTACTTAGCAGATGTTGGTGTGACGTAGATTCATCTTCTTGCAGTGAATTTGGAGAATATTTCCTCTACCTGCAAACTTTGTTTAGACCAAATGATACTAAGTGACAAGGTTTGTAAGTAGATAGACACATCTGGTGAAGATTTAGTGGTAGATGTCCCCATATTAGGATGAAGTGTACAAGTCTGTAGTGTTTAGCTGTGTTGTAGTCTACCTGTAACATTACAAATCAATCTTTCAGATCAGTAATTTAGAATAGTTAGTAATGTGTGAAGCCAGGAATATTATCTGTTTAGCCTGGTGGCTGATTTTCTGTGAGGTAGCTGGAAAATGGCTAGAGGCTAGCTTTTTGGAGGTATTCTGCTGCCTAAAATCCTCAAAAGTTTCACTGCATGATATTGAATTAACCAAAGTCGTCACTTTCCTGCAGATGCTGTTGTCATTATGCAGTGACTGAAATAGGCCAGTGTGCAGCAGGATGCTGCATGTGTGTTCCTCAGGTCATTACAGGAAAACTAATGAGTTAATGAACCAGGTCTAAAAGACCTTTATATTCCATATACCATTTAAAGTCATAATCATAGGTGTGTACTTGATTTTAGAGGGGCTGATGACCAACAGCTCTGTTGGATTCAGGAGGGACTTACAGATTCTCATACTTTCTGAAAGAGGTTCAAGCAATTGCATGTCGGGCAAGAACACTCAGCCACTCTGAAAACACATTTTTAAACATTTTTTTCCTTCTCCATAAATAGACATTTCTCAATTATTTCACATATGGAGAGATTATGTCTTCACTGCACAGAAAGTTCTCTGAAAGACTCATACCAATCTCAACACTAGTAATGCAAGTGTTCTTATACAGTGACTGCATTGGTAGATTGTTTAGTTATAAATATTTATAATCCATGAAAATTTAGCAAGGTGTTGATAACGCTCTCCATTGCTTACCATCCTGAGCATCACTTGCTACTCCAGGTGTGCTCAGCAACTGTGGTAGATTCCACACTGCTCATTGTTGTTACACCACCTTCCCCTGTGCTGAATATTGAATTTTTTAATGACACCCACTGTATGTAGTTAGAAAGTTATAGTTAGTTATAAAGTTACATCAATTTTCTGCAGTTACCTCTGCTGTAACTGCTCTGTTTTCAAGTTTCACAAAGTAATTTGTTTGGGACTATTTCAAAGACTCTTAAATTATCAATCCCTGTATGTAGCTCAATTTTCATTTCCTTCACATGACAAAAAAAAAAGCAGAAAGTATATCATTATTTTCCTTCAAATATACCTTTGAAAAGTCAAGCAGCTTGAGATCTCTGTAGTTTTATACCATGGAGTGGGCAAATGAGCAAGCATCCAGTTTCTCCCAATGAAGAAAGTCATTTTGTAACAGCCAGGTTTTACAGATGAAATGCAATTAGAGACTTGATATCCATTGTATAGTGTCGAAAGCTGTCATTACTTGAATATTTACTGTTCTGTAAATGAGTTGCAAAATTCTGCTATGGAGCAGAGTATAGTGAATGTATTTGTCCTGTTACCCGCATTTAAGAAGACAATTACTTGGACTGCATAGCGAGTCCTTACCAATGCGGGATTTTGTTCACAGGCAGAATTAAATGAAGGGTAGGTAAAAGCAGCACACAAGTAAATATCCTGGCTTTGCATTCTCTGCTGGTGCTTCATCTTTGCAATATGATCTACTAGTCTCCACATGATCAAGTCCTTGTCAGCCCTTTCTGTGGTTCAGTGTCCTGGTTTCAGCTAGGATAGAGCTAATTTTCTTTCTAGCAGTTGGTGCAATGGTGTTTGGGAGGTAGAATGAGAGCAGTGCTGATAAGACCCTGATGTTTCTAGTTATTGCCAAGCAGTCAATGACTTGTTCATATTTCACTGCTAATGAGAAGGCTGGGCAGGAGGGAGGGGCACCCAGGAAGCTGTGAGGGGACACAGCCAGAACAGGTGACACCAACTGGCCAAAGAGGGTATTCCATACCAATTACATCATGTTCAGCATAAAGGTGGGGCTGGTGGGGGAAAGAATGCATGCCTCCAGGATGCTCAGTTTTTTGGGGACGGTCCATCTTTGGGACGGCTCTGAGTTGTATGGCCTGAGTTGTGCAGTTCAGTGAGAAACTGCAGTAAGTATTATCAGTTTCATATATTTTTGCTATAAAAGTCCTATTATTTTTATTTCTCTCTCTGCTTTCCTAGTAAACTATTCTTATCCCAACCCACGATGTTTGCCTTTGGGTTTTTTCCTTTTCCCCTTCCCCTTCCCCACCAAGAGCAAGTGGCTGCGTGGTGCTCAGCTCCCAGCTGGGGGCAGAACCACGATGTTCAGCTGTTTCTTTATGTCCAAAACAGCAGCAAGGCTATACTCTGCTACATTACAATGATGGATTCTCAAGCTTTGGGTGTTGGGTGGAATGAGTTCCATGTTTTATGTTATGGAAATAAGGATAGGGACAGCACCATGTTTTGCTAGAACCTGTTTTTTAATAATACTTTTACATTTACCAGCTACTAGGAAAACATCATAGAAGCTTGAAGTCTGGAGGGAGTTGAAAGATATTTGAAGCTCAAATCATATTTATTGCTTTAAACAGAAGAAAGACACACTGATTATCACCACCATGGCTCTGTGCAAAACACCACTTCCAGCTCCGTTTGCATTGATGGGGAGGAAGCCGTTGCCCAAGTAGAGTGAATATACAGCCAGCAAACTGCTCTCCAGCTCCTATAGGAAACAGCATTCTGCCTTTGATTAGGAGAATAGTACATGTTGAGTTGCTGCAGGAGTGCTAATTTAGATGTGAACTTTCATGACTGAATGAGTTTAATGCAAGGTCTCCTGAAAATGTGCCAACAAGACAAGTTTTCCCTATAAGGGACCTGTTTATTTGTTTGAACTTGATTTTAGACATGCAGTTGTATTCCAGAATTAATAACATAAGGGGAGAAAAATCCTTGCAGTATCAAAGACACATGCCACATTTGGGATTTTGGGAAAGGAACTATGGCCTTTATAAGACCGTGTTCCCAAGACAGGATTTGTTACTCAGGTATAATACTATATGTGGAAGTGGCCATTAGAGTCTGCAGCCTTAATGGCAACCTAGAGTTTAAGGAATGTTGTATGAAGGGGAGCAAATCAACATCTGCTCCATGATTAGTTCATCATTACTAGAAGAGATCCCTTGCACTACCTGCCTTCCAACCACTAAGAGCACATTTACTCTTCTGGGATGGAATTTCCAAGCTGCACAAATATGCTCATCAAAGGCTGGGGCAAAATTGTTTGCCATCCCCATCAATCTGAAATCAGTTAAATGTGTTTTTGTAAAGCGAAGCTGCTCATTATCATTTCCACTAGTGGAGACTGACAATGTGTGACAGTTTGTTGTGATTAAGAGATACAATTTGGAGAGAAACCAAGGCTGTAAAATACTTCAAGTCAGCACTAGGAATGTGAAAAAACCTTTAAGCAATTGTCAAGAAATAACATTGGACTGGAGAGCCTCAAACTTTCTTCTGGATTTCAGCATCTGGAGGGCATAGCACTGCTTACGCTTCTAGGGAGAAATATAAACTTAGGCTCTCTGCTACTGTGTTGAAGTTTTGTGCTAAATAACTCAAGACATTGAGCAGTTCTTCAGACTTTACATTTTGGTAGTAACACCAAACATTGCTCATTTGCCTTCATTATCCTTAACGTTGTCCTTTGAAGAAAAATATTGACATGATCTAATGCTTTGTGCTGCATAAGGACAGTTCCCAAGGCTCCCAAGTTCTGGAAAAATATGCTACAGAAAGGACTAAGAAAATTTGATATGTGAACTTGAGTGCAGAGCTGCATGTTGTCTTGACACTGTGTGTCAAGATCATACCAATTTACGAAACCAAATTATATGATACTATATTACTAGCTTATTAAAATATAGTAATTGGCTGTTTGTAATCAAGCACATGGGTTTTCCTGGTGCTTGTCATACAATATCTACTATTTTTGTAGAATTTTTCTTTACGTGCTAATATTTTAATTTTATATCAGATTGCTTTCCTTCATCTACCCGTTTCTTTAGCTGAAGGTCTGGAAACTGTCCCTTTCACTGTTTCATGAAAGTAAAGGACAGTTCAAGTCTTTGATCCTATCTTCAGAACTCTATATTGCCCTGATGCTGTGCTATCTGACCTTTCATTTCACTGAAATAATGTCAGTCTTCTCTGTCTTTGACTTCATAAATTAGTTAATCATCCATGGAAGGAGTCAGAAAGGCATTATACCTTAGAGCCCTCCATCATTTGGGTTGACATGAGAAGAGACAGAGCTGGATGCACTCCTAAAACTCAATTTTAAGCAAGTCAGAGTTTCTTTTTTAGATTATATAGTCTTAAATTTCCCCTAATTCGCCTCTGTCTTTCTGGTAAGTATTTCATGACCTTTTAGGAAGATTCCCATGCGGTCTTGTCTGCTTGCTGTTGATAGCATGTCATCCATTATTGCAGTAAGAATGGGCTATTTGGGGCAGACAGTGTTGGCAAGAAAAACCAAGTTTCATCCACACTGGCATAAAAATGCATTTAAATGAATGCTAAAGGTAATAAAATTCAAGAAAGGATTCTCCTTGACATTCAGCTGTTTGCCCCAAACTTGCCCCTTGAATTAACTCCTAAGGGTAGTAAGTATGACAGAGTCTAGACCCAAAGCCATTGATCCTAAAGAGTTTACAGTAATCGCTTGTTCATGGTGGTGCTATTAATGATTCTGTCTGTTGACTCAGTACCTGTGAAAGGAATTTACAGGCCTGAAACCACTTCTTTCAGAAGTATTTTTAATCTCTTCCACACTCTTTGTTCAGCTCTCATTATTAAAATTCATATGAATTGATGGTGTCAAGAAAAACAGAAGGGAACACTTTAGCTAGAAAATCTTATACTTTTGAAAGGACATGCCATGAGGTTTTGGAATAAACTATTGAGGATCCTGCAAGTGAATCATGATCCCTGCAGTTTCAAAGGTAGATGATGTGGCCAAGACACTCTCCATCATATTTGAGAGGCACTGGCAGTCTGCTGAAGTCCCCACTGCCTGAAAAAGGGGAACATAACCCCCATTTTTAAAAAGGGGAAAAAGGAAGACTCAGGGAACAGGCTGCTCTGTCTCCCTCTGCGCCTGGCAAGATCATGGAGCAGATCCACCTGGAAACTGTGCTCAGGAACATGAAGAATAAGGAGATGACTGGTAACAGCCAACATGATTTCACTAAGGGCAAATCCATGCCTAAAAATCTGGTGTCCTTCTATGATGGAGTAACAGAGATGGTGGACAAGGAAAGGGTGACAGACATCATCTTCCTGGGCTTGTAAAAGGCATTCAACACGGTCCAGCATGGCATCCTTGTCTGTAATTGGAGAGTCAAGGATTTGACAGGTGGACCACTCAGTGGATAAGGAACTGGCTGGATGGTTGCACTCAAAGAATTGTGGTCAACAGCTCAATGTCCATGTGGAGATTTGTGATGAGTGGTGTTCCTCAGGAGTCAGTTCTGGGACCGGCACTGTTCAATATCTTTGTTGGTGACGTGAACAGTGGGATCGAGTGCACCCTCAACAAGTTTGCTAATAACACCAAGCTGTGTGGTGAGGTCGACATGCTGGAGGGAAGGGATGCCATCCAGAGGGACCTTGTCAGGCTGGAGAGATGGGCCCGTGTGAACTGCATGAAGTTCAACAAGGCCAAGTGCCAAGTTCTCTATATGGGTTGGTGCAATCCCAAACACAATTACAGGCTGGGTGGAGAATGGATGGAGAGCAGCCCTGAGGAGAAGAACTTAAGGGGTGATGAACAAGCTCAACATGAGCCAGCAGTTTGTGCTAGCAGCTTAGGAGGCCAATTGTGTCCTGGGCGGCATCAAGAACAGTGTGGCCAGCAGGTCAAGGGACATGATTCTGCTCCTCTACTCTGCTCTAATGAGACACCACCTAGAGTACTGCATTCAGCTCTGGGGTCCCCAGTACAGGAAAGACATAGAGCTGTCAGAGGGACACCAGAGGAGGGCCATGAAGACGAGCAGGGGGCTGGAGCACCTCTCATATGAAGACAGGATGCAAGAGTTTGGCTTGTTCAACCTTGAAAAGACAAGGCTCTGTAGAGACCTAATTACAGCCTACCAATACTTAAAGGGGTCCTACAAGAAAGTGGGTGATGGACTGTTCACCAGTGGGTGCAGGGATAGGGCAAGGGGCAATGGCTTCAACCTGTAAAAGGGTAGGTTTAGATTAGATGTTAGGAAGCAATTCTTTACGATGAGGGTAGTGAGGCACTGTAACAGGTTGCCTAGAGAGGTTGTGGAAGCCCCATCCCTGGAAGTGTTTAAGACCAGGTTGGATGAGGCTTTGGGCAAAGTGGTTATTGAAGGGTGTCCCTGCCCATGGCAGGGGGATGGAACTAGATGATAGTTGAGGTGCCTTCCAACCCAAAGCATTCTATGATTCTATGTCTTCAGTCCCAAATTTTTGCCACCTAATTAATCCCACTCCATTGAACCCAGACAGGAGTTAAACCATCCCAGGTTTTCTGCAAAGTCAATGGAGAAACAGATTTTGTACAGGTGATTCAACCTACCTGAACAGGACTTTGTAAATCCAGGGGACAAGGTCTTTTTGAAATAGAAGTTTTAATCTATAATTTATGACCATTATGCCATTAAAAATAGCTCACACTACTGATGATTTGATGGAAGAACAGGAGGTCACCTTAGTATTCTGTTAACACACCTGATTTTATTTTTTCAAATCAATCAATGGGTGCTCTACTTAAGTATGAGTTAAAGACATCATCCCACATTGATTTAAGAGCAAATGTTCAGAGCTGATTAAATGTCTCATTCCTATTGAAATCAATAAATTCTGGAGTTCTGGACCTTTGTAATTAACAAGTTCTATAAAAATCAACCTTTATTTGATGGCCTATTATACTTATGCTCATATAAGATATTGTATGAATAATAAAAGTCTTAGGCATATCATTTGTATCCTTCCTCTGTGACTGTAAATCAAATATAATCAGCACAAACATGTTTCTTACCCTTTCATATCCTATTAGAGAAAGGGTTATTGCTCTGAATGATACTAGCCGGACAGTCACATTATCAAGATTTTCACCTTGGAAAGGCTCTTGTGAAAGCCTCAGTAGGTGATTTGGACTCAGGAAAACTAATATAGTCAGTTCCAGTTAGACAATGGGTATAGCATCTCTGATTTTTGTGTTACTTTATTCAGCATCAGTTTAATTGCCTTATTTTTTTATCTCCCCGTTTTTCTGATTTAAGAGATGAACAGCAAACTCTGGCCCGTCAGCTGCCTTAGTCCTTAACATCTCAAGGAAGTGACACTTTCTGTTAAGTTTCATGGGAAAGGAGGAAGAACAATGTAATCTGGAGACAAAACTGCTTGCCTTACAAGGCAAAACCAGTTCTCATCTCATCTAGTTATAAGGAAAAGAAAAGCAAGAAGAAAAGCCATCCTAATGAATCAAATAACTATTCCTTTGTTATGTCTTACATGTACAAGGACAATAACACTCCTCAAGAAGCAAATCACTCCACAGAACCAGTGTTTTAGTGGCACAGCGAATAGCTTTGTTTTCAAGCTTCATAGCTCCCTTGCTTGTGTAAATCCTTTAAATCACCTTACTCATATCTTCATTGATTTACCTCAAACCAACTGCAGTAAAACTCCAGAGCTGCAGCTGGGAGAGATGTTAAGAAGAGCAGAAAAAAAAAAAACCAGTTTACCATTTTATGAATTTGCGAGAATTTGCAAAATAGTCCTGAGAATGATCAAGTTTATTTCCGTTTTCTTTGAAAATTAAAAATTTATTTTACATGTACACCTCTTCATGCTGCCAAATGAGGAAGGGTGGCACAGAGCCAGCTGCTTCAGTTCTCTAGTTTTGTCTGCACAACTTTAATTCAAGTTTCTATTCTTTTTTTTTTTTTCCCCACAATAAATCTCCTCCAAAATTCTTACACAAAAAGTCATTCTTCCAATTCTGGACTTAAACTGGGGGTTATCTACAAAAAGCCCGTTCTCATTTTCAACTATTCATTTAAGTCTAATTTAGTGTTTCTTATATATTCATTATGTTCATTGTGGTCATAGCTTTTATGTGTATTCCCACCAGATATTTAGAACTGGCTTTATTATACCAGTTCTGTACTCAAGCAAGTAATGCCTAAATACTGTATTTTTTTTTTGCACACTCTGCCCCCATCCGTGAATGATGGCTATTCAAGAGATAACTTTAAAAGCAAGTAAATTTATTCTTGTTTGGTTTTTTTATTCTTGATTTGTGTGTCTTTCCGCAAGATTAATTTCCTATTAGGCTGTGGGCTGCCTATGTGTTATTCATATTCCTAGACCTGTCAGTATATCTACACTCAACAGTGACTGTATACCTCATTTTGCTTCAGCTGAGTTGTTAACCTACAGTTCTGTCATATGTATTCACCAACATAATCAAAGGCAGCTTGACTATGTAGTAAGAACTGTTGTAAAATTGTTTCATCCGGAAAGCACTTCCTCTGACAACAGAAAATGTCTGACATGTAATATCAAAACTTAGTAAAGATGAATAATTTAGTTTGCCTCTGGTTTGATTGCAAAAGCTGTCCTCACTTTTCAGAACTCATCTGTAAAGGAGCTTCATGTTTTGTAAAATTGTAACCTATATACACCCTCAGAATGTGAAAAATGTATGTCACACAGGTGTGGGTTGTTGGTTTTTGTTGGTTTTTTTTTTTTTGGCATGGTCTAGCCTTTCTGCAACCAGGTACTATCAAAGAGTGACCTAATGTAAAAGGCGGGAATGCAATTAGCAATTCAAATCCCCTGTGTGTTATTCAAGTGGTATAAAATGGCCTCAGAATATTTAATATTCAGATTCAATATTTTTTGTGAAAACTGAATGTTTTTCTTTTAGCTTTTACATAAGGTTGTATTTCAGCAGATGATGCTATTCATAGTGATTATTATTCTAAATAAGAGCTGTTAATTAATTTGGTAAAGAAATTAATTGTGGGGATATGACTGCATTGATGAGGTTGTGGGGTATAGGTTTCATCTCTTTTATTATTTTGTTTACATTTTGATGTAAATCACCTTCTGAAGACATACGGAGACCTGGACACATGATGATTCTTCAGTGGAGTGGAAAACTGCAACCATTTGAATGTCTTCTATCTAAAAACAGAAAGAAAATTTTCAAAACTTCTCATGATCAGAACTCTGATACACTTACAGAATCTCAATTTCACAGTTGAAAAGCTGTTACAACGTAGATTATTATCTAATATGAAATATTTTTATTAGAATTTCTTCAATTAAACTATTTTTCTTCCTGACTCACATTCATAAGATACTATCCTTCTTCTGTCTGAATATAATATTTAAATAATATTCACATGGAGTGAAACTCATGCTATATTTCAAAAGAAAAGATGAATGAGATTGAAGGCTGAATTGAGTTAATGTAAAAGTAAAACATTAGCAGGGAAGTTGAAACAACTCTCAAGCTCTCATCCAGAGCATGTGGGGTGTTTGGGGTTTTTTTGGGTTTTTGTGTGTTGGTTTCTGGAGACCAACCACACAAAATGAAGATTAACAAAGTGCTGTTTTTTTGATAAAAGACAATGACTTCTCACAAAACACACTAGTAAGGATGAGATGAATGTAAACTGCCAACTTCAGAAACAAACTTGATTCAGTCAATTATATATCCTAATTGCATCCCCAGAAATGCCTGCAATGTGCACATACAGAACTACAGACACAGCCACCTGCCTTAGAACATGGCCCCTTCAGTCCTTCCTTCCTTTCCCTCATCAGACAGAGTCCTGTTAAGCTGGGGTTTGACCAAATATGTCCAGCAGTAGTTCTATGCTGTCATGGATCAGAAGAGAAGGCTGCGGGGGGACCTCATTGCAGCCTTCCAGTACATGAAGGGAGCTTATAAGCAGGAGGGGATTCAACTTTTTAAAAGGATAGACAATGACAGGACAAGGGGGAATGGATTAAAACTAAAGGAAGGAAGGTTTAGATTAGATATTAGGGGGAAGTTTTTTACAGAAAGAGTGGTGAGGTGCTGGAACAGGCTGCCCAGAGAGGTAGTGGATGCCCCGTCCCTGGAAGTGTTCAAGGCCAGGTTGGATGGGGCCCTGGGCAACCTTGTGTAGATCCAGGCCTGAGGTTGGTTTGTGGCCCTGCCTGTGGCAGGGGGGTTAGAGCTCTGTGATCCTTGGGGTCCCTTCCAACTCATACCATTCTATGATTCTATGATTCTATGGATTGTATTCACATTATCCTCATCATTAAAAGTTTTGACCCAATAAAATGGGAGGAGAATCATGTAGAAAAAAATCAAGTGAATACAGTAATTGTTTCTTCACAACATACTCTATAAGCAGAGGTTTTATGTTGTAGAGAATTAGATGGCCTCCCATAACAGAAACTCTTAAGAGAAATCTGAAGGTATTCTCAGTCTGCATTTTATCATTGTGAAGGCTGTATCCTGTATCAAGAAGTTTCTTCTCATCTGTGTTGAGTGCTGAAGTACCCAGGATTTGAAGTACTGTCTCTATAGTACTAATAGAATCGTTAGATATGAGGGGGTTTCCATGAACTCCTTGTCAGGAAATACATTTCAGCAGACCCAGATCTCATACCTACCTAGAGGATACTAAAATAAGTGGTTCAAGTGGAGTCCTCTTCATTGTCTCATAAATGTAACCCAAAGAGGAAAAACTACTTTACGACGTATCTGAAAACACACATTTACACACTTCCATTACTTAATGTAAAAAGGGCTCAATCTTAAGCGAAGATAAAATGTGAAATGCTGAGCTGAGTAAAGGCTGCATGTAAACAAATGAGCCATGCAGCATCAGGGGAGCAGAAGATCTGGGGACACAGGTGGGGCTATACCTCTGGAGACCGTCTTGCAGCATCTCAGGGCTTCTCCTTCAGAATGGCCTCACTCTGGCCCCATGTATTGTGCTTCCATCAGCAACCAGAGCACTGGGGGTGATAACTCCTGGTGCACGCCCACCAATCTTGTCCAGGTAGAGCCCCACTCCTGCGCTGTCAGAGCACCTCACCCCATAAATCTAAGCACAGTAATTGGGACCAGTGGAGGGTGCCCTGAAAAACACTGCTATAGACACTCCCGAAGCCTACCACAGCAATACACAGGGCTTGCTTATCAAACTAGAAGACAGAACCGTTACATGGAAAATGTGATACTTTTGCTATGAGCCTTTTTGTACAGAGCAGTAACTGCAATATTTCATTTCAAAAGAGATCTGCATTTTTACTCTGGCTATAGCACAGCTTAAGCAGCTTTAACTGGAGTTGACAACCCTGCTTTAAACTGCTGCATATGCTAATACCAACCCCTTGAATATATTATATTAATTTCCTGACATTTTGGCACTGAGGAGGAGTCTTCCAATGATTCTACCTGCTTAACTGCAAGCAGAGCAAATATTTCTTCTTACAGAGTTTAACAGAAAAATAAACTATATTTTCATGAAGTTGCAGCAGTCAAAATAATTATTTTAAAATTCCAGAGCCTTTCAAGAGTTTTTTTCATGTCCTCTCTTGGAGTTATTCTTTTCTTTTAAGTGTGAAGTGCAACAATCTGGCCAACGCTGTCTCTGCTAGGGTTGGGTAAACATGAATGACAATTAGTTTCTTTGTAAAATGCAGAATCTTTAAAATGCATTTTATCTTCTCTTTGTTCATTGGACTATATTCTGGTGCATGTCAATGTAGTCTAATCAGGTTACCAGAGAAGTCAAGTCTTGGTGATTGCAGTGGGAAAAGTTTCAGGTTTGGTTTTGAGTATGTAGGAAATAAAACTTCCCTTCTTGATATAAAGCCTTAGGGATTTCCTCCCTGCTTCTCTCTCTCTTCCTCCCTTTTTGCCTTTCTCCTTGAGCTAGACAGTTTTCCTGTAGTCCATATCTTTCTTCAAACACCCAGTGCCTTATAGGCAATGAGGAAGGAGGATCTTTTTATAGAATTCAGTATTTGTAGGGTTCTAGTTATAAATTCTGTGGAAATCTACTAAATTATACATTTCAATCCTTTTTCTTATTCACTTTACTAACATTCTGACTTTTAACTATAGTATACTTTACACTAACCATGAGAGGACTGAAAAAAGATTATGAGTTTAATGATAGTCAGACCCAGAGAATATTGCAGTAAGTAGTTAGAGAAGGAATTTCTAAACTTTAAAATGAGCTTTTTCATTTTTACAGCAAGTTTTAGGTTTCCAGCAAACTGTTTCTTCAATCCTTCATAAATTAATGCTTTTATCAGAAGCTGAAAGAAAAAATAATTTCTATTGAAATTTCAATTATGTGATTATATTTTTTAGACTTAACCCCTTTAAAATATTGTTTTCTGCAGGCTTTAATAATCCACTTACTTTGTATGATCTATAAAAATTCAATTGTACTGATGACTTTTGTTTGAAACAGCCATAAGTCTTTCCTAAGTTATTTCCTA
The DNA here is from genome assembly GCA_020800305.1 of Porphyrio hochstetteri. Lineage (NCBI taxonomy): Eukaryota > Metazoa > Chordata > Aves > Gruiformes > Rallidae > Porphyrio > Porphyrio hochstetteri. Next base: position 35,210,497 of record CM036905.1, on the reverse strand, counting down.
AACAGTCATAATTATTTTTATGTAATTTCTATCATCTTAATTTAGGAAGATATTCCTTGGATTGAATGTCCATGATCTTTCCGGATCTTTATTTCTAATAATTTTTTTTTCTTATTTTAAATCTTCTTTCCTCCTTTAAGAAGCTTGACAGTTTTAAGACTTTGCATTGTCTCCTAGCCTTTAATGCTTTTCTTTTTTCTGTTCTACTCATGTTTCCTGTTCTGTAATCTCTCTTTCAGTCCAAAGCACAGCTGGATGGATTCACCCCTAGGTCAATCTTCGTATATAGGTTAAAATGACAGACAACAAACCTTGACCAGCAAAGAATGATACTCACTTCTTGCTTTGGGCAAAACAATATTCTATGTCTTCAGTTGTGTTCTATTAACACAGTGTTTAGTAAGCACACCCAAACTAGATGTAAATTACCTAATTTGAACATGAATAACAGAACATCTGTGCTTCCAAACACTTTCTGGTTTTTAAACTTTTTGCAGCTCTTGGGCTTAGGCAATGGCCCCTTTGTAGTGTATTTAGCCTACTGAAGACAGGCTTCCTTTCTCTAGCTGCTTTTTACCGATCATCCACAGCTTTTCCTTTGCTCATGGATTACAACTTGCAAATCACTGTTTGTGGCAGTGCTAATTTTCACTTCTTTAAATAGTGAACTATGGGCTGCATATATACATGGTTTTGTTTTTTCTACAAATGCAAGAACACTGATTCAAAAATGGATTTTGATAAATTACAATCAATGATAGATCTGATAAAGACTTCTATATTACACAGCTACTCTAAAGAGGAAAAAAGCTACTTATTTTCTCCAGTGCCATTAGACTGAAAAGTAATGGGCTTTATTAAGAGACCTGTTAGTTAGATATTAGAAAAAGCTTTCTAACAGGTGAGACAGGTGACACACTGGCTGTTGGCTGATTGGAAAAAACAGAACACTATCCTGAGACCTGAAGGACAATCCAGGCAGATGTCTGTTAGAAATTGTAAGTGTATTATTGATCCTACCTTGCAATAAGAATGTAGATTTGATGATCTACATCTTCTGTTACTGATTTCAGTTGTTGCAACTTTCTCTCTAGCTAGAAGACACGGTTATGAAGAGCTTTATAGTGATAGAAGTTCTTTACACAAACAGAAGTGTGTCCTCATTAAGGAGCTATAAAGGTAGAGCTCTATTTTTTTTTTTTTTCTAAGTGATATTAATCTCTCCGCACTGAAGAGAGTTTGCTGGAAGGGATGGAGTTTATAGTATCACTGCATATTTCAAAAGTTGGTTGGAAATGTACCATGAATGTGAATGCAGTGCTCCTCTATAGTTCAGAGCAATTGTCCTCATGAAATTTGATACTGTACATACTGGATTAATGATGTCAGGCAAAGTAATATTTTGCTAGTAACCTTTGTCTACAAGACACTTTTTGCTTAGACATCTTTTGAGGGCTCAGGTTTTGTGGTATTTGTAATACCTAACTGTTATAGACATGACAGCAAGACATGTAAATACAGCCCCAGAATATAAATATCAATATAAAATTCTATGTGTAGAGAAACTCTTCAACTGGCAAAGACCATACACAGGCCCGTTAAGGTTACTTGTGTAAAAAAAAGAATCAATCCAGGCATTATTTCTGAACCTGTCTGAAAAGACAAATTCCTTAGAGAAGAGCTCTTGTGACACTTGGACATGGGGTAATGCAGGAATCCCTACTCTCACCCCTAAGAGCACCACTGCACCCTTCCTCATCAGCCCTCCTGAGAGCCCTGGCAAGCAGAAGCTAACGACCTTGATGTTGGGACATCTTCTGAGCTCAGCTTCTCCCTGAACCAATCCTACTGTCTCCACAGGGTGCTGCTTTGAAGCTATACTCTGAGACCTGACTTGACTATATCCCGATGTGTACTCTATGGACTGTTCTGTATCCTTAGGTAACTCATTCACCATCATTCACAGGAACTTTTTAATCCATAAACCATGAGAGAAGTAAGGGTAATCACAAAGTTTTACAGATTACTCTTTGTGAAGTGTCATACACAGCAAACACAGCTATTTTCCACCATGTTTGTAAAGTGAGAGGAGTAAGCCTAGCAAAAATATGTCAAATTGGTAAGCATAAGGCATTTTTGGTAACCTCTTTAGCACTAAACCACAAATAAATTGCAAAATTATTTACAAATTAAATCTTCTAAGCTTTAGAGCTCAATGTTTTATTTTCTGCTGGCCTAGAAAAGAAAGTTAATAGAAATATATGTGTTGTTAATATGTATACGTGTATGCATATACATAAGTTTATAATTTTATTTACAAATGTGCACATTCATGTATGTGTAAACATAAATGAATACATGCTTTGGCAGGGGGGTTGGACCCGATGATCTCTCGAGGTCCCTTCCAACCCCTACGATTCTGTGATTCTGTGAATTTTAAATACCTACATTGGCTTGATTAGAGAAAGAGCATCTGAATGGTCAGTACCCAAAGCGCATGATGAATATGTTCACAAAGCTAAGAAGCTGGATGGTCTGGAAGCAAGTAAGACTAAGTGATAAGCAAATAAAACAAGTAATGCAGATAGTAAGGAATATCTGTGAGCCACTGTTTGTGCTTGATCCTGTGCTAAATGTAACCGATCAGATAAAGCGTCTTGAAGTAACACTGAGAATCCCTGCTTTACTGACAAAAGCAAAAACCCTTCAATTTTCTAATGTTCTCTTGTAGCAGATACAGATGACCTTTTTTTATTCTTTCTGAGAAGCTCTAACATCTCTACTGTTGGCAGTAAGGCTTTGAAATTTTGCAGAAAGAAAAAAAAAAGAAAAAAGAAAAAAAAAAGACTAAAAAAGTCTTTTCTTTGTCTCAGGAAATTCTGTTTCAATTTAGAGGAGCTATCCCCCAATAAACCAAATCACCGGACCCTGTGGAACAGCCTGTACTAAGAATGTCTCAGAAGTGTGAGATCAGCCATATCAAAGGAAGAGTCAGCCTCATGACTGCGTGTATATCCTTAGCCATGCAATGTGGCACAGGTTCCCTCCTTATTCCTGCCCTTGTACCTACATGGTACAGACTTCAGCTGCAGGATTACCTGGGTTGTTTGGTTTTTTTTCAAATTACTTAAATGCATTCACAAGGCAAGATGTGCACAAGCCTGAGTCAAATTAATGTTGCTCATATATGTTATATATAACTTTGGCTTACCCTGACTTCTGAATGTCTCACTTTACAATTCACTTAATTCTGTTTGCTTGTGGACCTGTGTAAATAAGAGGATGCAGCAAAATGGGAAAAAAACCCTCCAACCCTTCTGATTTCTTTATAGACTTTATAGACTTTGCTGAAGTGTCTGTATAAAATCACACAATAAGGCAGCAAGGATGTTCAGTTCTCATGATTCCATTTCAAAAACAACAAAAAAACTGCAAGAGCAGAAGTTTTGAAAGACATCATGCTAAAGTCCAATACTTTCCTTCTGTTCTCAAGTCTTTGAAGTAGCAGCAGGTTATTTTATATTTATATGCTATGAAAATTCTTTTTTCTTCCTCTGAATTGTGAGCAGTGGGCAAGGCTGATCTCAGGACTGGAGGGACAATTGCACGTTCTACGTTTCTTGTATCCCTGTTTAAAAAAAAAAGTCATTTACCATTCAAGAGGATTTAGTAAAACACATGGTTGATTATTGTCGTGTTTTTGCCCCAGCCGGGGGCCGCACCCCACACAGTCGCTTGTACTTTTGAAAGGAAGGGGGAAGGAAAGTTGGGGGAGGGGGAAAAAGGGAAGGAAGAAAGGAGGGAACGAAACCACAACCTAGAAACCAGAACCACGCAGGTTGGGATAAGGATAGTTTACTAAACAATAACAGAAAGCTAGATATAACAATAACAGGAGTTTAAAGCACAAAATAGATGAAACTGGTGATACACAATGCAATTTCTCACCAAACCACACAACTCAGGCCGCACAGCTTAGAGCCCGTCCCGGACAACCCGACCGCCCCAGAAACTGCACGTCCTGGCGTTGTCTCCCCCTCTTCCCCCCAGTCCCCCCTTAAACTGAGCATGACCTAACTGGCATGGAATATCCTCTTTGGCCAATTCGAGTCACCTGTCCTGGCTTCATCCCCTCCTTTCTCACTAGTAAGGAAGTATGCAGAGCTGAGAAAGGTGCTTGATTGCCCGGCAACAAATCGGAAACATCAGGGTGCTATCAGCACTATTCTCATCCTAACACCCAAACATGGCATTCCATTCACTGCTAAAAAAAAAAAAAAAAAAAATTTAACTCCATCATAGCTGAAACCAGGACAATTATACAGATACAGTTTAATAAGATCATTTCTCAATACCATAACTAAAACCATTATGACAGTTAATCACCTAAATCTGCTCTAAATTTAATCAGTTTAGACTTTCCTGCTGGTGGCTGATGGTCCTTGCCCCTCTGCACAGTTCACTGCAGTGCAGTAGATTAGAAATTTGCGTACATGTCCTGCAGTTATACTTGGATGTACACTCATTACTTTTCTCTTACTTGGGTAAGAGATGCAGAGGAGTTAGAGCTGGAGAGAGTTTCAGAGAACCTGGATGGATTCCTAGCTTTATCATATCCCAGAGGATGATAAATCCCATAAAGAAAAACTCTACAAATCGACACAAAGGTAAAGTGTCTGGGGCAGATGATGGTAAGCTCTGCTTCACTGCCTACGCATCCTACAATCTTGTGCAGAATAACAGTGTGGAACATCCTCTTATGGGCACTGGATGTATTTAATGACAGGATTTTGGTATGTAAAGCAAGGTACAGGTAAGTTGTAGGCACCTAAATCCTGAGCTGGAAGCTAAACACACTCCAACTTTCCTCACAGCTGCAACCTTAAGAGGGAAACATCTGTGTGCCTCATGTGCTGAGCACCCCACTTTTCATATGTTGCCCCATCCTAAATGCCTGGAGGACATCTCTGAAAGCATCATTTGACTTTGGCTCAAGGAGTGCAACAGATTCTGTCCTGCTGAGAACTGAAATTCACTGAACATTAGATTCCCTAAGAAAGGGGATATATGTAACAGTAACCAGACAATGGGGGACACCATGTGCCTGTCACTGGAAAAACCTAGTGACCCTTGTCTTTTTTCTGGGTATAGACATAAATGCATAAGTATATTCTTGACTCAAATACAAAGTCAAGTATTTCAGGAAAATTTGAGCTATTATGGAAAATCTAAAGTGCCGGTTCCTGGCTTCCATGTATGAACAATTAACCATGCTTGTGCTACTAAAAAAAATCAGTTCTTTTTCTCCCTCAAATTCAACTTGAGAAGTTCCAGAGTGGTCAACACATCTTGGAGAACAGATCAGGAACCCAGAACTTGACAGTGCTGGTGTCTAACTGTGTCTGCTGGGGATATATCTGCCTCATCCATAATCCTCAGTGGTATTATATTGTCTCAAGTGAAAGGGAAACAGAAGATCTGGGAATCAGGATTTGAAATTTGGCCTTAAAATCCTTTCATTAGAGCTTTTGGCATGTGTCTATGTTTCGGCATATGCTTGATCTCATTGGGTTTAATAAGATTAAACTCTTCACTGACACATTTAATTTATCACCTTACAAAATTGGGGTTGCAGTCAAGGAGCATTTATATTGATTCCCACTGGCATCCTTCTATGCAGTGCTATAGAAGTACATGAGTTTCCTTCAAAAAGTCTTGTCTTTTCTTTGCTGAAGCAAGTCACCTCAATCTGTATAAAACCTGGCACATTTTTGTCCTAAGACTAATAGGAGAGAAGGCAGAAATTCTCATTTCAGGATACTTGGGGTCAGTTGTTTTGCCAGCCCTCAGATCTTTGGGAAACAGATTGTTATTGCAGATTCCCTGCAAGAGGATTATTCTTTAGAAACATTTCTCATGCAACTGCAAAAGCATTCACTTTTGGTTTCTTCAGATAAGAAAGTGGTTATCTGAGGTTAACAAATAACAGTGTATAAAATAAACCAGACAGGGTACATAAATTCCTTCCTTATTGGCAAAAGAGGGTGTTTGCAAAATGTGTGCACCACAGTCTGAGCATCTACAACCCCTCTAGACTCATGTGGTGGGTTTACCTTGGCTGGATGCCAGGTGCCCACCAAAGCTGCTTTATCACTTCCTGCCTCAGATGGACAGAGGAGAGAAGATATAATTAAAAGGCTTGTGGGATGAGATAAGGGAATTGCTGCTCTCATGCCTGCAGCCCTGCCTTCTCCCCCTCCTTCTTCACTGACCCTGGTGTCTGCAAAGTTTTTTACATCTTCTCACTCATCTCTCTGGTTTTAAAAGCTGCTGCTAGGTTTTTCTTTCCTTCTTAAACATGTTATCCCTGAGGCACTACCACTGTGGCTGATGGGCTCAGCCTCAGCGAGTGGTGGGTACATCTCAGAGCCAGCTGGTATTGGCTCTGTCAGACCTAGAGAAAGCTTCTAGCAGCTTCTTGCAGAAGCCATTCCTGTGTCCCCTCCCCAAAAAACTTTGCCATGCAAACTCAAAACAACCTACCTAGCACTTTCTGCTGTGTTTGCAACAGGCATGCAGAAATTGGGCAGTTATAATAAAAACTTTAAGGCTGATTTGTCAGGAATGATGAGCATTTGGAAGTTCAGGTGATGTCAGTGTAAAGTGATTGATCCTCAGCACGCTGAAAATCAGTTTTATCATTAACAATTTTCTCTTGACTTAAATCAGTTTGATAGAAAAGAAATGCACCTGTTATCAGCACAAGGCCTTTAAAAGTGATCACTGTCTCTCCTGCTATCTTAGCTGATATACAGGATGCAAATGAAAAAGAAAACCTAAACATTTTTTGCATTATCAGTTATCTCACGGTGATGTCCTTGTGTCAATTTATGGCTACCATGATGGAGTTATCTTAATTCTCCTCCACCACAACCTTTCTTACAGGTAAAAACTTGAGTAGGGTGAGGGACATGTTCTCTTGCCCACAGCAACATCTCATGTCTCTGCACTCTCAGATACTCACGCTTGGTTCTTAAGGAGAAAAAAATCCAAATATTTTTTGTCAGAACTGTCAGAACACTTCAACAAAATAAAAGTGTTCTATTGCAGTGTTGACACTGGCAATTCTTAAACAGATATACTTTTAAATAACAAGAATAAAAAATTATTTCTAACTGCAAAGTTGGAGTAGGCTGAAAATAACAGGGCTTTGCCTTGTTTTTCACAAGAATATTTCCATGATTTCTGGATATCATCTGCTTTTGAATGAGCTGCATGTTCTGATGGAGGAAAGTTCTGCATTTCCCTTTCATTTACTCTACCTTTTTTCTTTTGATTGACAAGCATTAATATAGTCTGTTTATGTTTGTAATATTAAATCAGTCTAAGTAGAATCTTGAAATGGTATTTCATTCTATTTCCCCCTATAAGTCTGAAATAAATATATTTTTTAATATTCAATCTTGAACCTAATTATATTCATGCTATAAGGGAGGAAACTGGTTTTGAAGAGATCCTGAAAATCACATACTGGTGTTAAATTGACAAAGAGTGAAGTCCATGACAATCTTAAATGAATATAGGTCTGATTCCTCAGATGCCTTCTACATTGTGTTAAATTAAGTACAGAGTGTACAAAAGCAGCTGCCAAATAGGCAACAAACACATACACTTTCTGCCTAGCTATATTAATCAAAGAAACAATACAGAGCTTTACACTACTACTTTCACTTACTAGTTAAAGCACAGCTCTATCTTGGAATGCTCACTTTATTTCAAAGAGGTTGACGAAAGTCATTGCAAATTGAGTCCTTATTGCATGGCACTGCAAGCATAACGAATCTTACGGTGTTGCAATTAAACTGAGAAAAAGTAACATACCCCAAAAGCTCTCAAACCCTGAACTATTTACAACTTACAGCCACAAAGAATGAAAGAGGGAAAAAGGGGGAAGCCAAAAGATCAGGCAGTTTTCTGTAAATATCCAGAATAGATGGAGAAAACCAGGTTTACTAGCACTTTGTGCTGAGCCAGGATGAACTTGATCATAGAGCCCTCACACATCAATGTACCAACACTTCCCCCATTTGACCTTAAAAGAGTTGCTGAAACATAATGCATTTCATTATCTTGAAGTTTCAGTTCCTTGCAATGAAACTCAGGGGAGTATGATATCACAATCATCTGTCACTAAGATTTATATTCTAAATTAGTGTTAACTACAATATATGTATGATTTAACAGATTGTCTTTACTACATTATAATGTCAATGCTGGACAGTCCATGCTTCATTTGTCTCTAGCTGGAAGATTTAAAGGATAATAATCAGTGCCTGAAGAAGACTATAAATCATCCACTTTTTTAATCGATATTTTTTTCAAATCAGAGGTAAAAAAGATCTTGACCTGTCCTGACTGCATTCCCATGTTAAAGAACAAATAATCTTCTCCCTTTACTGTGGTGGTGGTGGTGTAGTTTTGTGTGGCCAGCTTCAGGTGGAGAAGGTCAGCTGTAGGGGTGGCTTCTGCAAGAAGTAGCGAGAATCATTCTGCAGGCCCCACAGAGTAAACATCAGCAGGGTCTAGGCCAGACCAGCCGCTGACCAAGGCTGAGCCCATCAGTGACGGTCACAGCGCCTCTGGAAATCACATTTAAGAGAAAAAAACCCTCAAGCAGCTGCTTTTTGCCCCCAGAGAAGGGAGTGAGAAGTTGCAAGAAACTGCGGGCACCAAGGTTAGTGAAGAGTCGGGGGTGGGGCGGGATGAGGCGCTCCAGGCAGATTCCCCTGCAGCCCATGGAGACATCCATGGTGGAGCGGGTGTTCTCCCGCACCCCATGGAAGATGACAGGGAGCAGAGACCCCATCTGCAGCCCATGGAACGGCCTGGGGCAGTTAGTGAAGAGCTGAAGTCCCATGGGAAAGGACTTGTGTTGGAGAAGTTTGTGAAGGACTGTCTCCCGTAGGTGGGACCCCACAGTGCAGCAGGAGAAGAGTGTGAGGAATGCCTCCCCATCCAAGAAGGAAAACAACACATGACCAAAACCCCCATTCCCCCAGTCCCTGCCCCTCCCTGTGCCACAATGAGGGGAAGAAGGGAGAAAAACCATGACTAAAGTGAAGTCTGCTAAGAAGGGAGGGGTGGGGGGAGGTGCTTTAAGATCTGGCCACACTTCTCATTATCTGACTCTGGTGTCACTGGGTGTGCAGTGCAGGGTAATAAATTAGAGAGTTTTCTTTCCTTTATTCTGTGCTGAGTCTGTTTTGCTCATGACGTTAATTGTGGAATGATCTCTCTCTGTCTTTATCTCAACTCCTAAGCCTCTCAATATATATTTTCTCCTCTGTCCAGCTGAAAAGGGGAGTGATAGAGCTGCTTTAGTGGGCGTCTGGCATCCAGCCAGTGTCAAACCACCACAGGTGTAATGCAAGTGAAAAATGTAGTTGCACATGATGTATTGAATATATTTGGATAATCATGGGGTATAAATATTTCATGGTAGATTTTCACACATTCTTAGTGTCATTTATAAAAATAATACATTAATAACTGTTATTGATGGTTATTGAGCAAATTACATCAATAACTCAACTAACCATTAAATTCTGGTAAATATAACTTTGCTTGGAAGATGCTCAGAAGCTGTATAAAGTCTGGCACAAAGTAGGCTGCTCTACTAAGGAACTTGAAATTATCTCTCACCTCTATGTGACACACAGATCATGTCAGTCTTTCTCTTTGCTTGCTTATTAATGTGAGCCACTATGTGAAAGCCAGATAAGCAAAGTTGGGAGTTTTCTATCTAGAAAACAGACTAACTCTCTGGAGGTTGAGAGAGCTATTAATGAAAATGTTTTATGTTCTGAAGCAGTACACAGTGTCTATGAAGAATGTAAAATCTGCAGCGTGTCTGTACACCAGAAAAATCTTCACTGAAAAATTAACTTGAACTGGTTTTGACAGAAACACCGGTGCACAGGCAGAGAAGTATCTTTGGGAATATAGATGACAGGTAAAGATCATCACTTTGAGGTGTGGAAGGACATGTGAAAGAGATTGGGTTATGTCTGGGTTCTTTTAAACTTTTTTATAAGTGATCTGGCAGACTCAATTACTTCATAAATTATATCAACCTTTCAGAGGCTGTCATGTCCATAAAGCTGTCTAGTGGTATATACACAAGTCACTGCTATAAGACATCAGCGAAATGCCAAGATTTCAGTAAGAATGAACCCAGGGAAGTGTCCAAAAGTTTCAGGACACTGACCAGTTATTTTAGGATTAACTTTCCTCCATGGGAATTTTTCTCTATCATTGTTCATGCTGAAGTTTTTCATACCCTGGAGGCTTCCATCTGTGTGCTGGAGATAGGAAAATATCCAAGAAAAAACACTGGTCTTCTCACATACACACACTAATTTGGAGTCTGGGCAGAGAATAAAAGAAGAAAATCTATTTTGCTTGTGGGAAAGTTTTCACAAAGTAATTATTCTACAGTAGAAAATCATTTGGAAAAGTGCTAAGGCATGGATATTATAAACACCCAGAATTCTTTTTTCTACAAGAAGGTCATGTCATCCAGAATAGACACATTACATTGCAATGCCCTTCAGATATTCAAATCCTCAATTATCCACATGTTCTCAAGGTCTCCTGTGACATTTAGAAAGACAGGTTGTGCAGTAACTCCAAAACATGAACACACAGGGGCAAAAAAATTATTCAATGCTTAAGGAGGGATAGGAGCACATGTTTTGCAGGAGTAAAGTTAAACAAGTGGGCTTGGTCTGAACACAAAATGATTAGCTGAATCCAGTTAGCCAGTGGAAGCAAACAGCCTTCCTTAAAATTAAAAGTTCACATTTCAAACACGGAAAAATATGGCTCACTGGATACTTCCTAAGCTTTCACGGTAAAGAATATGGTACATTACTCCATCCATTAAATTCAGCTCAATTAACATAAGGCAATAGCATTTTTACGTGCTATTTCACTCTTAAAATAACTGATATTAAAATATCTAAACTGCAGCTCACAGATAAGGTGCAGTGTAGACTAATAAAAGCCCTCACAAGGCAGTAATAGATGATAACTATCTAGGTACAGGTGTTCATAAATGAAAATTTGCTCCCAATTAATCCCCATACCTGTGACTAGGATAGGATAATGACATGTGTCATATTAGCTCAGCTGGTCCTTGCCAAGACTCGGCACTGATATCTGATCTCTGTATTCATTTCCAAAAGATGAGGCTTCTAATTATAATCTGTAATGATAAGAAAATTTTCATTGACAGTGTTTCCAGAGAAGTGCTTTGATTTCATATTCAGGGATGTATAATTCCAGTCTACATTTATAAAAGGTAAGACATAGAAGAATCTAAGAAAATATACTGCTTTCTGCAGTCCTGTCTGTGTTGTTTCAGCAAAGAGCAACTGCAGCTGTGCTCACAAAGGACTATGCCTTATCTCTGCTGCAACAGACCATGTCACTCCATTCAAGGTGTGATGGGATGGCTGTTTCTCTCAAGAAGCCTGAGAGACTCTCCTGTGGTCAATGAAGGCTGGGTGACAGCTGGGGAGAAATGCCACATTGGGTTTAATTGTTTAAAATGGGACTAGATGCATATGAGCATATGTGGTAAATGAAGCTAGGGAAGAAATCTGATCATAGAATCATAGAATGTGTAAGGTTGGAAGAGACCTTTAAAGGTCATCTAGTCCCAAGCCCCCTGCAGTAAGCAGAGGCATCTTCACTAGCCCCATCAAGCCTGACCTTGAATATCTCCAGGGATGGGGCCTCCACTACGTCTCTGGGCAACCTGTTCCAGTGATCTACCACCCTCATATTGAAGATCTTTTTCCTAATATCCAACCTAAATCTCCTCTTTTCTTGTTTAAAACCATTAGCCCTTGTCCTATTGCTACATGTCCTCATGAACAGTTCTTCCCCAGAAGAATAAGCCCAACTGTCTCAGCCTGTCTTCATAGGAGAGGTCCTCCAGCCCTTTGATCATTTTTGTTAAAGAGTTCAGCCTGAATCTTAACAATGAAGTGGTGGTACCTTAATTTCCAGATTGTCACTTCCTTTTCACACCAGTTCTTTCAGCTTTCTCTGCTGTATCCTATTCTTTCTCTTTGTTACTGTGCTGGAAAATGGTGCAGTGCCCACAGTACACAATTGCAGGAAGGAGTTGCATTCCAGCATACATTCCAGTATGATTTGGAAGCCAGGTTTGCCTGGGTGTTTGTAACAGGGTGAGAAATTAGCACAGTAGTTTTACTTATTCTCCAGAAATTCCATTATGCACACCTGAGAACAGGGACCATTAATTTTAATAGAAAACCAGACAGTGAACACTGCAAGTCTTTTTAATATTGGTATAAATTTCATGACAGCATCCAACATCCTTGTTTTTCTCCCCAGTGAACTGCATTGGTATTTTATTCCTGAAATATGCAACACTGACTGTGGTGTTTTCTTCACTATTTTACCATGTGAATCATTTTAAACATGAATACCAGACACTTAGGAAGGCCAATGGAAATATATGTTATGTGCTGTTTAGTCTACAACGAAGTTTCTTAACATTCTTTTGAATTTTTTTTGTGTAATGGAGCAAAGTTTTAACATATCCAAGTCTCAATAAGAGCTGGTTAGTCAGGAGTTAATGGAGTCAGAAGCAAAGAACTATCCATCATTTGAGTAAAACTATTTACAGGCTAATTCCTCACTATCACCTGCTCTGCTATTGGGGAATGTTTTGGCTCTTTGAACACATTGTGCTGCTCAGATAATAATCATGGTCACAAATTAATCTTTACATTTTTATTGTGTAAACATAGAGCAAAGTTTTTATTTTTACTGAGTAGTTCTTTCTGTATCTAGAAAATAATCTTATCTGCTGTGCATGAAGCAGTAGCTGAAAAATATTCAGATTACTAAGTCAGTGTATAAGGTAATGGCTTATTTAGTTCATGTCCAAAAACAACATGGGATTTCACTTTCAACCTGTAATTTTTTATAGCTATCTGGTAACTTTGGGGATCTTGCTGTGTTTGCTTTTGCGTGATGCCAAGGAAACTCTCTGTAGTGCCAGAACCTGAGTTAATAGTCATGCTCCTCAACACAGGAAATATTTGCTCTAAGTATTTCCCTTAGGTTTTTTGTTCCAGACCTTACTCCCACTTTTGACTGCACACACATGTGTTCAGTGATGTGAGGTTAAATCACAAGGCTTCTCTTTTCAAGGTGATTTTTTTTTCAGAGGAACACCAACGTAGCAACAATTTTTAAAGGGCGAGTAGAGATTTAGGGATTAACCCCCCATTGCCATTAAATACACTTTTGAAAATAAGAGTGAAGTTTCTAGCTATTTGCAGTGATTTGAGAAATCTTACTTTAATTCTATGATGATGCATACTATTTATCAGCTTTGAAAGGCCTGAGCACACTGTTCAGTGCCCTGGCACTTGCTTTAACTTAGGCCAGGTGTTTTTCAGATGCTCCTCTTCCCTTTTGAGTAAAGACAAATACCTGCAGAGTGATTCAGAGCCTCAGCCTAACTGTAAGTGCTCTGATTCATCTGCTGGAGGAGTGCATCTCTTTTCCGTGACTCCAGATGGAATTTACCGACCTGCCTTCCCAGTCTAAAGTTAGCCTGCGTGGATCTTACCTGATTATTTTTCTTGCAAGTTCAGTTCTTCTGGGTTCATTAAATATTTAATACTGATGAGATAATTTCAGCACTTCCCCCACTGCCAGGTTTTTTGCTAGTCAGAGCTTTGCATTTGAGATTTTTGGGGTGCAGTTTTGACAAATCGAGGATATCACCACTTTAGATTGGAGGGTTCCTGGGAGGAAAAGAAATGCAATCTATTCATTAGAGCTGTAGAAACAGCTCTAGCATGCCATAACCATTGATGTGGTGTGTTCGATTTGCTTGTTAGTCTTTATGTTTGTGATGTGGCTGGCTGAGATGGTGGGTATCTCTTGAAAGGGAGAGATTTACTCATGCCCCTGGGAGAAAGTTCCTGTCTCCAGGACTGCAGAGAAAGGATGGGAGAGAAAGAAGAGTCATGGTGAAAAGCAGAGGGCTTGCCCAGGAGTCCTGAGATGTGTAGGGAAGAATGAGATGTGTCTAAGGGGAGGAGAAGAGATGATTAAGGGCCTGGAGCATCTCCCCTATGAGGAAAGGCTGAGTGAGCTTGGACTGTTCAGCCTGGAGAAAAGAAGACTGAGGGGGGACCTTATTAATGTTTATAAATATCTTAAGTATGGGATGCAGGGGAAAATGGCCAGCCCCTTTTCAGTGGTCTGTGGAGACAGGACAAGGGGCAATGGCTGTAAACTGGAGCACAGGAAGTTCCGCACCAACATGCGGAAGAACTTTTTCACAGTGAGGGTGACAGAGCCCTGGGACAGGCTGCCCAGGGAGGTGGTGGAGTCTCCATCTCTGGAGATATTCAAGACCTGTCTGGATGCCTATCCATGCAATATGTGCTAGGGAGCTGCTTTGGCAGGGGGGTTGGACCCGATGATCTCTCAAGGTCCCTTCCAATCCCTATGATTCTGTGATTCTATGAATCTATGCCCTTAGTGCAGTGCAAAAACTTGGGCAGATCTCACTTGGAACTTTACCTGCTTTGTGGTCCCAGCACATTAGGTACCCACAGATCTCATTGGATTATTCACCAGGGAACCTGAACATGCTTGGATATCCCAGTTAAGGTGCCTGTGAAACAGAATTCCAGGAAAGTTATGAGTGAAAATTAAAGTAATGTATTTCCAGTAAATTCAGTTAAATGCTGCTCTCCTTCTGTTGCAGAAAACTCAGCAGTCACCTCTGAGACTTGGGAATGAAAGGGAAAAAGTAAAGATCACTATGTGGAGGCTATGAAAGTGTTATACCCAGCTCTGTGGGGATTACTATGGATAAAATATTATGCAGACCTGACAGGGAAAATATACCTCTGTTTTCCAATTTTGAAGGAAGATAATAAAACAGTATTGGAGAAAGAAGGTAAAAACAACCCTACACATTATCAAAATAGGATTTAGTTCTTCAGATTCCTTAATTAGCATGCCCTGCCTGTTTTGTTTTCAGTTCTCTTGTTTCTTGTTCCATGATATATTATCATTACCAGTAGAAAGGAAATTAATTGCTCCTGAAGCTTTAACCGCAGAAGTTAGAGACAATGTATTCAAATTTAATGAAGCTGTCACTCAGATGCTTCTTCTTCTTTCACCTAAAGATATAAACGAGTGTTTGCTCTCACCGTGGTTATATCTGTGCTTTTTGGTATGCAGTCTTCCCTGACATACTGAACTGTTCAAAAATAAAATTTAGTCTAGAATTCTGGGCTTACTAATTGGTATCTTTTAATGTGTCTCGTCTAAGGTCTTTATTGTTCCCGGCGAACTACTCTGAACTGTTTTGAAGTGTGCAGTATGAAGAACAAGCTTCATTTAGACAAAATGAGTGTTAAAGTTATGTGAGAAATGATTGTGGCTTACCTAAAAGTATCTCTCTAATTGCATGTTCTCCAGATAAATTGAAGTTCTAGGAAATTATGGTACAAAGAAAAATAAAGGTCAGAGCAACAAGTGAAACTGTCACATTCCATCGCCTGCAGTACTAAAATATTAACTATGCCTGCCAGGGGTACTTCTTGTGTGTTAATAAATCATTATGTTTGACTCTGGTGAAGTGTTGCTGGAGAACAAAATGGACTGTATCCTTAGAGAATGATGTCATTCCCTTCCAGATCAGTGTATTATCACTTTCCTTGTTTTGTCTGAAACATATACGCAGGACACTTCACTATTGTCAGGTATTGGATGGGAATGAGTTCCTCTGACAATTCAGTGACAGAAGCCTCTGATACTTTGTTATAATGATTTCAATTGGCTTCCACAGGATAAATTCTGGTTTGTGCATTGTTCTTCTGAGCACCACATGTCCCAAAGATCAAATTGCCATCTAAAATTCCCAGTTTACTAATTTGATTTTTTTCTTTTGCTGCTAAGATAATTGATCTCTTCATTGTTAGATCATTTCCTTCCTGAGCTGAAATTGATGATAATTAGATGCAGGAACTATGGAGAAAAGACCAGCTTTAGAGGAAAGTGAATTGTCAGTGTATGGGTGGATGATATATTTAGTTACATTATCACTATAATATGTATCTATTCAAAAGCTTTTTCTATTTGCAGAAATAGTTTGAGAAAAGGATATTTTAGAGAAAACCCAGGTACTGGGATTTTGTATGGGATCTTACAGAGGAGAAGAGACGGGAACAAACTGAATAGAGAACAACTTTACTCAGAAACCCTCCTTCCTTTCGACAATACGAAGAAACATTTTTGCTTAGCATCCATATACTTTTTTTTCTATATGTCCATTAAAATTTTGACAGCTACCCTTGGTTCCATGCAGTTGTTAAGGAGCACTTCTGTCAGCACATTCCCAGGGCTATCAATTCTTGTGTGCTGAGAGACTCAATGTGATTTACCCCCTTTCACACTCCCTTATAGCAGTGCATAGATCAAACATGCTTTCCATGCAGGTCCCCAGCCTCTGTGTCTCCTCAGGACCCCCCACAACAGACATGTATATTCAGTATGTCTCTGTCTGCAAGACTGTGGTGCTGAGAGCCCCAAATGAAAGTGATTGAACAGGGCTGTGCTGTAACCAGGACAAGGTACTGGTAGAAAGCACATCCCCAGTCAGAACTCAAAGCTGCAGTAACATTCCCTGTTACGTGCTGCAATACACCTAAGTCAAGTCTATCCCATGATTTTGAGTGTATCATGCTACATTCAAATGCCAACAGCTGATGACGTGCCCTTCCCATGGCCTCAAGGCAAATAAGTCTCATACCTCAAGATCTTATTCAGCTGAGAGGTCTGAATTCACGGTGTTTATCTGTTTGAAATCTCTTACACTTGCAAAATCTGACTAGGAAGAGCCAGCCCTAAACTGAGGTTAAAAAGAAAATCAACACTACTTCATATTTTACTTTGTGAGCTAGAGAAAAAGTTTCTATAGATCATTATCATGTCATATTGAGAAGAGCTAGAAATAGTTTTAATCATATTTCTGTTCTATTACAGGACATTTGAAAATAGTAAAAATTAGTTTCAGATGAGATCCTGGTTTCTAATCACAGTAAGGGCAGACTGGGGAAAACCCCTCTTCCTTTGTGCCTTTTCCTAAGTATCTGTGCCAAACTAGGAAAAGAATGTGCGCCTGGATGGCTCCTCTGTCTGTCAAAATATAGCAGTTCTTGTGCACCCAGGTGGCTGTTGAAATGGGATTCTTACTTAACAAAAATGCTCTCTTCTGCTCCCCACATTTCCTGGCTGAACTTTTACAAATGCTATTTTGCCCCAAAATCTTGACACAAACAATCATGAGCCCTAAAAGAGATTTTCAGACACACAATAAACCACCTCCTTTCTTCTAGGTTTTTGTAATAGGAATGACTAAAGGAGTTACAGAAGTGTCACATTCTGCCTTTCTGCAGGTAAAGTTCATTTCAGTAAACAGCCTGGCGTTCTACAGCTCTTTCCCATTAATTTTAATGACAGGTCCTCAAAAGAAAAACATTTCTTTAATTGCCTCCAATGTTGCACCAATTACAACGAAGAGGTATATCAAACTATATAATATAAGGGGATTCCAAAATGCTGAATTTTAGTACCTTCTGTTGTTAGTGATAAAGGATTCAATAGCCAGCGTAAAATTTACCTCCTTGTTGCATCAATCCTTTTTTTTTTAATCCTGTCTGATAAATGACAGGGTTTCTTCTTCATGAAGAAAAAAAAAATTCTGGGATGGATCTAATTTGGAGTCAACTCTTTTGACTCAATTTATCACCATGGCTCTCAGCATTGTCAGCACAACACTGCAAATCAGGGCTGATAAACTGCATTCCCTCTTCTGGCTGGCATACTGTGTCCTGAAAACGGAACCAAATATGTCATAAATAAGTAGTGGCTATCTGTTTACACTAAAATTTTTATTATAATTCATATGCATACAACTAAAGATGCATAATTTAGCTTAGCTCTCAGTATTTCTGCTGGGTTTTTTGTCTATGAAATATATCTGAATATGATATTTTGACATGAAGTACTGTCTTCTCCTCCTCACAGGCAGAGAATATTGTATTAAATTGTTGCCAAATCCTTTTTTACAGCAGCACTATCATGATCCCCTGTAATTTCAGCTTTGATTTTATGATATTTTTTTTCTGCATTAAGAAAGCACCTTCATTTTGAAAAAGATCCCAAAGCATTCCAAAAACTATAGTAGATTTATACACCAAAGGGGCATAAAGGGTTCAGTTCTCATGTGCAAACACCGTTCAGTGGATGAGGTGGTGAAGGAATTAGAAACTACTTGTTTGGTTTCAAAAGAAGATTGCAAAAAAGAAACAACATGGTGATTTTAGAGAGCTTTCAGTAGTAATTTGGAATCTCACATAATTATGTTTGGGACTTTACCAACGAGGATTTATATATTTTTTATGTTTCAAGAAGAATCAGAGTGAACAGCTGTCAGCAGGTTCTTATCTGAAAAGATAAGCCAAAGCTCCATATCTTCTATGAGTAGTTCTCAAACTCTACTTTGAAATTACTCAGTCGCCATAGTAACCTTCTAATGGCTAACCACGGTGGGTAAGTGTCCCACAGTACCAGAGCTTTGCCTTGATCCAGAAACTTAGACTCATTCCCAGTTGTGGAATTTTCTGGCTAAGAGGGAATTTGGTTGTTCTCTGAAATGAACATATATGTGTAAACACTAGAAAAGGGAAAGAAATAATTTAGTTACAGTACAAGCTTTTAAAGAATAGGTAGAAATCAACTGTCCAGAAAGGTATTGAGATGGGGCATTTTATTTTTTTGTTTAGAAGAATTTCTGATAGGCATTGTGGAGCCAAAAGATTTTATGGTGAAGCATATGATGTGGTTACCTGCCAAAACTGTAAATGTCCTTCTTGTCCCAGGTCACCAATAGCAGTCTACAGACTGCGAACTGGAGACTGCCAGCATGAAAAACAAATTCAATTAATTCTAGGCTTTATTTCTCAGACACCTCTCAGGAACTGTCTGACTACTAGCCTTGCAGCAAATGTCTGGGTTTTTTTCCCAAGGACGTCAGTTTCTGCTGCTTTACGGGACATGACTGGACAACACACCAAAATGTGAGCATTCTCTCTGTGGATGCACAACACTGGTCCTGCACACAGTACACACGCACTCATGGCCACACGCAACAGGTCATACATGGAGACATCACAGCCAAAGCTCCAGCATGTGCACATGTATGCAGGTTTAGGTGGAAACCACACAGCCACTGAGTGACACACGTGCACCCCATCAAGGCAGCACACGTGTGACATGCCAGTGCTCAGTTCATAATGTCCATGTAGTTGGTTCACAGTGAGAAGATGAGTGATGGAGGTAGACAATAGACTTTGAGTGTTTCACTTATTCACCGCGTAACTTTGCTGCCACATATCTTGCTTTGGTATTCCTCTCTTACTGAACTCCAGCAAATAAACACTCGAAAAGGAAAGTGTTTAAAGATTAAGCATCTTTTCTCATTCCCCTTCAATCAATGTAAAGAAACATTTCAACTACACTTTTGAGAGCCTCATCAAGCTTTTGAACAAAATCAAGCCTAGCCTTGATGGTACTTCTAAACTTAAAATGCAGAAAGAAGGACATTTGAAATTTTGCTGATCACAAAAGCATAAAAAGGGCACAAAACCTCTTAAAATTTTTATTTACAGTTCACATTTAATTCTGGTTATTACGAGAAGTTATGGATTAGTATACCCTGCTGTTATAAAATACATATTTATGAGGTTTGAATGAATAATTCACAGAACCAATGTACTGCTTTGCTACTGAAAGGATATTTGCAAGCATATAATGTTTTTTGGTATTTCTTTGTTACTTGAAATTTCTAAATCAATGCATTTGTGATTGCAATTCTTAATCTGTGGCTTGCCTGTGACTGGTTCTTATAATAGTTGATATTCTAGTTGTATTGCCTGGTAGTGATAGGTCAGATAAATCATGTGATGCTATTTCCTTCTTCTGATTTGATTGATAAATGAACCTTTCAAAAATAAATTGTCATGTGGAGGACAGAATATTCCATTTCTGTGAATGCTTGTGCATGCGACTTTGAAATCTGTTTTCCACAAACACTCGTGTCAGAGTGATTTGATCATATAAATATTTGAACAAAAGAAATATAAGCTGAGAGCAATCATGCCAAAGCAAAATATAAGCAAATATTTAGAGAAAGCCCCCCCCCACCTCTCGCCCCCTCCCTCCATACTGTCTCAGCTTGGAATAGAGAGAAGTTAAGGCATTTTTTTAATCCTTTTCTCTGTAATGAGAGTAGAAGCCAGCTTCTGTTCTGTCAGAATGATCTGCTCAATGTTTTTCAAAGAAATAAAATGTTTGCATCTTTATGTGCCTTGCTTCAGAAAAATGAATAAATTTTCCTTTATTATATTCAGGATGGGTCCAAGAGCACGACTTACCAAATGCATTCCACGTAGAGGAAAAGAGCCATTAGTAGCATTCTTTCCAAATTCATAATTCAGGTAAGACTGCAAATTACTCTTTCTTCTCACTGCTGAAACTGAAGGAAAAAAGCTTTATTGGTGATAACTGACAAACTTAACATTACTTCAATTTTCTTGCCCAAAAGATGATAAAACATGGGCAGTGAATTGAAGAATTGTTTTCTGTGTTGGAGCAGTGCTGTTCTGCAGGTCCTGCTTTGCCTTTTTTGTTTGTGGACTTTTTCCTTCCCTTGGCTGTGGCTTGTGACTCTGCTTACAGACCCTTGGAAGCTTGGATAGTCAGCTTTCCAAAGAGTGGGACATCGCCCTGAGATGGTGAATGGGTGGCCTTCAGGTGAGACACTCAGCTAGGGCTCAGGTCTTCTGGTTTCTGTACACAGCCCTGCTTTGTTTTCCTATGCTAACTGGGGCACATCACTTAGAATTTTCTTTCCTTCTGTCTCCTATCTGTGAAACAGCAATAACAATGCTTCCCTATTTTTTGTGAGGACAACCTAATGTTGATGAGGTGGTTAGATAAATGGTATAGAAGGGTCTGAAGAATGAATCCAGATAATAAATACAAACTGAACCTTTTGGATAGATGTCATTGCCTGACTCAGAGACAGCCCAGTATTGTACTGTCTGAGTGTCATACCATCAATCTCTGAGTGTCAAACTGTCAATATCACACAAAACCAGAATCTTACAGGCTGTTTTAGAGCACAGTGCGTTATTCTAGTGGTTTAGAAATATTGTTATGAAACCTCCCTTTTTATTAGCTGAAATTCTAATAAAAGCCACTTAAACACTAAGGCTTGTGCTGTAGTTATGTAACAAATGCATGTCGTACAAAACATTTCTCTCCTTTGTGCCTCTCTGTTACAAATTGTTCTTCTCTCTTTGAGTGACAAATATCCATTAGGAGCTTCCAGGAGGAAGAGTGGCCTCCCTCAGGTGACCCCGGCTTGGAGTACTGCAGAGAACTCTCTCTCTCTACAGGTGGGAGAACACACTGAAAACCTTTGCAAAGGGCAGCAGAGTGATTGTTCTCCCCAAGGCTCTGCAAATTGCTGTGGCAAGGATGAGAAAGAGACTCCTTTGGACACCCCCTGGGGACAATGCTGTTCTCTTCCACAGTCACCTAGCTAAGAAAATGAAATGGAACATGATGTGCTGGTGCTGTCACGTGAAATAGCATAAAACACCAGGCTATTTTCATGAAAACTGGCTTGAGATATATACCTGAAAGAAATGCATTTGACAGAATGAGAGCATTTAAAATGTTTTAAAAAAAGACAATGATGGTAAGAGCTTCGTATTTTATATTGGACTATGAGGGTGGCAAAATTATTAACTGATAGCAGGATGCCTTTTTCATTAGAGTCGTGAGACAATTTGCTAATGGAAAAGGATACTGCCTTCAGAATCAAGTGTATGCATGTCTTTCCTCTTATAACTGATCACTTTACATAAATACATATATATACCTATATATGATGTGCATATATGTCTGTGTATGTGAAGGTGACATGCATATTTGGTGATTAAAATGGAAATGTAGAAGCCCTGATGTAAACCAGTTTTCATCCATTTCTTCCTTGGAAAAGAACAAACATATATCTTGGATGCCAGTATAGTATATTGGTGCATTTTAGCATGTGTGTGTGTGCATGTGTATGTAGAATGTATAAAAATCATCATCCTTAGATACATTCATACATGTCTATGTGAACATACCCCAGATATTCACCTCCTAGAGCCCTTAGCCTGACTGTAACCACCCATGCATGCATGAGAAAGGATGATGGAATGTGTATGAGCTTTTTCATTTATTATATTTGTCACAATGTCAAATTATTGGCAGCTGTCCTAGTGGAGGTATGAATAAATCTGGCAGGCCTTAATCTAAAATTAGTTCTCTCTATATGTAATTGTTCTACTTTTGTTTGCAACAGTCCCAGCCACATTGAGCTTGTGCAGATACCATATAACTACCAGAATTTTTCAGGTCGCTGAACATATATTTCTTTGTTGGGGTGGACAATTAGCAGTCCATTATTTTTTCCATTTCACAGAAATGACTAGGCAAAAACTTCTATATTTGAATAAATTGAAGGATGTTTACTATATTAGCACAAAAAATGTATCACCCTCAATGAACCTTGAAATTTTGCTATTAAATTTATTGGCTTGCTTAAAACACAATGAAGGCTGTGAGGGAGGATGGCTATCAGTTCATCAGTCATACAACAGAATGATTTGTTTCAGACCCTTGGAGCGGATTACATCGTTCTTGGTCATCCATACTCCCAGGCTTATGCTTGTCATTCTTCTATATGAAAAAGATAACTTCAAATTGAAATTGTTGCTTCTTCTAGTAACTGTAGACCTTGCTGTTTTCAGACAGTTCGGAACATGAAAATTTGTTTCTTGGTCTGTATATTCTCTGCTAATCTTCAGATACTATCCCTGCTTAAAAATCATGGATCAGACTTTAAAATTATTGTATTTAAGATTGGGGGGGGGAGGTAAGATAATGAAGATTTTGTGTGTATTCATTTGCCTTTTTTTATTTCTAAGAGAAAACTTCCCATTTGAAAGAAATTCAAGCCCATCATTGGAACCATGTGCATACACCCACACTTACCTCTTTCCTAGTTGGTGCAGATTCTACAGCTAAATAGCAGTAAGGCTGCCTATGATCTTGCACAATTAAGGTCTAAATCTAACTAATTTAATTTGGCCTTGTAAGTGAATCTTAGGCAAAACTGGGGAATAAAGTAAGTACCTTTCTTAGTGCCTGTAAAACAAGAATGGATTACCTTCTATTTAGTAGTTATGTTTGTAGTCTCAGTTCCCCAAAAAGTACTTTTGAGACTCTCTGTTTCTGTAGAATGCTGCTTACCAGATACCTGACCATGGCACTTCTGCTTCTGTTTGCAAAATCTAGGTATCCTCACCACAGTTGACATGTCTAGTGTGTTGCAGACTATGGCACTTCAAATACACCTTGGTTTGTCTTTGCTCATATGATAAAGAAAAAAAATTAGTTTAGAACTTCTACTAGTATGTTTCACTGTTTCCCTTCACAGTCAATGAAGTATGCCAAAGTCATGTAAAATTGATTGGATAATTTAGGGCAAAACGAGGCAAAGAATGCTCTGCCCCAGGCAGATTTGCAAGGAAAAACCATTACAATCTAATGAATATCATTTACATACCATTACAATACTGAAAGAATAATAGAAGCAGTGTGCTTTCATTAATGGTAAGTTTTAGAGTCAATTGGAAAGGCAGATCATCTGGATTTATGGTCAGCTTGTTTTAACAAAAGGCTTGAATACAAATTAGCAAGGAAGAGTATAACTAAGAAAATTGGTGGATCATATTTGCAGATGCATTTTTTTCCATGTGTTGTCTAACTGAAAATTTTTTTGCAGAGAACACGACTCCTCTGCTATGTACTGATTTATTGTCTTGCTCAGTGTGAGCTTGACTATTATAAGCAGCTACATCAATGCATCCTTATTCTCCAAACAATGTAAGTGTGTGCCAGTTTAGTGAGATTCAGAATGTAGTTAATTGCTTTGCTGTATAGCAAGGGTTGAACCTTGTGGAAATTTTTCATTGCATTAAGGAGCTGGGCACCAAAAGGTCATATGCGTTTATGGTGCTTCCTTGCCTTAACACCAGATTTCTGCTGTTACAAATAAGAAATCATTACTGAGAGAAAGTAAACAGCTTCATTTTTCTACAATTAGAAAAAAAATAACTGTGTAGACAGGCTTAATTTGCAGGCAGGTGAATTAATAAAAGAATAATAATCAGATTTTTGTCTCTACATTTTCCATGCCCAGAAACTGAGGATTTTTTGATAGTATCTCTAGTCTGCTCATTTCTACTTCTGAACAGCTCTCATTCTAGCATTTGACACAACCTCTTCACACAACTTTAAATTCACATTTTGTATTAGGGTTTAAGGTTCAAAAGATTGTAGAATGATGGCAAATAAGAAGATTGCTATATGTCTGAAATAAATGCCACAAATTCAAAAAGGAAAAGTTACTACTTTCTAGCCAGGTAAAAGTTTTAACCTTGTTTCATTATATCTGTGCACTAACTAGAAAGTTACACTGTATGTGGTTGATTCAGAGGACCAGATTTGCACAACAATTCACATTTTCTAGTTCTGTGGTAATGTAATGATAGAGTCTGTGTTTTTCTTGCCTGTGTACAGGTGCCTTAAGATTCTTCCTCCCTTGAATTAGTGCTACTGAATGATTATTGAATGGTTTTAACTTTCGAACATTTCAAGGCAGTCTTACTTGTGAATGTGAATACAGAGAGTGACAGTTCTTTACATCAAATTGCATTTCTGCCTTTGCAGAGGCATGATACTGATGAGCTTGTCATAATTTATCTGTGCATGAGGTCTCTTCAGGCACAAACAGCTGCATACTTTTATTTCCCCCCCACTCCCCTCCCAGTGCATGGCAGTACTGTTGGTTTGGAATATTTTTTTTTATATTACTATATTTTATTTCCCCTGTGGCCCATTAAGTATATGTCATTGTGCACAACCTGCTTAGCTCGGCAGTCAGCCCAACAGCTGATGGATGGTTTGGCTAAGGCAAAACCAGGAAGGAGGATTAATTATAAGTTGAGCAAAACTAACCTGCATGCCTCACACTGTGCAGTTCATTCCATATGCTCACCCTCCAGTCGAAATTGCTGAGTGCTGATGGGTGTATGTGTGAATAGGGGACTAATTATGGGGAGGGGTGGGGGGGTACTGGAGCTGGCAGTGTTCCAGGTTCCAGTGCGAGTCCCGTGGGGAGGCCCGAGGATCAGGCCCCACCTGGAGTATTGTGTCCAGTTCTGGGCTCCCTGGTATAAGAAGGGCAGGGATCTCCTTGAGAGAGTCCAGAGAAGGGCTATGAAGATGATTAAGGGCCTGGAACAGCTCCCCTATGAGGAAAGGCTGAGTGAGCTGGGGCTGTTCAGCCTGGAGAAAAGAAGACTGAGGGGGGACCTAATTAATGTTTATCAATATCTTAAGTATGGGATGCAGGGGGAATTGGCCAACCCCTTTTCAGTCGTCTGTGGAGACAGGACAAGGGGCAATGGCTGTAAACTGGAGCACAGGAAGTTCCACACCAACATGCAGAAGAACTTTTACACAGTGAGGGTGAGGGAGCCCTGGGACAGGCTGCCCAGGGAGGTGGTGGAGTCTCCTTCTCTGGAGATATTTAAGACTCGTCTGGACGCCTGTCTGTGCAATATGAGCTAGGGAGCCTGCTTTGGCAGGGGGGTTGGACCCGATGATCTCTCGAGGTCCCTTCCAACCCCTACAATTCTGTGATTCTGTGATCTCCAGCACCACGGACAGCGCACGGAACCCTAACCCTTCCTCCGTCCCCCCCCTCCCCCCCTAACCCCTATCCCTCCAGACTGAGGCTGCCCAGTTGTGACAGCCAGGAGCTTATCCTGAAGAAGTGATTTGTTCCTCCATTACCAGCTCTAATTCACACACATTTGGAGAACTGAGGAGAAGCTCCCATCCCCCTGACTCTGGTCAAGGTTTCATGCTTGTTTTCAAAATTAAGAGGTAGGAAATTTGGAATTGAGGGATGTTTGATTTGCTATGCATGAAGTTTACATGAAGAGTCAATTTGTCAAGGTAAGACCATGCTTTTACAAGTCTGATGGCACTGAGAGCAAGGAGTGTTCATTCTAGTGACAGTAGGATTATGCTCAGCCATTGCAACGGGTCATACACTTACAACCCTAAAACAGAGGGCCGGGTTGGATGGGGCCTGGAGCATCCTGGTCTAGTGAGAGGTGTCTCTGCCCATGTCAGGGGGGTTGGAACATGCTGATCTTCAAAGTCCCTTCCAATCCAAACCAGTCTGTGATTCTGTGATTCTATGATTCTATATTGTCTGTAAACTATTCCAGACCAGAGCCCATGGTTTAACATAATGACCCTGTGGTCTCACAGCATTTTTAAAATGAGATGGGGGCATATGTTATATAGACTGCATAGCTACAGGCCATACAGGCTATCTATCCTGTTTGTTTATTTAATTCAATCCTCCTATCTCATTAACCATATCTAGTAACCATAACTAGTACCAAACCAGCTGAAACACCATTTGAAGAAGACAAACATATTTCTTATGTAAGGGCAGCTCTTCTTGGATAGCTCTAGAATCCAGGTTTCACTTCTGCATCCTCCACTTCCGCCCCTGCAGGCTTTGATGTTGCCAATAGCAGACTCTGTTCCTGGCCACTTCTAACAGGGGAAGGAGGTGGAGAAGGGGGAGGAATGCTTCCAGCACACTCTTTCCTCTCATGGCAGCAGAAGCTTCTCATTGATTTAACTGTTAAATAATTCAGTGGCAACAACCATCTGTTAAAGTCAATGTCCTGTTTCATGTCTCCCCAGGGAAAAGGCAGCAGTCCAGAAAGACACATCAAGTGCAACTTGCTGACTTTCTTACATAAAGACTACCTAACAGCTCAGATATTTAGCTTCTGCATTTTCTTTCCCTGGAGCTGGAAAAAGCTAATTCAGATTTTAGTACACCAGAGACTAATTATAAATGGGGGACAATGGCCTTCCCCTGAACCAACTTCAAGGAAAAAGAAGAACTGTAAAGATCAAAAAGGTTTGGTTCCATAAACATTCTTGAACGTTGGGAGAAAATAAAAAGAAAATGCTCATGTAGGAGATTCAGTTTCAGGGACTTTCAGGTACCTACTGCTTATGTGCACATTGGGTGTAATAATTTTTCCATATACCTACTGGCTTAGTTCTGAATCTGAGTCAAATTTAAACCACTTTGACATCTGATTCACTCTATGGCAATCAGAACAAAGCTTTTTAAAGCTAATGTGTAATTAATGATCCAATGTTTAGTAGAAAAATAGCGATATGAGTCCACACCACAAAAAAACCAAAAAAAATTACTTCTGAACTCTTTAAAACTGGTATGTGAAATAATGATTTAGTGTGTCCTTTAAGGCTGATAGCACAGACATCTATAATGTTATATGCAAAATGTATGAAGTGTCTGTGCCTCTGATATGTAAGTTACTGTTTGGTGCTTGCAGGACCATTACTCAATTACAGGATGGATCTGCGCCAGGACTCTCTTTCTGCCACTCAAAGTCTGAATAGATACTTCAGGTAATTTTCCCCTTTCTTGTGTAGGGAATTCTTCTGTGGGAAATCAATTTTGAAAGACTGGAAGAGAGCAGAAATTTTGCCTGTGTTCAAATACATTTTTCAGTAAAGAGAAGAGAGAGACAAGAAGAGTCATGTGTGAGAAATGTAATCAGAACACAAGTAAGAAAACAGTAGTACTGTTGTGATAACATTTTATAGTTTATGGTTTAGGTAATGCTGGATCATTCCATGGGTTGCTCACTAGACGGTTGGTCACAGAGTGCTTTGGTCACACATGGGGAACCACTGCTTCTTCAAATTTTCTGAGTCTCAGCAATTCCAAGTATTTCCTTCCAGGGTAGGATTCACTTCATCTGAATTAGCTTGTTTAATGGGTATCTAAACTTACCTAGTTGCTTGCCTTCTGTAGTTAATAGGGAGAGGCAACGCTTCAGAAGGCAATTTATCACATCCTAGCCCAGGTGACCAGTGTGGAGGAGCTGAGTTTCATTCAAGAGATGCCGGTCACTCTATATTGGTGACTGTTCAGACTGTATATTGGTGACTGTTTTAGACTAGGACACTGAATGTTGGAAGTAGAGCATTATGCAGGATAATCCTTTTTGTTCCCAAATCCATGATTTGCATGAAAGTCAACAGACTGAAAAGGGGATCACAAGAACTGCTGAAGCATTAAGTTTCAAATTAGTTCCTTCGGTCATTCTCATAGCTTAAATCCAGCTTTTCTCAGAGCCTCAGTGTTATGGGCATACATGATGAAATAAAGATACAAGCAAATTCATGTTGGTGCCTACTTCTTGCTTTACTGTTGTGGACTGCTCCTCCTGGAGTCTGATAGTGCCCATTCAAATTTCTGAAACATTTCTTTTGGATCTCTTCCCTCATGGCAACTCCTCTGAAAGTTGAGGTGTTATCACCTTACCTTTCATCCATCTTGCTTTGACCTTTGTCCCATAATCCAACAGTTTCTCTACTTCAAAAGGTTCATGCACTTGTTTCCTACTTTTCTCCAAAGTTCCTTTTTTTTTATCTCTTGCTACAGAATTTTTCCATTTATAGATTTCTTCATTTATATTGACTTATTTTGCAGATAAAGTTGGTGATTTTTTTGTTTGTTTGGTTTGGTTTGTTAAGTCAAGCATTCCTGTTCAATATTCCAAAAGGCCTAGCACAGCTCCACTGTCAATGATAATGATCTGTTTTCTTTTCTCTCTCTCTCTCTCTCTTTTTTTTTTTTTCCCAGTCTGGCACTGACTCACTGCATATTGAGTCCATCAATGATATGGCAATTTCATAAATCAAACATTCATGTATTATAGGTAACTGGTTTCCCCAAAACAATCCATTGTATCAGAATGAATATCTGGTGATGTTATAAATTTAAAAGAACAATTGCAGGAAAAAAAAAAAAAAGATATTATAAAGTATTGATTTAGTTACTTAGAAAGCATGAGACTTTTAGAAATGAGAAAAAGCATCTCAAAATGCTTCATATTCCCTACAATTTTGGCTTTGTCCTGGGAAATTCTCAAAATAACAATGGTGCTTGTCTTACCACTTGAAAAATGCTAAGTCATTTAATCATAACTTGTAAATACTCCTTTGGCAGACACAGGTAATTACAGTCTTTCCTAGCCTGACAGAGAAGACATTTAGTTACCTGGAATGCAGAAGATTCTAAGTAACCTTTCTGGTTATTTAACTCATTTCTAACTGCTTTCCTGAGCATGCAGAGTGCTTCAGATACCTGAAACTCTAGATGGAACAGTATCAGAAATAACTGGCTTTTTAGTGATAGTTTAGGAAAAAAATGAGTTAAGGTAAGGATTGATTGTCACAGTGTTTCTTACATAGTTACTGTTGTCAATGCAATGAGGTTAATATGGAAAGTCATGAAAACTGAGGTTTATTTTTCATGTGATTTAATGTTATAGTCTTTCAACCTATAATGAGATAAATTTGAAAGAAGTAGCTATGTAGAAACGGAGCCAAAAAGTTCCAACTTGTTTTGAATTGCTAGCTATCCCCAAAGAACTACTTACAGATTTACCTCTACTCTCTATCTGAAATATACATTTTTTTCTATTCTATGCATCAAAGTCAAAATGCTAAGAAATAATTTTGAAGCACATAAATAATCTGACTGATTCCAGTTTTGCCACAGATAATTTAACTTGGAAGGGACATCAAAGATCGTCTAGTTCCAACCCCCCTGCCATGGCCAAGGACACCCTCCACTACACCAGGTTGCCCAAAGCCCCATCCAGCCTGGCCTTGAACACTGCCAGGGAGGGGGCAGCCACAGCTTCTCTGGGCAGCCTGTGCCAGGGCCTCACCACCCTCACAGGGAAGAATTTCTTCCTAATATGTAATCTAAATCTACACTCTTTAAAACCATTACTGTTCTAAAACCATTACCTTTTGTCCTATCCCTACTTGCCCTTGTAAACAGTTCCTCTCCAGCTTTCTTACAGGTCCCCTTTAGTTACTGAGTAGCAGCTGTAGTTCTCCCTGGAGCCTTCTCTCTCAGCCTGTCTTCAGAGGAGAGGTGTTCCAGCCCTCTGATCCTCTTCATGGCCTTACTCCAGACCCAGTTCAGCAGGTGACCATTCCTTGACAATAATTCAATTAGATGAATGCAGTGAGTAATGAAATCTATCTGTCAGTCATTGGAAAGAGTTCACTTCAATTCTGCTTTTTTTCCATATTTTACATTTTAAAATGGCTTTACTTTTCTTGACAAATAAAACAGGATCCTTACATCAACTAGTTAGCTTTTGGAAAGAGTTCACTCCAGGAAGCATCCATCTAAATTCAGCAACAGAGTTACATTATAGCTTAGATGAAGGATTCTACTTTTTTTCTTTTATATAGTAAAATAAATTTTGGACTGCTGAAACCTTTTAATCAGCTGATTATACTGGTAGGATTAGTTTTCTCTTCCAGGAAAATCCAGAATAAGCATTTTGAAAAGCAGGGGTTCCATTTATACAGAATTTAATAAATCTGTATCAGAGTACTCCTGGGCACCAGAGTTGCTTGGAAACAAATGGACATGATTCATTGTTATTTATTAACACCCAAGACAGAGTTCTCTAAAAGAAGTTTAGTCAAGTATGAGAAAAAAAAAAAGCATGTGAGCCTATTTCTGTACAGGAGGTGGTAAAACATTAAATTCGTCCTTTAGAATCTACTTATCTTTAATATATGCTTTCTCCCATTGTTTCCCTGTGGAACATCTTTCTCAAATTATATTTTTGGCTGAGGTTTTTCAAAAGGCTATTTTTCTCCTCTGCCTACAAGACTCTACTTGATTTCTGTTGCCATCGGCAGTCAGGGGTAAATGAAGAAACAGAAGTGATTTAGCAATTTCAATATGATTTAAAAAACATTTAAGAAAATCCCATATTTTTGAGCTATAATTTGCTGCTTCTTTGGGCAGTTTTAGCAAAACTTCAGTTACCCTGCTTTGTATTCAAAGGGATAAGCTAAACCAGAGCATATTGGCACATAGTGGTAATTTTAAGGCAAAAAAAAATCTCATATTTCATATGTGTTGCTTTTATCAGTAGGACATGAACAGCTTCAGGATATAAACTAAGGTCAGGGGTCATCACACCTATCTTTGCTTACCTTAAAGTTTGGTACTTATGCTTGTTGTCTAGACTCCTCCTTATAGGCAAGACCTTCCTTATGATGTTTAATCCTATTTGGGATGGTAGAGTGAATAAATCCCCAGAGGTACATATGAAGGAATTTGAACTTGAATTACCAAAGTTGAAGAGGTTGTTTGCACTCTTTGTTTCTTATGACACACGTGTAATTCCCATTAATATCAGCATGAAAACAATGCACAAACCGAATATATTATTTGTTTGATTTATACAACTATTTGATTAAATCCCTGTAATTTAATACTGCCTGCCAAAATCATTAGAATTATGTATGATAAAGACAAAGTATGGATACTCTAGAAAAGCTCAGTCCTATTAAAAGTATAAATGAGAATTCAGAGAGTTTTTAATCTCAATTGTTCTCAGCAGGAAATGGTCAGCATCGCTGTTTACTCTTTTCTTGCCTTTAAAGAATGTCAAGATAAAATCTGTGGCAGCAGTTCAAAGCTGTGCCAAAATTTAAATTATTTCAAAGTCAATAAACAAATGGTAAAAGTCTTTCAAATATGAATATGCATTTCATTGGATTGTAATTATTTTTTAAAATAAGGAAATAATATTGCTCTGCCAAAGCTCTCTATTTTGTAGCTTGATCATGTGACATTTTTAAAAATCTGATATTTCTTTGAGAAATCTCTTTCATTTATATTTTTAATACCTGTAATTTTGACACTTTTAATTGCCTTCAGAGGTGAGTTAAGCTTGGCTGGCTACCAGGGTGGTTGGGATCTGTTCATCACATTTCATGTCTGCTACTCCTTCTTCCTCACAATCTTCTCCTGCTCTGGCATGGAGTCCCCCACACAGGATACTGCTCCAATGTGGGTTCTTCTCATAGACTGCAGTTCTTCAAGATCTGCTCCATCAGGGTCCGTTCCAAAGATTATAGTCCTACAGGAATGGACTGATCCAGCTTGGCTTCTCCATGGGCCACATGTGGAGACTGCTCCTACCTGGCCTCTTCTCCATGGGTTGCAGCTTCCTGCAGGGTGTATTGACCTTCTGCAGCATAGGGTCGTCCAAGGGCTGCAAGGTGGATATCTGCTCCACCATTGTCCTCCATGGGCTGCAGGGAGGCAACCTGTATCACCATAACCTTCCATGGGCTGCAGGAAATCTCTGCTTTGGCACCTGGAACACCTCATCCACACCTTCTCTGCCCTTGGTGTCTGCAGAGTTGTTTCTTTCACATTTTCTCACTCCTCCCTCTCACAGCTTCTGTTTAGCAGTTTTACCCTTTCTTAAATATGTTATCAGAGGGGTGCTGCCAGAGTCATTGGTGGGCTCAACTCTGGCCAGCGATGGGTCCACCTTGGAGATGCCTGGAACTGGTTCTGTCTGACACAGGGGCAGCTAGTCTCGTCTCCCAGAAGCCACTCCTGCAGCCCTCTCACCACTGCCAACACATGGACACACAAATTCAGCACAGTTTCCAGTATTAATGAGGCTCTTACTGCCTGGAAACTAACAACAGCAGGTGAATCTCTCTAAGCTGCCACATGGCAGTATTCTTCTGTATTAGAAAGATAAAAAGATTGATTGTGCCAGTTCTCTTATTATATACTGAAGAATATAGGAGAGGATTTGGCATCCAATTTGAGAAACTTTGAAGGTTAACGTTGCCTACTGGTTA
The DNA here is from genome assembly GCA_020800305.1 of Porphyrio hochstetteri. Lineage (NCBI taxonomy): Eukaryota > Metazoa > Chordata > Aves > Gruiformes > Rallidae > Porphyrio > Porphyrio hochstetteri. The sequence continues at coordinate 35,177,404 of CM036905.1, read as the reverse complement.
TTTTGAATGTACAAAATCATTTTAAACAGCTCTGAATGAGTATCGTAAAATGATTTATTGCCTTCTCTGTGCACAAAACCAAATATCTCTCTTTTCTCTGGAGATCATCCCATTCATTTGTGAATGTCAGAAAGTTTCACAAACAAACTTTGAAAAGGTGATAAGTGTTATTGCTCAGCAGGAAATGTTCTGGACTGCAAGTACCGAAGTACTGGTAGATATGAGCTGATGTCCATGTGTAACAACATCTTTAACTTACCCCATTTGTGGAGACTTGCTATTCAGTTGCAACAAATGTAGGAGTTCAAAATCAGTGTCACCAGCTTATAGCTACAGTATATATAAGCATGAGTTTAACAAAAAAGGCCATTTGTGTCCAGCTGATTCTAATATATTTTACAAGACAAATCTGTCCTTTATATTTTTTGTCTGAGCCTCTAAAAGAATGCACATTTTATATGCATACTGGATGACAACATTGTCAGTTAATGAACAATGTTGGTGCTGATCTCACTTAGCATCTCCTGTCTTACTCATAATTTTGGTATTCCATGTCTTCCTGCAAAGATAGCATTCACTTTCTTGCTGCAGTCTCTTATCTTAGCAATTGTGAATGCTGCAGATTAGTGATTTGCATGTAATTAAAAGTTAAGTGTCTTTGGTTGCTATAAGAATGTTTCAAGTCAAACTTACCTGGCAGTTAAAAGAACATCTTATTCTCATCTTGCATAGTTAAAAAGTATAATTTCTGCAATGATACTGCAACATGTAGCAGCCCAAAATCAACAAACAAAAATTAATAAATCAATTAAAAAAATTAGCAATTCATTATTGGGTTTATTGTGGATTTTTTCTGGCTACCTACATCCTTATCATCCCATAAAGTCCCATCTGCTAAATGCTGATGTAATGCGAAATAAATATTTACCGCTTCCTCAAAATTTTAACCTAGAAGTGATTTCTTGTAAACAGAGATGGCACATTTTGAAGTGTGATGCCCTGTAAAGTCATTGAAAGAAAGTGCCTTTGGGTTCATCACAGAATTTTTATTATCTTCCTTCTGCAGTATGCTGCATGATTCTCATGTTTGCAAATGTTTTCATTAGTAATGAAATCATCAAAGCTTCCTTTACACTTCTCATTCGTATTAAACCAAGTCTTCTGTTACATCTTAAACTCTCATTACAATTTATGATTAAATGGAACTATATAAAATTATCTTTACTCCCACTGTTTCTTGCTGTGTGAATTTTGATGTGTTATATAGTCTCATCTCCTTCTGGGAAGATTTTGCTTACTGTAGACAAGTGAGAGGTAGAAAGATCCATGAGTCAGTGCAAAACACCTATGTGCAGAGAATGAGGGTTCAGTATGGGAAAGGACAGCAGACACTGAGGTCAGTGAAGAGGAGAGGAGGAGATGGCCCAGATGCCGGAGAGAAAGATGCCCCTGCAGCCTGTGGAGAAACCCATGGTGGAGTGGGTGTCCCCCCACAGCCCATGAAGTCTGCTATGAAGGGAGGGGTGGGGGAGGTGCTTTAAGATCTGGTCACACTTCTCATTATCTGACTCTGGTGTCACTGGGTGTGCAGTGCAGGGTAATAAATTAGAGAGTTTTCTTTCCTTTATTCTGTGCTGAGTCTGTTTTGCCTGTGACGCTGACTGCAGAATGATCTCTCCCTGTCCTTATCTTGACTCCTAAGCCTCTCAGTATACATTTTCTCCCCTGTCCAGCTGAAAAGAGGAGTGATAGAGGGCTTTGGTGGGTGTCTGTATTTCATCCTTTATGGTTTATGTGCACAAAATAAACACATAGTTTTATTTGTACAAGTCATAATAAAATCTGAACTACTGAAAGGATGCCTCACCCATCTTTGATCAGATCCTGTAAACATTAAACAGGACCAATTCCAGTGATAACAATGGACTTGAGACAATCTTCATCACACAGATCTTGTAGATATGCTTATTTTAAATTACTAGAGTTCAAAATGAAGTTCATGTTTCAAACACTGGAAACTATTAAGTCAGCCATGATAATACATGTGATATAAAGTGTTGGACCATGCCATATCTGTAATTCTTACACAAGGTGCTATATAAAGAAGAATGATGAAATTGGGCTGAACTGAATAGTCAGTGAGTATGAATAAACCGCAGAAAGTACAGTATTCCTGATAAATGAGTAAAATGAGATTCAGCAGGGGAATAAATTACACCATCATTTATGTACCATAACTATGCACCTTGTTATACTCCTTTAAAAAAAAAAAAAGGGCAGGTTGTTCATGGCTTCTTTATTTTCCTCTTTCTCATTTTGTCAATGTAAGAGATTGTGCTGAAGTAACAACTTCAACATCTGAAGTTTCAACACTTTGATTTTCTCTGCTGAAAACCTTGAAAGAATTTTTGAATAATTCCTCCAGTAGAATTCCAGCAGGAAGAAATTTTTACCCCCACCTGATTCATAGTAAACTGTGTTCAAGGTCAAGAGCTGCATTAGAGAGCAGAAGATAGAGAAGATTAAAAAAACCCCTAAAAATACTTGGAGCTTTATTCCTAAAAAATGGGGCATAGAAAAGAGAAATCTGTATTTAAAGGAAAGCTAGGAAAGAGGAAATGTTCTGTTGTATCACTAACAAATACTGGGCTAGGATGTGGAGGTCACTGAAGAGTGATTTTATGGGAAAGCAGAAGCGGGTGTCTCACAGCATCAGTTAGGGCCCTTTCGGTAGAAACATGACTACAAAGAGGACTGAAGAGGAAAAGAAAAAAAAAGATATGGATAAAAATCAAATAAGCCTCTAATTTTATTTTCACCCCGTTAAACATGGAATTCAAAGTACACCTTATCATTCCTGCAAAGCAACTGCTCCCATACTCTTCTCAATACAGAAAATTTTCTATCTAGAACTGAATTATTTCTTCTGCACTGACATGACATTTCAGTTCCTCATTAAACCTTTTGTGGAGAGGTGAAGCTTCATTCCTAGATTTGGCAATTTTCCACATGATTTGTCCCACACCAACTGTGTTAAGGAAATCCCACCATTCCCCATATCCTAAAAGGTAGTACATTCACGTCTTGGTATAGAAGAAAACTCTTAAGGACCTTTCAGAAGGTTCTCTGGTTCTTCTCGGCCCAACATTTTCTATGCCATAGCTATTTTCTGTGTCTAAAGGCAATCAGTGTTTAGTCACTGGTGCTGGTATTATAGAGGGCTATTGAAGAAAATGGACAAATTGATTTGTACTTGTGAAACTACAGTTGAGGTCTTTAAAACTTCAAAACTGCTTTAAATTTAATGAAATTAAACCAGAACTGTTATGGGATATTTTATGTCCTTATGGGATTCCATTAGAAAGACATTTTTGCTGAAGGGATAGTTCAAACTGTGTATTTTCCATCTATTTTCTGATGTAAAGCTGTATGGGATATTTCCATAATCTTCAGTGACAAACAAAATACATATTCCAGGTTGATCCTCGCGTGCTGCTGTGTAAAAACCACAACATTTAATCCTTTATTATAACTTTGTCTGGCTAAACCATGTATTCAAAGATTCCCATTATATACTGAGACTCTGCCCCCCTATCACTTAAAATAAAAGAGCAAAAGATGTGTGCAATTCTGTTTCGTCATGTGGCGTCTTTGTAAATACTAATCAGGTGCTTACTTTTTTTTTCTCTGAGTTGAATAAATAAATACTTTTTTTAGATTTCAGTATTTCAGATTCAGTATTTCACTGACATTCTGCTGATATGCATAATGTGTATGCAGCTTGCATTATAATCTGTCTCTGAGCGGTAGATGTTTCATGTTAATCTGCTTCCTTAGAGTAAGAAGCCTAGCAGTGTATACTGTACATGAGGCAACAGTTTATCCTGCTGTACGTGCGAACAGCAGTTTAAAAAGTTTCCAGTGAGGATAGTTCCCATCTGCCTCAAATATTTTACCTACCTGTGTGTTCAGGAAGCAAAAGGAAAGGAATATTTTGTGCCTCTCCTGTGTCTCTACTGCTTCAGTCTTCTCAACCCCCTTTGGGCAGACAGATGGGATGGGACCATTCTTCGTCCAGTCATCCTGTAGAATAAGGCAGGACAGATTTGTGACCGAGGAGGGAGCTGTGACCTTGCTAGCACTGTGCCTGTGAATGAATTGCACTGGCAGGGAATAGGAAAATATTTGCATTCCCACCCTTAGTCTTTTATTGACAGAGGGACTGTTCACAGCTCTCAGAACTGTTCACAACATGTTGAGGCTTGCAACTCCAGATTGAAAACATTAGTTGTTTTTTGTTTTTTTTTTTACATTTAGATCTTTCCCTAAATCCTGATGGGCTCTCACTTGCATAAAAACTCCGAAGAAATTTTCAAGTATGTTTTCATGTAGATCTGGTTGCATCTTTCCACCTTGAATTCTGTGCAGCCACTCCAAGGTGAAGTCACCAGCCCTGGCAGCTTTGTAGCCAGTCGTCCGTACAGAGGTATCAAGCTGCTATTCTATACCAGCAGACCAGAAGTGCACATGGGCAAGGCACACATTGAGGCATCACCTCAGAGGATAACCCTGGCAGTCAGTGTTGCTTAGTAGGACCGTGCCATCATAGTTGCACCAGAAGACAATAGCAGTTTGTGCCGCAGAATTCAGAAGATTAACACGTGACTTGATGAGGTTTCTGTCCTGGATATTCAAATACTGGTGCTGTGAGTAAGCATTTCAGTATTTTTCTTTTGTTTCTGCTTAGTGCATATTTACAGTCATTAAAAATACTATAAATAAGTGATTTGTCTTTAAATAAAAATGAATGCTGGAGCTGAGAGCTAACATTTAGGAGCTCTGGGAAATACTGTTAGGAGTATAGCTGGGTGGAAAACACTTTTCTATCCTGTATATTTTTGATAATTTGTATTTGTTTGACCTCTCAAAAGAGTATGCAAATTATTTTTTACATTTTTTATAACTCAAAATGCTGAGAAAATACAATTTAACTTATATATTTTTCAAACACTTTGATAATTCATTTTTTTCTATTTAAAAACATTATCATAATTCACTTATTGTTATGCTCCTACCGTCTTACGTTATGAAATTCTAAATAGACATTTCTTAATGAAATTTCTGAACTGAAAGATTGTCAGTTTAAATTTTGCCCGTTTCCAAATCTTTGTTAAAAAAAGAAAAAAAAAATCTTCCCCGTGAAGAAAATTTTGGATTACTGCAGATGGAAAATGTTTCACTGAACTAAATCCCAAACTGCTTGTAACAGTAAGTCTTTGTTTTATACTCTTTAAGAACAGCAGCCCTTTGTGGGAGCTTTAAAAGTTAATATTTCAAATGGTACCAAATGTTCTTTTCTATCTTTTTTTTCTTTCACATCCAGGGTGTAGATAAACACTGTTTGCAATATCTTCTTAATCAGTATCCTCTTATCCCAGTGGATTCGACCCTTCTGTCAAGTTGGTTCCCTGCTGTAGAAAATTCTGTTTATTTGTACCATTACAATAGCCAGGAAATTAATGGAATTCAGATCTCCTATGTTCATCTTCTAAGCCTACAATACTAACTTTACCATATTCAATAAAAAGAGAAGACAACCTATTTATCCTCCCCTGAGATCTCTTTCTGGCAACCAACTTCTTATATTAATAAATAGAGCAAAATGCATTTGTTTCATGTCAGTGCTTTCATAATACACTGAGCTGAGCACATCGTGCAGCTTGCATACTGGACCTTTGGCTCCTACTTCATTCCTCGTCTGTCTTTATTGTTATCTAGTGCTGAGCTCCATAAGACAAGTGTGCCCCGTCCTCCAAAGAAAAAGAGCACTAAGGACCAAGTCTTGCTGCCAAAATGTTTTTCCCTCATGCTCCATCCTTATTTTAGATGTACAAGGTTCAGATTAAGTCTTAGCTCTGGATTGTCCCAGTGCAGGTCCAAGTGCCTGTTCACAGAGCAGGTCATTCTGATCAGGTCACGTAGAGATGTGAAGATCTATCCTGGAGCATGTATCCTGCCCTAGGGTTTTCCTATTACCAATATACATCATTTGAGCTGAAAATCAATTTGATCAAACAGGTAATAATACAGATGGAAAAGGACTGGAAGAGAGTGGCCCACTCTCATGCCTGCTTTCAATTTTGTGCAGACAAGGCCAATTTATGAGTGCAGTCAGTTCTTCAAAACATGTCCGCATCTAAAGCCCTTCAGAGTCAACATTCCTTCCTCTTTTGTAGCAGGGCCAAAGATGGGAACTTCGCTCTTCAGTCCTTAGATGCAGAAATTGATTGTCATTCTTCATAAAGCACTCCAGGTTTGATTCAGCTCCTTGGAAAGCTCCCTTGAGCTCTCACGAGGTCCCACTGAAGGTAAATAGCCCACAGGGGCTGCTGATCTGCCCTTTCCTATTAAGAAGAGGTGTGCTGGGGAGCCCACACCGACTGCTGGGTAGTGTCATGCTGAGGCTGTGTCTGAGAAGGTGATTACATTTTCAACTGGATGAAGTTTTTGGAAGGTTACCTAATGTCAAATTCAACAAACTTCAGTAATCCAGTTGTTGATCATAGTATGTCAATTTTCCAAACGTTATACCTGGCCTGTTACACAAACAAAAATCATTTTTGTTGAAAGTTGAAAAGACATTAATGATTAATACCCTAGAAAATGGGCTACCAAGAAGTTGTCATGACAAAAAGTAGCCTGCTCTTTTCTACCAGCTACTCTAGCAAGGAGGAAAGGCTGTGGTTAATTATGTGAAAAGTAATTCCTAGTGTCTCAGCATGTCTGCCTTGGCTGTCAAAATAACTACTCATTTCCGTGGCTTGAAATGGACTCTATACAGCTGTTTTACGAAAGTGCTTTGAAAGCCAGGCATTGTTGCCATGTGGGTTTACGGAACTCACATGGTAGCTTCAAAGAATTACATGAATTTGAACTACGTGAAGCCCTAACTAGAGTGAACATGATGATTTAGATAATTCCTGATGGTCTGCTATAGAAAATCAGACGTTGCATACATTATTGTACAATAAAATCATCCAGCTACTTCTATTCCTTAAGCATTTGTCTGCAACAGAGCAGTTTTCCCTTTAAGCACTGCTCTACAGTAAGGCTGACAATTTGGATGTGATTGCAATGTACAGATCTTTAATGCTGTAATTGTCCTATGGAACTTTGTGCTCCTGTAATAGGCCGGTATGATACTGGGAGTGAATGGTGACAACAGATAACCCATGGAAACTCGGTAAGCCACCTATGCTATGCTGGATGTGGCTCCTACCGAAATCAACGGCAGTGTTTCCAATTATATCAATGCGAGCAGTGTTCTGTCTGTCTGTGTGGGAATAAAATTCAGAGGCAAAGAAGAAAGGATCTGCATGAATCACATACGAATTAGCTTCTCAGTGTTTGATTTTAATAAGAGGTTGTTGGAAAAAGGGAAGAAAGGTAAGATTAGAAATTTAATTTAACCTTGGTTAAACTGGTCTTGTCAATATAATTTAATCACATGAACTTCCTTTTGTAATAAAACAATAGAAACATTAACAATTGTCCTGCCTGAGGTCTACCTTCCTTCCTCCCAGAGTGTCTGGCTCATCAGCTAGGGATTGTGGGCTTTAGTCTCCAGCTTTGTGAAAAGCTACCTGGTGCATCTGTGGTCTTTGCTGCTGCCATGTGAGTTGGACCTGTGATCTGCTTCCACTCCGTTATGATGAACACTGTTGTCTGTCTGCAGCAGCACTGCCTACAATCCTCATTACCAGAGATCTGCCTGGTCTGCCTCGTGGATGGCCTTTCCTCATTAAGATACTTCCTTTTTCTTCTCTGCTCTCTACAAGCTCTCCTCTTCTCAGACTCACAAGTACAGATACTCTCTCATGCAGTCAATTATTCTCTGTTTTCATACTTCAGTTCATATTCTCTTACTGCAGTGATCTGCTGTCTGCTCTTGACATCTACCTACCATCTGGATGGACTTTCATTTTTAATGGAGCTCCTTTCAGGAACACAGAAGAGCTTACATGTGGGACAGGACCATCGGCAAACCTATAGGCTTCCAAAGCTACGCTGAGCTGGTCTCTATATAGTCTCCCAAATTCTCACCTTGTGTTTATTTCATGTAAAATGAAATTAAAAAGTCTAAAAGATGCTACTATTAGGATTTGAGCCACATTTGTGTTTTTACAACTTTACTTTCAAAATTCCTAAAAAGCTACCTTCAAACAAAAGCTTTATGCCAAATTTTTCTAGCTCCAATTTGTGATGCTGTTTGCTTGTGCAACGTATCATGGTGGGAAGTTCAAAAATGGGACATGGCAGAAGTGTATGAATGCAGGAACCCAGAACAGATGAGATTTTCATGAGCAAGGCACAATTTATGTGTAATTTTGGTGCGTCAAAATTAAATTTATAACATACTGAATAGGCCACAAGATCAGAAACTCTTGGATTTTGCTTTCTTACTTTCCTAGATGTTTAAGTGTAGCTCTTTAGAAAGTTCTAGTGCTATCAGACATAAATATAAAGCACAAAGCAGCGGCTTATTGTTAACTTTGAAGTGCTTATAAGGTACTGTAGACTCAAGAACATACTAGATATGAAATAGGGATAATATTTTTTAAAAGACAAAGTAATAATAGGTGTAATTCTTTTCTTTTACTTCATAATAGATTCCTAAATTCTATTAAAAAATTATGTATTCTGCTTTGTAATTCAACTATTTGACTATCAAACTGAAAAAAGCAAGAAGAAAAAAAAGGACATGGAAATAGTAAATTTTTATATGGATTGTGTGAAGCCCACATTTTGAAATAATAATAATGTGACTTTAGAGCTTTTTTTGTACTTTTTAAGTAACTACAGATTAAAGTAACCTCAGAAGTCGTTAGGAATCCCTCTTACCTAATGAGTTTCCTCCTCCAGGTGATGGGAATTTATAGCATGGACAGGGCTAGGATAAGAAGGTGAAGTGAGTTGATTTGGGCACAGACAGAGGAAGAAGTGAAGAGACATGTGCCCAAATCCTCACCAAGATCTGGAAGACCTGTCAGTGTGACAATAATCTGAAGCACTTGGGTTACATCTGTGCCAGGGTCTACTTTTTGCCACAGGGAGGTCATGAGCCAGGGTACCCATGGTGAGGAGGATGTTCCCATGCCCACCAATCTATGAAGGAAATTCATGCATGAGTGACCTGCAGTCTGAGGTCCAAGTGAAGGCTGGTTCTGAGGCATTCTTCACACACACAAAACCACTCTCTCGTCCTCCCAAAATGACAAGATGTCTTCTCTCTTGCTGTCTGACAGGATGTAAGGGTGAAAAATGGAGTGACTGGAGGACAGACATGTAGAGGTAACTGTGAAGCCCAGTTTTGGGGTGGATGGGCTCTATGTGGTAGTTTGGGGGCCATGCATGAGCAGCTGGGGGGCATGCATGTGCAGTGAAGAAGGCCTGGAGACCTGAGTCTGGGTAGGCAGGGACTGCCCTCTGCCAGGGTACCCAGGACAGACGGATGCACAGGAGGCCCTTATAGTGGTGAATGAGGTGGGTGGGCTATGCAAGCACCACCACCAGGTGGGAGAGGGAGTGAGCGAAGGCACTTTTTACCAAGATGAAAGAAGAGATGATGGCATTAAGAAGCCAAGGCTGCCAAAGGTATCAAAATACCTTGGATAAACAATACATTGGAATTCAAGACAGGTCTGGTGAGAATCTGTTAAGGCCCACAACTCATCCTGAGCAAGGGTTGCAGCTGAGTGGCACTTGGCTGATTTTTGTTGCAAGGGAAAACCAGCTGAGCCCAGTGGTGTAATCTGAGATCAAAACAGGCAGACGGGCCTTACCATCATTCAGATCAGTTGCCTTTGTTCCAATATTTCGTCTGAACATGAAACACAACCAAAATTCAAAGTAGAGTCCCACAAGCCTGCGAGGCTAATCCCATGCTTTGACAACACTCAGAGCAAATCCCTCTCATGATTCATATGGCTTGCCACGCTGACTTAGTGACATGACGTGTTCAGCAGGATCCCCTCTGCTCCAAAATTAAACCTGAAACAGTAAAAAGATCATTCCTCCATCCCCTCCAAGGATCAGAGGAATTGGCTGACAGCTAAATCCCTTTGAAGCAGGAGTTGGATGCAGCCTCACTGTGGACTGGGGAAGGAAAATTGCAGTGATACAGCCATTGTATCAGTTTATGAAACAAAATATGTCTGGTTGTTATTTCTCTGCATTCAGGTCTGGTGAAAGAACGATCTGACTAAAGATCCTGCACAAAATTTAGGCCATGTTTCTGAAATACTAGGGTAAAGTCCAAGCATTCTCCACTTGGGAAGTTTCAAATTTTAAAACCTCCTTATGCTTCACTGATGCAGCACTGCCAAGTAGATGACTTGTAGAAAGAGTCTTTATCTGCATCTTTCCCCTCCTGCAAATGTGTCTAGCTGCCAGCACACACTCCTGCATTAACTTTCCTTTTCTACTTTTTGATTGTACTGAGAACATGAAATAATACAGAGCATATTCTGTTACTGACAAGTGCTTTTCAGCCTTCAATTGGCAAAGGCAAACCTGGTATTTATTTCCCATGAAAACCGCTCTTGCACAGCCAGAAACAGACTGGGAAACCATGGCATGCTTTCCATGGTTAGCTGTTTTTCTTTCAAAGTGACATAATTTTTGTTGTGATTATTGGCAGAACTGCAGTATTTCTGAAGCAGAGACCCCATAACATGAGTTATGGTGCCTGACACTTTCTCTTGTGCACTGCCCTGGATGTTTCATGTGGATCAGTTTCAGGTGATGTGTAAAGCTGGATGGCAACTGTGTGCTTTACCCACTTGGTGGGAGCAGTCATAGTTTCAAGATGATGAGGGAACTCCTGTGTGCAAGGGGAGGTTCCTGATGCCTTTAGGTACATGCTGACACTCGGGATGGTAATTTTGCATCTAGTATCTAAATTAGGATTATAATTTTGGAGTCGATAGACAAATTGGAATAAATTCTACCTGAACTTTAGGCATCAAGAAGTTACCTGACTAGCCTAATATTTCTTAAGACTCACTTTTACTAGTCCTACTTCTTCATGCATGGCATGCTAATGCAGTTTAACTGCTCAGCAACAACATCCTACCATGGCAGCTCTCATACTTCTAAGTTACTCTACATTTGTCTGGTTGTTGTTTCTCTACATTCAGGTCCTGTGAAACAAGAGTCTGATTAAAGATCCTGCACAAACTGCAATAAAAATACTCTGCCAAGAACGATCAAGCTAACATAAAAAATATCCTGAAGAGTCCCACATGCAAACTAGATAAGGCTGTTCCAATGCTTTGTAAAGAATATATTGACAGTCATTCTTAGGCCATTAATTTTCTCGGTGTGATAGCCCAGATGGCCAAGGAACCTCACTTCAGGGACCAAATGATAAAAGGCCAGCAGTTGTATCCAAAGCTTTCCTGTAATTAATTTAATATTCTTTGGTTTACACAGACTCTCCTTCAGTAAATTTGTGATAGCATGAGTGAAGTTCTTTATTCCAGTTTATGTGAACTCATTTCCTTGATTTACAGCCTTTTCTCTTTATCTCAATTGTTATTGAAACAATTCCTCCTGCCCCCTTAATATCTTGACTGTTTATTCTCTGTAAGGTTTTGCTGGGGAAATTAAAAAAAAAAAAATTCCTTTCCTCTGAGAACAGCAATAATGCGAGAGTTTGATAGGGTCTTAATGACCTAAATTGGCCAGAGTTGCTTCCTGATGAGACAGCTCTGCAACCCATTTTATCTTCAGTTTGCAGGAGCTAATTAAACTAATTTGAAGACAGAGAAGATGGTTCCAAAGTGCAAAGACAGACGTGATTGTTCCCAAAGGAGAAGAGGTAATATTCACAATGTCTTCAGCAAACTTTGGTAATATTCAGAGTTAGGCTTTGATTCAGACCCACCTAGAAATAACTAATTATTTCCAGAAAGTCTCTGCTTGAATACTGATGAAGATGTCACTTTGTAAAATGCATAATGTTTTCCATTTCATTTCTTAACAATTGATTAGCATTGTAGAAACTGTACACATGATAACAATTGAGTCGCAGAAGGGTAATTTCTTTTATTGTGTATTACCTCCTCAAATCAAATGTTCCAGTTGTGTGGGCCACGTCAGGGTAACAACAGCTCCATTTTCTGAACTCAGTATTCTTAATTTACTATAATTGGTTTACAAGTAATTGATTTCTGCCAAGAACGGACGTCAACTTCAAAAATCCTCTAGTTGTCATTGGTAGCCATTGCCTCAAAGTAGTCATTAGCTTAGTAATATTGATGCTTAGCACTTGGAGACAATGGGAATCTTTCTATTCACGTCAGTAAACTCTCCATCAGACCCTTTGTGAGTGATGAATACTGTGGATATTAAATCAACATTTTTGCATAATGCAGCTTTTACATTTCCACATAACAATGAAAAATTTCTCCTAAAAAAATACTTTGGAGGAAATTACCTCAGCACATTCAGTTACATAAAAAGGAAAGAACATTTTTGTGACCCCCATCACATACCCTCGGGAGTGTTTTTATTCAACAAGTACGTGACACTGCATGCAAAGGCAGCAAGGGATTCCTTTGCTTTCTGTGCCTGTTAGAGATCCCAGGGTCACTAAAGCACTAACTTAATACCCATTTATTTTGTACTCCTGTGCACAGCACACAGTAAACTTACATGCTGAGTAGGTGGGCAGGTGGCATTTTAAATTCACCCCAAGCAGTCTTCCATGACTGACACAAAGTGTTGTGATTAGACTCTGCATAAGAAAGCATGTATGTCACCCTGAGCACCTGTGTAGTTATAAAACAAGCAGCCACTATTTTTGCAGGGTCATTCCCCTCCCCAGAGGTTTGGACAACTCGTGTTTTAATGTATTTGCAGGGAAGCCACTGTAAAAGCTGTCACATGAGAGTATCACAGTGTCAGTTTGAAACAAAAAGATCAGGGCACTGTCTTGAGATATTATCAGGAACCAAAAAATGGGGAACCAGTCAAGAGCATAGTACAACATAGACAGTGTCCCAAATTCTAGGGTCAGGGTGCTAGCAGAAGCACATTCTTGTAGATATCTACTGCGTAGTTAGGGCTGAACCACACCATGAATTTTCTAGATAAGTATTTATTTTCAGTTACACTCAGAAAGAAAAACAGACCCCAGAAGTAATCTTCCTGCAAGACACTTGCTAATAAAGCAAGACACCTTGTCCAGCAGAGGAAGAGCTTCTGAATCCTCTATGAGCTTGACACACTAAAAGAGAAACATAACATCCTTGCCCCATCACAGGTTCAGATGTCTGTTTTCCTATCACTCAGGTCTATTTCTGACGTGTCCCCATTCTATAAACTTGTCCCAAATTTGTGAGCAGGGTGTTTATTGGCAGCTGCCAGATTCAAAAGAAAAAATACCAACATAGAAAGGAATAAAACCCTAACAGCAGAAAGGTGAAGTGAGAAAATGACAGCTCATCAGCACGGAGGATCCAATCTAGGGGCAAGGGCCAGCTCTTTCCTTCCTGACTGGCACCTTCTGACCAGCAAAACCTCATCATGTGGTGATCACACTAAAGCTTAGACTTGTAGCATTTGGGAGTGAGAGCCAACAGCTGCTCTAAACTATAAATTTGTGCGTATCTTACTTGCAGAGTCCTTTAGAGTTCTCTAGCTGGCTCCTTCAGGCTCCTTGGAGACTGAGCAAAGTGAACCAAAAGAGGGTTTTAGGGAAACCTTGAGAGAAGTCCACCAAAGCTAGTTGACCACTAGGAAGAGGAGACAAACATTTTTGGAAGAATAGGTTGCTTCAGGCTTCTGCCATTACTCCTTGCCTCTTCTTTATCATGACTCACCCCTTTTCATTGATTGCCACTCAGAAATGCTTGGCTCAAACTTTTTCTCACCCCTGAAGTCCATAAGAAGGAGTTAAGCTATGACAGTCAGTAAGTTAGGTTGGAGAATTAGAACTTCTTGTGACTGTAATTCAGGTGTAAAAATATTCCTGGCCAAGTGGCGGGTATGAGTCTGCTACTTTGACTGGGTCTGTAGAGGGTTTAGTCTCCTGCTGATCATTCAGCTTGTCCTTACCAAGGAGACATCTGGCAGTATGAGCTTGATGGAGAACAAAAATCCTTACGTACAAAGATGTGACAAAATGGGTATCAGAAGCACAGAGCCACTAAAAGCTTTCTCTTCAGGAGTACCACTAGGTACCTGCACAGCACTAATGCAGATGAAAAGCCAAAATCTGAAACCAAAGTCACTTTGTTTGCTAGATATAGAAAACACTCATAGCTTTTAATAATAATTTTTTAATACCATTAAGAAAATGAAAGGCACATCCAGTAAGACTCTTGATAGTTATTTATGTTTTCTGTTCCAATTATATGAATCAAAATGCATGAGATGTCAAAGAAATATGTTTGGAAGGCCTTTTGAACTAAATATTCCTAGCAATGGGAGATCGTTGATTATATTTACACAGCTCAGCTAGGTCTTATTAGAGGTTGGTTTTTTTTTTTATTACAAGTACTTAGTCATATGCCATTTTTGTGAATCTCTGCTATGTCCTGAACATTTCATGACTTCCACTAGCTGACGAGCTTCTGAGTTTTCAGGCTTATTATTTATAAAGCCTTGTGAGGTTGCAAATGACATTCAGTGGCAATTAGAAGAAAGTTCATGTATCAAAAATTATGACTAATGGAGACAAATTAGACATTATGTAGGGCTTTAAAATTAAAGCTCTCCAGTATTAGTCTAATCAATATTGTTTATAGAAAAATTACTTGCATATTACAAAACCCCCAACTTACAATAAAAGACATTTTCCTGGGGCAAATGAGCTGTATTTCAATAGGCAAAATAATTGTATATAGAATATGCCAGTGAAACAGGGCTTTCACCATGGAAGAATAATTCAAGAACAAACAATTTTCACAAAACTCCCACTAACAGCAGTGGTTCATTATAATCAGTAAGTCAAACATTTACTTAGCATCACTGATGCTGACAATTAGTCTTTTGTCTTTTTTGCATCTGGTGCTTTTAGCAAGATTCATTTAATCAAGGAGTTTATCAAGATACTAATTTATTTACTGATACCCTCTTGGTCTATTTTGCAACTTGTATTCATGATCAGAAGATCCAAATTCTTTACTTTTTAAGAGACTCTAATGATGACTGCATGATTTAAATAAGTATGTACATGGGTACACTAACTACATACATAAATAAAAATTAAATGTGTGCTTATACACACTTTAAAACAAGTGACACTAGGAGTATATACCAGGATGTGATTTTTAATTATTTTTGTCACAGATCATAACAAAACTCAATAAAGATCTCCAGGAACAAAACAAGGTATATCTTGATTAAGGAGCAGATGTTGTTCTCCTTCATTAATCTGGAAAATCGCATGACTACGGGTGACAGACTTAGGCTCATTACCAGTGCTAGTGTTGTGAAAGTATTTTTTTTCAATCAGTGGCAGAACAAAAGAAAGAAAAACTCTTCACCATAAAGATATTTCTTCTCTTTTTCCTATTAAATAATCTTGTGTCTTCTACCTGCCTCCTGGAAAGTAATGATCAGGTTGAAAACAAATTGTCCATGGTAGAAGAGTTGAAATATCTTTTTATTTCTTTCACAATTTTATTTAATTAAAGTAAATGAAGAATGTTTTTTAAATTCAGCATAAAATATTGAATAAATTTTTTTTACTTTAAAAAAAACACCTTTTTTTTCTTCCTCATTAGTAAAACTCAATTCCCTGAAATTCTGATGTAAACTATATAGCACCAAGAAAGCTGTTTATTGTCAGTTCATAATGTGCAACACTTTTCAGAACAGCTAATTCTCACATCTTCCTAGCAGTCTCCCTTCAGAACAGCACACATAGTAAGTGCATAGACACATTTTCTGCAGTTAGTCAAAGTGCTTACAGCAGATGCCCAATAGTAGTTATAACCCGGACATGTCAAACTGTTACCTTTGAATTTATATAGAACTTCACACAAATAACCACCTATCATGATCAATAGTTCTGTGGTTTCCTTTATAAGAAAGCAGTTTAGGTAATTCAAGAAACTCGAGTGAAAATAAGCTTCCTTTAAAAGAAACACATTTGTAAGCCACAAAAGAAATAGGAATTGAAATGGTGCAATATGACTGATGCAGCTTTTGCTAGCAACTGGAATTATGGATTGTGATAGGAAATTAAAATAGAGGAACAAACAACTTCTGAATGAGCCAGGCCTCTTCAAGTCCTAACAGTCCTAAGACAGAAATAAGTTTCCCACATACCCTCCATTCTTAGTTTGCTGAGTGATTCTTACGCACATTAGGCAGGAGAGGTGACTTTTATTTTGTCAAGAGATAAGAATTTCTCACTAACGTGAGAAAAGCTCATGGTCTGTCCTGTTGCTTGGGTCAGTAGGACTCCATCTATAAAACTACTTTAGCAAACTAGCAGCAAGGAGTGGGAGCTGTTGGATAGCAAGCATGGCTCCTGGCATGGTTCTGGTGCAGACGCGGTAACTTTACGTTGTCCCAGTGAATAGAGCTGACAGTGGCAGTCTGCATGCAGCCAGGTTACTGGGGAGAGAAAGGGAATTGAGCTGTCAAGTTCCAGCATCATCTGGCTGCACTGCAGAGAAGATTCTCCAGCCTATGTTATTTAGTAACATAGCTGTAACTTCCACCTCCGGCATGTACCTGGAGTTTTAAACCAATAGGCTCCCATTCAGGCTTCTGAACCCTACTCAATATAGAGAGATTTTTTTCCCCATACTTCACTACCCCTCAGGCATAGCAAAGTGAGTTTTGTTTTACTTTCGCCTGAAGAGGTGTCTGGTTCTCAAAGGAGAAAGCAAAATTTGTAAAGGCAAAGAAAATCCGACTTTGGAAATGTTGTGGTTGATTGCCCTCCCTGGATGTGCAAGAAGGTAGAAGGAAGGTAGATTGTTTTCCCTTAGAGTGATACAAGTCCCTAATGGGAGCTCTAACAGCAGCCGTATTATTGTGTACCCAGTTCCTATAATAGCTGCTATTTTGAAGGATCCAGAGAGCAAAACAGAGCTTAGCCTTGTCTTGTTTTTCTTTTTTTTATTGTGTACTTTTCTTAAAAAACCCCAAAAAACCAAAAAAACCCCACAAAAAACACAACAACCAAAACAAAAAAATCGTGTTAGCATTGCACTGACTTGCAGATGTCCATGTGAGGGCAAGCCTTCGTTGCTGACTAAGAGCTTGCTCTTTCAAAACAGTTATGTAGCCATTGCATTTTTGGGTCTGTAAGTCTGTCTTTAGCATTTCATGGCATTCTTTCTTCAGGCATATTTCTTGTGTCAAAGAGGAAATGCCTTATGTATCTTGTGGCTATGTAAATGTGTCCCATTTCTTAATCATGTTTAGACTAGACACATATTCATACGTTAAAAATGTAATTCCCCCACATTGGCATAAACAAATGTAAGAAATGTATTCAGGGTGTTATAATGAGATATTCTTATCAAGCTAATTCTCTAAAGAAGCTAATAGATGTTACATGAGACAGAACAGGGTGTATGAAATGACTCATTTTCAGAGTTTCAAGGTTTAAAAAATGATATTCCTTGGGTATCCACAGGCTTCACGAATAAGGACAAATAAATTGTAAAATATCAAAGTTTCAGAAAAGTGCCTCTATTAATTTGAAGATTTCAGTGAAGTGTAATGAATTTGCTTTCTTCACAGCAAATACAATTTTAAAATTGTAACCTGACAGATGCCCTTATAAAAGCTAGAGGAAGATTTAAAAATCACATTGTTAAATAATGTCTAATGTATCTTAAATTGGATGAAAGCAATAGCACAACATTTACAGTTTTTGAGGTAATGACAGCTTATTAGGAAAAAAACCCGCCATTCTCTTTATCACATCTTCACTTGCTCCGAAAGTGCTAAGGAGCTTGTTTAATACTGACACAAAGCAGTAAAAATAAATCACAGCAGAAAAGATGAACATATATTTGGCTGGGGAGGGCTGAGATTTTGAATGAAAACATGCATCTTGCAGAGCTGATACCTATAGTGGGAGTAGAAGAATGAATAATCACAATTTTAGGCAAAAAGTTTTCCATTAGATCCATGCTTCTTTATGGCATGACATACAGAATAGATGCAGTCCAGCCTGCATGCTGATTTAACTCTCTGTAAGAGTAACTAGCAAGTTCCACAGGGGTGATGGAGAGCTTCCTACTCCTCTGTTGTGATCGGTTCCTGCATGGTGTTAGGCATGTCCTATCAGATGGGAAATAACTAAGGATCTCATTCTAAACTGCCTTTTTATTTCTTTTTTCCTTCTGCAATGTGGCTGTGGGTGGTGATTTGCACACACACAAGGAGATTAAAACGAGATGGCTACATACTGTGCCTGTTTATTCACCATCCCCTCTCACGGTCATGCCACCCCCTCTGTGGCAACAAATGAACCATGTGTGTAGCTCCTGACTGTCAGCCCACACAACTAAACCAAAGCTTCTTCTAGGCTGTATGAACATGCTGTCCTGTAGGCTGGCTGGATTCAGGAGCTGCCTTGAGTATGATGAAATGCTTCTGCTGTAAAACAACTTAGTTTAATAGCTCCTGGACAGATTCGGACCTCCCATCACTACCTGAAGGCCTTCAGAAATAAGTTCTCCATCCTATCTTTATCAATAGTCACAAAGGTGTCAGAAATGTTGTCTGAATTTGTTTGAACTGAATGTTTCGTAGTTTGACAGGTCTGGTGATCTGGCTGGAAGAAGTTTGGCATAGCATATAAAGATTTCTGGTCTCATTCCTCACACTTTACAGGAGTGGTATCCAAATATATTTTCTGCTGGCACAGCTATACGTTACTTGAGAGAAAACCTGTTCCCCCAAGACCATTAAAAATCCCGAGGTGTGGGGAATAACACAGGAATGACATTTACTCCTTCGGTAACATGTTAAAGGAATAGCAGTAGGAGGGATGAAAATAGCTTTAACAAAGTCAAAGCAATGTCTGTGACATTGCTGAGATGTTTTTGGCCAAAGCTGCAGGTTCTCCATGTAGAGAACATACTGATTTTTTGAAAAAACTTGTAGATAGTTTAAGGAATTATATAACAAGATTTCAGTTTTCACAGCACACTGTTTCAGAATCATTTCTGTAAGGTTCCTTTCACAATTTATTTTTGCAAGAATTAATTTCGCCATGAAAATATTATACAGAGGAGGTGTCTCTCTGATATGCTTTGGGAGCTGTTTATTCCACTGTGCAATGTGAAAATTGCTCATGAAGTGATCTAGAGATCATCACACATAAAAGCAATGCAATAATACTTAAAATAGGTAAACTCTATGTCATTGGTGAAGGAAAAGAACTGAGAATTGGATTTGGAGGCAAACATGAGCCTGTTCTCTTGTTTGTGATCTGGTTTATTTTTATAACATTTATTGTTTGATCTGTGTCTGTTGCTCCAAATTATTTTAATTAAGCAGAGATGTTCTGCCAGAAAGCAGAGGGTCCTCAGCATTCCTCACAAACACTAGACTTAAAATAATTGAGGATAGCATGAGGATACCAGGATGTTTTTTAAAAATACTCTTATGAACGATCTTGCCTTAGTGAGATTTTTTTTGATCATTGCTATGTTATAGCACCAACCATATGGAGAAATCTTAGTGAGACATTTGCTTTTGTGAACAGGACTTGAGCAAATGTACTCAATGGTCACATCTGGTCAGGGTGTAGTGGAACATCTGGCTTGAGAAATGCTCTAGTGAGGTTGGGAACTATGCAAAAA
Source organism: Porphyrio hochstetteri (assembly GCA_020800305.1). Taxonomy (NCBI): domain Eukaryota; kingdom Metazoa; phylum Chordata; class Aves; order Gruiformes; family Rallidae; genus Porphyrio; species Porphyrio hochstetteri. Next base: position 35,157,557 of record CM036905.1, on the reverse strand, counting down.
TGCACCTTATATTTTTATTCAGTAAGCTCTGTAATGAAAGGAGTTGGCACATTAAATCTCTAGACTACTCCCTCTTTTCTCTGAGGAAATTCAGTCTCCATATCTCAGCTGATCACTAAATAATACTTTAGTCAGTCACCCTGACCAACCAGGCTCTTAGTCTCTTTAGTTAACTGCATCTCATTTCAAATAGACTAATTGAAGCTTTATTAAATGAAAGGAAGAGAGAACAGTTAGACAATAACTACAACGCTGGCCTGAAGTATGAAAGATGAGTTTCATCCCTGCCTCCCAGGCCAAAGGAAAGATTTTAACTTCTCTGCTCCTTATTAAGTTGCTCTAACCATTAAAAGATTGTGGCTAGTGGGAAAACTGCCATAGGCCTCTGGGTCTTAAAGAGGCTCAGGGTGATGAACCCAAACCTTTGAAAGGACAAGAGAGGTTCTTGGTCTTTTCTGTGGCTCAGGTGGGTCCCTATCAACCCTGCTTGTCCCACCCATCCTTTTGTAGGCACTGCACAAGAAGCCCTGACTAGAAATAGGCTGTAGGTTTTTTCTGAGGCTAGCACAGATCCCAGTAAAGTGGGTTTTTTCCTGGGTTCGTTCATAGCACCCATATGTTGTTTAGTTGATACAGAAAACATGCCTTTTTAGCATTATTTTCAAGAAGGGATGCTGAAGACAAAACTGTTTTATGGATAGGCAAAACTAGGGTTGTGAGAAACGTGCCTGCAGTGTGCAGGTTTTGCACCTCAGTTTCCAAAAGGATAAGGAGTTTGCCAAGGAGTAACAGAGCTATGTAAACACAACTCTGGCTTTTGCAGTGCTCCCAAGGAAGAAAGAAGCCAAACAAGTCAAGGATGATAATGGATTACTTGTAGAAACTTACAATTCCATTTTTCAAGAGCATGGCCAGCAGGTCAAAAGAGGTTATCCTCCCCCTCTACTCTGCCCTGGTGAGGCCATATCTGGAGTGCTGTGTCCAGTTCTGGGCTTGCCAGTTCAAGAAAGACAGGGAAATGCTAGAGGCAGTCCAGCAAAGGGTTAAAAAGACAATGAGGGGACTGGAGCATCTCTTGTATGAGGAAAGGTTGAGATCTGGGTCTGCTTAGCCTGATGAAGAGAAGATGGGGAGGGGATGTGATTATCTGATCAACACTTATAAATAAAGGGTGAATGTCAAGAGGATGAGGACAGACTCTTTTCAGTGGTGTCTAGGGATAGGACAAGGGGCAGTGGGCACAAACTGGAACATAGGAAGTTCCATCTCAACATGAGGAAAAACTTGTTCATCCTGAGGGTGACAGAGCACTGGCACAGGCTGCCCAGAGAGGTTGTGGAATCTCCTTCTCTGGAGATACTCAAAACCCACCTGGACATGATCCTGTGCAACCTCCTGTAAGTGATACTGCTTTAGCAGCTGAGTTGGACTAGTTGATCTCCAGAGGTCCCTTCAAACCTCTACCAGTCTATGACTCTGTATTACAGGGCCAGGAAAGAGAAATCAAATTTGTTGTATATGGAATATCTCATGAGGTGATGGAAAAAAAACAGTGGTCCTGGGCCACACAGCTGTAACCTCAGTGGCTTTGGGTCTCTGGAGTGAGGTGCAACCTTGGAAGAGAACTGTGACAACGCAGCTCCAGCCAGGTGTGATGATGGACATAACTATGTAATGGTGTACAATGCAGAGATACTTGAGACAACACTCAGGCTTCCTGAGAGAAAGTTAACAGCTGCCTCTGGCTGCCTGGGCCGCAGTGCCATACTTTCATTGCTTCAGAAGTCACAGTAGGACTTTTGGGTTGTGCTGCACTCTTCTACCTAGTGACTGGCCTCATTAGGAGGGTCATCAATTTCCCCCAATACTTTTAAAGAAAATGGGTAAAACTAAGCTTGAATTTATATTGTTTACGACAAGTAAATAGAGACTGGAAAACCAATTCCTGCAGCAGTAAGTGGAAGTCCTCTGATTTTTCGTATTCACTTTGTGGACTGAATTTCACCCACAACTGTACATGCATTTTTAGAGCAGGGACAAGTAATAATGAGGAAGGGGAGGAAGAGGCTGGAGGCTTTCACTACCAGTGCAGCTCAGAACCATTCTCCTCTCTCCACAACGTGATGCAGGCAGAGCATGCATTTTAACTAGGAGAGGGCTGTATTCTTGGCTCAGTAAACTCATCTCTGATTTTCTTTTTAATGCAGACTGCAGTGTATGCCTAAGAGATTAATCAAAAAGATGAAGTAGTTTTAGTAACCATTCAGGAAATGCTACATTAATAATTGATTTTAATTTACATTACAAAAAGAAATTATCTGAGAGGCCTGACTTCAGGCACTCAGTTAGAATTCCATATATTTGTTGCTAAGTCTAATAAAAAGATAGAAATTGCTTCTTTTGTTTTGCTGCTGTCCCACACTAATCTATATATTCAAGGCAGTACCTGGGTGATATACTTAATGCTTTATGTTTAAGTCAATATTTTTAGTTCTACTTAGCTTTTGAAATCAAATATTCAGAGACTTGACCTGTTCTTCTCAGCAAAATGTCTGCTTCAGATGCCTCTATTAAAATATTAAAGCAAATTTAAGATTTTGCAATAACTATGACTTTAGTCTGCACTTTTGCTTCTGATTAAAACCAGTAAATCTGTAAGAAAAATCAAAATTCTATACTTTCAGAATCACCATAAAGCAGCAACACTTCATACCTCAATATTGTTTTCCAGTAATTCAATTTTAAAACAGGAAGGAGAGCTGTTTTTAATGACAACAATCCAATAAAGAGCTTATGATAGTGTCCTGTTCTTAAGAGTTTATTAATAGTAGCTTCTCATATTAAATCACCACGGGTTTTATTTGAAATTAAGTTTTCCATTAAGGTTGTCCATCCTGTATTCCACTGAAATGAGGCAAAGTGGGGAAAAAAAACCAACCCATAATGTGTCCACAGTAGCCATAGTCGGTGAGATTTGATGTAATGTTTTCAACAGAACTTGATGCCATCCGCAAGCTTTAAACAGCTTCTCCTACCATGTCTATGAGAGGAAGGATGCTAGGAGGGATTAAACACGTTACTTCTCCTGCTGCCTTGTTTTGTATTCATAGTAATTGTTGTTGCTACGTATTTATTAATTCCTTTACCTACCAATTTTCTGTGACTCTCTGGGGAGCTGTTTCAAAGCCAGAGGGGTAGGTGTGGAGAAATACCTTCCAGAAACTTGACAAGATGTTTCTAGTTCATAGCTTGAAGAAACAAACACTGTGAAATGGGCTGTGAAAATGCCTCCCATAAAAGGGGAGTAAGCATTCTAACATATCCTTACACAACTGATAAGGTGGAGGTAACTGTCAGTCATCCTAATACATACCCAAAGTTTTTCCTCACATCTGTTCCCAGAAACAACATCCACAATTGTGAGATTTTTATGTGCAGGAGACTGTCACTCAGAAGCAGGGGACAGGAATTACCTCTGAATTGTTATTAAACTTGTGAGGTTCAGGCATGCACCCCTCTGCCATTAGGTGTGGAAACAGACACCAGGGCTCTCTGTCTCCCAGAAACCACCTCTCTCAAGGAAAGTTTTGAGCATTACAGTAAGAATTCAGGTTTCATGTTGCCTTCTTTCTCTCTTGGCTTCCATGAATCATAAAATCATAGAAAAAAACCCATAGATAAATCAGGTTGTAAAGGAGCTCTGAAGGTCTCAAAGCCAGGCCAGCTTTTAAGCTAGGTCAGAATCCTTATGGATATGTATGGAGCTTTCATAACCCCTGTGGGGAACTAACTGCCTTTGGTCTTGTGCTGGTTTTGGTGGGGAAAGAGTCCATTTTCTTCACAGTAGCTAGCATGGGGCTTTGGTTTGGAATTGTGCTATAATTGGTGTTGGTAACACAGGGATATTTTCGTCTGAGCAGTGCTTGCACAGAGGCAAGGCCTTTTCTGCTCCTCACCCCACCCCACCAGTGATGGGGCTGGGGGTGCAAAAGGAGTTGGGAGGGTACACAGCTGGGACAGCTGACCCAAACTGACCAAAGGGATATTTCATACCATATGCATCATGCTCAGAATATAAGGGGCTGAGGGAAGAATGCAGAAGGGGGAATGTTTGAAGTGATAGTGTTTGTCTTCCCAAGTCGCCATTGCACATGTTTAAGCCCTGCTTTCCTGGGGGTGGCTGAGCACCTGCCTGCCCATGGGAAGCTGGGTTTGCTTGTGTGCAGCTTTTGCTTTACCTATTGAACTGTCTTTATTTCAACCCGCGAGTTTCCTCACTTTTACTCTTCAGACTCTCTCTCCTACCCCCCCATGAGGGGAGTAAGTGAGCAGCTGTGTGATGCTTAGCTGCCAGCTGGGGTTAAACCACAACAGGTGCTTAACCGTCTTTGTTGTGAACATGTTTTCCAATACATACAGTTGAAATTTCTCTTGTTACAACTTGTGTCTGTTGCCTCTTACTCTGTTAGGGAAGAGTGTGCAGCTGTGAGAGGTGTATGGCTCTACCTTTTCTACAACTACCTTTTAGGCAGCTGAATGCAGAAATTAGGTGTCCCCAAAGCCACTGGTCTTCCAGGCTGAACCAGCCCACGTCCCTCAGCCTCTTCTCACAGGTCAAGTACTTCTGCCCCAACCAGCCTTTCGAACTTGCTCCACATTGTTTATGTTTCTTGTGCTTTACAACCCATAAATGAACCTAGTAGGACAAGGCCACGCTGAACCCTTCCAGGTTCAACTTGTCCATCAGGACAACAATTCACAGGTCCTTTTCTGCAAAGTGCTTTCTAGCTAGCCAATGCAGCATCTGTGCTGCTGCACAGGCCTACTCCATTCCAGGGGCTTTATGGAAACCTCACGGTTGCTGAACACCGTGAGGATCCTGCCAGTCCATTCTTCTAGCCTGTCTTTTCAAGTAGCAGCTTTGCCCTTCAGTGTGCCGACAGCGATCCCCACTGCATGCTATCTACTATTTGGTTGATTGTGAATTACACCATATTATGCGGGTGAAGACACTGAATAATATCGGCCCCAGTATCAGCCACTGAGGAACACCAGTCATTACCAGAAACCTGGTAGACTTCAAGTGATCAATCACTACTTTTGAAACCTGAAGGCTCATCCAATTATTCACCTATCTTGCAGCCTCCCCATCCTGTATACACCTCCTGAGTCTGCCTACAAGGGATTCTGTATCTTTACACTTAAGGGAGCCTAGTTTCAAGAGGAGGAATGGAAAATGCTTTCTTCCTCCGTTAGTTTCTCCTGTTCCTTTCTGTAGGCTTATATAAAAGGTGAGAGGTAACATAGATTTTTGCTGTAATTTTTGAATGAAAGACTGGAATTCTATGCTGTTGCTCTGAATCTAGGGAGGTCTATGTATGCATACTGTAGTAAAGACATCTGCTCACTGTGCTATATTTGAGCTGGCATTGAGGCTCTCCCACACATTGAAGGTGGCATTGATGCCAAGGCATTTTCTCCCTCTGATAATTTATGTCTGTTCGTGATTTCCTACTGTGCCTAAAACATATTGGGCAACACATAATTTTGTTCCCAGCACACTGTTGGTTTTCCATCAACCCTCTTCCTTCTCTGTTGTCAGAAGTAAATGTGGGAATCTACCCCGGGAACATGGATTTTGTGCTACAAAAGGAGTGGAGACCTCAGTGATTTCCCTAAGAAAATTATTTTAACAGTCTCTCCAGCATAAGATCACCACAACTTGGTAGTTTGGGATTTGACCATCCGGATTGAGATATGCCTGGAAGCTGCTGTATGTTCCTTCTCCCCCAGTCTGGGGTTTATTTCCACAGGAGGAAGAAGATGTGATGGGAAGAAAAGAGAGTGTGATACAGACCCAATCCAGAAAGCCAGCATGCACATCAAGATTGACTGCTGCAGGTACTGCTAGCACTGAGCAAGGGGATGTTCTGCAGATACCATCATGTTTTGTTTTCCATCACCAGACTCAGTTTTAGCACAGGACTTTATACAGGATACATGGCCTGTGTTCTGGAGACTGCTGCTGTAGCAATCAATCCAGTATTTATACAGTTATGAACTAGTTATGAAACTTGTTCTCAGCAGCTGGAGAAAGATCAAGTTTTGTAACTTTGTATTCTACCATGTCTGTCCACATCTTTTCAAAATAGACAATGATCTGTGCCCTGCAAGTGCTTCAGGTAATTGGCAGTCCCACCTTCTTGTAAATCTCAACCATAATGGACAATTTTCCCATGCAGACAGTGTTTTCTGTGTTATTTATTAGATGAGTACATACCAGTTTGTGTCCTGTCTGGGCAGCAAGAGATGAGGAACTTCTTAAACAGTTATTAAAAAGTGTAGAAAGAGGCACATTTGCACATTTCAAGCTGCACTTCCTTGAAGACAGCACCACCTAACACTTCGCTCGCTTGAGATTCTCGTCTCTGTCTGGGATTTACAATCACCAGTTTCCTGCTAATGCTTAGTGCCTTTAAAACACCTTCACAGGGCTTCTTTCTCTTTCTAAAAAGATGTCAGGGCAGGACATCTTCTGCTGACACAGTAAATAAGCTAATAGTCAGGGCAAACATACCTTGAACAGTATAAAGCCAAAACCAGGTTTTCCATCTACCTGAGTTTACACTTTCTGCTGCACCCCACCAGACTGTACAGTAATTTTCAGATGGCAAGAGGAGAAAGGTGGCTCCAACAGTATTTCCCATTGAAGGTGCTGTCTTTTGTTTACAAAAAATTTAAAAGAAATTTCTTTTACCAAATAGAAGAAGAAATTTGTGGCATTTCAATTCCTATTTTAAGATAAACCAGGAATTTTATTGTAAAACATGACCTCTAATTAGGTGGTGCAAAGTAGAATTTTCAGAGGGACTTAGGACCCACTGTCCCAGGATGTACAAAGGCTCTGGAGAAAGGAACTTGAATCAGGATTTCCCATTTCGATGCTCATCCACTGTGATCTTCAAAAAATCTCTGCCCATCATTGTTTTATGTAGAGGAGCCAACATCACTGATGACTGTTTGTTTCCTCTACCACCGAGAACATATATATATCTCACACCCTTCAAATCACCAACGTGCTGCTGCACTTGCTGAAGGTAGATTGCAATCATTTCAATAATTAAATGACAGAATTATTAAACAACTTGAGAAATTCCAGGAGGAATAGTGGAATTTTAATGCTTTAGGGTAAAAAACCCTCTTAAGAAAGAATATAAAATAGCAATAGTTGTACTCACAAGTGCAAGCTGTACAAGTCAAGATGGCTGAGTGTACAGCAGTTTGAAAAGGAAAAACCCAGGTTTTGATTCTATCCTAATTTACTTTCAAAGCTTGGGCTTTTGGACACGCTGCACTGTGCTCAGCCTGATTTACTTTTATTTTGTTGCTGCTTTCATCATGTCAGTTTTTCTGTGGCACATTTTACTTCTTTTTTTTTTTAAAATAATACTTTTTATATATTTCTTGTTCTGAAAGATGACCTAGAAAAAAAATTACAGGCTACAAATGTAATCATAAGGTTGGCAGTCAGGTTATTCTGCCGAGATATTCCTCCCCGTGTGCTTCGTTTCTAAATCAGGTTTAATGCTGGCTTTTGCAGCACAGCCAACCATTCAAACTATTGTACTATTTGGTGTGACCACACACTCTATTAACCTCATCTTTCTCTTTTTCTTTCGCACAAAGACCCCTTTGGTGGAGGCTGTTCTATAAAGCTGTTCATTGCTTTGCTTCTCTTCCACTTATGTTCAGGGATAGGAGCACTGCAAGGAAAAATCAGTGTTGCTCTAACCTTGTTTTGTTCTGTGTCATGAAGGAGACTGTGGTGTAAAGGCCAAAGAAGCAGTGAAGAATCATGAAAGATTCATATGTGTCATATTTTCACAACGTGGATTTAACTGAGGAAAAGTGAATTTGAAGCCAAAGAAGGGAAAAGTGTGTGATGCATATGCCATTGGATACTCAGCTGGTGAGGGGAACATGAGACTCTATGTCTGAAAGCAGTGGTTTTCAGCGGTTTTCATTTCTTTGTGTTCAGCAAACTCACCTTCCCACAGGAAGAATTGCTGTGATTTCAACAAGTGAGTGTACAAGAAGTCAGACCAATCTGACATCCAAAGAGAGAGTCCTGGTGTTCCTTTGTGTCCCACCAGCTCTTTCTTTCCTTCCTTGTTGCTGCTGGGCACATCTGCTATTCACACAGAAGGGCAAGCTCAGCCTGGTTTCTTCCAGGCCCTGTTCTGGGGCAAAGTGAAAGAAAGGGAGAAATTTAAGAAAGCTGTTTTTCACCCCCATGCAGCTTCATTCTTGCAGTGTTGCCTCAACCTGTGCCTCTTTTACATAACATTCATTCTCACTGCATGTCTCTCTTGGCCTCTGGGCTAAATGGAGTGCATAATAGTTCGAGCTAGTTGAAGATTGCTCCTTCATGCAATAAAACTGCATTTGCTTCGTTTGTTATGAATGATAAGTAGGAACCTCTGCAAATCAAACATCCTTTCTTTTTCTCTCTGTTACACAATGATTCACAACAATATCATTTGGCACGAAAAGATTTTAATTTCTCCAAATGGAAGACCGTATCTGTTCTCTCCTTCCTATTACTTGTATTTATGTTAACACCCTAAAGGCAGTTCACCATGGGGCCTTTCATCAAAAATGCATAAAAAATAAGCAGAGTGTGAATTAGATGATTTCTTCCCAGTGCCATTGTTTGGCTATCATGTTGCAGAATGTAAAAGGTGTGAAGAGTTATTTTGGTTTTAAATCTGCCTGCAAAAGAAAGGATGGAAATATGGACCCATCTCATTTGCTGTTAGTGCAGAGGCAGTAAATCAACTCATTCCTCCCATTTTTGCCTTTTTCCAGAAAGGACCAATCCTTACATTTAAAGTCTCCTTCATCTGAAGGTACTTCCATGCACATCCCATTATCCTAACTGCACATCTTCCTACTGAGCTGGTTCTTCCCTGCAACATTTTCCTCTCCCTCTGTCCTCAGACATTCTTCTTTTTATTTTTCAAACGTGGTGTATTTTCAGGCAAGGGTGGAGGATGATGTCGTGTTTGAGCGGGCGCAGCTTCAGCAGGCTCCTGGGAAGCCCCTTGCCTCCTGGTGTGCTCTCACCTGCATAGCTCGCAGCAAGGCACTCGCCCCCTCGCTGCTGCCATGGCTGAGCGCTGATGCTCTGGCTGCTTCCAGGCTTTCTTTTAATTGCTCTGGATCGGCAACTCTCCAAAAGGCTGTTAAACAGTGCCGCTCCCTTCCTGTCTGGCTGACACAAGGAGATGTGCTGGGTTTGGCTCAGCTGGAAGCGGCTCTTTTCATGTCTTTTACTTTCACAAAGCCCATGGCTTGTTCATTAGGAAAATGTTACAGATCATAGGCACAGTTAATTAGCACTTAAGAACAACAAAAAAGAACTGGAAGAAAAACAGGGTAGGTCTATAAAAGCAAAGCACCCAAAAATTAATAAAAAATGGATCGATGCTGTAAGGTTTTACGATGATTTTTCATTCCCAGTCTAACAATACACAAATACTACGCGGTCTGTAGTCCAGCTGAACCAGAACACATGCACAGGGATGTCTGTCTATCTGTCTGTGTCTGTCATACAGGTGCCTCTCTGGTGCCATACAGCTAGGAAACAGAAGAGAATTTCAACAGGGGGAACAGAGTAACTGGGGGGGGCGGTGGGTGTCACAATGCTATCGTGAAATTTTTAACAACCAGCAGAACAAGGGCCCCTCATCTCACTTTATATTTCCTGCCTCTGGCTGCAACTCATTATTAGTATTTTTTTTTGCACGAATGTATTATGAAAAGCTTAAAAGCATGAACTGTGCTGCAGAAGTGACAGGTTGCCCTCTTGATGGCTAAGTAAAGGCAGCAAAAATCTTCCCTGAAGAAAGCTATAGTCTGAAACAATCCACTGACTGCAGGAAGATAAATACATTTTGAGCCTTGCTGCTAGAAGGTAAGAAATTGGGTGTAGCATGTAATTAAAGATTATACCACGGTATGAAAAACACACAAACAGGCTGAGTAAAGGCTAAGTATCACTTTGGGCATAACTGACATTTTGAGCCTTTTGAGTGCTTGACTTCGCAATTCCACTTGTACTTTTTCAAGGAGCTCAGTTTCCATGACTGTATACAAGCATGATTGGCAGGCTCAGTACAGCCAATGCATCCTATTTATCCATTAATCAATACACACGCTTTATTTTTTTCTAAGAGAAGGAATCAGTGATGAGAATAAAACTGCATCAGCTCTCATGGCATCTCAATGATTCTGGGATAAATCCAGGCAGAAAGAGCAAGGACTTGTGGCAAACTCTGCTCTTCCTGTCAGAGCAGAAAGCTGTGGCTTTCTTCTTTTTTATCTCCTTTGACTCTGAATAATGCCAGCGAGTCATTTCAGTGAAGAAAAGCTGCCCATGAGCCAAGGGCTGGCCACCACTGTCTCTTTCTATCTCTCTGTTTATGCTGGCGTTCACAGTCTCCCTGTGTGCCTAACTGTCTTGTGCTACTCTCTGTTAGCAACAGCGATGTCCCAAAACACATTAGCCTGGAAGACCTTTTTCCAGATTGTGCCCCAGCTGTCAGGGGGGATCATTTTCCCCTGATATTGGATTTTATGGCAATTCTGTGCAGTTCCAAAATCTCCTGTCAAAACATTTCTTGGCCATAGGCTGTTGTGTGAAGAGGGGAGTAGGGATTCTCATTTTTAGCATTAGGTTGAAGAGGCAGAAGCAACTGTGATCCTGTATGACATTTCAGAAAATCCAGGATGGGCTGATAGGAAACAAACATCAAGCTGAGACTGAAACAATTGAAAAGCCAAAGATCTTCTTTGCTAGCAAAAATAATTTGGTGAAGATAAAGGCCTTGTGCTCTCTTACCCTGCCAGCACTTTGCCCCCAAGCTGGATCAGACTCAGAGCTTGTAAAATAGTTTAAACAAGTCAACTATAATTCATGGCTTTCCCTCCACAAAATTCACTTCATAAATGGGCTGTAGATATTCTTGAATCATTATGCCAGCTCTATAATTGGGAAGGGAAAAATATTTCATGCAAATTTCATCAAATACTATCTTCAGTGAATAGCACTCTTAGCTATAACACGTGCCCAAAAGTTACTTCGAGGTTTTCCCCTCTTAATTCTGTTTTTGTCTGGCTCCTATGAGAATCTCCCACCCCACTGAGATGTTCAGCACACCTCCCTCTGCCCCAACTCTCCTCTTGACCTAGAGCTGCCTTCCCCATCAGGAGGAAATATTTTTAACTTCTCCTGCCAATAAAGAGAATTTCATCTCTACACTTGAGCAGCAGCCTCTCCCCGATTCTCCCTGAAAGCCTCAGATGCTCCACCTCCTGCACACAGCAGAGACTCCAGCTCCACCACTGCACTGCAGTTTTACACACTGATGATTTGTTTCTTAGGCAGCAGTGACAGCACAGGAGTGAGGGGTACAGGTAGGGTGACATGACAGAAGCTTCGCATCAGCTTGACGTTCCCCACCCCCCCACTCCAGTCTTCATTTTGGGAAAGCTTTGATCATGTCTGTCTTTCTGAATGCCAGCAGCTATAAACCTAGGCAAGGAACTTAACCTGGAGAAATGCTTGTACCTGAACAAACACTTGAGGTCTGTAAAAGGAATCCAATTTTACATGTTTTTAAAACCAAGCCCAGTGTCAAATTTGACATATTTAAGAAAGTAAAAGCATAGGCTAATGAGAACAAGACACATCAGGAAGAGGGTGAAAGGAAATCCCCCCATCTAGCACCAGAGGAGTGACTGGTGAGGGTGGTGGCATCATGATGCCACGTGTTCAGTGTGAGGGCAAACATGAAGACTTCTTTAAGCAGCTCAGGCAGACCCTTGTTCTTCAAGGCACTTTGACCTCCTTTTATCTCCTGTCAGGACAACACAGCAGGGCACAAGATTTGAAGAGTTTTGGAGGTATGAGGGAGAGCTTCTTGATAGAGGTGCTGGGTGTGCCAAGCAGGATGATCTTCTCCAGCATCTGCTACTCACTGACAAGGAAGAGCTGGCTGAGAATACGATAGTGGCAGCTATGACTGTAGTGACCACATGATAGTGGGGTCCAAGATCTTGTGAGGACAGGAGGAGCACAGCACAGACCAGACTCTGGACTCCAGGCAAGCAGACTGATTTGTTCAGTGAATTGGTAGGTAGGAACCTGAGCAGCTCTGAAAGATGCTCAAGAGAGCTCATTGGCCTATAAGGACAGCATCCTCCAAGTACAGGTGAGGCCCATTTTGACATTCTGGAAGACAGGTGAGTGTATCAGGAAATGGCTTGGCTAAGCAGGAGACTCAGGGCAGAGCTCTGGGGCAGAAGGCAGTACGCAGGCAATGGAAGAAAGGACAGTCTAAAAATGAAGAGAGCAGTTATGGGAAAGAGTATCTACTGGAGGTATTAATTCTATTTTCTCCAGGAGAAAACATATTTATAAGAATCTAGAAGGAAACACGAAGTTATCACATACCAGTCTGTTTTTAAGCAAAGTTATCTGAAAACTGTTTTCTGAGGGACATCTCTAAACACCTCAAGTCATAGATGGCATGTGGAAGTTCTTCTACTTGTTTCTGGTCTGAGACAGTAGGATAGCAAAGCCAGAATGCTCTCAATAAAAAGGTAAAAAAAAACCCCAACATACCAACCAACAAAAGAACCCCAAACCAACAACAAGCTATAAAAATTCACAAATCAGCTTGAGAAATTTTTAAGTTAGCAGGGTGTCACTGCCAATTTCTGAGAGAGACCTTCTGTGATGGTGTCTTTTCAATTTTCCACAGGACTTTCAAATTAATTGCACATGCTTTGCTTCTTTACAAACCTAATGCTTAGAGGAACAAAAGCCTAAACAGAGGGATAAAACCACACAGTTGTATCTTACCAATAAAGTAAAAAACAAAAAGAAATTCCAAATCTTGAACTTAAGGGCCAAAACCTAATTTCTAGCAAAGAACCTGCCTAAGGCTATGCACAAAAGGGGGGACGTTCCCCACAAGGGGTGGTTCGTTATCATCATGGAAGATAGCGATGGAGGAACTTGGTGTTGTCACTCACTTCATTGCCTGGTTTCCCTTCATTTCCTAAGGACTGATTAGTCCAAACGTCCCTGCAGTCTGTAGTGAAGCCAGGTCTACCATGGGTTCTGTAGGCTATAGGTAGCTGTGTTTTCCTGAGATCTGAGAGACATATGGGCATCTAATTGTAACTTGGGTCTTTGGCAAGCTCCCAACAGCTGCTCATCAGTTCGGAAATAGCCAACTTAAGTTTTGAAATTTGTCCCTGCACAGTACCATACCTGGGGGGGGGGTCCTGTACACTAGGAGGTCAAATATATCAAGGCATCTACAAATGCTGCTTTGGTCTGTTGTTCTGATTTAGTTTGTCCCATTCAAAATGTCTCACTTGCTCTGACAAACACATGGGCTGCATTCAGCCTGGAACTCGCAGTGACATAGAGCACAAGGCTGGAGGATGTCAAATATTAGCCTAGAAGGAATCAGCAGGGAAATAAAAGAATGAAGATGAAGACAAGCTGTGCTTTATGCATTAGGCAACTGAGAAGGATAAGCTTTCTTCATCAGGCTCTAAGGTTTGAGAGTCATATTGTTACCCCAGGTATCTGTTCAGGAAGAAACAAGACCTCTAGTCAGTCTCTGGATACAGCAGCTGATCCCAACAATGCTATTTTGCATTGGCATTCCTAGAGTTGGAGAAAGAAACCTTATGGAGTTCTGGCTGCATGGTACAGTGGCTTCCTGTTTCAAACCACAGAGGAATACAGCTGAAGATTCTCTGGGTGTTTTATATGCAGCATGGGAATATCCTGATCAAGCCAGATCTCTTCTTCGCTTCTGAACCAGCAGAGCTGTTCTGACAAAGCCTGATAATGGGCACATTGACTGCAGGAGCCTGTCCTTAGTACAGCTGGCTTCACATAAACCTGGCATGTGACAGGCAAAGGCATGGAAGTACAAAGGCAAGGACAAAATGTGACTCAGAAGAAAGCTAGCTGAAGTTACTAAAACAGACCTAGGGCTTGGAAATGGCCAGTGGGGTTTGTTCATGTCTCAGCTTCTCTAAATCACGTTTAAAGTATTCATTAATGTTTAGATTGTATTGAAGTAGAAAGAAATGTTGAAAACAGTGAGTACTGACATTGAAATAGTGATTGAAATATTGAAAGTCTTAAAATAGTACGCCAATTTTGAGTCCTCTGAAACAGAAATTCATGTCTCCTGTTGCTCCCCCTCCCAGGCACCAAATTCCTGCATTACATTAGGCATAAGTCATAAAACACATCCTCGTCTGCATCCCAGATGAGGCCATGCAGCACTAACTGAGGGCCCTGCCTCCATCACAGTTCAGAGATGTACCATCTCTTACCCCTCTCAGCTGGGCAGCCGAGTCCTTCCCACTCCAGGGAAAATCCGATCAGTTCAGACCACCCACAGAAAAGGTTTTTCTGCAAAAACAGAAGTGCCAGCCTCTCCAGGCATTCAGTCCCACGTTTCTATCATGGGGAGACCATGCTACACATTGACTATCTACACTGCAAGTCCCTGGACTTTGTGCTACCATAAGCCAGTGATCACAAGCCACTAATACAAGCAGAAGTACCAGACCCACAGGGCAGCTGCCTCACCTGGGGCTCTGTGAAAGCCAGAAGGATAAAGGGGAGCCCCAGGGATTTCCAGGTCTCTGCATTTCAAAGTTACAGCTTGAACAGAGCGAGCAAGCAGTTAATCAAGCTGTAAAGCATTTATCTAGATAGCATGTTTAGATGCCACTTGCTGGGTTCTGTACCTATTTTCAGGGAACACTGAGTCACCTGTAGCAGTATTTCAAGTGCAACTGGGGGTGCAATGCAGGACAAGGGCGCTCTCAAGGTCAGATCAAGCCAAAGCTTAAGAGTTGTGAACCAGTGCAAGGAGCAAATCTACTTCTCTCAAATTTGTATGTCTAAGGATGATAAAAATTTAACCAAAGATGATGTTTTCCTTCAGCTCAGTTCATACAGGCAGATTTTTGGGTATGAGATGCCAGCTTTACCAATCAATCAGACAAGCTTTTCCACAGAAGAAACAAACATGAAGTAGAAGAAAATCTAAGAGATCTGGCAAATTCTTAAGTATTTATTTTGTGTCCCTTTACTGTACAATCTGTAACAAAAAATATCCCCTAAAATGTTTTTACCCATCTGTTGAAAACACATGCACATTTTCACTTAAATACTGCATTTAATAATATGTAACCCTGTAGTAGCCTTGATAATTTTCACAACCACAAGAATTCAGTCATGAAATGCAAAGAAAACTTAACACCAAGGACTAACTTCTTGTCCTCAAGGCTTGTGTGCCTCATGGTGTTACACACTGGCTTTGGTGCTCAGCAGTAGCTCACTGTTCCTTACTTCAACAATCTGAACTTCAGGCTATTTTAGCAAAAAGCTGGCAGCATTTCCACTTCCCAACGAAGCCTCTGGAGTACACTTTTCTGAAGTCAGTAAAGTGTTCCTGGTTTTTCCAAAAGTGAAAGCAATTCATTATAAATCAAGCTGAAGCACCACTTGTCAAACAGCACTCAGCCTGGCGTAGACAGAAAGATACCAGATTTCAACTTCAGGGGTCAGATACTATTCTCCCATCACAATCACAGCCAGGCAAATCAACCATTTCATCCTTCTCTGCTTTTCAGTGGTCTGCTGACTCCTTTGGGGAAAAGCTGCTTCTGAGTACATGTCCTTACCGCCTGAAGTACAAGCAGTCATTCCTGTGTCATGGTTTAACCCCAGCCAGCGGTTAACCAACGAGCAGCTACTCACTCGCTCCCCCTCCCCCTAACCTGGAGAGATGGGGGAAGAGGATCAGAAGGGTAAAAGTGAGGAAACTCGTGGGTTGAGATAAAGACAGTTTAATAGATGAAGCCGAAGCCACACACACGGGCAAAGCAAAACAAGGAATTCATTCCACACATCCCATGGACAGGCAGGTTCTCAGCCACCCCCAGGAAAGCAGAGCTTGAACATGTGTAATGGTGACTTGGGAAGACAAACACCACCACTTCAAACATCCTTTACTCCTTCTTCCCTCAGCCCCTTATATTCTGAGCATGACATCATATGGTATGGACTATCCCTTTGGTCAGTTGGGGTCAGCTGCCCTGACTGTGTCCCCCCCAACTCCTTATGCACCCCCAGCCTCCTCACTGGTGGGGTGGGGAGCAGAAAATGCCTAAGCCCTGCTCAGCAGTGATGAAAACATCCCTGTGTTACCAACACCATTTCCAGCACAAATCCAAACCAAAGCCCCACACCAGCTACTGTGATGTTAACTCTTTCCCAGCCCCAACCAGCTCGCTACAATACATGTGAAAGCAAAAAAAAACCCCAACCCAACAAAAAGAAAAGAAATAATCTTTTTGTTTGGTGTGGTTTTTCTTTGTTTGGGTATTTTCACAGGTTTCCTCACTTTAGACCCTGATGTACTGCTCCGCTTCCATCAAAGGATGTGGCCCTAAGAGAGGGCTTCAATTTAATAGTTTATACAGAACATTAATCTGTCCTATCTCATCAGGCATCAGTACAAAAGACTTTCACGGACTCAGTTAAGGTAATCAGTATTTGTGCCTAATAGTGCATTTCTTGCTTTAAAACCCAGGTAGATTTAATTGCTGAGAAGAAATAGAGAATCAAACTTATCTTTTACCTTGTCCCCTTAAACTTCAGCAGTGTAACAGCTGTCAGAAGAGACACCAAAAGGCTGGAAATCTGAAGTCAGAAAGCAAGCACAACTTTCTGCTACTGTTAGAGAGTGTAAAACTCCTGTGTATCCAACCACAGCTGAACTCAGCAACTACTTGAACAGGAAGAAAAAAAAAGAAAAATAAAAAAGGAATTCCCTTGGTTTCTATACTGCCCATGCTTCAGTTTATGAAGGCAGACACTAGAGAGGAATATTCCTACAAAATGGAGCCTGAAGAAGCAGAGCTGTTGAATGGAGCTTTCAAAAACAAAGAGCCTTGAGCAGAAATTTAAGAAAACTAAAAAGAGCATTCAAATGACACTTTCAGAGGCTGTGCTGCTTGCAGCTAATGACAGGAGAGGGAAGGCAGTAGAGAATCCAGTGTTTTGTTTCTGATGGAAAACAGAAAGGGCACAGTGAAACAGAAGACTGAAATTCGGAGAGAGGGAATCGGCACATGGTGACAGATGTAATGAGAAAGATCTGATACAAATGCTTCATGTGAGATAATACAAAGGAAAAGGAACAGCCAGATGCATAAAACCCACACAACTTCACTGCTGCAATCAGGATGAACTGTATACTTAAGAGATGTGACAACAGTGAAAAATATACTTTCACCTTTTATTCCAGAAGTTGTATTTTCCCTAAGCATAACCAGCAAAGCAAATAAGGTCAGATTAATCCCTAATGCAATTCCAGTTCCTTTGGCAGACTTGCACCTGCTAATAGTAAACGAAGACTAGATTCAAACCTAGGATGCATTCCCAAGAGGTCAGGTTGGTTTCCTGCTCTCTCAAGGATAATCAGTAACAAGGATTTTGCAGGATAATTTTATTTTCTGACTAACATAACCCTGAGAAATATACATTAAGGAAGTTTCTAATGCATCACAAAAAGGCAGTAGTGATAGAATGCAGTTCAGAACACCACTGGCTCTGTAAAATCAAGACAAAGAAAAATACAGTGTGACTGAGAGATGCTACAAAAGAAAAGCTATGAGGTGAATCTTACCTTGGGGAGAAGTAAGAGTCAACAAATATGCAGCTCTATGCTTTTATTAAGGGTATTCTTGCTATTCCTAGAAAAGCACTAATTTACTGGAAAAAACAAAACCAAAAAACCCAAACTGCTGGCAAGCCTGGCAAAGACTCCTTTCACCACTGTCTGTTACAGTTGCCATCAGAGCAGACATAGGTGGAGGAGGAAAAAGAGGATGCATATTTAATGCCCCAAATTCTTAGCTTCTAACACTGACAGCAAAGCAAATCTCAAACTTCCTAGACATCACAGTACCTAAATGCCACTTTGAAAGTTTCATATGCTTAGCATTCTTTGCACTACTTCCTCTGTTTTAACACTGCTCAGGAGGTCTTCATGTAAGGAGAAAGGTACTGTACACCTGGAAGTTCCTAGATAAATGCTATCAAGGTAACAATCTGAAGTTATACCAATGGGACAAAAAGACCACCCTGACCAGCAATGATCTCAGAAGACATGTGATGGAAATAAGAAGAGATTAATTAAGAATTATTAAGTAGGATCAACAAGAGAGCACAGGGACCATATCAGAACCAAAAGAGGAAAACAAAGTTAAGCAGCAGTTGACAAGAGTAAGAAATTTCTCTGCCAGTGTGCCTGCATTAAAAGGAGGAAAAAAAGGGGAGTTATGCAAGGTGGAGGAAAAACTGACAGCTGATGGCACTATGAATGACCCCTTCAATGGCTGTTTTCACTTCAGTATTCCCTAGAGATGGCAAATACAAACAACTGTACTCACATCACTGACAAGGAAAAAGTAATAGAAAATAATGAGTTAGAAACGTATGTTTCCTGAAGTTAGACTTTCTCGGGTTCTCTGGATCCCAAAGACTTCTCTAAGATACACAAAAATTGGTATGTTAAAAATTGATGTGTTAGTGTTCTATCAGTAAGATATGTTTAAAAAGTAGCCTTAAACCAAGTAGCAGTAGTTGTACTTGAAAACTGGCAAGCTGAAATGCCTATTTTTAAACAAAAAGGCAGAAAAGAAGAAAAGCAGCAAAACCTTCTTGACCAGAGTCAAGACCATTTCATGTTTAATTCCAAAAAATATTTTGGAACAAGTACCCAAACTATACTCATTTATAGTTTCCACTGTAACTGACACAAGTCAGCCAAGAATAAGCTATGTTAAACCCCTTTATTCCACAGCAGCAGAATGAAAAAGCAGGTGAAGTGTCTTTATCTTGATGTCTGACTATCATAGTACATTCTTATAAGCAAGATGGAAAAGGACACAGCTCTGATGAAGCTGTAACTGTCTGAATACAGAACTAAGCTAGAGTTATCAGAAAGAAAACAGAGTCTACTGTCAAAACAGAAAGCTGTAAGGACATTCTGCAGAAGTATTCCCTAGGATAAGGTCCATTGATATTCTAAAAGCCTAGATCATGAAAATCCATTTACAATATGGAGTTCAGGTATCTTCTGGAGCACAACATTCAAATAAAAAAAAATTATCTTGACAAATTAAAATGTTTCTAGAAAAATATAATATTTAATACTGATAAGTAAATGAATCATTCAAAAGTCAAGTCTGAATCAGTCACTGCAGCAAACATGACCTCAGGGTTTTGACACCTTGAGTACCATAAAGGCACAGGGCCATAAAGTATTTCACAGTTTAACTACCTCACACTGTTTACTTTAGACTCGTTTTCACCAAAACAGTAGAAATCTAACCACTGAGTGTGTTATTTTAAAAGATAATTTTAAAATCCCTTATCTCCCCAAAAATAACGCTTGACTTACTTCAGATCTATCCTCCACGTTTCATTAAATTCTTGAGTTCAGAGATTTAGCTCTCTTTAGCCATCTAGAAGGGAAAGACACTGCCACCTCCTGGAGCAAGTAAAGCTAGCCGCTCTCTGAACGCCTGTGTCCTGCTCTGTCTTGCGTTGTTCTCTATGCAGGGAAAAGAAACCTCAGGGACTTAGTCAAGTCACCAGCCGACTTTGCATTTAGCAAAACAAGCAAAAGGCTACGGCACACTACTGCTTGTAAGATAAATCTTGGTGACTTAAGTTAAGTAGCAACATAAACCAGGTCCACCAATCCAGCCCAGAAAATCCACACACTTCAACAGCTTCCCTTTAATCAGCCTTCCTTTATGACATAACAAATGCTGAAGAGCAATCTCCATGAAAGTAGGAGTGTGACCAGAACACAAATATAGCAGCTCATTCTCATTAAAAGCATAGCAGACCATTGCAGGAGTTGCAGATGATTCCCAACCTACAGCTTTCAAGCCCTTCTGCTTCCATCTTGCTTTTACTGTCAAGGACCTGTATTACGATCACCTGTTTTCATCTAACAGCCTCCAAAAAGCAGCTTTTGAGAATGTACCAAATACTCAATTAGTACAACCTAGTCAGGTATAGACCTCTGCTCCACACTGAGCAACTTGTAACAGTCTGTAAGAAAGTATGCTGTAGCTACAAAGGTGTATAGAATTACTGCAGTAACTACTTCCCACCATCCCCCAGCTTCTACTAGTTGCAGCAGCAGCATCCTCAATACGTTATCAGAAGGGCTTCACAACAAGGGGAAGAAATAGCCAGTTATCAAGTAACCTGGGACACACCTAATAATAGCAGGTCATAGTGCAGATAAGCTGCATGCAGCATTATATAAAAGCTCTTCCACATCCCAGTAACACTGCCTGTTCTCCCAGTGCTTGGTTCCCGGTTAACTAGAAGCTACCTAGGGGATCTCGTGCTCCATCCATGTCAGCTGCTGCCCAAGGATGTAGAGCTCAGTACAATTTTAACATGGACTACAACTAAGCTAGTACATGACACAGCTGCAAATGTTTTTAAATTAGTTTTCTAATACTGATTACAAAGAAAATAACTAACATTCATACCTTTTCCTATTAATCCCTCTTAGAAGTTGGAAGACTTTCTTACCTAAGAATTTCAGGTGATTTCATGCCTTGGTTTTATTCATACAGGAAAAGGTATTCTGATTAGCTTTCTGAGCTCCTGGAGAGCTTTACCTGGTTAGGAAAAGCTGACCCAAAAGATAGGGAGATATCATCAGATTATTTCAAAAAGCGCTCTCCAAAGAGAGAAAAGTGTTTTTTCCTATACTTTTAGTTTAATTCTGCAATTACAGTTGAAGTTCACAGGAATATGTCAGCTGTCAATACTAAACATCAGCTTTTGGGTAAACTCAAGTAAAAGAATGCTGGAATTTTTTGGCCATTATCTCTTCAGAGTCTCTTTGCACATTACATGTTCTGATGTGGTATATCACTCAGGAAGAGTTATTTAGGAACCTTAATAAAATAACCCCAAAACCTTAATAGTTAAGTATGTCCAATACAACATTTAGTTTATTTTCTAAAATAAAAAAAAAGCACACTTTTAGTATACACCATTTGAGTCTTACCAAAGACACATTTATAAATATTTTTTTTTCCTTTTATTAAAGATCTCTATCTACATCCCAATCCTGAATGCCACTCTGCCAAATTTGTTTTTAGGCAAACAGATTCCATTGAAGATAATGTGGATCAGGTTTGTTTCAAGTGCTGGAGAGCAAAATGTACCTGCAGAACTAGGTAATTATCTCTTCAGGCACTTGCCATTTGGCTAAACCAAATTTAAGTTTCATTACTGATACAAAAGCAACAAAATTCCAGTCTCTATTGGCTTCTTCAGCTGATTTCCACATGAAAGAAGTGCAGAAACATACATGTAGGTAATCTCACTAAGAGATAACGCCGTATTTCTTCTCCAATTCTTCAACAGAAGTGTCTTTCAATCCCATGTGGTTCACATGATTGAATAATGCCTGTGTAACTGCAAAAGAAAATCCCAACATAAACTATTATTTCTGTGATCCAGACTCTTAAGGTAAATTAATCTAATACTTTCTTAAGTGAGAGCAAGGACTGGATGATTTAGCAGATGAGTAAATTTTCAGAACTACTGAGAGAATGGGGGGAAAAGAGATAGCAAAGGGAAACTCATTTTCTTTTGATGCCCATGAGCTGCCTAACAACACTTCCATAAACAGGTACGTAATTCTGACAACACAGACAGCTTTTATTTTCTTTACTATCTTGACACTATGCTATTAAATACAGAAGATAAAAGTTAATGCCAGATGGTAGATAAAGGTTACATCAGGTTAAAGGCATGAATGTAATTCAGAAGAGGAATTGCTTGCACTTCAGCGAGTCAAACAAGAAGTTTTATTTTAAGGACATTCATGTAACATTTTGAAAGTATACTTTTTTATTAGTGAAACTCAGCTGTAGATAGTAAATTTGACATTATTTGGTTCCAGAGAAGTGTTTTGCTTGTGTCTCACTGTTACCTAGTCTTGTCTGGTGTACTAAATAAAGAAAATGTTTGAGACAAAACACACTTTTATAAAACACGAACTCAAGCCATGTCAACCTGAATTGGAAACTCATCTAAGTGATGCCTCAAGAACAGGACAGAGACAAACAGTCTGAGTGGTTTATAGATGTTTGCATTCTGTTTGCCAACAGTAAAGTCAGGGTTGCCAAGAAATGGCCATAAATTGTGGAAACTCTGGAATTTGAATACCTTGCATGTCAGATATAAGATTTCATACAAATTCATAAGTTTGTAACATTACCTGCTAGAAAAAGATATGCTAGTGAAGCTTACTATATCAGTACAGTGGTATTACTGATAAAACCAAAATGATTTAGCTGTAGTTCTCAAGTCTCAACAATTAATAAGGAATCAAAAAACTAAGAAGAAATGCACAACATTTGTATTAGCATTTTTATTGGTTTACAAGTTAGGCAACTAACCTTAACTGCTTATTACATGGAATAAGCAACAAGAATAGCACTAAATTCAACATATGTATTTCTAGGTTCTATAGTACCACCACTGAAGTTTAAGAAGATGCTACTGAGTTACTTACCTTTTTTCTCTGATCCTGACATAAACATTACTGCCATATCAAATCTTTTTAATTCAGATAGCCTCTGGAGAATTTCAAGGATGAGTGATGGCTCCTCTTTCCTGAAGAAGATTATTAGACATAAAATAACTGCTGTTGATTAGAAAGATTCAGTAGCTGCAAGCAGTATTAACTTCAGGAACAAGAAAATAAAGGACTACTAGAACTCCCTTCTCTGTCTCTCTCACATTCCCTGACTTTATCCTTTTGCACATGAAGCAAAAAGTCACCATCCAGAAATCTTTATGCAAGTATCCTTCTGATACAGAGCAAGAACGAAGACACCTAACAACCTGATCTGATGCAAATAGATTGCTGTTCATGTTCAGAATAGCTATTATATGATATAATGCTTGCACCTTGCCATAACTTCACCATTTTCATATATAACTGGGTGTGTGAGGGGAAGCAGCACTTGTGGTTATAGGAACCTCAGCAAAAGTCACCACAATACAGGCTGTCAATTTTTATCCATACAGGTAACTTCCAGAGTGTGTTTATTTTACATTTCTCAACAGTAAACAGGCATTGCCTTTGTTAAATAGTAACAAAAAATAGTATTTTTCTTTCATAACTTGTCCTTTGTTCCTCCAGAGGAAGTGTCTTACCACAAACAATTTCAAGTTCCTAGCCTTTATACTACATACTAACAAATGCAGGACTGCGTCTCTTAAAGTGTCCTGTTTCACCCACATGATGGATATTTAATTTTAAAGAAACCAAGGGAAAGGCTAAGATTCATTTACATTTGCTTTTCGCCATCAAACAACCCTCTAAAAACATTCTGAGTGTGTGTTCAGTCAGAGTAATTCAGAGAAGCAGAACCCTGCTTCCTCTGACAGGCAAAATTAGCATTAAGATTCAAATGGTTGCAGGGTAGAAACTTGGAAAAGAATTATCGGGTGCTGTCTTATCAGGACTTCCAGATCCATTACACATTTACTACAGGCTACTGTAAAATGTTAGCAGGTAATTAAAAAGTCAGAATGCATCAGAATAAGCATCGAACAATAATGTAACCCTCTATTTTTCAGCTTTAGAAGTTAATATTGAAAGCTAATATTGTGCAATTACATGTAGTAATTTACACAGCAGTATGAACAAAAATTATTTCATACAGACCAATATTCAGTTCCCCATGTTATTTAGTAGAACTGAATTCAACAACATACAGTTAAAGTTACATATTTCTTTACCTCTTTTCTATCTGATTTTTCAAGATATGTTTATTTTCTTAAGAAGGAACAATCTAATCATCCCAATTACTCTATCATGCTCGTGTAATGGTGCATGCTGGAAATAATTCTGTGATTATTTGCAAGGGTACATCTTACAAAACAAAATCAAAAAGGGAGTTATCAAAAGAAAACAGGAGTTAAACTTACTCAATGTAGAAATCATGTAGAATTTTCAGTATCTGGTTAAACAAGTCTGGATCTAAGGACTTCTGGAACAGTTTGGGATAAAGCGAAGGTTCTATTTGCTTTGGAAAGAAAAATTAAAAAGTATTATTTTCAGGCAAAAAAGTACAGTGGAATCATGAGAATTAGAAATACATTTTATAGGATGTCCTTGGCAATGCTGAAGTGCATAAAAAATAGAGAGAAAAAGTCACTTCTGCTATTTGATGCTGAACATTAATTTGAGTAAATTTTTTTTTTGATGACTTGGAACTTTTTTTAGAAGGACCCTAAGTAGTTTTTTGCAAAATACATATGAACAGAAGTAGACATTAGACTGATGTGTTTCAAGTACTTCTTCAGTTTAAAGAGGTAAGAATGTCACTATGCCTAATTATCCTACAAGCATTAATTTGGAAAATTAGAATTCACCAGTTGTTAATGTAATTAAGTAGTTATGGAATTAGGACCTACGCTTGAAAGAAGAGCCAGATTATGTGGAGACTGTACTCAAAGCGAGGCAAGTGCAAAGTCGGGCACAAGCTGAGAAATACTCAAACGTGGATCCAACTACTTAGTATTATGTGATGGCAATTAAAGAAATGGACTATTGTACATGGTTAAGATACTCTAAACATAGCAACCCCTTACACCTAAGTTTGTGCAGTTTCCTCAATGTCAGTAGAGGAAACCATCCAAACACTGTTGATCAATACCATGTTTCGTACCTTCATGTACAAGTACATGTTTTCTGGGCAGTCTTTCAGCTTCCTGAAGTCCGACTCAAGCTGGAAAGAATTTGCAGGAATGGCAGGCACTGGAGAAACAGAGCTGAACGACCTTTTAATTTCTTTTTCTCTCTGTTTGTTCATAGAGGAAGATGGATGTGATGTTGATGAAGTTCCTTTCGCTCTAGCAGGAAGTCTGCAGAAAGATTTTGAAACATAATTAAGAAAAAATTTAAGGAAATCCTACACTAAGACCTCACTGACAATCTTTTAATTCTTTAGAAAAATAAGATACCATTAAAAAAATGTTTAATTATGTATTGTAATTCAAGCAGGTATCTAAAAACACCCTTTCAAATCACAGAAGCTTTATACCTCATTCACCTTTTCTTCAAGCCAACCATCTGCAAAAAACTTATACCCACCCTTTCCATACTTTGTTTCTGGAAATACCATTTTCTGGTACAGCTTTCTACTATGCACAGCTGCAAAAAGACTATTTCCACAATTTCACAAAGGAAAACAATAACCACATCAAACAAATGAACACTGATTAAGGTGGAACTATTCTTTTGTCCTACAATTTGTCAGTTAAGTCCATTTATTTTTCAGAAGTTACAAAATAGCTAAGAGATGTACTTTTTTTCTTGAATTCAAAGAAAACTCATCAGACTGAGCTGGGAAAGATGGGAGCTGGACGTTGTTTCTCTTAGAACTTCTTCAATCCCAATTCTGTAAAAAGCATTTACTATTAACAGAATGAGACGATGCTGATGCAGACAGCACTCTCCTCCTAAGCAGAATTCAAATTCCAACTCTTAGCAGGGATAAATTTAAGACGGTGGCTTCTATACTTCAGTGTAATCCTGGTTAGCAAGACTTGAGTTTGCCTAGCTAACACAGAGGAATTTGGGAACTCTGAGTAAGCCTGAAGTTATTGTCTGCCTGCTCTCTTGCACAACTGGTGTGCAAAGACTGAAATCAGCTCGGAGCCTACTCTAAAATGCCACATAAAAGTCACAGCTAGGGAAGATGAAGTGAACAAGGAAGAGAGTATGGTATACAGGAAGACATTAATTTCTTTATATTTGAAATGTAAGAACAAGACTATTTTTCCATCTGACAGTACAATGGTTCCTAGTTGGCTCAACCACTACATGATCAGAGAGACAGATGTGCAAAAACTGCAGTTTCCTTCAATATTTTAAATCAAATGTAGAAATCTGAAAATTAAGATTACATTTCAACTAAATTTACCTTTGAAACGGAGGATAAGGCTTTTTATACTCACAGTAATGGTGATGTATCACTGATTTCTTCTATTTTTAAGTGCTTTGCTTTTGGAATGTCCATTGCAGTCAACTGATCATCCTGATCTAGATGCTCTGTCGTGTCAACAATCATTGATTTCCTCCAGTCATTGATTACAGAAGTAGTGCTGAGCAAATCCCTGTTTGGTGTGTCATCATCAATTTCTTCAATGGCTATTCTTCGCAAAGGCTTCTAAACAGAACACATCCCTCATGTCAAGTGTGTAGCCTCAGTATCAGGCTCCTGACAAACAGCTGTGTTTAATCTCACAATAACCAGTTTCATCTGTGGTGGTGCACATGGAAGTTACTTTTCATAAAGACGAACGGCTGTCCTGATTTCAGCTGGGATAGAGTTAGTTTTCTTCCTAGCAGCTGGTATAGTGCTGTGTTTTGGATACAGTATGAGAGCAATATTGCTAACACACTGATGTTTTAGTTATTGCTAAGTAGCACTTAGACCAAGTCAGGGACTTGTCAGCTTCTCATGCCCTGCCAGCAAGAAAGCTGCAGGTGCACAAGGCGGGCCGGGAGGAGACACAGCCAGGACAGCCAACTCAAACAGGCCAAAGGGATATTCCATACCATATGGCATCATGCTCAGCATATAAACCTGAGGGGATCTGGCTGGGGGCAGCAGCCACCACTGCTTGGGGACAGGTTGGGCACAGACTGGCAGG
Source organism: Porphyrio hochstetteri (assembly GCA_020800305.1). NCBI lineage: Eukaryota > Metazoa > Chordata > Aves > Gruiformes > Rallidae > Porphyrio > Porphyrio hochstetteri. Next base: position 35,130,661 of record CM036905.1, on the reverse strand, counting down.
TGGTGAACTATTGTGTTTCACGTGCATCAACTGTTTTTCTTGGTGTTTATCTCCCTCTCCTTTTGTTATTTTCCTTTTAAATTTATTACTATTTTTATTGCAATCATTTAACTGTTCTTATCTCAACCCATGAGTTTTCTCACTTTTACCCTTCCAATTCCCTCCCCCATCCCAGCAGCGGGTGAGTGGAGGAGGGGAGAGTGAGCAAGCAGCTGTGTGGTGCTTAAGTTGCTGGCTGGGGTTAAACAAAAAAAAAACCAAAAAAACAAAAAAGGGGGGGAAAAAGGAAGCTTCGTGACATTCTTCAGGAATCCTTATATGATTGTTTTATTGCTTTACCCTTGTAAACCAGATTATCTGTATCAGCTTTCCCTGAAATCCTTGGGCAGTACTAGAAATACATATGCTCAATCTATGCTTGTTCTACCACAACAGAATAACAAGGGGAAAAAACAATCTACTGTTTCCACTTAATTCAGGAGCCAAACTGAAAACAAAGTTCTCTATAGCATTTCATCTACCTCAACAAATTTAGGTTACTAAAATTGTTGTATCAGGTTATAGATAGCATGTAATACTTCCTCCTTTCCAAAAAAGGATCAAAATAATAACATATTTTCTACTAGAACTATCCATCTGAATTATATATTTAATGGAGGCAGACAAAACATTTTAGAAACCAAGGGCAGAACACCACTGCAGTCCATACAAAGTATGACCATGCTTTGTATTTACACAACTCGCTGGTGAATGCGTAGATTAAATGCATTAAATAAAAGGGTAAGCCTAATACATAAAGAAAAGTTGATGTTACTCTCTGTATTACCATATTGTCATATGTAATTCATTAATCTGACGATAACTACTGATAATTCAATGTCCAACACTACTGCATCTTGAAAACCAGTATCCAGCTATTCTACAGTTTATGTGGTTAAAATACAGGCTCAGGCAACAGAAACATGTGACATGGGTAGGCAACATGTCTTGTTACCACTACAGCTGCTACAGAAACTGCAAAACAGCAGAATAAAAGAAGGGAAGGTTACCCAGAGCTTTCTTAAATCTGCAGTCAGTCATGGAGACTCAGGCTCCCCTTCATTCTTGACTGCAGTATTAGCTATGGATGCAGGGTTGTGGGGTTGCCTCCCCTTTTCATATAAGATATATGCAGGCACCATGCTTCTTACGTGTTGTACTCTGAGCTGAATGCTTAAACATGGCTACTGTCACACATGCATGAAAATGCTCCTTACGCCCTTGAAAAATATCAAAAATCTGTAAGTTTTGGGCTTTCCACAGACAAGCTTTATCTTCGAGGAGTTAGCCTACATAAACAAGAAGTGGATTTTAACTTAAAGCTCTACCTTTCCCACCATTACAGAAACCAACTCACAAAAAACAACTTACTGTTGATTTTATGTGTAATGGATTATCAATCACTTTCACGATATTCTTTATTTCTGTTTCTTTTATCAATACTGAAGGATATTCTTGATGAGTTTCCTGTTCTTTTTCAGCTAATTCCTGAAAAAAAAAAAACCCCAAATGGGCAAGTTGTTCAAAGGTTTGAGGAGTAATTATAAGATACGTTAAAAAATACATAATGAAGGATGCAAACATTCTATTAGTATCAACTTACAATAAGAAAAAACACAAGTATACCTACATTCCTTATTTTAGTGAGTTCATTTATTGCTTGTTTATTTCCAGGTTCCAACTTCAAGACAGCTTCAAAATCTGAGTGAGGAAACAACATACTAAAGCTGTAGGCATTTCAAATTACAAAGTGTTCCCAGCACATTTTTAAACCTTCTGTTTTCCTCTCAGAGCCCTAAAATAATTAATGGCAGGTAAATCATCATAATGCTTTTATCATGGCCTAGTTTTTAAACACATTTTTTAAACTAGTTCTTCCCACATTTTACACACTAGTTCCTACTGCTTTTGTGTAATCTCACACAAAACTACCTTCCGATCCTGTGGATACCAACACAAAAGGTTTTACACATATACAATGAAAACCTCACCATTCTTAACTTTTCCACTGATAACATCGATTAGTCAGCAACTGATTTAATTGCTATTAGAAAATAAATTTAGAAAAAATACTATGTCCTTATACTCATCTCTTACCCAATATACTTAAACTAATTCAATTTTGTACCTTGCATAGCTTCTTTTAGCTTTCCAAGAGCAACTCTGGCAGCTCCTCTTCTGGCAAAGGCTTTAGAATAGGAGGCATCTAGGAGCAGAGCCTGTGTACAGTCATTTTCTGCCTCTTCATATCTCAGCAAAAGATGAGTACAAAATTAATCATCAGTTTCAAATGAAGCATTTTCAACTGAAGAGACAGAGCTACCCCAAACAATTAAAATATGGAGACAGCTCTGAATTACCTATATGAATACACACCGAGTTAACATTTGAAATAAAAGTAAAAACCAAATATGTGTGATTTTTCAGCACCTTGAAATTTCAGCTAAATCTATTAGTATCTCATGACACACTGATGACTTTCTTTTTAGCATCACAGAGAAATTAACTTCCCCTGTGAAAATAAATGCTTTAAGCCTGTCAGAGCAGAGTCTACTTTAAATATCAAATAGCCTTTAAAGTGAAAGTCAGCATCATAGCTTTCTACTTCTGGAAAAGTGAAATATCATTACAAACCAAAAAAAATACAAGGAGAAACAAGCATATATGAGAATAAATTTCTCTGTGATTTGTCTGTAACTATTTCAGAATGACAAGTCAGTATATCCATGCATTAACGAAATTTGCTTCGCTCTAAGATTAAATATCCTCATTCCAATTACATTTAGTTATATTACATCATTATTCCACTATGTGGACATTAAAGTGCTTTTCATTCATTCCTCTTCTCCTTCAGACTATCAACAAATTTACTGAAACAGTTGTGTGGATTTAGGTTGTTGGGGATTTTTTTTGCAATTCTTATTTATTTTAGAGGTTTATAAGAATATCAGTGAGCTTCTGTTCCATTTTATTTGAGTCTCCTTTGAAATGTAAAGGCCTATGATACACAGATTTATCATACAGAATTGATTTTCTTGCTTCATCATTCAATTAAAGTATCACTTCTTCCAATCCTATAAGAATGTTATTTGTATTATGATGTCCTCTATGGCTTCAGTACTAAATTACAAACATTGTGTCAGAACTACCTGTATAACCTATTTTATCATCTCATAACTTGACATCAGTGTATTGCCTGTACAAATATCCAGCCACATATTGTTAAAGTGGGAGACCAATATAATGCTGAGCTCTTTGCTTCTCATGCAACCACAAATACCATCAAGGAGTCAAAAATTCAGACTTCAAAAATGCTCAAATGGAATTGCTCTCATTTGCTAGAAAGCATACATTTCCTCCTCTTATTTGATTATTTGAGCAATATGAGCTAATTACACATACACATCTCCATCAGTGGAGTTAAAGAAAAGTATTTTAAAACATGACAATTTGCAGAAAAAGCTCCTGCTGGTTCCCTTTGATGTCAGAAATTATAATCCACTTCTTTTTACAGTGCAACATTTAGTTGCTGACTGGGTTTTATAGTTGAAAAACAGACAGAAAGCTTTGGGCAGATCCTTTGAGGAAGATTAATTTCTAGAATTTTACATACATGAAAGAATAAAAAACAAACTTTAGAAACTAGAAGCTCATACTGATGCTATTTTATTCTCTCAGAACTTTTCTTATGAAATGTAGTTATATCACAACGAGTCATTTACCTTAGTGCTTTCCACGTGATTTATTCTATACTGAATTGCAGAAAGAATTAGGAGTGACTGAACTTGAGTGAAAAATCTACTGGATCATTCTTCTGTCTAGTGCACAGCAGAGAAACAAACACCACAGTGCATGGAATCCTACTTACTTTTCAATCTTCAGATAGGCCATGGCTCTGTTAGCTGGCAGAAGCGCGTTGGTGCCATCTGCTGCTATACCACGCGTGTAACATTCTATTGCAGCCTCGTACCTTCCCTCCTTGAAATAACCATTACCCTGTAATATTCAGGTTACAAAAAATTAGCGTTGAGAAAGATCTAGTGCAACAAGCTCTTCTTATCCTTTTTCAGTAGGCAGGGTCACAGAATGTGATGGATTACAGAGAACTCCCACATCAAGACAGGTGCTTATGACTTCCTTCTCCATATCTAAGTTTAGAGGCAAACAATTTTTTTTCCTAGAAATTCAGATTCATAAAAAATGTTACATGCATAGTTTAAGTGCAGACTTAAACAATATATCTTTATTCTTCTTCTTCAGTATAAGCTAACCTGTACCTCCTGAATTTAAAACCAAGCTGAACAATGTTGAACCTTTACAAAACCCCTTTCAAGAATGCTACCTGTGCTGCACAAGTCTGTCTTTAAACTGCTACACCCATGAAAAAGTTATCCTCAAATATCACCTGGGCCCAGATATTGCTTTTTTCTGCAATTAATGCCCCACCGAAATTGCATTATTACCTCTTACAACTGGTATAAAAACCTGAATATTGGTAGAAAATCGTAAGTTAAATAGCTTGGTAAGAGAACACAAAGAAAAATAGGTTTTAGTTGATAATATTATGTTCTAGTTGCAATAGTGGGGAGGAGAACTTAGTAAGCTAACTTTGAGTCGAGCATGTATCCAGAAACATTTTTCTTGTCACTATTGCCTGCACTCCCTGAAGTCCTTTTCAGAACTACTTTTCAACCATCTGATCAGATGTTTGAAAACACAAGTAATAGATCATAACTCTACTTGGACAAACAGAGCTCAAGATGCATATAATACTGGAGAAAGTGTGAGGCCCCATCTGGAGTACTGTGCCCAGATCTGGGGCCCCCAATACAAGAAGGATTTAGAACTGTTGGAGAGGGTTCAGAGGAGGGCCACGAAGATGATTAGAGGGCTGGAGCACCTGCCCTACGAAGAGAGGCTGAGGGAGCTGGGCTTGTTCAGTCTGGAGAAGAGAAGGCTGCAGGGGGACCTCATTGCAGCCTTCCAGTACATGAAGGGAGCTTATAAGCAGGAGGGGATTCAACTTTTTAAAAGGATAGACAATGACAGAACAAGGGGGAACGGATTAAAACTAAAGGAAGGAAGGTTTAGATTAGATCTTAGGGGGAAGTTTTTTTTACAGAAAGAGTGGTGAGGTGCTGGAACAGGCTGCCCAGGGAGGTAGTGGATGCCCCGTCCCTGGAAGTGTTCAAGGCCAGGTTGGATGGGGCCCTGGGCAACCTTGTGTAGATCCAGACCTGTGGTTGGTGGCCCTGCCTGTGGCAGGGGGGTTGGAGCTCTGTGATCCTTGGGGTCCCTTCCAACTCATACCATTCTATGATTCTATGAAATGGGATCTTTGTAAAATAGAGCTTTACTTACCTTACTACATATTTGAAATTTATCATATATCATTTGTTCTGTAAAAGCTACTTTGTACAAATATTCCTCTCGAGTCCAAACAACTCCCTGTGTCTCCACGGAACCCAAAATGGGAAACAATTACAGTTTCATCAAGGACATTACAGTTATGAAGGTAAAGACATTATCAGATTTAATTTACTCATTTGTATAAAGCACTGTACAATGCAACATTTCTCTCTGCTAATTCTCTCCTGTTCCACCAGAACCTGTGACTTACCAGATCTTTTTCTGTAATAGCCTTCTGCTTGAGCTGCTGGTCTTCAATGCGCTTCTTCTCTTCGTCTGTTAATTCTGGTTTCACTGTACCTTCAGAGTCTTTCTGTTCTGAACTTTCTTTTGATGACAGAGCCTGCAAAGATGCAATTTTTTCCTCAATAGGAGTTCCCCCCACTTACACATTTTCAGAACATAAATTATGATAAAATCTAAACTTTTAAAATACAGAAATCTGCAAAGCATTTTAATAGAATTGTCTCTGTTGCAAACTGAACATGTAATTCTATAAACTGCTCTTGAAAAATGTACTTTTATGAGGTACTGTAAGAATATTGCTCAGTAAGTAAAAAGTATATACTATCTGAAGCACCATGTAAAAGGACTCATGGAATTTGTCTCTATATATTCCAATTCACCAATCATTTCTTTCTTCAATTGCTGGAGACTTTGGATCTTCACTATGAAGAGAAATTTTTCAATCACTTTCAAAACTACAACTGAAGAGGTATAAGTGTAACCACACAGTAGTAATGTCAGGTGAGCTCATATTTATTCAGGTCATCATAATAGTCAATATTCTCTCCCTGTCATGAAACGCATCAGACTTCCAGTAGAGTATTATGCCCTGCTAGGCTTAAACCTACTTTCTGGTTTGGCAGATCACAGCAATCAGTGGGACAAGCAAGGCAGCAGTTCAGCTTTATGGCCAAGAGAACACACAGGTTCTTTTATCGGTAGGTGCTACCTTGTAACAAAATACTAAGCATGACTAAAACAACAACAACAAAAACCCAACACAAACTAAAACCAACAAAACCCCCAAACATTAAAGCAGGAGGCAGAAAAAAACAAGCAAGATTTTTTTTTTTAAAATGCAATGTTGGTGCACACTGCCAATACACCATTACACTGTCGTTTGCTCACATGCTACTTAATGGAGAAAAAACCCAGTTACAGGTTTTTACCTCAGTGAGCCTCAAATGCCAGAAAAAGCATATGAGATTTGGATTAATTCAATTCTTGTTATAAACTCGCACGGATACAAGCACAACAGGTTTATTAGTTCATGGTAGGGCCTATTAATCTTATTACCTGAGCAATTTTCTTCAGTTCATTTTTTGCTTCAAAGTTGTTCGCATCAAGTTCTAAAACTTTTTCATAATCTATCATAAGATCAGAAAACAATGTTTTAGGTATGAGTTACTGGGTAGGAACCAGAATATAAAATAAGAACATTCTTACGTTAAAAAAGCCTAAGACATTTAAAGCCAAATTTTTCTAGCATTAAGATCTGCAGTAATCATTTAGACTTGCTGCTTCAATTTTACCTTGTCAGAATAATATGAAATATAGTATTGCATTTTTTATCCTGCAATATGGTATGCCATTTCTTTGTTTACAGCAAATTAAAATTAAATCCCTATACCAAATAAGCAACTCTCACAAGCTTTAATGAAGCAGACAGACAAACAGTTTGTATGTATTTTAGGGAAAGAATTCTAGAAAGACCCACCTTCCTTAGCACCTTGAAGATTTTTCAAAGCAAGGCGAGCAGCCCCTCTTCTGGAGTAAGCCTTTGTGTAATTTTTATCTAAAGCAAGTGCTAAATTGCAGTCAGATTCTGCAACTGAATACCTATCAAAAACATTAACTAGTTAAGTATGGACACAACTAGGTAACAAACCCCTAAATTTCAGCAAGTTAGCTTATTCTGAAACTTTACAGGTTGTCTTTAAAGGGGAAATCTTACATATTTCAGAACAGGCATGGAACAAGTATTTAAAAATCTCTCAATTTGGAACACATTAAAACAGGAAAGGAAAACACAGATCAACAACTTCTACTGCAACAGAAACCACCAACTCTCCTTAACACTTTCTTCCTCCAAAACAAAATAAAGCCTTAGGAACTGAGCGGACAAACTGAAAAGCAAATTAGACTGTGAACTTACTTTTTTTTTTTTGAAGTCTTAGACTATAACACAAAAAATAGTGTAATTCCAGCATGACAGCAAAGACCAAAAAAACCTGATGAGCCATACTAGATTCCTTATCCTGGCAATTCCTATTTTACTTTGAAACAGCAATGGAGGTTACAACAGCAGTCTTAGACTGTATTACAGCATGATAAATCATGGAATCAGGACCTAAAACCATACAAAAAACATCTAAAGGTAGCAATTAAAAGATTAAAATATTATGGATTTAACAGTGCAAGTCTTACTTTTTCATTCTATAAAAAGCTGATGCTCGGTTTGTGGGCAATACTGGATTGTATGGATCAGAATGCATCCCTCTAGTGTAGCATTCTATAGCTGCATCAAAGTTTCCTTGTTTGAAGTAGTTATTACCCTGTGAACACAAAGAAGTCTTATTCACAAATTACTGTACAATGACAGACACTAATTTTTGGTCAAAAAATTCAAAGCTTGTCTTTTAGAATGCTCATTTTTGTTTAACATGTCTCAAAAAGTACAGTTTTATTGTGGAACGCTGCTTTTAACTAAAGTATTCTACAAGTCCCATATTAAATATTTCTCATGATTTATGCAGTAAGACAGTTCAGGTCTATACTGATTTTCAGTATCTTGAAATTGGCGCATTTCAACAACAGGTCATTTCCAGAAACAAAGCAGGAAATTGCTTACTGATATTTTCTTGAGTTTTTAGTAACTACATTTGGCATATTTGCTTTTAAAGGTAAACATTCTCATTTCTGCCTCCAGTGGGACACACTTTTATCATGTGTGTCCCCAACAGCTTTGCAGCAGCTAAGATGACAATGGTCAAAGACACTTCAATTTCTCAGTACAGACTGCAGATTATGCACTGGGGAATTTGCACAGCAGCACGGAAAGAAAGGGAGGCAGATGTCACCTGTGAAGACAATAGAAAAAACTGCAAACCCTAAGAAACTCTACTGATGAAAAGTACAGACTGACAGATGGTGTTAGGTTATTGTGAAGAAAGAAGATGCTCATAACCACAGAAGTTGCTATACAAATTAGCCCACCTATCTCATGTGGCAATGAAGCATGGGATACATCCTGCCATATTCTACTTGCAAAACAAGGTAGAACTGAACTAGTACCAACTTGCCACTACTAAGGCAGGGAAGACACATCAGTTTGCCCATCATTCCTACAGGCAGTGCCTTGCAAAAGGCAACTACTCTTAAATTCATGGGGCACTCAGACCTTGTGTTCAGATAAGCAAGTTTCAGCCATATGACAATTCTCTAAAGGAATCTAACTTTGCAAAGCAAAATAACCCACCACCACCCCCACTTTCATCATGGTAAGTGTGTATTAAGAGCAAAGTCTGACAGGCTTTGCTGCAATCAGTGATGAGAAGAAACAGAAACACAGTGAGCATTTTGTACGCTGGAAGAACAGGCAAGAAAACTGAAATACAAAATTCCAAACACCCACTTCTTCCACCAGAAGTATAGTCTCAGTGCACAATGTCTTAAAAGAAACTACAAATGCTCCTACACCCAAGTTGCTACTTTGCAAATAACAAACATTTAAAACGTTATAACCTTTTCCTTCTCTGCAAGAGCTTTTTCTGTATCTATACGAATACCATCTTCTTCAGAGTCTGATTCTGGGGATGCAGAATCATGAGCACTATCTTTATCGAGTTCTTCGAGTATTTTATCCTGAAATCAGACAAAAATAAAAGCTGTCTTCATAATAATTTAACAATACAAAATAAATCAAGCACGACTATAGCAGAATTAGTAGTGTGTTTTTAAAAATCTACTGCTTAAGTCATCTTTACCGAGGGGTATGCCACACTTCAAAAGTAAGAGATCTACCCTCTAATACTGCTAGCTGTGTTTAGTCTTATATAACTATAACCTCGGGATCGACTTATTTGTAAGTGCCTTTATTTTCCTTCAAGTCAAATTCAGTTGGCTGGATGAGAGTAGAGTCAATAGAAAATGCAAGATATGGTTTAGTCTTAGAGATATGGTTTAGTTTAGGATGAGAATGGTTGGACTTGATGATCTTCAAAGGTCTTTTCCAACCTTCTGATTCTGTGATTTCTCAATATTCCAAATTTTAAACACACAACCTTTTTGGAAGAAAGCTGCTTTCTATGTTCATACAGTACCCAGTGCAGTAAGACACTTGCCTGGGGACTGAACTCAGCACTGTAAGAAAATCTTAAGACACAATCAACTGGGGACAAGACTAAGTTAACAAGCACATATTCTGACTCACCACATCAAGTTTTCCCCATGCTTCATAATCATAAGACTTGATCTTGTTTTTCTTGTTTTCCTCAGTAGTTATCTTTGAAGGGACTTTACTCTTGCTTTTCTTCCTTTTCTTAAAAGCCTTGTTTCGAATTGGTGGCAAATTCTAAATTGAAATAATACATTAAGAAACACATGTGTGAAAGTCACTGGTGTTAAGGATTAAATTAACTATATCTAGATATAGTATCTGAATCTACTGCCTAGTTTTACTTCAGAAATCCACCTACCAAGTTCTTCTTAGGGACTCTGCAAACCCACTAAGGGCAACAAGTATACATCTTCCACAACATAGTAACAACAAATATTGTATGTATGACACAAAGTTAAGTTTTAGAAGACAATTCTCTGCAGAATGTCACTGAAGAACATCAATGCATTAAATGTCTGAAATAAATAATTAATACTGATTTTGCAAACAGAAATATTCTGCTAGACCTGCACGAGACTGATTAAAAATGTACCAGCCCCATCACATCTAGAGGCTACTGTCCCACAGCTCTGTTGGTATAACTTGAGGTGAAGAACAAATCAGCTGGGTAAGCTCGTAACTTCTAGTCAGATGTTTTAAGTCAACACATGTAATTTTGCTGACGCAGAAAGTAATTATTTTTCAGAAAGTGATTGTGGCTATAGCAGTTAATATTGACACAAGACTCATGATTTTTACCTCTTCTGTGACACCACTCTGTTTTCTTAATTCAGAATCCACTTCTTTAATATCTTTTTCCCAGCTCTCCAATTCTCTCATGAAATCCTGCAGCTCTTCAGCATTTTGCTTCATTTGCAGCTGTAGTTCTAGCGCTTTATTTGGTGCAGTCATTGTAATCTGCCAATTTCAAGGAAAAAGCTTTTTCAAGAGAATCTGAAAGCACATGCTGAAGGAAGCTAGCTACTTCAAACTGAACAAGCCTGACTTACATGCAGGACAGGCTTCCCAATAGCATATCAGGAACATTAAATAGCAAGTGACTAAGAAGAAACACAAATGTCTTTGGAAAAAAAGGATGGGATACAACAGAGTATATCAGAACAAACAGTAAGTCATGCTTTCCTAAGAGTAAGGTAAGGGGCCCTATGAGTGCATGAAAATCCTGAAAGCGATAGCACAGTGATCTTAGTTTAAAGCAATTCCTGCAGTGTTTCCCAAAAGACAGAATGACAAAAAGCCTAGCACATTAACATTCAGACTTTAACTTAAAAAAAAGCCCCAGTTAAGATACATGTGCTGCCTCATAGCTGAAGAGGAACAAGGCATCTGATAATCCAACTCCCAAAAGTGCTTTCGGCTCCTACAATTAAGTATACACTTAAATATGGCTACATTTTCAAAACAAGGAGGAGTAAACATACCAGGTGGTTTATTACAAAGCCAAGTGAGTTACAAGAATATTCTTTCAATGTGCTCTTTGCACACCTCTGTAGCTTTCCAGGTCCCTAAAATACTGCTCAGTAATTATTGATACTTGGTAGTCTTAATAAATTGTCTTAATTTTAGTTTCTTGAGTTAAAAAAAAAATATTACCACTGAAATATCACAAGTAAAAAGTAATCTTAAAAAAACCACTTGACTACAATTCAGTAAAACACACACCCACATTTGTACAGTTCATAGCACAAAAAGCTAAAGGGATTTTTCTTTGAAGTATGTTTGCTTCATCCGTGATTAAACAACTCACAATGAATTAAATGCAGAGAAAGCAAGCTGTGAGTGTTTGATAACTATAACCGCTTGACTAAAATAAACTTCAGAATCAGCTACAATCCTCACACAGGGATAAACAAGAGGTCTATTTTTAAAGATAGCACACTGTAGAACTAGTTTTTTTTATTTGTTTCCACGAAAGATGTGAAAAAACCCACACTGTGTGATTACTAGTAAATTTCTGCTAACAAAGGAGAAACGTTTTTCTATCCTCAGGTATAAGCTACCAAATAGATGCCTTGCTGCATGCAGTCGTGCTTCTCTCTAGTTTATATCTTCAAAGTAGTTGGTTTATTTTAAACAAAGGAGAAATAAACATTTTAGGCTTCACCTAAAGTTTCTATTTTTAATGACGTTTTCAATTTAGGGTGGTTGGGTTTTTTTCCCCTACCTACAACTGTTGGCCCATGCTGAACTGTCTCTGCAATATTCAGCCAAATAATTCCATGTCCATTTCTGGACACACCAAATACTCCACACAGCTTAGTACACCCAGGACAACAGTAGCTAAAACAAGAATGCTTCAAAAGATACAAGGAACTATACTGTGATCTACTGAAATGTTCTTCTTGCTACAACTGACTAAAGTAATATTCTCTTACGGGGGGGAGGGAAATGTCTCATGAGATGTAGCTGTGCCTTTTCCGGCATTCTCAAGCGCCCTGCACAGGCGCGTAACGCAAGCCTGCTCCCGGTACCGCTACCCAGCGCTGCTCGCCGCACACGGCTTAGGAACGAGCCTGCGGCACGCACCGACAGCAGACGCCTTTCCCGTACAGCTCGCACCCGCTCTAGGCCAGCTTTATTTGACGCCCAACCCCGCGGCCTTCCTCGGCTTCACCCCACGCCCGAGAGCTGCCTTGCCCACGCGACTCCCCGGGGCAGTAGCCGCATGGCCCCAGAGGCCAGGGCAGAGGCTAGCAGACCCCACGCCGGGGAGCGGACCCCACGCCAGTCCCGGGCCGCGCCGCAGGACGTGCGGACTCTGTCTGAAGAGGCTCCCGGTGCAAAGCCAACCCACCAGAGTTCCGACGCCCGCCTCTCCACCGCTCCGGAGGTACAGAGGAGGCCCTTCAGGATGTGCTCCCTCTCCTCTTCTCTGGTCTCCACGCCCCCGCGGCCGGCCAGCCTGCCTGCCTGCAGGCCACGGTTCGGCGGCACCGGGCCAAGTGCGCCGCAAGCCGAGCCTCATCCCGCCCCGCCGCGCCGCCAGTCTCACCTGCCGCGGGTCCTGCCTCTTTCTGCTGCCGCCGCCGGACGCCCTCCCCGCGCGGCCGAGCCTCTTCCCAGAATGCAGCGCGGCCCCCCGGCCCCGCAGCGGGACAGTCCTTGCACCCCCGCGGCCCCACAGCGACCGGACGAGGAGCTGCAGAAACAGACAGCGCATGCGCCCAAGCACCGCCGCGCAGCGTCTCACAGCCCGCGGCCCTCCGCGCTGCCTGACCGCGCCCCCTTCGCCTCACGTGGCAGGGAGCTGGCCCGGCGATTGGTACCGCCGCGCCTCTTGCTCTTTGCCCCGCTGCCGGGGACGGCGGCCGGCAGGCGCGGGTAAGGGTTGGCCATGGAGCGGGGGGAGGACGCCTCGCCGCCGGCGGCCGAGGAGGATGACTTCGGCTACCGTCTCTTTCCGGACCGCAACAAGAAGCAGCAGCAGAGCTTCCTGGTCCGCAGCCTTTTCACCTTCCACAACAGGTGCCAGCTGATGCTGAGGATGACCCTGGAGACGAGTAAGCACCTCCTCGGCCCCGGCCCAGCGGAGGGTGCCGCGTGTGGAAGTGGGAACGTCCCAGCGCCCCGCAGGCGTGGCCTCCGGCCCTGAGCTTGGGCCGCGGGGTCTGGGGGCGGGGGCTGCTCTTCGCTGGGGCGGCTGGAGGCCGCCCGGGCCGGTGGGGCGGGGCGGGGCTGCTGCCTGGCAAACGCGGCCCTTCTGTGGGTTAAGGTGGAGAAAGAACAGTTTCTGGAGTGGCTGTGTGCTTTTCTGTTTCCTAGGAGAAGGCTTTTCCTGACTTCTTGAAAACTTGGGAGGGTTGGTTGGTACCTGGATCGTTCCTACTCTCCCCGCCACGTAGCGATGGCTGTTAATGTTACTGAAAGCAGTGGGCACTGTAGGCCGCTCTGTGTCTACTGCAAAGCCTCGAATAACCTTGATATGCACAGAGCTATTCTTGAGTCGAGTAACTTCTGACGTTATTTCATCGTGGTTCTGTATCAGTTCATGTAGCCTGAGCTGTGACTGATGCCAGATGCCTTGCTTTAGGGTCAAATACTGCAAAGGGTGGAGCTTTGCCTTTTGCCTTTTTCTTTTTTTTTTTCTTTGACTGTCTTTATATTTTGGTTATAGATGACTTGCAAAACTGTTGTCTAGAGAAATTGATTGCAGCAATGTTTTTCTAGATCCATATGCTCAACTTCTTCTTGAGGCTATGAAGCAATCTGGTTGGTATGTAAGCTGTTGTTCTGTATAGTCACATCATTGTTACATGGACTAACTGGCCTTTTTTCAGGTTCTTCTCTATAACTTGGTTTGTTTGGGCCTTTCAGCACTGTCTTCAATGACCGGCACTTTTCTTGTGAAAACTGCGATGGTTCTGTCAGTGGAGGTTTTGATTCTGCCACATCTCAGGTATGTGCTGCATGTTGTTCATCCTTCAAATAACTACAATTACTAATTTTTTTTTTTTTAGTGTTATGTTACTAGAGTTAAACTTGCTAACACTGGTATCTGTTGTTCCATGGTATTGGAAGTAGTATGCTGCAGAATGATGAGACTGTTAATGTTGAAGAACATTGCACTAAAGAGTCTAAATGCTGTAGGTGATGTGTGCTGGGTCTCTGAGAAATAAGGGAGGTGTTTAAAGTTGGTGATAAGACTACTTGTATCTTTTCTTGTACAGATTGTTCTGTGTCAGAACAACATTCGCCAGCAGGCCCATATGAACCGGGTAGTCACACATGAATTGATTCACGCTTTTGATCACTGCCGTGCACATGTTGATTGGTTTAACAATGTCAAGCACTTAGCATGTTCAGAGGTAAGTTAAAATGCTTCTAATGTTATAATTGTATTAATTACTGCTGGTTATTAGGCATGGTCTTACACAGACTTCATTTGGTTTAATTCTAGTAATATATTTTGTCCTTTTTTGTCAGGTCAACCTAAATAGTTTCGGAAAAGAAATACTTGATTTTCACAAATATTAATAAATTGGTGTCATATTAAGAAGAACGTGATGACTGAGTGTAACACTAATAAGAAGTGCTTGTTAACAAATGAGAGTTGTTAGAGATGAAAGCACATTCACACATTAATCCAATGCTTATAGGAGTCTTTCTTTCTCCCCTGCAAATCTTGGTATGTTCAGTAGTTACCACAGTAGTACGATAACCTTATTTTTATTTAGATTTTTTTGGATAACAACAAGCTTGTTATAGGAAAAACATTTTTCTAACTAATTGTGATGTTGCTGCTAATAGACTTTAGTTATAACTCCGTGTCCATTTCAGAGGACATAGGAATTTGCTGCTTGAAAGACCTTAAAAATCGGTTTTTTACAAGGTGAAATTAAACTGAGCACAGGCTAATAAGGATTCCTCTTGTGTACAGGACTTGTGTGTATGCAAAAGTTTTTAGTTGATTTCTGATGTGGTGCATATCATTTCACCACAACGAAGCTTACCCTTCTGGTTAATAGTATGAAAGTGGTATGAAGGTACGTTTTTGTGACTCTGCAAATTAGGTGGCTCTTTAACTTTTAAAATACAACATTTTTATATAATTATAATGGCTTTGGGGTTTTGTTTTGTTTTTAATGGGAGCATATTTGATTCCAGACTTAAGATATGCACAGGTTTCATCTATACACAATGTGTGAGAGAAGCAAAGTTATGAGTTTGGTACAGAACTAATCAGATTTCATAAAAAATATTTTTTATTCATTAATTAAATATTTGATGTGGAAGAGAGTCACAGTCACATATTGTATTTATCTTTTTATAGATCAGACTTAATGAAGTAAACTCATATGCTATCAATAAAGCCATTCTGTATAACTGGTGGAGTTGACTTTGGCTGGCTGCCAGGCACCCACCCAGCTGTTCTCTATTTCCCCATCCTCAGTAGGATAGGGAAGAAAATAGAGTGAAAAGCTTGTGAATTGAGATAAGGACACAAAGGTCACTAACCAGTTACTGTCATGGGCAAAATACACTTGACTTAGGGAAGATTAATTTTTTTTGTCAGTTAAGTAGGATAGTGAGAAAACAGAAAATAACTTTCCTCCCACCTCCCCTTCTTCCTCATCTATCTCCTTCCCCCCTCAAGCAGTGTGGGGGAACGGAAGCTGTGGTTGTTTGCAGTGCTGTGTCTTTGCTGCTCCTTTCTCCTCATGCTCTTATCCTGCTCCAGTATGAGGTCCCTCCTGTGGGATACAGTCCTTCATTAACTGCTCCAACTTAGGTCTTTCCCATGGGCAGCTGTTCTTCAAGACCTGCTACAGCTTTAGGTCCTTTCCACAGCATACAGTGCAGTAACAGACTGCTCCAGCATCAGTCCTCCATGGGCTGCAGTTCCTACCAGGAAATCTGCTCCTGCGTGGGCTCTCCATGGGCTGCAGCATCTTTCAGGGCATGTCCATCTGTTCTGGCATGAGGTCCTCCACTGGCTGCAGGTGGATCTGTGCTCCACTGTTAACCTCCGTGGGCAGCAGGAGGACAACCTGCCTCACTGTGGCAGGGGCTGCAGGGGAATCTGTGCTGCTCCAGTGCTCGAACACCTCCTCCCCCTCCTTCACTCACCTTTGTGTCTGTGGGGCTGTTTCTTTAGAAATTTTCTCATTCTTCTCACAGCTGCCATGTAGTGTTTTCTGTAGAGTTGGTTTTAGAGCCAGCTGAAATTGGCTCTGCCCAGCATGGGCGCAGCACCTTGTTTTGTCTCACAGGAACCGTCCCAGCAGACTCCCTGCTGTCCAATCCATTAATTCAGAATTATTAACAATTGTCTCCATTTTTATTTATTTTGTCTAAGCATTTACACAGCATAAAATGAGAGAACATGCAGAAAGTGAAGACTGCTTTTTCTTGTGTTCTTGCTCATGTTGAAATTCTTTTTTATTTTCTTCAGGTCTTTTAATACTTTTTTTTTTACAGTGTGTACAGTTTTTATTGTCAGTTTTTTAGTTCTCATATGTCGTATTTTCCATGTGTTTATTCATGCTCTGGGACTTAATTATAAGAAATACAGATTTAGTTATATTTCCTACCTGAGGGGTTAGGGTGTGGAACAATTGGCAGAAATTGCAATGCAGAAGACAAGACATTAACAAGCTAGAATATACATATGCATTTGAATGTGGCTTTTCCTAAAGCAGATGAATTTGTGCTCTTAGGAGTATTGCAGCTGTAGTCTTCGAAAGGTATCTGCCTTTCCTCCTGTGGTGGGTTGACCCTGGCTAGAGGCCCAGTACCCCCCCAAAGCCACTCTGTCATTTCCTCAGCTGGGCAGAGGAGAGAAAATACAACCTGGTGGTGGGTTGACATAAGGACAGAGAGAGATCAGTTGCTAGTTATGGTCATGGGCAAAACAGGCTCAACTTGGGAAAAAAATAATTTAATTTATTACCCAATCAGAGTAGGATAATGATGAATCAAACAAAATATTAAAATACCTTCGCACTCCCACCTCTCCCTTCTTCTTGAGCTCAACTTCATTGCTGCTTTCTCTCTCTCTCCTCCCCCTAGCAGTACAGTCAGAGGGGAATGGGGATTGTAGTCAGTTCATCTTGGGTTGTCTCTGCTGCACTATCCTCCTCAAAGGGGAGGACTCCTCACACTCTTTCCATGCTCCCATGAGGGGTCACTACCATGGGAGACAGTCCTCCCTCAACTTCACCAATGTGAGCCCTTCCCGTGGGCTGCAGTTCGGCACAAACTGCTCTACTGTGGGTCTCTTCCACAGGGTTCAGATCCTTCAGGCTGCTCCAGTGTGGGTCCTGCACAGGGTCACAAGTCCTGCCAGCAAACCTCCTATGGCGTGGGCTCCTCTGTCCGTGGGTCCATTGGGTCCTGCCAAGAACCTGCCCCAGCATGGGCTTCCCACGGGGTCACAGCCTTCGTTGCGTGCATCCCCCTGCCCCAGTGTGGGGTCCTCCACAGGCTGTGAGTGGAATCTTTACTCCCCATCATCTTCAGTAGCCTGCAGGGGGATAGTCTGCTTCAGCATGGCCTTCACTTCACCATGGGCTGCAGGAGCATCTCGGATCTGGTGCCTGGAGCGCCTCATCCCCCTCCTCCTTCACAGAACTTGGTGTCTGCAAAGTTTTTCACTCCATTCTCTGGCAGCAAAAAGCTGCCGCTAGGTTGGGTTTTGTTCTTTCCTCCTTAAATATGTTATTACAGAGGTACTACCAGCGTCACTGATGGACTAATCCTTGGCCAGCAGTGGGTCTTTATTGGAGCTGGCTGGCATTTACACTGCTGGACCTGGGGAAAGCTTCTAGCAGCTTCTTGCAGAAGCCACCCCAGCAGTTTCACACCCTTTCCCCCTGCTCTGCTGCTGAAACCTTGCCATGCTAACCAAAAATACCTCCTGAGTCTTGTATCAGCTTCTAAGGTACATTGAGGACAATAGTACTTTCCATGTTCTTTTAGCAGTTCACATATGTATTTATACATATGATCTCTTCATTCATTTAAGCTTCAGGATTATGTGAGACTTGGTCCCTGGAGAAACTTACAGGTTCTATAGTAATACTTCACAGTTCATTGAGGCTGAGAGGATGTATATTAAGAGTAATACATACTTAAGTGGAAGTAGCCCTGGGAAAATTCTCTACCAGCAGTCACTAGAAAGATATTGAAGAAAAAAAAACTTACAGCTTTTTTTTTTTTCCTTGGTTTTTTCATGTGTTTCTCTGATCATGTACCTTTTTTTCCTCAATAGATTCGAGCTGCTAATCTCAGTGGAGACTGTACGCTGATGAACGAAATAGCCAGATTTAAATTTGGATTAAAAGGACACCATCAGGTAAAGACTGTAGATGTTCAAGTCTGCTGATTCGTTGTGAACTGTCTTTATTTGATCTCAGACTTCTACTCTTTCATAGCTGAAAATATCAGAGAAAGAAGTAGGTGCTGTGGACTTGCTGCTTTCTCTTAATTAATCTTTAATCTTTAATGATTCATGATACTTTCCTACCTTGTTATTTTTATTGGAATGAAATTCCTGAATACTTATTCATA
Organism: Porphyrio hochstetteri; assembly: GCA_020800305.1. Taxonomy (NCBI): domain Eukaryota; kingdom Metazoa; phylum Chordata; class Aves; order Gruiformes; family Rallidae; genus Porphyrio; species Porphyrio hochstetteri. Next base: position 35,111,799 of record CM036905.1, on the reverse strand, counting down.
ACATAGAGCATTACCACTGACAATGGATTGTTAATAAGAACCTAACAAAAGCCAGGGTTTGCAGGGAGGAAGGAGAATGACAAATTTCTAAATAATGATGTATGTTAAGGGTTTCTTTGTGGTTTTTTTAATAGTAATGAAGCCTGGGTTGAATCCCAAGTAGTTGTTCATTTTAGAATGACAGTTAGGTTGTACCTGAGGATGTTTACAACTTTTTCTATCTTTTAGTAGATAAACAGTGTATGTGAAAGTTGCCATAAGGAGATGTATCACAGTTAAGGCCAGTAGAGGAGTCATTCCTTTGTTTTATAGCCTTTCAGCAGGAAAAGTACTGACTGGTAGCTACGTGTTTCTTCCTGACATATTTTCTGTTTTGTCCAAGTCAAGTCGTACAAATACTTGATGCCTACAACAAATGCCAAATGGTATTTTAATTCCTGTTCTAAGGAATGTCTTTTACTTACCTGACAGTGTTTTGCACATGAAAAACTAAAAAATTTAGCTAGCACAGGATGGAACAGAAATGTACTTCAATGCTAATTGCAGGCATTGTTTGACTCTTCTGTGATACAAAATCATTACCTATGTAGTAGCAAGTTAATACTGCACAAGATCTGGAAAAAAACATGTATACTAATGATGGAATTTTCTTTATCTGATTCCTACTTTAGACTTGTGTACGAGAGCGAGCAATTCGTTCCATTCTGGCTGTTAGAAAGGTTAGCAAAGAAACGGCAGAAAAAGCTGTGGATGAAGTTTTTGATGCCTGCTTCAATGACCTGGAGCCTTTTGGAAGAATCCCACACAGTAAAAGAGATGCAAAGCGAGCTTATAAAGACTTTCAGAACAGAGATCGCTATACTGCTAACTTGTAAAAGAAAAAAATGTGAAAAATCCTGTTACTATCTCGTTGTTCTGTAACATCTGGAATTACAGTCTACCCATGCAGAGCTGGTGGAACAGGCAGTTCTATCAGATGTATCTGATAGATCAGATCAATTTTGTAAACTTTTTCCACGAGCCAACTTCCATGGAAGTAAACAAAGTAAATGAACAAGACTAAAAGTGTATTTCCTCACCTGTTATTGCAGTGAGATATTTTAATACACCAAATGACTTGTCTAGTAATGATGTGCACATTTAATTCTGCTCAGTCTGACTAGGGACTGGTTTCTAAAAGTTTTATTGTTACTGAATAAATCTTTTCATATAATGTGTATTTTCACTAGCTTTGGTCCATAGTCACAAACTCGATGATCTTCACCACTCCACTTTACAAGATGGGCACCAGAACTACATTTGGGTCTAGATTTAATAACTATGGCTAAGCCCAAAACTTAACTGCCACACTTGTTTCTGAGCACCTCCTGGAGGTGCGGAATTCCAGCACATCTAATGTTAACTTACAGGGGCATAAAACCCTTCAGATTTTTAGCAGTTTGACTGACGATTCTGCTTATCAGATCAAATCCACAAGCTGGGTAAGCATTGGTGAGAGTGTCTGCCAGGTTGTACTCTGCTCAAAATGGATGGGAAGACAACCTTAAGCTACATCAACTTGTTATTGCCAAACATCAGGTATTATTGTCATTGATGCAAGGGAACCACGTTTTCTTTGCTTTCTTGAAACTCAAGGTGTGATTCAACCACAGCTACGGTTCATTGAGGTGATGGAGATATGACTCCCTGGTGAAAGTTTTCTAGGCATAGCCGTTGCCACTGTTACAGCATCCATGCTCAAGTGGGAAATTTAGTTCCACAGAAGACAAAACAGTGCCCTGATCATTGCTGTTTCATACAAAAGTGCGAAATATTTTAGATGGGTTTTCAACTTGGTAGGATTTGAGTCTGAGTAGTGGTGGTGTCAGTTTTCCCATGTACAGTTCTTCTGCAGAAACAGAATTACTGAGGTTGGAAGGGACTTCTGGAAACACTATTTAGGCCACACTGCACAGAGCAGGGTCAACTAAACTGTGTTGCTGAGGAGCATGGCTCCTCCTGGATGACATGTTGGAGCACATGAGGGAAGAGCATGTGATCCAGGACAGTCAGCACGGCTTCACCAAGGGAAGGTCGTGCCTTACCAATCTGGTGACCTTCTATGATGGAGTGACAGCATCAGTAGATAAAGGGAAGGCAACCGATGTCATCTACCTGGACTTGTGCAAGGCCTTTGACACAGTCCCCCATCACATCCTTATCTCTAAATTGGAAAGATGTGGATTTGATGGGTGGACCATCCAGTGGATAAGAAACTGGTTAACAGACCGTATCCAAAGGGTGGTGGTCAATGGGTCTATGTCCAGGTGGAGGCCGGTGACAAGCGGTGTCCCCCAGGGGTCTGTTTTGGGACTGGTTCTCTTTAACATCTTTATCAATGACATTGATGATGGAATTGAGTGCACCCTCAGCAAGTTTGTGGATGACACCAAGCTGAGTGGTGTGGTCGACACCCTAGAAGGAAAGGAAGCCATCCAGAGGGACCTTGACAGGCTGGAGAGATGGGCCTGGGTGAACCTAATGAGGTTCAACACTGCCAAGTGTCAGGTGTTGCACTTGGGCCGGAAGAATCCCAGACAGAGATACAGACTGGGAGAAGAGCTTCTTGAGAGCAGCCCTGCTGAGAAGGACTTGGGGATTCTGGTGGATGAGAAACTTAACATGAGCCAGCAGTGTGGTCTTGCAGCTCGCAAGGCTAATGGTATCCTGGGCTTCATTAGGAGAGGGGTGGCCAGCAGGGACAGGGAGGTGATTGTCCCTCTCTACTCTGCCCTCGTGAGGCCCCATCTGGAGTACTGTGTCCAGATCTGGGGCCCCAATACAAGAAGGATGTGGAGCTGTTGGAGAGGGTTCAGAGGAGGGCCACGAAGATGATTAGAGGGCTGGAGCACCTGCCCTATGAAGAGAGGCTGAGGGAGCTGGGCTTGTTCAGTCTGGAGAAGAGAAGGCTGCAGGGGGACCTCATTGCAGCCTTCCAGTACATGAAGGGAGCTTATAAGCAGGAGGGGATTCAACTTTTTAAAAGGATAGACAATGACAGGACAAGGGGGATTGGATTAAAACTAAAGGAAGGAAGGTTTAGATTAGGTATTAGGGGGAAGTTTTTTACAGAAAGAGTGGTGAGGTGCTGGAACAGGCTGCCCAGAGAGGTAGTGGATGCCCTGTCCCTGGGAGTGTTCAAGGCCAGGTTGGATGGGGCCCTGGGCAACCTAGTGTAGATCCAGGCCTGAGGTTGGTGACCCTGCCTGTGGCAGGGGGGTTGGAGTTCTGTGATCCTTGGGGTCCCTTCCAACTCATACCATTCTATGATTCTATGAATTGGGTTTTGAGCATGAGTATCTCTAAGGATGGAAGCTATACCCTCTCAGGATAACCTGTTCCAATGTTTGTAGGTTTTGGGTTTGTTGGGTTTTTTTCTTCCTTATGTGTAGATGGAGTTTCCTTTATTTGGGCGTGTTTCCTCTCATCCCTTCCTTAGGCACCCCTGAAAAGACTGTAGCTTACTCTACTTCCCCTGTTCCCCTTCGAGTATTTATGTACAGTGATAAGATCTCCTTGAACTTTCCCTTCCCGAGGCAGAAGAGTCCTACCTCTTGGTCTGTCTTTCTAGGTCAGATGTTCTGATCCATTTATTGTCTCTGTGGCAGTGTACTGCACTTGATCTATGTCCATGCCTATCTTGTACTGGGAAGCCCAGAACAGGACCCAGCCTTCCAGATGTTTCACCAGTGCTAAGCAGAGTGGGAAATCACCTCCCTCAAACTGCTTGCAACACTTCCTCACACAGCTCAGGAGTCTGTTGGCCTTGTTTGCAGTGTGGCTGTGTTGCTTGCATACAAGTTGGAGTTCACCAGCACTGCCAGGACCTTTTCTGTCAAGTTTTTTTTCCAGCTAGGTGATCAGTCAGTGTCATGTGCTGGTACCTGTGGTTATTCCTTCCCAGGTGCAGGAATTGGCATACCCCTTTGAACTTGGGATTCCTTTCTGCCATTTCAAGGTCCCTCTGAATGCCAGCACAAACCTCTGGTCTATCAACCACTCCTCCCAGTGTTGCCTTGTCTGTAAACTTCTGGAAATTGCACTACTCTTGTCTTTGAGGTCATAAAAGAAGAGATTAAACAGCATTGGTCATGATACCAGGGGTACATCACTAATGTCTTGTCTTACTGTGTGTAAGCCACTGATGTGGTTAAAGAATCAACATGGGCTTGGGAACATGTCAGAGAAATACTTTTTAAATAGTTTGGAAATACTGATACAAATTGTTCTGTTTGCTTACCTTAACTGTCAGAAAACCATTCCAGGCATGTTTAATTTATTGCTGTAGGTGTCATGATAGGCCAAGTACCTGAAACCTGGGCTCTAAGCACAAGATTTTGCTAATCATGTTCTATTCACATTGAATCCAGGCAAAAATCCTGCCTGCTCTGCTACTTGTTGAGTTAAAACTATCTGGAAATGGCAGTAAAATGCCTTCTGCTACCTGGGTGGGCTTAGACAGCATCTAAGGTCACTATGCACACTTGCAGCTTGAACCCAGAGCTCACATGTAATCACTTGGAAGAACAGCTGAATATCTACAGGAATTTTTCTTTCTTCTCTGTTTATTGTCACATGTCAAAGCCGTCCTGGGAGACCTGGACACCCAGATCCTGCAGCCTCGGTTCTCATTTTCGCAAGTGAATGTCTGTATCATGGGGCTGTGGTTTGTGATTCTGCTCTTGCTTTCCTTGGCCCTGTGTGTTGTGCTTTCTTCAGTTCTCTTTCTCAACAGGGACTGGAAATGACAGCAAGGAAAGCTGGATGTGTGAAAGTGATGACTCCTTAAACATGTTGGAATCTAAGTCACGGTACAAGGTTACGATGGTGAGCATTACCTTCTCCTACTCTGTGTCCCTATATGGCTGAATATCAGAACAGAAAAAAAATAATGGATGTAATACCCTACATACCTATAAAGAAAATTACACATTGAATTCTAAGCTTCCCATCTTTGATGTTATCTATATAGACCTTGTGAGTTTTCTAAAATCCCCTGATGATCAGAGATGCCTTGGAACAGCATAATTTTGTGTGCTAATATTCCCTTAACCTCTACTGCTTTTCAAATCCCCATTTTAGTCAGTATTATGCATGATGCTGTGGTTTTTTTATAGTAATTTCCACATTTTTTTTAGTAATTTCCACACATATTCTGGCAGATAATTCCTTCCCTTTGCTATACATTATTAACCAAAATTCCACTTTAATGTTTGTGTGTGTGTGTGTGTTTTTATGTGGTTTGCATTTATACTGCACTTTGGCCTACACATTGTTTGAATATATACACTTGTCTCTTATCGGGGATAAGCATTGTTGAGTCTACTTAGAAATGGAAAATGCAGCAATAAAGACTAGAATATACAAGCTGCTGCTTCTTTTCTTTAGCATTGTTGATAGACAAACACCATCAAAATCTGGGAAAGAAAGTATTCCAGAGACATCTGAGAGACATTTGTAATAAAGAGTACAGAGACATTAAAAAAGTCAGCAAGAGATAAAATCTCATAACCATGAAATGTCAGCTTAAGCCACAGATGCATTCCTGTTACGCCAAGGCAGATTGTAATGGGTAGGATATGTGCACTAAGAGTCACCAGAAAACGATCAGAAGAGTGCAATGGGCTTTTAGTTGTTCCCTGAGAAAAGGAGGAATGATGTGAAATGAAACTTCGCACACACTATTTATCAATGCAAGCAATCATTTCATTGCTCTAGGTGCAATTTTAATCCACATCATTTTTCCTCATCAAAACAGAGTTTAGACAAATGAGTAAAAACTCATGGCAAATATGGGAGTGGATTAGGCAGCAGAGGGAGCTGAAGCACCGCGGAACAGCGTGCTGCTGTGGAAAGCCACCTGCAGACCATACACAGCTGTTGCTCAGTGTGCAGTTCAGTTTTGGTTTAAATCTGTTTTAATCAAATTTGCATAAACCTAATGTTAAAATAGTTTAAGAAATAATCATATTTCATAGCATTATTCTGCTTCTCCATAATATTTGTTTCCTTTAAGGGACCAACCTCAAAAGATATGTGGAAATATTTTTGCTATCTGTTCTGTTTTGGCATGTGACTGTGGTTGCAGGGGCAGTTAGATAAATGCTGAGGTGCGTGTGACAGAGGAAACATCAAGCTGTAAAGACCCATCACCAGCAATCAGAATCACACAAATTACATTAGCTCAATTCCTTATTCTGAATTTCCACCACATTTTCATGTTCCCCTCTTAGATCTGAAAGGTTTTTAAGTTTTGTCTAGAAGCTGTGTCTGTGCAAATTCCACAGTTCTGGTGCCACTGAGGTATCTCTGAGCGTGGGAGTACCAAGCATCAGCTGAACACCCAAGCCTTTGAATATTGCTAGAAGCACCCGTCCTTTCTGCTTGCACCCATTCTCTGAAGCTGATTTTCAGTACTAACTAGGGAAAACCAAAAAGAAGAAAAAAAAAAAAAGAGCAACATTGTAACCAAATAGTAAAGAGGTGTAATTTTACAAAGGGGAGTAATTTAATAAAGAGCTTTTAGGTGTTTTGTTTGGTTTTTTACTGCCTGGAGAAGAATGGACTAACCATGACATACCTCACTGAATAGTTTCTTGGCAGAATTCTTTTTAAATATTGCAGTACGTAGTGCTCAGTGACACAGATGTATGCCAGCTACCACACGAGTCTTCATGTGTTGATTGTAGTTTTTCAAAACTGTTTTAGAGAACGGTAGCAATTCTAAGTGAAAACAAAATCATCAGTAAGCAGAAAAATCCAGCTCCATTATAATGAAAAATTCAGATGTTTTCAGTTCATATGCTGGAAGTATTAGCTCTTGCTGCAACTGAAGAGTTCAGCACCAAGAGTTCAATTATTCACCAGAGTTCTATCCAAATTTACTAACAAGCATTCATCCTCTACCTTCCCTGTGAGTGTGATCCAAAAAAAAAAAAAGAAAACTACAAAATAAAGATTTATAATTTTTATTCAGTAGTTGGGGGTTTTATTTGTTGTAGTTCTTTAGTGGGACATGAGAAGGATATTCAGAGCTTGGGAAACCATTACTCTCCTTAAAAAGAAGAAAAAGAAGGGCATGCGCAAAGGGCACTATGTGCTGGTGGGTAAGGAACCATTACATGAAGAAAGATTTTGGTTCCAGCTCCTGCTCAACCTAATGCTACATAAAACATATTGAAGCGCTTGCTGGATTTACACCCACGCCCCCCATCCCCCTTCCCCCCACCCCGCCACAGGCACCAGCTGGGGGAAAAGGCTTCAAGCAGAGCAGGTCTGGGTAACAAGCCGGGAGGAGTGATGGTTGCAGAGGGAGCATGAAGCCTTTGGTACCCAGTAACTTTGATCAGTTCCTACCGCTTCTTCCCAGTGCAAAGTGGAGTAGCTTCAGGAACATCTTTCCCTTTATACAATATGCTTCACAATTGAATGGTTTTCCTTCATCTTCTTTTTTGTCCTGCTGTTTTCTTTTTTGAGGGGGTTTCTTCTCAATGAACACATTACACCTGTCCCTCATTCCTCCTCGGCTTGTTCCTGCTTGCACATGTGTGTGCATGCAACTAAAGGATGCTCTTTCTTCTTTTCCTTTCGTTACTAGTTACCTCTCCCTCCTTCTATTTGATATAAGCAGCCTAACTCCAATCCAAACGCTGAAATAAAAGGCTGCATATGTAGTTCCAGAGGTTGGGTGTCTGAAGACAAATGGTCTTAGATTGCCCAAGGACAACTGAGGCACTTCTGAGTGAACTTTAGGAAAACACTAGGATAACAGATTTTCCTACTCAAAATCACCCTTACCTATGGTGATCCTCACTCTTGCTTCTTCAACACTCTTGAATGTGCTCTGTATCTCCTGAGAGTCTCATGAGACTGGTGCCTGCTCTCTCCATCCCACACACTTTCAGCAGCCATGACTGCAGCAGCTATCAGTCCCCAGGAACATTTGCCTCCACCTGAGAAACCTCTTGAACTACTGCTTGCAGTAGACCTCCCTCTTGTACAATCTTTGCTGCAGCACTGGAGATGTCTATAGAAGCAGGCAGTTACGTTAACAACCATGTAGAAGTTTTTGAGAGACCTGGGTTTTGTCTAAATTATTTATGTTTTAGCCTTTTCTGTGGGGTGTTTTGTGGTGGTGTTTTATTGGAACCCCCATGTTCTCCAGCTGTAGCCTTGTAAAGCAAATACTCAAGGAATGGATGAGAGAAAAGATTTACCTATTTCTGTCCTTGGAAAGTGTGCTGGTGAAAAATACCAGCCCCCCTCTCTGCTTCTGCTTCTCTCCTTCAGGAATCCTACATTCAAGATGTGAACATTGGGCTCTCAGGGACACAGAGTCTTTTATGCAGCCCTGGAAGTTCTGATCAGTAAAGCACTTAAGCACTTACTTACATTTAAGCATGTCATTTTTACAGACTTACCATTTGTTGTCTCGTGAACCACAGTGCTCAGCACCTTGAAGAACTGTGTTCTAAGTGCATCAAGTGCACTTGGACTTGCTCAATGAGTTATTGGATATATGGTCCTCTCAAAACACAAAAGGAAGGTCATTAAATCGATGTGCCACGCTTCCTAAGTAGTATGCTAACTTCAGTGGTCTCTTTGCATTTCCATTTGAAGTGTTATTGTCTGCCTGCTGAGACTCTTCCTGCTTTATAGTAGTCATATCTTGTCCTAAAGTGAACTAGGCTTTACTGTGTGTGTTAAAAACCTTTCACAACAGAGGCTGCTGAAATTCAATGGTGAATGATAAGATTCCTGTACATAATTTCTCAAGTTTTTGAAGCATTTTTGGGGTCCTCTGGCATGCAAACTACTCTATAAATGAAAGATCTTTATGCTTGTGACCTGTCTCCTTGGAGAGAGAGAATATGACTGCTCTAACAAAACTTAGCAGCATACTCATCCCATTAAAGCCTTAGGTTTTGTTCATTCAAGTCACAAATTACTAAGCAGAAGTGGAAATAATAGGATACTGATAGCAAATTGTTTTTTTCCACTTCATGACTATAAATAAGTAACCTAAGCCAACTTTTCTAATCCAATTTCAGTATGAAAGTTTACACCTAAGTTCAGTGGAAGGAAAGATGCAGACAGACATCATGCAAAGTAAGAGAGGCTATATTGTTCCTTGATGCTGTTTTTTGATTAATGCTTAGATACCGTATCTTAAAATAATGAACATTTCACAAACATTCTGAGTTTAAAAAGAAGATGGATACATAAACTTCAGGTTTAGAACCTACATCAAGTGCATGGGGAAATCACTAGATGCACGAATGCCGTGTTAGTGGTAAAGCACTGTATTTGTAGAAATGCTTTTTTCTTCTAAACAAGTTTTTGTTTCTGATGTATACGTGCCCCTTCTTATAGTCTCCTTTTGGTTTATTTACATAAAATTAATATTTACAGTGCTATATTTGTGAAGGTATAACTTTATGAAGAGATTTTAGGTGAGGTGGTTGTGAAAGTGGTTGTATCAGCCACTGTAAGAACTGAAGTAACATAATGTGCTTTAAGTGACCAGACGTATAAGTTCAGACACTGAAACATGCGTGTGAAAATGTTGGTAAGTATCCCAGAAACCAAAGTTTGTTTGCACAAAGTGTTTCTTGAAAAAGTTCAAATAGAAAACATTTTTTCTGCAATCTGTTTTCCAAAGTACGTCTTTTATCACTTGTGACTTTAGGGCACTTTTTACTTACATGCAAGTACTGATGGGGTGCTGTAGTTTCGGGTCTTGCAATAAAATGCTTACAGGAAGACCCTGCTTATTGCCATGGACCAAGGATATGGTGGAACTTCAGGAGCTACTCACCACATTTGCTGTCAGTCTTGTCCTCTCTCTGTTGTTTCCCACTCCTTCCATGAAAGAATGGGGGACACAGATTTGATTCTTCACGTGAATATTTTCCTATTTGTAGCTGTTTTGTGTGATCAAGGCAAATAGATTAGCTGGGAATTTGGCTTAGAATATGATGTAACATGTAGCTACTGGCAGAGAATTCCCTTTCAAAAAGACTCTTGTGTACTTGATAAAATTAGCCATGCTTGGAAATCCATATTCCTTCTCTTTAAGACAATTATATGTTTGAAATGCATAATTTTTCTTTTTCTTTATTAATCCTGCAGTGAATGGTTAAAAACTCACAGCTGTTAAATTTCTTCTGACGCCTACACATTAATAAAATCAAAACATTTAACATGATGAAACCTGAATTGAGAACCAAAGAACTTTATGTAGTAATGAAAAACGTACCTTGTTTGTATATTTTCTAGAATCAAAATTATACAGCAGTGATGTATCTAATTGAATGTCACAATATCAGTAATTGTGCTGTCTATGAAAGAAATTTGTTCCAAAGTCAAAATGTCACCTTGCTGTCAAATAATCCCATAGATTACCATAAACAGAGCTAGCGAAATTGTACTGTGAGTGAAAAGATATGTGATGTGAATCCTAGTCATTACCAAAGACATGACTTCCATTGTAATTATCTGCCTATCACAATAGCTTCCTTCTGCCAGCTCTTGCTTACCTGCTGCCACACCAACTCATTAACATTTTTGTCAATGCAATACCATTTGTACAGTTAACCTTTGTGCAAAGTGGGGTCATTTCTTCATTGTGATGGATTCTGTAATACCACAACAACTTGCACTGAGGATTAATATTTCTCTTTTCTTCATTTATGATTAAATTAGAAATTAGTCTAACACCTGGGTTCCATTATACTGAGTTGCCTTGTCATGTGTGGAGAATGCAATTTGGTTTACAGGTAGCTTCAGAAGTCTCCATCTAAGAAGGGATTAATGCTGTTGCTCAAAGCTACTTTTAAAGGCAGATAAATCCTTGCACATTTCAGCTGGTTTTTGGAGGAAAATAAAAATGTTTTTCAAAGTAAATTAAGGAATTATTGTTTTCACTTTTAGACATCAATCTGTGCAAAACTTTTACTATATTTAGACTTTATAATAAAAAAGGTTACAGTCACTTTTCTAGATGATGCTACGATAAGGATTGTTTTGATAGCAACAGTTCAAATTCATAGTAGCAATCTTAAGTTTTTACTTCATTTTTTATGGTCCACAAGCATAGCCAGTTGTTGCATTTGTTGGACCATTGTAAACTATGAATGGTTTCTGCAATACCTATAGAACACTTTCCATAAGTAGTTACTTGATCCTTGTAAATTTAGATTAGAATTATTACTGTCTGACAGTTTTAAGATTGAAAGTAAATACATTTTTGAAATTCACTGGTGCTGTGAAATGGAAAGAGAGGGTTACTGCTATCCAGAGGAAATCTATTAAGTTTCAGGTCTTGGATAGCTGTGTAGAGTTTGATGCAGTTAGTGTAGACAATAAATCTGACATTTTACCTAGCCAATTCATGAAGATTATTGGGCCTCTGGTATGTGAATTAACCCTGTATGTCTCACAGTGTTGTGGTTTGTGAAGCTGAAGGTGAACATGTTGCTAATTCTACATTTGTGAGCTCTCTCCCTCATATCTAACAGACGCTGAGCTGCTTTCTTGCTGATCATGTCTACTCCTCTCCTGAGAGCTCAGAATCTTTTCTGCCTCCTGCTCTTCCTGCTATCACATTCCTAAAACCCGCTTAAGCCCTCTTTCTGTCCTATTTCTGCCCCACATCAGGTCCTTTTTAATTTTTTCCTAAGGTTGCCTGGAGTACCTGTCTTCACTTTACTGTGCAAATTTCTAGTCCCGGTTGATCCAGCAGCAGGGAGGCAGGTCTCTGCATATTGGAGATAGAAGAGGACTCTAGGCAGCAGCCTGGTGTGTTAGGTCAGGATGTGTTTTGCACACTGATCAGAAGAGCTCTGTTTAAATCCAGACCGTGAAAGTTTCCCAGACAATAATTCAGCAGGAGAATTAGATACAATGCAGAGTGATCTGAGGCAACTGCCATGACACAAAAAGAAAATAAGATCTGGTGTTTTATCATGAGATACAGTTACAGTTATAGAACAGGCACTTAACTCGGTGACCTTCTAGACTAGCAGTACGGTATTGACATTGCTAGTATCTGTCTCAGGCTTTGCACTGAGTTTGCAAGGCCCAGGTCAGAGATAAGTCATGTTTGCCCTGTCTGAACTGTTCTTGTTTTACCTAGGTTAGCTGTAACAGCAATTGTTCCTAACGCCTCTGTGGCTGTCCCTAGTTTGTTCTACTTTCTTTTATCTTTTAGAGTATGCTCATAGTTTCATTGAGATAACAATGTTAAGCAGTTGTTCTATGTAGAATGAGATGTTTATGACTGCCTGTCCTGGTTTCAGCTATGATGGAGTTAAACTTTTTTTTTAGCAGTGAATGGAATGCCATGTTTGGGTGTTAGCATGAGAATAGTGCTGATAGCACCCTGATGTCTCCGATTTGTTGCCGGGCAATCAAGTACCTTTCTCAGCTCTGCATACTTCCTTACTAGTGAGAAAGGAGGGGACGAAGCCAGGACAGGTGACTCGAATTGGCCAAAGAGGATATTCCATGCCAGTTACGTCATGCTCGGTATAAGGGGGGACTGGGGGGAAGAGGGGGAGACAACGCCAGGACGTGCAGTTTCTGGGGACGGTTGGGTTGTCCGGGACGGGCTGTAAGCTGTGCGGCCTGAGTTGTGTGGTTTGGTGAGAAACTGCATTGTGTATCACCAGTTTCATCTATTTTGTGCTTTAAACTTATGTTATTGTTATATCTAGTTTTCTGTTATTGTTTAGTAAACTATCCTTATCCCAACCTGCGTGGTTCTGGTTTCTAGGTTGTGGTTTCTTTTCCTCCTTTCTTCCTTCCCTTTTTCCCCTTCCCCCAACTTTCCTTCCTCCTTCCTTTTAAAAGTACAAGCGACTGTGTGGGGTGCGGCCCCCGGCTGGGGCAAAACCACGACAGTTATTTTGGCGCCCAACGTGGGGCGCGAACAGTTGGGATAACGGTAGATCTGACCCTAACTATCGCAATTAAGATAAGCACTGTTGTTTAAGCAATCTCTGGTCACGATGTTGTGGTATTTATTTACAAGGCTGTGGCAGCAAAACCACCGCATGCTGTATACAATCCTGGCAGGATTCTTTACTCTCTCAGGTCTGTGGCTCCTGTATTTGTTCCCATACTTCATTATAGTGTATTTTATGATATCGGTCTATGATACAATAATATCGATGATCATGAGCTTAAGCTGGTACTTGTATGAGGTTTTGCTGTCCTGTCCATTCTTTGGACAGGGAGGGGTTAATAACAGCAGCCGGTATGGTGGGGGCACTGCTTTCTTTTCTTTTGGGCTAAATACAACAGCTCTTAGGACAGTTTTTGAAAACCTTCAATATCTCTGGGATATTCAAACTAGCATTTTGCTATTGGTAGGTTTGGTGCAGATGGTTCAGTTTTTGTTATATATCAGGCATAGGTTTATGAATACCACTGAAGAGCTTTCTCCGAGACAGAATAATCACGAGTGGCAGGGCATGTGGCAAAGTATGGGCGAGTACCTAGGTACTTTCTCACGCCCGATGGTTTGGAATTTCACTCCTGAACAGCTACAAGACCCCGATCAAGTGACTGCATACCTAAGGAAAAATTGCTGTAGGTTTCCCAGAGATGGACACCTTACTGCACTGTGCTGGGCTCTGGCCACTATTTATCAAACACTGCTTGATAGCAAGCAGCACTGTCAGCACTGTCAGCACTGTCAGGGAGAAGGGAAAGGAAACAGACTGGCAGATACTATAGCTGCTGCAACCACTGGGGCTGACACTGCAGCTACTGCAACCCCTGTGACCGACACTGCAGCTACTGTAATCTCTACAGCAGACACTGCAGATGATCCGAAAAACCAATCCACACCAGTGTCTGTTGCTCCCGTACAAAAGAGGAAAGGCATAAAGAAATCAGTTCCTATAGTGACGGATAAGGATGATGATCAACCGGGATCATCTCGAGGATATCAGGATGAGGCAGAACCAGAGATTGTTACCCGATCCCTGACTCTGAGTGAGCTGCGTGAGGTTCGAAAAGATTTCACTCGCCACCCAAGTGAGCACATTATCACTTGGTTGCTCCGATGTTGGGATCACGGGGCCAGTAGTTTGGAATTAGAAGGCAGAGAGGCCAAGCAGTTGGGATCCCTAGCTAGAGAAGGAGGAATTGACAAAGCAATTGGGAGGAGGCCGGAAATCCTCAGCCTCTGGAGGCGACTACTGTCAAGTGTGCAGGAAAGATATCCCATAAAGGAATATATTACATGCCAGACACCCAAGTGTAACAGCATAGAGACAGCTGTCCAGCACCTGAGAGAATTAGCTGTACGGGAGATAATTTATTATGATCTGGACAATTCACGGCTTCCCGCTGATCCCGATGAAGTCCTATGCACTCCAGATATGTGGCGTAAGGTTGTACGAAGTGCACCAGCAGGGTATACCAATTCACTGGCAGCAATTGACTGGAATGATACGAATCCGCCAACCGTAAATGAGGTGGCCTGCCGACTCCGGAAATACCAAGACAATGTTTCCCTCTCCGTCATTGCAGCAGTAGAGAAACTGGTTCAACGACTTGACAACAATGTGTCCAACTCCCAACCCGTATGGAGCAATGTTGCAGCTACTGGGAGAAAGCGTCCATCATTCCAAGAGGGAGAATACACACCACGACGTATATTGTGGTTTTACCTGCTTGATCATGGAGAGGACATGAGGAAATGGGATATGCAGCCCACCTCAGCCCTTCGAGCACGAGTAAATGAGCTGCGGGGTAAAACATTCGCACAACGAGATTCTGCCAGGAAGAAGGCTGCACCAGTTTCTACTGGGCAGTTCCCTAGACCAACTGGAAGGCCTACCTATATGTCTGATGTGCCTGATCCTTTTGAAGGGACCTCTAAGTCCTTTATGCAACCAGTGGAAAACAAATATGATCAGCAGCAATAGAGGGGCCCTGCCTCCAGCCAGGTGGAGGAGAGGGATAATCGGGTTTATTGGACTATGTGGATCCGATGGCCTGGCACATCAGACCCACAAGAGTACAAAGCTCTGGTGGATACTGGTGCCCAGTGTACTCTAATGCCATCGAATCATGAAGGGGTAGAACCCGTTTGTATTTCTGGAGTGACAGGGGGATCCCAACAACTAACTGTGCTAGAGGCTGAGGTGAGCTTAACTGGGAAGGACTGGGAAAAACACCCCATTGTGACTGGTCCAGAAGCTCCGTGCATTTTAGGTATAGATTATCTACGTAGAGGGTATTTTAAAGACCCAAAAGGGTACCGATGGGCTTTTGGAATAGCTGCTTTGGAAACAGAAGAAATTGAACAACTGTGTGCCTTGCCTGGACTCTCGGAGGATTCTGCTGTTGTGGGGTTGTTGAAGGGTGAAGAACAGCAAGTGCCAGTTGCTACGACGACGGTGCACAGACGACAATACCGTACTAACCGAGATTCCCTGATTCCCATCCATAAGCTGATTCGTCAACTGGAGGATCAGGGAGTGATCAGCCGAACCCACTCACCCTTTAATAGTCCCATATGGCCAGTGAGGAAGTCCAATGGAGAGTGGAGGCTGACAGTAGATTATCGTGGCCTAAATGAAGTCACTCCAGGTATGAGTGCTGCTGTGCCAGACATGTTAGAGCTCCAGTATGAATTGGAATCGAAGGCAGCCAAGTGGTACGCCACAATCGACATTGCGAATGCTTTCTTCTCGATCCCACTGGCGCCAGAGTGCAGGCCACAGTTTGCTTTCACTTGGAGAGGCATCCAATACACGTGGAATCGTCTGCCCCAGGGGTGGAAACATAGCCCCACCATCTGTCATGGACTAATCCAGAATACACTGGAAAAGGGTGAAGCACCAGAGCACCTGCAGTATATTGATGACATCATTGTATGGGGCAACACAGCAGAGGAAGTTTTTGAAAAAGGAAACAGGATAATTAAAATCCTTTTAGAAGCCGGTTTTGCTATAAAACGAAGTAAAGTCAAGGGGCCTACGCGAGAAATCCAGTTTTTAGGAATAAAATGGCAGGATGGGCGTCGTCAGATCCCAATGGACATTATTAATAAAATAGCAGCTATGTCTCCACCAAGCAACAAAAAGGAAACACAAGCTTTCTTAGGTGTTATAGGTTTTTGGCGAATGCATGTCCCAAACTACAGTCTCATTGTGAGCCCACTCTACCATGTGACTCGAAAGAAGAATGATTTCCAATGGGGCCCTGAGCAACAGCAAGCCTTTGAGCAGATCAAACGCGAGATAGCCCATGCAGTGGCCCTTGGGCCTGTCCGGACAGGGACAGATATTAAAAATGTGCTCTACACTGCAGCTGGGGAGAACGGCCCGACCTGGAGTCTCTGGCAGAAAGCACAAGGGGAGACTCGAGGTCGACCGCTGGGGTTTTGGAGTCGGGCCTACAAAGGATCTGAGGCCAATTATACTCCAACAGAAAAGGAAATACTGGCCGCCTATGAAGGGGTTCGAGCCGCCTCAGAAGTGATTGGAACTGAAGCCCAGCTCCTCCTGGCACCCCAACTGCCGGTGCTGGGCTGGATGTTCAAAGGGAAGGTTCCTTCTACACACCATGCCACTGATGCTACATGGAGCAAGTGGGTTGCACTAATTACACAGCGGGCTCGAATAGGAAACCCCAATCGCCCAGGAATCGTGGAGGTGATCACAGACTGGCCAGAAGGCAAAGATTTTGGGATGTCACCAGAGGATGAGGAGGTAACACGCGCTGAAGAAGCCCCACCCTACAACGAACTGCCAGAGAATGAGAAGCGATATGCCCTGTTCACTGATGGGTCTTGTCGCATTGTGGGTAAGCATCGGAGATGGAAAGCCGCTGTATGGAATCCTATAAGAAGAGTAGCAGAAGCCACTGAAGGAAAAGGTGAATCAAGCCAGTTCGCTGAGGTGAAGGCCATCCAGTTAGCCCTGGACATTGCTGAGAGAGAAAAGTGGCCAAGGCTCTACCTTTATACTGATTCATGGATGGTGGCGAATGCCCTGTGGGGGTGGTTGCAGCAGTGGAAAAAGAACAACTGGCAGCGTAGAGGCAAACCTATATGGGCTGATGACTTATGGCAAGATATCTCTGCTCGGTTAGAGAAACTTGTTGTAAAGGTATGTCATGTCGACGCCCATGTACCTAAGAGTCGGGCCATGGAGGAACATGAAAACAACCATCAGGTAGATAAGGCTGCTAGGATTAAAGTGGCTCAGGTAGATCTAGACTGGCAACGTAAGGGTGAATTATTCATAGCTCGATGGGCTCATGATACCTCGGGTCATCAAGGGAGAGATGCAACATATAGATGGGCTCGGGATCGAGGGGTGGACCTGACCATGGACGCCATCGCACAAGTTGTCCATGAATGTGAGACATGTGCTGCAATCAAGCAAGCTAAGCGGTTAAAGCCCCTTTGGTATGGAGGACGGTGGATGAAATATAAATATGGGGAGGCTTGGCAGATTGATTACATCACCCTCCCACAAACCCGCCATGGCAAACGTTATGTGCTTACAATGGTGGAGGCAACTACCGGCTGGCTAGAAACATATCCCGTACCCCATGCCACTGCTCGAAATACAATTCTGGGCCTTGAAAGGCAAGTCCTCTGGCGACATGGTACTCCAGAAAGAATCGAGTCAGACAATGGGACTCATTTCCGAAACACTCTTATAGACACCTGGGCCAAAGAGCATGGCATTGAGTGGGTGTACCACATTCCTTATCATGCACCGGCCTCTGGGAAAATTGAACGATATAATGGACTTTTAAAAACTACACTGAAAGCAATGTGTGGTGGGACATTCAAGCATTGGGATACACATTTGGCCCAAGCCACGTGGTTAGTTAACTCTAGGGGATCTACCAATCGGGCTGGCCCTGCCCAGTCAAAATTTCCACGTACTGTAGAGGGAGACAGAGTGCCAGTAGTGCATATGAAGAGTGTATTGGGAAAGAGAGTTTGGGTCATCCCTGCTTCAGGCAAAGGTAAACCCATGTCTGGAATTGTTTTTGCTCAAGGACCTGGCTGTACTTGGTGGGTAATGCAGAGGGATGGAGAAGTTCGATGTGTACCTCAAGGGGATTTGATTTTGGGTGAGAATAGCCAATATAATTAATGAAGTAGAAATTATAATAATAATTGCTAAATAACCCATTGTTGTATATTCATTATTGTTATGATTGCTGTATGTTGTACCATAGCATTATAGCCGGAGTCATACAAGTTAATGAAGAATGAGTGCCATGATGATGGGACTAAAGCCTGGCCTCTCAAGAACTTTTTTGCTCCCGTTGAAAATAAACTCTGACCCACAGACTATGAGCATGGACCATGCCAGGTGTATCAGTCAAGAGCCTGAGATGCAGCATGCAATGAGCCAATGGAACATACAATTATCCTGAGAAACTGTTACGACAAATGGAGCCTGAAAATCATGGACTAAATGAACTCAACAACTTCAGAGGGATGATTCACAGACTGAGGGAATAAGATCTGTATGCACGTATGTGTGCATATATGTGTACATACATATATGGGTGTGTGAAACACGAAACTGGTTGTACCCAAAGAAAATTGTTGGATCTGGTCATGACGTAAATGGTATGGAATAAGGGGTGGATAATGTCCTGGTTTCAGCTATGATGGAGTTAAACTTTTTTTTTAGCAGTGAATGGAATGCCATGTTTGGGTGTTAGCATGAGAATAGTGCTGATAGCACCCTGATGTCTCCGATTTGTTGCCGGGCAATCAAGTACCTTTCTCAGCTCTGCATACTTCCTTACTAGTGAGAAAGGAGGGGACGAAGCCAGGACAGGTGACTCGAATTGGCCAAAGAGGATATTCCATGCCAGTTACGTCATGCTCGGTATAAGGGGGGACTGGGGGGAAGAGGGGGAGACAATGCCAGGACGTGCAGTTTCTGGGGACGGTTGGGTTGTCCGGGACGGGCTGTAAGCTGTGCGGCCTGAGTTGTGTGGTTTGGTGAGAAATTGCATTGTGTATCACCAGTTTCATCTATTTTGTGCTTTAAACTTATGTTATTGTTATATCTAGTTTTCTGTTATTGTTTAGTAAACTATCCTTATCCCAACCTGCGTGGTTCTGGTTTCTAGGTTGTGGTTTCTTTTCCTCCTTTCTTCCTTCCCTTTTTCCCCTTCCCCCAACTTTCCTTCCTCCTTCCTTTTAAAAGTACAAGCGACTGTGTGGGGTGCGGCCCCCGGCTGGGGCAAAACCACGACACTGCCATAAAGATGTAGCATACAGAAATACCAACAAGAAGACACAGAATGAGTCACAGAGGAGAGCAGAGATAAGAGATGGGCACAGCCTGGCACTGGAGACCTCATAGGTATAAACAACTCACCAGTGGTCATCTAAAGAAATGCAGACCTGTGGCTAGATAAAACTGCTTTTATGGATAACAAAGAGAACAGGTAAATAGTATCTAGCATAGGCAAAAGTTACCAGATATAGTAAATACAGGTGTAATATGGAGCTTCAGATCAATGGGGAAAGAACAAAACATAAATATATGTCAGCAAACATATAGAAATGTCCACAGGTATATCATAGAGCAAGGAAGAAGACACTAGCAACAGGAATATTATATTCCTCCCAGTGAAGCATTCCATATATATATATATACTGTATACTGACACTCATCATAACACCCACCGCTACCACCAGGCTGAAACCACTGGCCTCAGGACCTACAGGAGCAGGGTAAGTTTGTGTATACTCTAGGAAAAGGAGTATAAACTAAGTTTATAAAAATGGTAACATTATATTACTACTACTACTACTACAACGACAAATACTTTTCCTGATACAAAAATATTCTTTCTGTTTCTGCAATAATTAGATCTAAAGCCATTAATGTTTCTTGTAGAGAAGAGGAGACTGAGGGGTGACCTTATTAATGTTTATGAATACGTAAAGGGTGAGAATCAGGAAGATGGAACCAGGCTTTTCTCAGTGATGGCCAGCAATAGGACAAGAGGTCATGGGTGCAAGCTGGAGCGTAGGAAGTTCCATCTGAATATAAAGAGGAACTTTTTCACTGTGAGGGTGACAAAGCACTGGAACAGACTGCCCAGAGAGGTTGTGGAGTCTTCTATGGAGACGTTGAAAGCCCTCCTAGATGCGTTCCTGTGTGATTTAGTCTAGGTGATCTTGCTCTGGCAGGGGGTTTGGACTACATGATCTTTCGAGGTCCCTTCCAACTCCTAACGTTCTGTGATTCTGTGATTACACTATTATGGTTTTGACCAGATTCCTTGCTTTACATATGTGTTTTCCCTTTGCTTGCAGACAAGACATTGAGCATAAAAACATTAATTATTTGCATTAATTAATCATAGGCAGAATTCAGGGAACAATTCCTAATTAACTAATCATAGGCAGAATTCAGGGAACAAGTCCTGTAGCTTGCTAACCTTTCAGAAACTTTTCCACAGACCAGTTTCAAGTAGAGTGACAGAGACCTCTTCCATGGCCTGGTCCATTTGCTAGGGCAAACTACATTCTCATTAACCCGTCCTGCGTCAGTCAACCATAACCTAACTAGAGACATGCATCCTAATTCAAAGCCACACTCACATGAACACCTGAAACCTAAGGAAATCACCTGGATCTATATATATGTTTTCTTAAAATTGGGCCTATTGTCTTCCATAGGTTGTTCATACTCCTAGGGAAGGTGCATT
Source organism: Porphyrio hochstetteri (assembly GCA_020800305.1). Lineage (NCBI taxonomy): Eukaryota > Metazoa > Chordata > Aves > Gruiformes > Rallidae > Porphyrio > Porphyrio hochstetteri. Next base: position 35,091,036 of record CM036905.1, on the reverse strand, counting down.
TGTCTTATGTACAGTAAGATGAACACCTCAAGTCTGTGGTCACTCTCAGAAAATTACTACATCCCAACACAACTACCAGCCAGCTTTCAATACAGGCCTCGGTGTAACTTTGAAATGCTATATAGTGGATATGTTCACTATGGTATTTTGGAATAAATGATACAGAAATGGAAGAAGTAATATTTTATGTGTTATGTTTATATGAAAACAAGAAACACACCCTATTTCTTGTATAATATGGTTCTAATATGGAAGGCTTTAAAGATCTTCCTGAGCATTTGCACCTCAGTTGGGAAGTAGACACTCAGTGCCTGGAAAATTCAACCTTGGGAGAACAGTAGTTATTTTTCATGTTGAAATAAAATGAAAAATATTCATAATTACAGGTGAAAAGAAATCTTAATTGCTTCTGATTAAGGGAGGGGGGAAGTAAAGTAGATCAACCAAGAGAAAGACATGAAAACATTTTATTGCACAGACAGTTTGAAATACTTTATAATTATGGGTGCAAGGGTTAAACCAGATAGCATACATTTTAAATAGGCACTACAGCAACATGTCAAATATGTCCGTATTTGCATATACTTTATTTTAAAAACATGCCAGCACTGCCTCATATATTCAGAGCCTGGCAACTGGAAGTCAAAGAGGTCACCTGTACAGCTGGTGCAGGTAATGGAATTCCCATCAGGCAGATTTAGAAACTCTGAAGAAATGTGCTGAACACAACACTCCATCTGTTTGTAACCTATTGAGACAAACATGCAATTTGCATTATTTAAAAAATAGATGCAGTATCTTTTAGCATGTTACCGTATTTTTTCCATGCTCTGTAAGATTTCAATATGTGCCATTTATTTTGAGAATATATTAATATGTGCATGAATATTTACATTTTATATGCTAGTGTGTTATGGGGTTTGCCATCCCAGTTCTTCTGATAAATAGGAAGCATCATAATGATTCTAATGGATAAGCTAACCAAAAAAATAAAAATGCTGAGAACTCTTTTATGGCCATACTGTGCCAGGTGGCTGTTTCTAAGACCTGTGTAAGGGTGAACACTAAATAAAATGATGAAATTGATCTGAAAAGGCGAAACAATAAGCATGGAGTGCGTAAGAAAAATACTTGCAAGAGACATAATAGACGGTATTCTTCTCTTAGACATCCATGGAGACCTTTAGCTAGATACCATGTTGTAATTTTGCTACAGATCAGAATTGATGGCAGTATTTCTAGTGCCTACTTTAACTTTTAGCTACTATTTTACACCATAGTGAGAACCACAGCAGCTTGAGACATTGACTGAATATAAGATTTTGTACTGTACAGTAATTACTGTGCTGCAGCTTCATAGTGTGTCCTGCCTGTAACTTTACAATGATCCTATCCAGGTTGCCTGAGGAGCAGATGAGGGAGCGTGCACCTGCTGATGTTGCTGCTTTTGGCAGTAGCTGATTGCTTTTATGTCTCACCTCCTGCTCTCCTACCAGCTTTAGTCATTTTCTCTGGGATTTCTGGGTGCCCAGCCGTCCACTCAAGACAGTAGCAGGACAAATGACAGCTGTCTACACTCAGGTCATCTGTATTTTGCATGTTCAGTTAGTCCAGTCAACTGCCCTTGGGTGTGCACTTGCATTGAGAATGTTGTGATCACTGTGTGGCTGTTGCAGAATCCATCTGCCGCTTACTCAGTGTGAATCTGAGTTAAAACTGTCCTTAACTGGACTTGCTAGGCATGTGCTCATTAGCTGCACAGAGCACCCACAGAGTACTCAGGATGTACCAGCACATCCATACTTGTGTAACAAATCAGAAAGGAAGTGGACAAATTCATTCCTTAATGAACTAAATGCAATTTAGTCACCTTTTCTGCTTCAGTCTCATGAGTCAACTGGCAGGATATTGCAGGTAATATCAGATTTTATTGCCATACTTATTTGAAATATAATTATGGGTCTACATGGGCAAGAGAAGTGCTGTGCCATCAGGTCTTTAAGATGCACATACTAAACTTTGAACCTTGAGTTTTCAGGAAGTGCATTACCTGGTGTGGCTGAAGTGACAGCCTGGGTGTGTTAAGAATGCTCCTGGGGAAACTGGGTCTGTGACCAGACTCTGAGGTACGGCTGTCACCCTCTGTTCTGCGGTAGTGGATGCCTCTAAAACATTGAGCAGGAAGTGTGATCCAGCCTGATTCACTAAGGAAATGTGGCTTATGAGTCCATGCTGTTAATGTCCCCATCCATCCATCCATCCATCGTTTCCCATGTTGCTTCTTCCTCAACAAATGAAGAAAGGGTGAGCTGAGGGGAATTCATAAATTCACAGTAGATATTAAAGAAGCAAAAAGTTCAGGGGAGGGAGAGAACTGAGAACACCAAGAGCAGCTGAGTATAAATTTGGGTGGATGACAGAAAAGTGGAGATATTACACTGAAAGCCAAAGGATGCTGTAATGTAGATGAAGAAGCTGAAAATATTGTGATAAGGGAGAAGAAAGTAAAAGGTTAATGGAAAATGTGGGGAGATGTCAACCTGTTCTTGTGCATTGTAAAGGACATAACAAATGTCCTGCTTTGGCCAGCAGTGCTAGGGAAGTGGTCATCACACTGTACATGGCACTGGTGAACCTGCAGCTCGAGTACTGTGTTGAGTTTTGGGCCTCTCCCTTCAAGAAGGACACTGAGGTACTGGAGCACCTCTTCCAAAGATGAACAATGAAGCTGGTGAAGGGTATAAAGCACAAGTCTGATGAGGAGTGGCTCGTTGTAGTTTTGCATGGCTGGGTTCTGGTGGAGAAGGGGGGCTGCAGGGGTGACCTGCAAAAAGCAGCTAGAAGCTTTCCCTAGGCTAGACAGAGTGAATACCAGCTGGGGTCAAGGTTGGACCCACTGCTGACCGACACCAAACCAAGGTCATAGCACATCTGTGAATCCCATTTAGGAGGAAAAAAAACACAAGAAGCTGCTTTTTGCCACCAGGGAAAGGAGTGAGAAAACATAAGAAACTTTGCAGGCACCAAGGTCAATGAAGAAGGGAGGGGAGGAGATGCTCCAGATGCCGGGGAGAAAGATTCCCCTGCAGCCCATGAAGAAGACCATGGTGGAGCGGGTGTCCCCCTGCAGACCATGGAAGTTGACAGGGAGCAGAGACCCCATCTGCAGCCCATGGAGAGACCCCACGCTGGAGAGGGTGGAGACATATTGAAGATGCTGTGACCCACATTGGAGCAAGCTCCTGGAAGGACCTGCAGCCCATGGAGAGAGAGGCCCACACCAGAGCATAGGGGGAGCAGTCTGGGCCTGAGAGACCAAGACGTTCTATGATTTATGAGTGCATCCCATAGCCGTGACCCATGCTGGGGCAGCTGGAGAAGAGCTGAATCCTTGTGAGAAAGGACTCATGTTGGAGAAGTTCGTGAAGGACTGTCTCCCATGGGTGGGACCCCATGGTGGAGCAGGGGAAGAGGAATTCCTTCCCACACTGTGAAGGAAAACAAGTCATGAGGAGCTGATGGAAATCCCAGTTCTCTCATTCCCTGCCCCTCCCCATGCCACAACTCGGGGGTAAGTGAGAGAAATCATGAATAAAGTGAAATATGCTAAGAAGGGAGGGGTGAGGGGAGGTGCTTTAAGATCTGGTTGTACTTCTCATTACACAACTGTTTTTTCTGTGTGCATAGTGTAGTGTAATAAATTAGATGTTTGGGGGTTTTTTTTCCCCTCATTTTTTAGTCCATGTTGAGTCTTTTTTGACCATGACACTGATTGAGGAATGATCTCTCCCTGTCCTTATCTCAACTCCTAAGCCTCTCAATATACGTTTTCTCCTCTGTCCAGCTGAAAAGGGGAGAGATAGAGAAACTTTGATGGGTGATACTACCCAGCCAGGGCCTCCAGCCAGGGTCAAAGCACCACATAGCTGAAGGAACTGGGGTTGTTTGGTCTGGAGGGGAGGAGGTTGAACGGAGATCTTACGGTTCTCTACAGCTACCTGAAAGGAGGTTGTAGCCAGGTGGGGGTTGGTCACTTTTCCCAAGTAACAAGTGATAGGATGAGAGGAAATGGCCTCAAGTTGTGCCAGGAAATGTTTAGATTGGATATTAGGAACAATTTCTTCACTGAAAAGGTTATCAATCATTGGAACAGGCTGCCTAAGGAAGTTGTTGAGTCACCATCCCTAGAGGTATTTAATATATGCATAAATATGATGCTCAGGGACTTGGTTTAGTGGTGTACTTAGCCGTGTTAGATTTATGGTTGGACTTGATGATCTTAAATGTCTTTTCCAACCATCATGATTTTATGAAATATTCTCAAAGCAGAACTCTTGCAATTTTGATTTGTTTGTACCTATTAACTCCCTTCTTTTAAAAGACAATCTGAAAGGCTTGCCAGTAATTTACTATTGAGATAAAATCCTAAATGAAGTAGATTGCTAATGAAGCATTACCTGCCACATACAGGGGTTTAAGAAACATTAAGGTGGAGCATGAGGCATTTAGATATGAACCGTGTCACTGGATCCCAGAGCTCTAAGCTCAGCACACATAGCAGCACAGCTCGTGTTGTGTTTAGCCTGTACTTATTCCATTTCTAACAAAATCTGCACCTGCTTCTTTACCATTAAAAAAGTGGATCATAAGTCTTCTGTCTTTGAATTTACTAGGTAAATTAGGAAGTGTTTCCGAATTTCTTAATTAGGAAGAGATCTTCCTTACCTCAGAGTGCCTCTAAAAGATGATCCACTGGGCACTCATTGACTGTAATTGTTTCCTCTTTTTTTTATTAAAAGCAAAATTGGGTCACAAGATCAATAAAACAGTCTTCTCACATACTGATAGTCACAGTATATATTTAGATATTTTACCCTCCAAAAATTGATTCTTTGGAGGCAGAATGCTTTAGCAACCAAGTGGGGATGATACGGGCTCCAGCTGGCCCAGCTCTACAGATGAGGGGAAGGCGATGGCAATTGTCATCTATTTTCCCAGGAAAGGGAGAGCATAATAATGCTTAACTACCTTTCAAACTGCAGATGAAACATGCTGTGAAAATGTTTATTAAGAGTAAAAAGAAAGCCATACCTTTTAAAAGTGGGTCTTCTTTCCTAAATCTGAAATTAATTAGTGAAGAAAATAAACATTTTTTTAACTTTTATCTATAATTTCTTGGAGATTTTCTATGGGCATATTACTTTATTTGATTTTTTTTTAAGCAATAAGACATGTTTTATATAATTGACATAATATGGCACAGCATTCTTAATATTCAGTTAAAGAATTTTTTCATTATAAAAACTTGTTATGAGGAAAATAAATCTCAAGATATTTTAAAACCCACTCTCGGCATGAAAAAATCATTTAATAGCACTACTCAGCTATTACATGGTAATTAGATAAGTGTACTTGGTCAAAAAAAATGTTTCATTTATGTTACAAGATGAATTTGTTTATAGACAAATGGATATGTGTGTATAAATAGTTACTTATGCTGCAATTTGCAACATAATCAAAGAGCAAGTTGATGCTTTTCTGCCATAAGGCAAGCCTTTTGGGACTCAGGCTCAGTTATTCACATGGGATGTGGAACTTTTGTGATGAAAGCTTCACTGAATGTGAGAGTTAAGCAACAGCATTTTTACAAAATGCTTCAAGGTGAAGGTGTCTTTAGGTGTAACAGCAACATGATAAACATGTACATCGTTGTCAAAACCTTTTACTATTTCTAATAGGATTACTCTAATACTCCTACTTCATGCAAACATTGAATAACATGAATCTCAACTCTACATTCATAGTTGCTATGGTATGTCAAGAGTTATTGTCATCTTATCCCTTTGGTCCAATGAATATTATATTAAACTTAGGGGTGAAAGTAAAGAATGGTAATCCAGAGGAAATTCACTCCTATGGTTCATTAAGTGTGGAATGATGGTGTAAATTTTTTTTTAACGTCATAGAAGACATTAGGGAAAGAGAAGAACACTACTCTTTTGTATTCTGTTCATTATTGACATATTAACATAAAGAGTAATTGAAAAGGGTACTAATTGTTGTACTCTGTAGACCAGATGTATCTTAGAAAAATCAGAGAAGAGATAACCTTAATCAAGGTAGAAATAAAAATTCTCAGGGACTTCAACAAAGCTAAATAATTCACAATAAATAAAAGTAACGGTATACCGATTTCATATTAGAAAATAATCACAGTTCTCATATTTTAGACTAATATGTAAGATAGCAGAAAAAGTAATTTAAGATACTTATCCAACAGTCATACTTACTTCACATTTTCTCACCAAATTGATTTTTATACCTTCTATAACTCAATATCTTAATCTGAGGATAATTAATGTCTAACAATTTTCACTCTCACTGTAAAAAACTCTTCTAAATGTGATTTGCAAACTGTTTCTACTACTACCTTTAAATTTTTTCCTTTGGAAAAAAAATTTAAAATTAGATAATTCTCATAGGAGAAAGGGGGAATACATATTTCAACTAAACTTCTTGTTACTGACATTGCTTTTTGTGTGGTTTTGATCTAGAATAAAATATTGTCACTCCTCTAGTATCAAAGCAATATTTATATGCAAGACTTTATTTCAGAGTTTCAAATCAATAGCACAATGTCACCATTTTTAAGGTGTTCTTTGCTATATTATATCTACCATTTATTTTGTATGCAGGCCAGTGTACATATGCACACACACTCTTCCCCTCACACACAGGGGTACATAAATATACATATCCACATAAGGTCTCCATCATACTGTATTGGTAGCTGGACTGAAGCATTAACTTGTAATAGTAATGCTGCTAGATATTGAGCAAATACTTTTGAATTTTGTATTATTGATATGAAACAGAAGGGTTTTGTTGATAGCTTTGACAGGGAAAACAAAGGATACTCTTTCTATGTCTGCTACATAGGACTCTGGCCTGAGTAAATTGTTAATATAAGTACCTAAATACTCAGTGAAGTCAACACCACCTCCTTTAAATCTGAAAATATCCAGGCAATATGCCTAGAACATTTGCCTTGGCTCCATCCCAGTTGTTGTCATGCACTGTATCTGAAGTCTTGATTCTAATTTTGCTTTGGAGGGGAGTACTATGGAGAAATCAACCAAAATTCTCCTCAAGACTATGCTACTCTTCTTGGATTTGACTCCCTTCTGTGTGGAGAGAAAAAAATAATTTACCAACCACTAAGTCCCATCATCCATAGTAATAAAACAAATTATTAGTTGCAAAATGTTTCCATAATTTTATGTAATTTTCCATTCATATCTTTATGATCAGACAACTGAAATATGCAATGTTGTTGACCTACTTCTTAGTTACTTAATTTATTCACACTAGAATAAATAGCTAAATTAAAAATACAAAAATGAATAATACTGTATTGATCAGAAATAGGATGGAGTTCAACCATCAATTATAGCAGAGACATTTAAATTTAAAAAAAAAAAAAAGGTGTAGCATTGTTTTTTTGGGGGGAGCACACAGGCTTTATGACACATACTAGCCTCATCTACTGCTGGTACAGTAAACCAAATGTAAGGTCTACATTCCAGGTACAGGTGACTTTCATTTTTGGATCTTAAAACCTCTGTTACGCACAGAGGTGACACCTAATTTGTAATACTTTAATCCTCAGATATTTTTCCCATCCTGGGAAATTGAATGTTAGATCAATCTCTAGTCTGTATTTGCTCAAATATTGTTTAGTTGACCTTTCTTTCACACATTACTTATCTGAAGATTATGTTGAATATATGTTCGTGACAAGGAGTTGCAACAGATACACTTATAATGGACAGATATCCCAGATATCTTGCCATTTTCCACATAAAATGCAAAAATCAACAAGCATTCAGGCAGAACTACTCCTTTGTCTTCTGCATGGTATTTCAAGGTCAGAAAATGTCATGTTAATGGGGCAATTCCGCACGTAATAAATAGTGCATTGCCACTGAATGTGTTATATTTCTTCTACTATCTGGATTTTGGCTTACTGTATTTTCAATCCCGCCTTTCCATGAATAGTAATGTTCAGATTTTTAAAATGAAATAAGATAACCATGTAACTGTTTTCACTTCAATGCTACCAATCACGTAAAGTATAACGTTATACTTCTCATACTGGTTTTTAAATTTTTGTAGAACATCTGAAACCAGAATATGTCAAGGCAGATATTCAAACATTAAAAAAATATATATATATCGACAGTATTTGCAGATGTACACATGTTGAGAGGCACTTACACAGCATTTGATGGCAAAAACATTCCTAACTGAAATACAGAGGACTAGACTTTGCAACTTTTATGTAAGATTTTTACTTAAAATCATAGGCTTTCTCTTGAGAAATTTGGCCATAGAACTGAGCTGAAGGATGACACCCTTTGATAGTTCATTACTTGACAAGTTAGCTAATTGCAGATGCGAACTAAGCCCTATGTACGAATGCTTACTTGTAAGAACAACCTATTCCTTAGCACATATCTCCTAAACCAAATAACCCGGTTTGAATTTAGTTAACTTGTGAGTGGCAGGCAGGACCTGTTCCACAAAGGTGGGTGCCTTCTCCCTGCTTAAAGCACTGCTGTTACTCTCTCAGTGGACACTGCACCAGCTACCAGAGAAGCCTCAGAAGTTCAACATTAAGTGTCATGTCAATTTTTGCACAGTGACTTACTGATTAGATTATTCTGCCCCATGCAGTGAAAAAGGGGTGGACTCAGTATTGATCCCTGGGGTACATCGCTAGTGTACCTCCTCCCCCCAGCAGCACAGGGGGATGGGAATGGGGATTGTGGTCAGTTCATTACACATTGTGTCTGCTGCTTCTTCCTCTTCAGGGGAAGGACTCCTCATACTCTTCCTCCTGCTGTAGTGGGGTGTCCCTCCCACAGCCTGCAGTTCTTCACCAACTCCTCCAGTCTGTGTCTCTTCCATGGGGTGCAGTCCATCAGGAACAGACTGCTCCAGTGTGGGTCCCCAATGGGGTCACAAGTCCTGCCAGCAAACCTGTGCCAGTGTGGGCTCCTCCCTCCATGGGGCCACAGGTACTGCCAGGAACGTGCTCCAGAATGGGCTTCCCTTGGAGTCACACCCTCCTTTAGGTGCATCCCCCAGCTCCAGTGTGGGGGTCCTCTATGGGCTGCAGCTGGATATCTTCTCCCTATCATCCTCCATTGGCTGCAGGGGAAAAGCCTGATTCACCTCCAGGGGTTGCAGGAGAAGCTGGTCTGGCACCTGGAGCATCTCCTCCCCCTTCTTCTTCACTGACCATGGTGACTGCAGGGTTGTTCCTCTGACATCTCACTCCTCTCTCTGGTTGCAATTGCAACTGGTCTTTTTTTTTTCCTCCCCCAACCTTCCTACACAAACCCAATACAAGGATGCCCACACTGGTTTTTTTTTTTCCTTTAGCAAATACACTGTGAGAAGTTTAGGATGCTTGGATAGATTTATCTGCTGACATAATTTGCAATTTTGTACCTGGTGATCACTTTGTCACATTTCAGAATAATACAGAGGCTTTCTACGTAAAGAGATGCTTGGTCCAAAATTTGAACTGCAGAATGAAAAGGGAAGTAACTCTTAACCACAGTTACACATTACTTCCTATCTTTCCTGAGATTTGTTGCATTTACTACTGTAAAGACTTTCCAAAACACATTAGTTAAATGGAGCTGAAAATCATTCATGCATATTTTATGAAAAAAATTACACATATAGCTCCAGTTGTAATTTATAAAATATGTCTTTTCTTGGACTATTAAAATATTCTATCCCATTTAAAATAAGCTACATAATGAAACTGATGTGCAGTAATAATTTTACAATTATTAATAACAGATAGCACTTTATCACAAAATGCATTTTGACAAGTTTTATGCATAAATTCCAGCTCTTTTGTTCAATTCTGCTCAGCAAATACTGTAAGTGACATGCAGGTACTATCTAAAACTGGGGAAAAAATGAGGGAATTTTAAAATGCTGTTGTTGTTGTTGTTATTAACAGCCATGAAGGTGTTTGCCATATTTGCAAAAACTAAAGAGGACTAAAGACATCTGGGCTGCCTGGAGTTGAGGAAAGCAAGATAGAACCATACAATGGAAAAGACCATGCTCAAAGTCTACTTGACACAGATTTTTCAAATTTATGTTACTGAGAGAAGGAAGACTTTTGTGTATTTAATATGTCTTAGATTGTCAGTTTAGGTTGTTCGGAAAAGTTTGCTGACAGTGAAGAGGAGCTTTCTGATCATCAGCAAGATTTGTATCAGTACTGTGATTTAACACATTCACATAGAGTTTGGTGTGCCTTATCATTATCATCAAAGCCAAAACACCTGGCAATACATTACATGCATTCTGGTGGTGTCGGCCCTAAGTTGTTAATAATTAAGAGAAAATAAAATGCAGTTGGAAACTCATTTTGTTTATGAAAAATGTGTTATAGATCATTGTTTTAAACTATAAAAGATCAGGACTTAGCATAAATTAAAAATAAAATAGGAACATAGAAACAAAACTTAAATAAAATAGGTGTTTATTAAATTCAATTTGATCTAAAAAGCATGCTCTGGTAAGAAATAAAATAAGCAGACTTATTGCAAGACAGGAAGAATAAGAAATGCACTTCTAACCATCAACAGACTCCTGGCCAACATTTTAAAGAACTTAAGCCCATGAGAAATCTTCCTTATTTTGTAAGTCATATTTATCAACTTTTGTAAAGCTGCAGATATTTCTAAGAGAAATACTAAGATTTTAATGAATGAAGCGTGGACGGAATCAGGAAAATATGTGCAAGCACCAGAATAAAAGCAATAGAAAGGTTGGAAGAAAAACACATTCTGACCTCAGAAAACTATTGCCAGAATCCCACCCCCCAACAGCAGGATTTAGGAAAGTGATATTTATGTTGAGATCACTTGTCTTGCACTCTGTTAAGACCCCAGTGCAGATGTCTTGCCAGAGGGAGTCCTTGCATCCTCACACCAGGAAGATGGTGACAAGGTTGGAGTTCATCCCATTTACTGTTTCTTTTTCCCTCATGAAAATTAATTACAGGTCAATACTTCAAACATATGTTCCAAACAAGGAAAAGCAGATAATATATTGCAATGTGGTATAAGATTTATGGAGTAAGCAAAATTTTGAAGAAAGGGAGACCCCATCACAACCAAGAACTCATAAAGGAATTGAAAGCTCTGTCCAAACACCAGTTCCTCATTGCCAATCAAGTAGAGACCCAGAGCTGTCTTGACAGCAGTTGCCTCTTGTTCTCTGTGGGCAAATTACTTGTGGATACACCTATTGTACTTGTGAGTATGTGAGTCAATAAAGCTTGTGAGTAAGTGAGTTGGGGTGTGTAAAATCAACTTGCTTAAAATTTTGGGGAATAAATAACGCTTTTCTCTTCCTGTGTAGTGGGCTTATAAAAATCTCAGTTCAATAATATGGGAATGGATGGAAATCGTGCATTTACAGGTAGAATTCTGCTCAACTCTTCTTTTGTGTGCTCCACATGAATCAACTGAATTTTCTTGGCTTCTGGTCAGGATACATTTCTGTGCATATAAAGCTTATTAAAAATACACATTATTTTCCTCAGGTTTAGCACTAAAAAATAATCAAAAAGTATTGATAATGATAGCTTTATGAATTTGGTTAATTAGTGTGTATCAGAAGCAGTGGTTTCTTCCTATGTGAGGAATTGGGGTGTCTCTTTACATTCTCTAAGTATCAAAAACCTCACAAAGTGGAGCAGTTCTGCTCCAAATCCACAGTAGTTGCTTCATTTGGGTTGTTTAAGATGAATACTGTTGACTAACATTAAAGCTCTCCTCTCAATACATCGTTTCTCTTGCACAGGGGAAATAACCTCTCTGAATGTTGCCTTTGAATGAGCCAAATAAAGTTTGTTATCTGTATGTCCTGGAGGAACACTTGAAAAGTTGTTCACTTCTAACCAAAGTTCAATTCTTGGGTTTTGATATTTTCCTAAAAATAGATGCTATTAATGTAAATAATAAGAAAAAATAGTTGTGGGGGTGTGTTTATTTAGCTGGAGGAAACCAAAGCTGAGCCATAATAAAAAGTTTAAGAGTGATAAGCACTGGTGAAGTAGGTTTGTGCAATAAATCTAAGGGAGCTCTCTTTAGCTGAGAAAAGTACTCCAACACACCCTTCAAAGCAGGACATGAAATGCAACACATTTTGGGTTTGTTGATATCTGCTGAACTCAGTGAACACTTTCAAAGTAGCCTTCATTAACCCACTGGCTACAATGCCTTGCTTTGCTGAGCCCCCTCATGTTGCTGCATTGGAGGTGAAGCCTTTTAAACCTTGTGTTCATAAAGCAGCAGCTGTTATATTAAAGATCTGGTCTAGACATTGCTTGCTAGATTCTGTTTCATTTTAATCCTGTTCTGACTAGCCTTCATAAATTTAACACTGAAATATCTGCGTAGAAAATTGTCTTCTAAACCAGGAGTTTAACAAAGTTTGGAAAATAAGATTTTTTTTAATCATAAAAAGTTAAACTGTGTCTTTGGATTCTTTCCCAGCCTTGCTGGTTAATATGGCATGGAATTTTTATAGCTTAAATTAAAAATAATTACTGGAATCCTGGAAATCATATGGTTTCAAGTCATATGTCTTGCAAATCAAAGCCTAAGTAATTATGTTATTATACAATTGTTATTGCCAAGTGACTGGCAAATGTATGTTTTGAAAACCAAAATAAAGTGTGCTGTAAAATAAGCTTAGATTCCATTAATTTAATCAAACAATGAATGATAAACTGAAAATGGATTTTCTTGCTAGTTGCTGTATATAATACTCCAGAACTGGAATTATAAGCCAGCAAATTTGCTGTCTGGGGATGGCTGTACAGAAATAGCATTCGGGCAAAATCCTTTACTTAGGACCTGAGGTTTGTTTGCAACAAGAATTTCAAATATATATTTCAAATATATATAAGTATGCACCAAATACTGAAGGCCACCTGTTAAGGTGTGATGGAAAAAGCTAGAGCAAGAAGCAATTTACAGTGCCTATCTGCTGGTTTAGTGTTTTGCATGCACACGGACACTTCAGGAAACCTTTGTCAGCACTACATGTTTCTCAGTGCCCACCCTTCTAAAAAACAGAGTTTACTGGTCTGTTCTGTCTATAGTGAAGACAACAACATGAGGACTTACCTAAATCTGAGTCTCTTTTATCAGGCAGGATTTTGCATGACTATTTTCCTACAAATGGTAAAAGACTTCCTAAAACCGATTGTTTGTGAACCTGAACATTCATTTCTAAAGACTCTACATATACACATCAACAAATGTAGCATGGCACATTATGAGAAAATGCTTTTATACAGGAATGTGACATTTAGAAAACCCCTTTTTCAGACTTAACAGTCTGAAGAAACTGTTGAAAGAGAGATCATTAACATGACAATTTATTATGGTCTAGGTTTTTTTTTAAGTAAGAATTTGTCTGACCTTCTGTGTGACTTTCTTCTTCTGCCCAGTTGTCTGAGCAGTTAATGCATCCCTATGATAACTGGCTAGGAAAGACATATTAATTCATTTCAGTGCTGCTTTCAGAAATTCCATCTTTTATATTTTTCCTTATTATTAATTAGAGTGGTTGGTAAAGAAGCCAGGACCATAGCTTAAGTTCTGATTGGAAATTCCCTTCTTCTCCTCCAGGTATTAAGAAGTTTTTAAAATATTTGCTTTGGAGAGGGAGACTGAGGGTGGAGGAGCTTGAACACAGCATGGAAATGAAGCAGTCTGGTGAGTGTTGTTCTGTGTTGGACTGTTACCAGATGGGGGGAAATAGGGAAAGAGAAAGGTCTTTAGAAACACAAGCACTACACGGAGGTTGTGATACTCTGTAGAAAAGGAACACAATTTCTGCAGAAATATATATTGTACCCATGGATGGGGTGCCTTTCACTGATCCTAAGTTTCTCTTATGTACATAAATTTTTGTGTTTTCCAGGATTCCTTCTGAAAGAGAGCAGCACTGCATGATTCCAGGTTCTAACCCCTGCTGTACAAACACAGTCCCTGAATACTTAACAGTGTAGTAAAATTTCTGCTGAGTAGTGTTTAAGATAGAGAAGGAGAAAGATCAAGTATTATTGCTGCTTGGATTCAAGGTCCTTTAGTGTCACTGGTCATGATACGTCCTCAGGAAGACACATATCAGTATGCAGGCTAATGCCCTGGCTTCTTGCATATCGATTGGAAGTGCAGAGGGAAGCTTAATGAAGTGCCTCATAGAAGTAGTTCTTTGGAGATGTGGCCATTATGTGGGACAGCTTTGTTAGTGCTTCAGAGCCATTATGATGTCCATGAGTGTCAGGCTACATTCATCCACATTTTCATGTATCACTTACTCATTAGGCCAAAACTTGTTCTTTGAAGGCAGAGTTGCCACCTGCTTGACAAGTGGTGTGCTAGTGGGATGATGAAGGTATCTCACTGTGATGCCCAAGTCACCTGTAGATGTCTTTGTTCAGGGCTTGTCCTAGAATCACTCCTTTCTGTTAACCCAAGAGGTACCTTATCACTTGGGATGAGGAATTAAAAGTACACCAAACTGTTTGCTAGTAAGACATCTTAGCCAGGTGCAACGTGGCATCTAGATAAATTAATTAAAATAGTAAAATGTGCTTTCCCTCACAACCTCTGTCCACGGGCCCAGCAGATCCAAATTAGTTCCATGCATGGGCCAAAAGAAAGCTTGCCAGGTGCAGCTGCTGCCTTTTCTTCTCTGTCTGCCAGAGGTTTGTCTTGAACACTTAAGCTGGAGTTTGATGCTCCACTCCTACATTCTCCAAACCAGCATGTTAAAGAACCTCTCTGACACAGCTGGGCATTAGGCCAATAACTTCTTCATGGGGAATAACCTGGTTGCTGTGTTGAGTCATTTACTGGGAGGCTCCACAGGGAGATCACCATTCAGCTGCTCCTCTAGCAGCGTTCTCTGATTTCCTTCTTTGCCTCTGGGCAAGAAAATATCTCACAGGCAAATTGAAGTGCAGAAAATATTTTATTCTTTACTCAGGATAATATGCACATAAATATGTATAAATATGCCATACTCAGTGCCCAAACCATCTGTACAAGTGTCACCACAAGAGCTATTGGTGGCTTTTCTGCATGTCTCGTTACTTATTTACAGTTTGATTAAAGCATTAAACTCCAAATTGACTTGTAATTAGCAGAGCAGCAGTTACTCACATTGCTTTGCAATGGCCTACTGCCTGCTTAGTTCTGAGACAACAAAGCTGCTTATGGATCTACTGACTTACCAGAGTATTTCAGATAATCTTTAAGGAGCCTGCTCAAACTCAGCCAAAATTTCTTGGTCTGGAATTTACAATCAACATTAACAGTAGGGACCTTATAACGGCAAAGTTTGATGGCAAGTAGGCAAAGACCCCACACAGTTCCCAGAGGGATTGATCAGCTTTGACCTGGCACAATTTGTATTGAATGTTCATTGTATTAAGTCTGTCTCATTTGGTTTTGTGGTCATCTACTGAAACTATCACTCACATATGAAACTTACTTTTGACAGACTGGGCTTTTCTTAATGATATTTTAAACTTTACCTATTTATTGTCCCTTTTACATCATTTGATGCACTTACAGATTTATTTTTTATTTATTTACTTACTTCAAGATGCTTATTTGAAGAACAGGACATCACCAATGATAGAATAACTGGCTGATTGACAAATATCTCCACATTGAGTCATCCATAAGTGAGGGGGTAAATAAAATCTAGAATTGCAAAAGTAATAGTGAATATATAACAAGAGTTTATTTGACAGGAAGAAGACCACATCCGTTTGAAGCTCCACCATGCGGGATGTCTGTGGGCTTCCAGATGACTTGCAGTTGCTTCTCTTTATAAATTACTTGAATGAACTATATACAAGTCAGATAACAATGCTGTAATGAGAAGAGGACTGACCACACATCAAGTGGTAAGAAAGACTTCCTATCAGCTTTGTAATGTGGTTGACA
Organism: Porphyrio hochstetteri; assembly: GCA_020800305.1. Classification (NCBI taxonomy): domain Eukaryota; kingdom Metazoa; phylum Chordata; class Aves; order Gruiformes; family Rallidae; genus Porphyrio; species Porphyrio hochstetteri. Next base: position 35,074,963 of record CM036905.1, on the reverse strand, counting down.
CCTAGGAAATAAAAACTACTCTTGATAAACATTCAGCTTTACACAAAAGGCAAACAATACCAAGAAAAAAAGTACCAGGATAAGACTAACTAAAGAAATAAGACATCCAAGAGAGGATCTTGGAGAACAGAATGGGGATTTTCTTGTAAGTAGTACTTCGATTATCTGACAATATATTATATCTTTCATTATAACAAGCACCATGTATTAATTCAGTCCTATTTCACCTAAAATATACAACTAGGCTTTTTTTCCCCCAAAGTTACATAGATTAATACAATGTGACTGAAAACTAAAACTTTGCAAACACACACAAACCTGTGCAGTTTCAAAACCAGTGCCTCTTTTGTCGTTCAGCAGAACCATCCCTCAAAATTCCTGCATGTAAAACTGATGTTGGCACATCAGCTTTTGCAGCTCTTTTAAGATATATAGAAATGACTTTACGGTCTGGACAAAAAAATAGGGAAGCTCAAGCAAATGCAGATGAAAATTTACCTCAGTTGTTCAAATATAAAATACATACAACCTAAACTCAACCTACATGGTATGTTTTTCAAGTTGAATGTTTTAAAATGCAGCTTTTCTTGCAGAGATTTCAAAAGAGAATAGAAAAAAAAAATCACTCTGGTATGTAAAAGGACACAAGAGCATGAAAGTCTGCCGTATTTTAAGAAAAAAAAGTGTGTGGTTAGGTGTGAGATTCTCTTTAGTCACTAGTAGGACTATGGCATTCTGAAGGATTTTGTGCTTGGGACTCTGTCTAGTGGAAGGAAATAGCGGAAGTAGAAGTGAAAATAAACAAATATAATCTTATGCTACAAATAGTGAAACAATCTACTAGGAGAAAATGCTTTCATCAACGAAACAAAAATGCAGATATTTCTTTCTTCTTCACTGGTACATCATATGTTACTAGTTCAGGCATGAAAACCAGTTTAGAGATGTACTTGTTTGGTTTCCCTTGTTACTAATATTTTACAGGAAAAATAATACAGTAAAGTCTGAAGGATTTATGAAAAGCATGTGTTTCATTGTGATGCTGATGCAAATAATAAAACAACTTTTCTATTATGCTGTTGATGTCAAACATCTGGTAGGACGGTTACTGAACATGAGGACTCACAAACACTGGAGAAGGCTGGGGGGAATATAAACAGTTTTCCAATAACTAAGTGGAATTTTCTGAGAAGATTAAACCAATCTCTTCATATGGAAGCAGGATGAGAAACAAGGATCATAAACTGAAAAAAGGGATGTTCTGACTTGACATAATAGAGGGAGAGAATCACCATAAGGATAGTCAGGGAGGACGACAGGCTGCCCAGAGAGGCTGTGCAGTCTCTCTCCCTGGAGGTTTCCAAGACCCAGCTGGAAAGCCCTGAGCAACCCAGTCTGAGCTCAGAGGAGACCTTGCTTTGAGCAGGAGGTTACACTAGAGACCTCCTGAGATGGTGTGAATTTCAGGAGGTGGACAGTTAGGGTTTTACAAAGAAAACAAGAAATATTAGAAGATACAGGAAATTCAAGATTATGTATGTCAAAGTTATTTAAAGAATATATTAATTATTTCCTTAACCTCTCAGTACTTGGAAGAATCATGTGACACTGAAATAATCTAAATGCTGTTGCAGTGCACTCAGCAGGTAGAATTTGTGTTTATGTTTACTAAAATTCAGCAAAGATTTGGTAGTTATATAGTTTAAATTTGGATTGAACATTTTAAGATGTGTGTTTTCATAGGAAGACCTATCTTACCTTAACCATAGTGAGAACAGGGTTTTTTTAACCCTCCCATGGTATCTATAAAAGGTACAATAAAGGTTTGTTTATCCTATGAGAAATATATCGTTAGGGTAAGGGAGCACTGTCATCATCCTGAATCCTCAGTGGAAGGAGCCTAAACTAAGCCTCTGAAGTAAATCATGAAGAGAGACATGATCAAAAGTGACTTGGCATTGGAAATTTCATTTTCTGCCCATTGGAAAAAATAAACTAAAAGATTCCTTTTTTCCTCCAGAAAATATTATTCAGTCAGACAGTTCTCAAATCCCTAGCTGCTGTGCTCCTTGAAGACAGTCTTTTGCACCTGACTGATTCCAGGGTGTTCTGCAGTAAAGAGCCCAGAGAAAGGGTTCACAAGACCTATGGTTTGATGATAATTCTAGAAAAACCCTGTTCCTAATCTCCAACCTTCGTGGTCTTGTACAACATTTGAACAATTAGGATAATGTTAAGTAAACATTATTTTTCCCACCTTTTTTTTTTTTTTACTTTCTTCTAAATAAAATTAAAAATCCCTGTACCATAGAGGAAAGGTAAATAAAATACTTGGGGCTTATTTTTGTTTCAGAACAAATTTTTTTAAAAATTGCAGCTTCCAGCCAAGGTATATTCCCAGTTTCCAGCCAGTTCCTAGGAGGACCTGGTTATTAGCTTCCATTAGGCATGTGTTCCTCCACATCCTTGGAAGAACTTTTTCATCTCACATATCCAGCTGTCAGAAAAGTTGTCATTTAGCCCTGGGCCATGATATGTTTTGTTCCACTGTGATAACCTGGTTTGGCTTTTTTGAACTTTGAAGTCTTCAGATACCATTATAAGAAAGAACTATCACTTTTTTATATTTCTGTGCAACTTCTATGGAATATTTCTTTGTTTTCATGCAAAATGCAATATGCTATTATGACACAGACTTACAGGTATAGTTGGGAAAATATACTTGATGTCTGTATTCTATGTTTTCCATACTTCAACTCTGTACTCTCTCTAATAATGGAACCTACCAGTTAAACAATTATTGGATTGGTTTAATCATCTTTAAACTATAGAAAAAATTAAGTCTTAGTCTTAGATTGTGCCATTTGGATACATCACAGCGAGTAGAAAAGATACATAAATTTCTGCCAGATAAGTGCTCAGACATTGATTTCATTCTTCTTGTTAAGTGTTTTGATTATTAACAATGGGATACTCCATCTGCTGAAATTTGTGTTGGCTCAGGCTCTAATTTAAAATCTATTCATTATTTTAAGACTAGATTTGTCTATATAAACTATAGCACATGCTGTTAGTAGCATATAAACTATTAAATTAATTGTGAGCTAATTCATTAAGTGAAAGGTATCTACAAATTAGAAAATAAAGAGCACAATTTGATTTTTCATTCCAGTTTCAATTCAGCCAAATATTTTTTTCATTTTCCTTTTCATTGCAACTTGATAGTTTTGTTTCTTTTTTGTTTGTTTGTTTTAAATTCATTTAAACTAAGGTTTCCTTTCCATAAAAGCACCTTGGATAAAAGTTTTTCTCTTTTCACGCCCTACCAGATTCCTATTATCATACTTTTTCATCTATTCCTTTATTTTACTGCAACCAATTTTCCTTCTCCTTGCATGAAACAAAAGTCACGTCTTAGGAAAATCTGAATATCTGGGATGTGGAACAGGCTGCCCAGGGAGGTGGTTGAGTCACCATCCCTGGATGTGTTTAGAATACAGGTAAATGAAGTACTTAGAGATATGGTTTAGTAGAGGACAGGTACAGTTGGACTCAATGATCTTAAAGGTCTTTTCCAGCCTAGTGATTCCGTGATTTCTACTAAAATAGAAATAAACTAAATGTGGTCTTTTCCTTGTGTTGAACAGCATTAGTCCATAAGGGACACCAAGGAACTATAGAATTTCTTTTGAAGCAAAGTGTTTCAGACCATAGGTAAGGGATTACAATCCCACTCCAAACATTGGACAATTAAAGTAAAGCAGCATGTAAAAGTAATTATCCTGGTAACTTTTCTTGTATATTATCCAGCCTCCTAAAGCCTTTGTGTCTGGGGTTTGCTTGGTTGGGTTTGGGGTTTTTTTTGGATGTAAACTTTAGATTGTAAGCATTGTGGTTTTGAATATTTTTCTGCAGCATCTGACCCATTGGAGACAAATCCCAATTTCAGCTTCATGCAACTATCAAAATAAAAATGTGTGATAAAACAAATGCTGGGATACACGGTGTACTATTGACTCTCAGTAGGGACCGCTCACACTATCCAGTGGTACAACTATTTGAAGAGATTTTGTGTGATACATTACTGTGAATATACCACAAAACTAGGTTCTCAGCCCAGTTTCCCTATAAATACTGAAGGTAAGACAGAACTAAAAGCTGAATAGTTATTTAATGGAAAAATGTTCATAGCTTGTAGCTAAAGGTCCCTATGCTGGAGCATGAATGGTTTGCCTGTCGGTAAATTTACAAGAGTAAATTTCTAAGCTTTAATTTCCTCAACACAAGCCCTCTGAAGGTTCAGGCATTGTAAATCAGAGACTTAATGGAAATAAATGTTCACTATCAAGGATATGATAAGATGAAAAGGAAAGGTAAGTATTGTATAGATAAAGCAGGACACATCAGTTTCCAGTATTTCCCTCATTGTGTGTTACCAACTTAACATCAGTGAGAAAAAATACTCTGATGGAGCAGCCATAAAGGTGACCAGGTTATAATAGGGAAAATACTGACAAAAGATGTCTGCTAAAATACTGATAGAAAAAAATCTCTGCCAATCTGAGAAGTGCCAGCCTGGGAACCTGGCCTGAGAGGCCAGAGCATCATTGTCAAGCACATGTGGGAGGCTGGGTTGGCCTTGATAAGCACTGCTAGAAACCTGGGGCACCCATGTTAAGCACACAACAAAGAAATTGCCATAACCTGGAGAACAAAGAAACTTCTATAGCCTACAAATGGACCTCCTAAGAAAGCAGGAGTCAGCAACAGCCATTCCAGGAACTGGTGTCCAACCCCCACTTTTATATCCCCACAAATGACATGAAAGTAACTCACTGTCTTCCCCAGGTGACTTTCTGTCTTCGAGAACTCCTCCTCTGTGAACTTCTCTACATGCTCCTTTGGCCTACCAGGGATGCCTGCTTGAATCCAGACTGTGGTGCAGATCATCTCCGCTGTGAGACTTTGTCCATCAGAGATTTACTCCACTCTTGATAGTGGTTTAATGGACTGTACAGGTAATACTTTGAATTTGAAATATATATATATATAGACATGTGTATAAGTAATTAATCAACTTGTTTAGTGGTAATTCATAACTCATAAATATGTATATATATTTGTGCATATGTGTATATCTATATCTATATCTATAGATATACTTAGTTTACTAATCACCTTTACCTTTCTACAAGTAAACTGTAATAAACAAATTAATGGAAAAAAAGATTTCATGTGCTTTTGTATTACAGAATCCTACGACCCCCATTATCATGACTAATCTGTGGCTGTGGCAGTTACAGACTGACAAAGAAAATTAATTCTTTTCTTGTCACTGCTAATATTCACTGTTTGCTAATTTTATTCTTTTTATTCATTAAATAATTAGCATGACCATAGCAACTTGCCCAGACGCTCTAGAAGGGACAGAAGTGTCTTTTAGTTTGTTAACCTTGTCCTTTCAGGGACATTAGAGAAGGGGAAAAAATCAGCTATAGCTGCTCTGTAACAGACTTTCGTTAATCACATATGCAGGTTGCTTTTACTTTAGTGGGATTTCTCCATGTGAATTTGGTAACAAGATTTGGGCTTTGATGTGACTTGTATGAATTGTAGCTCATTAATTCTTGGTTTGACAGAGAGTTAAATATGCTTAAAGAACAGTAAAACACAAGAGTATTAGCGAGCTCTTCTGTAGCCACCACAGTCACAGCTTTTTAGAAGATGACAATGATATGCCTAACAAAATAGCCAAAAGTCCAAAAATCTGAGGCAGATTAATGAAGCGATTAACTAGAATATCCTGTGAAATCATACTTGTTAGAACTCTCTTTGCCAAGCCGAAAGAGTCCCTGTCATGGCAGTTCCTGATTTGTACAAGAATTCTACCTCAAACTGAATTTAATTTTAAGCTTGGGTTCAGGATTAAATTTAATTACATTTATAATTCCTCTGAGATCACTTTTGAGGAGATACCTCTCTGAAAAGAGTTCAGGCACATGATTGATCCAACGCAGATGACATTAAAGTGTGTCTTAATGAAGGTGAGGCACATCAAGGAGGTCTGTGTTTTCCGCACACGAACCAGGGAAGGTAAATCCAGCTGACATTCTGGACGAACCCTGTGGAAGCTTGTGCCCTTTCAGCTGTGAATTATTAAGGCCAAATTTTATTGCAGCAATCCAAATGAGTTATGAACAATTTGTGTAAGAAAAGCAGACCAGAGAAGAGAGGAAGTTCACCACCAAACTAGCACAAGGAAATTGTAGCAAATGCCACAGATAACGACGCAGGAGGTGATTCAAAAGATCTATTTCCACTATGATTCTACACTTTAGTTGGCTTCAGATGAACCAAGTTTATTTGACTGAACTAAAAGTGATACAATTATTGAGCTCAGTGAGTCTGGTATCAGGCCTTATCACAGGTGAAGTGTTTGCTTTATAAAAAGGAAATAAGTTATCTTTAAGGCCAAGACTAGATTGAATTTCCACATGACACTACCTTGAACCTTATATCTGTTCCACAGAAACTTTTTCTGAAGTGTGAGTGGGTGGCCAAATCTCCACAGCATTTAGAAAAAACATGTTCTCTGTGAGTGAAGATATTTTCTATGTTACTATTATTAGGAGGTCAACATAGAGCAGAAGAGGTTAAAGCACTTCTTTGCGAAGAGCAAAAAGTGTTATATTCTCTCTTTTTCATGTCATGAAGGGATTCAGAACTTGTCCCTTCACACCCTGGAAGATTCCATAGAGATAAAGCCGTCTGCAGGGAAGAGTCCCATGTACAGCTGTGCAGGACTTAACCCAAGAGACACGGAAGCAGAGCAAAAAGGAGTAGCACTATGGTTTAGTAATGACCAGGTCATCCTGCTACCGCTTTCGAGACTGTATCTCTCTTTTACAAGGAACAATTGTTGTATAACGTGCACAGCCTCTTTCTACATGTGGGTGCATTACCAGTCATAGAAAACCTTGATGGCATACAGAAAAAAGGAAATCCTGTGAAGGTTGTCTTTTCAATAAAGAACTGTTAATTTAAAAAGCACAGCCCAAAATGTCCAGAAACATCTCAGTTTTGAGTGCCTGTGGAGTTAGCATGCAAGAAAAGAAGCAGCACCTTCTGAGATTTCAGTGTTGATCAGTTCTTTCCTGTTTTCCAGATCAAAGACCTTTTGTAGATCTGGCCTTAAATTCATAATAGAGGTTGCAGGAAGCCTTGATAGTTTCTTTATTTCAACCCACGAATATTAATAACCATCATAAAAATTCTTATTGCTTTCTTGTTGGAACAGAAATTATGAGTAAAAATCTGATGTTTGATGGCAAAAATTAAAAGTTTTATTTCATTTTTAGTGAATATTTATCTTTCTAAATCACTTGTCTCCAGGTACTATCTGGCAATATTTTACTCTGCAATAGGTTAAGAGAAGGCAAAATTATTTGAGGTATGGGCAGAAAATGACAGGCTATCAAAATAAAGGTGTCGGTTTATGAAGACAGGTTGCAAAAGAGCTACAAGAAAAATGATACATAGATCAGGGAGTAAAACCATGAAGAAACATGGGAATGATGGGGGCACTAAGACTTCAAGTTGCAAATGCTGCAGCAGTTAAGCAAGCAGATTTTCTATATAATTGAAGTTTCTTAAACCACATCAAATGAAGTGTCAGCCGAAAATCTCTCATGTTGTAAACTCTAGGAATATTCTTAGGTTGCATATGACAAAAAAAAAGTAGGATATTGACTCAAGTGTTTAGTCTGTTACAAAGAAGACTTCGCTTAATCTAATTCAAAAAATTACTAATTTTTTTCTATCTTCTAAATAAATTTGCACCTATGTCATACACTTTTCGTAAACAGTGATGATAAAGAAATGTCTTCCTGAAGTGTTTGAATACTGCCAAAACCCAGAAGTCGACTGTTTGCATAGCTGCCAATTTTCCTACACTGTTCATAACCTTCAGATGCTGGAAGAACATTTGCCATCAAATTGCCTAATGCTACCTCCCTTTCAGGGAAAAAATCTAAATACTATATATTCCATAAGAGTAACATGTAAAAGAACTGGTTTTAAATGTGGGAAAAATTAGTAGCTTATGACGGCAGCTGTCTGCATGGCACGGCCATGACCCTGCTGGTTATATCTCATCTCCAGAGTTCCCTTTGGCCATATTTCACCCTACAACTAAGATTTTTCCTCCAGGAGGAGAAAAAGGGAAACCATCTCTCTTCAGTTCTCTCTGGATCTGCTGAAGCTGGAGTGTTTGAAGTTTAAAAGCTGACTAACTCTTTTCTGTTCCCTCACGTTCCCCTGAATGATCTCCAGGCTGAAAAGGTGGAGGACACCATCTTTCCAGAGGGCAGACTTTGGCCTGTTTTGAAGCCTGGTTGACAGAGTCCCTTGGGAGGCATTCCTGAGGGGCAAAGGAGTCCAGAAAGGCTGGACAGTATTCAAGAAGGAAATCTTAAAGGTGCGGGAGCAGGCTATCCCCATGTGCCGAAAGGCAGGCCAGTGGGGAAGAAGACCAGCCTGGCTGAATGGAGTTTATGGTCTTTAGAAGAATGGGCAGGAAACTCAGGGGGACCACAAAGATCTTGTTAGGCTGTACAAGGAGAAAATTAAAAGGGCCAAAAACCAGTTACAACTTAATCTGGCTACTGCCATTGAAGACATTAAAATATGTTTCTATAAATACATTAACAACAAAAGGAGCACTAAGGAGAATCTCCATCCTTTATTGGAGGGAAGGGGGGGGTGGCAAATATAGTGACAAAAGATAAAATGGCTGAGGGATTTAATGCCTTCTTTGCCTTAGTCTTTAGCAGTAAGACCAGTTGTTCTCCAGGTACCCAGATGCCTGAGTTGGAAGACAGGGATGGGGAGCAGAATCAAGCCCCCATAAACCAAGGAGAAATGGTTATCAACCTGCTACACCACTTAGACACATGCAATTCTATGGAGCCAGATGGGATCCACCAAAAGGTACTGAGGGATCTCACTGAAGTGCTCAGAAAGCCACTTTCCTTCATTTATCAGCAGTCCTGTCTAACTGAGGAAGTCCCAGTTGACTGGAGGTTACCCTATGGAATGCCCATCCACAAGGGCCAGAAGCATCATCTGGGGAACTACAGTTATGTCAGTCTGACCTTCGTGCCAGGGAAGATTATGGAGCAAATCTTCTTGAGTGCCATCTCCACAGCCTGTACAAGACAACTGTGTGATTAAGCCCAAAAAGCATAGGTTTATGAAAGGTAGGTCCTGCTTGACTAACCTGATCTTCTATGACAAAGTCACCTGCTTAGCAGAAGAGGATGTTGTCTACCCGAACTTTAGGAAAACCTTTGATGCCGTTTCCCACAGCATTCCTCTAAAGAAACTGGTTGCTCACAGCATGAACAGGTACTTCTCTGGGTAAAACCTGTCTGGGTGGCTGGGCCCAAAGAGTTGTGGTGAGTGGACTTGCATCCAGTTAGTGGCTGGTCACAAGTGGTGTTCTCCAGGGCTCAGTACTGGGGACAGTTGTGTTTCGTATCTTTATCAATACTCTGGATGAGAAGACCGAGCACACCCTTGGTAATTTTGCAGATGACACCAAGTTCAGTGGGAATGTTGAGCTACTTGAGGGTAGGAAGGCTTTACAGAGGGATTCACAGATTTACAGAATGGTTACAAGAGAACTCTGGAGATCATCTAGTCCAATCCTCCTGCTAAAGCAGGATCACCTGCAGCATGTTGCACATGATTGTGTCCAGATGGGGCTGTTCCAGTACTATGTCATCCTTAAGGTAACGAAGTTTTTTCTCATGTCCAGACAGCACTTCCTGTGTCACAGTTTGTGCCCTTTTCCACTTGTTCTGTCCTGGTCACCACTGAGAAGAGTCTGGAGACTTACTCTAGACGCCCACCCTTTAGATATTTTGAAGTGTTGATGAGATCCCCTCTCAGTCTTCTCCAGACTGAACAGACCTAGCTGTCTCAGCTTTTTCTCTTACAAGAGGTGCTCCAATCTCCTCATCATCTTTGTAGCCATCAGCCACAAAGGGTAGATGGGGAGGACAACCTTCCTTGACCTGCTGGCCATGCTCTTCTTCATGCACTCCAGGATACCACTGGCCTTCTTGCCCATGACAGCACATTGTTGGCTCATGGAGAGCTTGTTATCCACCAGGACTCCCAGGTCCTGAGTACTGCTTTCCAGCAGGTCAACCCCTAACCTTACTGCTCTCTACAACTACCTGAAAGGAGGCTGTAGCCAGGTGTATGATGGTCTCTTCTCTCAAGTAACAAATTTAACAAGGGCAAGAGGAAAGGTCCTCAAGTTTTGCCAGCGTAGGTTTAGATTAAATATTAGGAGAAAATTCTTCACCAAGATGGTTGTCAAGCATTGTGGCTAGTGTCCACATGGAGTCAGAGTTTCAAGCCATTTCCTATTTTAACACCCAGATACAAAATTATATGGAAGTTTGTTCAGTGTCATGCAGGACAGTCAAGAGTCCTTGTCCTTGCTGATAATCATTTGAGCCATCTGATCCTCAAACAATTTCTTCCTTAATACAAGGGCTCTACATAACATTTCTGCATTATACATGAAAGTATTTTGCTTTGAATTGAAATAGAATCTCATGGTCTCTTGGTATATTAGTTTGATTGTAAATCATAGTCTGAATTATACTGTTCCCATCAATTTTTTAGACCATAGGATTGAATTCAAATTTCTGAGTTGTCTTTTACTACATGTTGTAGTTGCTGTGATTTTTAGTTCAGTGTCAAACTAATCACCTCTTTGTGGAACTGAGGAGTTGTAACCTTAATCTTACAAAACGCTTGCTCCTATGAAAGAACTGCAAGCGCTCAGATTTTCAGTATAACCTATTTTATAGGGTGGTTGGATTGCTGAGGTTAGAAGAGGACTCTGAATGCCTCTAGTCCTTTATCTGGGACAGGTAAAGCAGGTTGCTCAGGGATGTGTTAGGCAGAGTTCTGAATATCTCCACAACCTCTCTGAGCAAACTGTTCCAGTGTTTGACCTACATCACTGTATAAACATTGGAATTTCATGTTTTTAATTTGTGATTATTGCCTCTTGTCCTGTCAGGAGGCACCACTGAAAAGACTTTCATTCCATATTCTTTCTCCGCTCCAGCAAGTATTTATACATATTGACAAGATCCCCATGGAGCTTCTTATTCTCCAGGCTAAACAGTCCCAGTTCTCTGAGCCTTTTCTCATATGGCAGGTGCTCCTGTCCCATTATTATAATTTTGATCCTTCACTGGAGCACAGCACAACACTCCATTATGTCCCTGTGTCCCTTGAACTGGGAGCCCAGAAATTAATCCAACACTTGAGGTGTGATTCACAGTGCTGAGTAGAGGGAAAGGATCAACTCCTTCAACCTGTTGGCAGTAATCTTCTAATGGATCTGAGGAGGCTCTTTGGCTTTTTTGCTGCAAGAGTACTATGCTGATTCATGTCTACCAGGATCACCAGGGCATTTTCTGCCAAGCAATTTTCCAGCTGATTGGGACCAGCCTATACCGGTACCTGAGGCTGTTCATCCACATGTGCAGAAGTCAGCATTTCCCTTTGCTGGACTTGATGGGATTCTTCTGTCTATTTCTTCAGCTTGTCAAATTCCTCTGAATGGCAGCATGACTGTCTAGTTTATCAGCTACTTCTTCCAGTGCTGCATCATCTGCAAACTCACTGATTATTTACTTGGTCCTATCTTCCCTGTTGTTAAAGAAGAAGTAAATATTATCCTTGATAGCCCTGCCATTGGTACCTCTGGGAGACAGCATTAGTATCTGGCCTACAGCTCAATTTTGTGTCACTGATTACAGCTCTCTGGACCTCCAAAGTCAGCAGGTTTCATTCCTTTCATTTTCCCCCTTGCCTCCTAACACAAGTGGGTCTTTCTTTCTTCCTCTTCCTTTTCCTTTTTTTCTTTCTTTCTTTCTTTCTTTTGATTATAGTGTGAATTTATGAAATATTAAAACAAAAAATTAGCTTTATTTATTGTTTTAATGTTAGGAGTTGCAATTATAAATTAAAAGAAAGTAAGAAATGTTCTTCCAGTTAGAGAAGGTGGAAGGAGCCTGGTAGTTGATTGGTCCTGGTAGCCAAAATACAGATCCAGCATCAAATTTTATTATCTGGAATGATTGTTAAATCCATGAGCAGAAGTCATTCTTTCTACCGCTCCAGGCAGGGCCTGATTAGAGGTGGGTGTGCTCATTAAACCTTTCCAACAGATGGCAGTCTGCAGTTATACTTTGGGATTCCCTCTGTCTTTTCGAGAGCAAAACAAGATGATGCATTCTGCATAAAGTTGTAGTTCGGTGTATAAGCAAGTAGGCCCACTGCTGTGCACATCAGGATAACTCTCATGATACATGGAGGTAACACAATGGAAATCGCAGTTTAGAAATCCAATTTATCTTGCTGTGAATAGAATTGCATCCTCTACAGACAGCAATTAGTTTTGTTCTATAACACTGTTATAGAAATGTGACATTGAAAAACTATTTGCAAACTACTAAGCATTCACATAGCTCGAGTTCATGTAGTTTAAAAAGATGTTAATTCCTGGTATGTGAAGGAGAACAAAGGAATTTTTACCAACTGCAGCCAAAAGGTCAGATCACAACTGCTGAGGTAATGAAGCAAAAGCTTCCTTCGACTTTAGTTGCTTATACAGTTTATAAAAGCATAATTTTCTGTGGATACCTCTTTCTTGCAGCACTGAGTTTCTGTCACAGCTCTGTTTTAACTCTATGCCTTCATACCAGTGTCTGTAGCCCCAAGACTGATAAACAAATGATGCTTGGTCTTAAAGTACTTGAACAATGATTTTTTTTTCTGCCGTGCTTTTGCAAATGTCACATAGAAAGTTCATTCATAAATTAAATATATACCACCAGTCCTGCAAAAGCTTCAGCATGTTAATGCTTAGATAGGTATTTCCTGCTTACATTTAACATGGTGACTGATGGATTTATGTGTCAGGTCTTATGAGCAGAATACGTACAAAAGAAGGAGATGGGGCTGTAAGAAGGTCCTCATATTTCGTCTGCATATGAACCACCCTTCTAGCAGAGATTAAGTCCTTTTTTAAAGAATGAGTTTATACATTTTTCATTGCTTTACCTCTTTCTAAATTCATGCTCAGTGTTATTCCTCAAGGCAGCTGGAAACATAATAGACATCGTAGAACTCAGCAGACCTAGCTTCTGGGAAGTATAGGAGCTTATGTATTCCACTCATAACACTTAGAAACTATGTCATTTGTTTTCCCTGGGAAAATTCATTACTGGAAGATGGTGCTAGTCAGGGCATCTCTATACTTTTTCGAACAAATATTTTTTTCTTTTCTCTTTCTCTTTTTTTTTCTTTTTTTTTTTAAATTGAAAAGTCTTAGTTAGATTAAGAACTCATTTGTTTCTCCATGAGAACTTCTCTACAGGGAGAAATGTTCAGGACCAATGTCCAATGATGATTGCATCCTGTAATTGTTTACACCTGGAGGCATCATCTGAACAAGGGAAAGAAGGGACTATATAGACACTTGCCTGAATCCATGCCACACGACTCAGTAGTATGCACTTAACCACGTAATGCAAATGTAGGACTCCCTCTGCTCTTCCCCACTTCCCTTTCATTTAAACCTGCCAAGAGTCCCTGCTGCGTCAAGTCACCCTATTCTAGACTAAAAGTCATTGCAACATTGAGGGCAGTGTATGGAAAATACATTGTGCCAAAATATTTAATCCAGGTCAATTTCATTGTGCAGAGACAGATGACTGCACATTGTTTTAGTGTGGTTTAATGAGTTGCTGCTTTTAGCAAGTAAGTCTACTTTCTACATCTCTGAGCAAGCCTGACATTAACACTTAGCTCATACATTTTTTTTTTCTAGTCATAAGTCTTAAAGGGGGGGGTTTCCTCATTTTACATGTAGAAGAACTCTCAGAGAAGCTGAGAAAGAGTGAGGAAGATGGACTGCATCATGATTCTCTCTGCATCCAAATGTTGGGTTCCCACTGGTTTGAGAGCTTATGATCTTTTCTCCCAAGTTCCAAACGCATAATCTAAAAGCAAGATGACTTATAAATATTTAGGAAAAACCCCAGTTTTTCACAAACCTCATCCTAGAAACATTGAGAGAAATCACCTTATCTTTCTAAGCTGTCTGAATGTCACCTAGAAAACAGAAAAGCAGCTGCGGTCAGTAACAAGAAACAGTCACCTCAGAAGGGTGATTTATTTATTCTGTTACAGATAGAGAAAGACATGGCATGAATTCCCTAATGAGTGGGTCGGATCCAGTCATTTAAAAATAAGAATTTAGTACCTTTTGAGGTTGTTACCTTGTTGTATCAGAGAGAAATCCATATAAGGCTGCCAAATGTAACCTCAGTCCCAAAAGTTAGTTGTACTTCTGATTGTCCAAGTGGGATAGCTTAAAGCATCTAAAGTGGCATTAAAGACCTGTGCACGGGCAACCAAATATAGCCTGTAACGTTTGTTATTCTTTCTTAACTAGTAAAGGCCTTAAAAGTAATTCTTGGGTGACTAAACATGGATCCAATCCACTCAGAGTTGTCACACATCACACAGGGTTATAATATGCCAGAGACCTTATTCTGCAGTACATCATTACCATGCAGAAAGTAGTTGCACACGTGGCTTAACCAATTTGAAAAGCTGTTGCCTATCTTGCATTCACAGTTCTACCAAGTAAGATGAGCTTGTTGAAAGTCTAATCCAAAGCCTATCCCAAGCCAGTCAAAAATGTGCCCATAACTCAACACAAAACAACTGCAATGGCTGAAGCATTGGAGGAAGCTCTAAAACAGATGCAGTGCAGAAGCTTGAGCAATATTATTTTATTTCAGTTGGCTGGTTTACCTGGCAAGCAGGTAAGAAACCTGAGAGTGATGAGTCTCTCTCTGGACTAAAGCTTTAATTGGATGATGTGCTGAGGTAATGGTCTGATATGTGCTAGTTTGGGCATAGTTCACAATGCTGAGATGAACATTAGCCATGTTTCACCTGCTGCCAAAGTAAAAAAATCCAGAGAGCCAAGACCAGCAGGCAGCATTTCAAGACTATGTCTTTGGAAAAAATGTTTCCCATCCACAGATTGCAGATTGTCTACTGAGAAATCAATGGAGTTAAATAACTCGTGTCAATTTTGGACATCGTTTACATTTTATAGGCTTGGATTTTGATTCTTATATTGATTTTATGCTGATATAAATCCTTCACTTCAAAGGAGCTACTTGATTTAAATCTGTAACAGAACATAGCAAGACTTACTTGCTTTCATTAAAGGTCTTTTGACTTCACTGGTACCAGTATTAAACAGGAATGGTCAGAGGACTCCACCATAAATTTTAACAGTACTCAATTTTAAGTACATGCCATGTAATTACAGTGCTAAGACAAATTCATTCTTCAGACTATGTTGGTGCTAATTGCAAATAAAAAGAAGGCAAATAGAAGAAAGCTCAAAAAAGACATAAATCTTGAGAGTGAGAAAAAAACCCTAATTTGGGTAACTCAATACACATATAGAAGAAGGGGAAAAAAACAAAGCAAATCATATCATATTCCAATTGTTCCTTTTAAGTCCCTCAGAAAGAAGTCAGTGTGCCTGTATCTGTGTACATATAGAAATAAAGATGGATGTGCTTATATATGTATGTAGACACATAGATTCATAGAATTGTCTTGGTCAGCAGGGATCCTTTAGATCATCAAGTCCAATCATCACACTAACCTGCCAGCCACCACTAAACCATATGCCTAAGCACCACATCTAACCACCTTTTAAATGCCTCCAGGGATGGAGACTCCATCACTTCCCTGGGCAGCCCATTCCAATGCCTAACAACCCTTTCTGTGAAGAAGTTTTTCCTAATATCCAATCTAAACCTCCCCTGGCTTAACTTGACACTATTTCCTCTTGTCCTATCTCTTGTCACCAGGGAGAAAAGGTCAGCCCCCATCTCTTCACAAACGCCTTTCAGGTAGTTGTAGAGAGCAATTAGGTTGCCCCTCATAGTACCATAGAATCATTAAGGTTGGAAAAGACCTCCAAGATCATTTAGTCCCACTGCCCTTCTACCACCTATATTACTCACTAAACCATGTTCCTAAGTCCTCATCCAACATTTCCGTAAACACTCCGAAGGACAGTGACTCCACCACCTCCCTGAGCAACCCATTCCAATGCTTAACCTCTCTTTCTGAGAAGAAATTTCTCCTAATATCTAACCTGAACCTCCCTGGAGCAACTTGCAGACTCTTGTCCAATCGCTAGTTATCTGCAAGAAGAGGCTGACCCTCAGCTCACTACAATTTCCTTTCAGTGAATTGTAGTAGAGAGCAATAAGATCTCCCCTGAGCCTCCTCTTCTCCAGGCTAAACAGTCCCAGTTCCCTCAGCCACTTCTCATAAGATTTGTGTTCTAGATACTGAACCAGCTTCGTTGCCCTTCTCTGGACACGCTCCAGGGCCTCAATGTCTTTCTTGTATTGAGTGGCCCAAAATTGAACACAGTATTCAAGGTGGGGCTTCACCAGAGCTAAGTACAGGGGAGTGATTACCTCCCTGGTCCTGCTGGCTATCCTATTCCTGATACAAGCCAGGATTTCATTTGCTTTCTTGGCCACCTGGGCACATTGCTGGCTCATGTTCAAGTGAGTGTCAACCATATCCTTTTCCTCTGTACAGCTTTCCAGCCACCCTGGCCCAAGCCTGGAGCATTGCCTGGGCTTGTTATGACCAAAGTGCAGGACCTGGCACTTCGCCATGTTGAACTTCATCATATTGGGCTCTGCCCATCGATCCAACCTGTTCAGGTCCCTCTGGAAGGCCTTCCTACCCTCCAGCAGATTGACGCTTGCTCCCAGCTTGGTTTCATCTTACTGAGGGTGCACTCAATTCCCTCATCCAAATCATCAATAATGAAATTAAAGAGGATGGAACCCAATACCAAACCCTGGGGAACACCACTTGTGACCTGTCGCCAGAAGGATTTAAGTCTATTCACCACCACTCTTTGGGTCTGGCCAGCCAGTCAGTCTTTAACCCCAACTTGTAAGGCTTGTCTGACTCAAAGTTCCACAAACAAGTTTTGGTAATGTCTAGTGCACCAGGGGAGTCATGGGGGGTTGTAAATGCAACTCAGCCTTGGATTGCCTTGAGGCCCCAACTCTGCAGTGACTACTATGGGGGATTGTGTAGACAGCTCAAACACGAGTTGTCCTGTAAACTGAGACTAAACAGGGCAGTGAACCGAAGCCTGGGTTGAGCCTTGAATTCCTTCAACAAACAATATGCCCTGAGTCCCAATCAAGACACTAATCAGCTGCCTAGAAGTAAGATAAAGGCAAGCTATAGGGCACCATTTGGCTTCAATGGCTGAGACAATACAAAGATATGGAATAGATAGGGCATAAGATAAGAGGGAACACTGCTAATGACAAACATGGAAGATGGTATTGTCCACTCCCAACACAGTCCTGCTCACTGTCATAAACAAATAAAACCCCCTGGATTCAGTGTGAGGGGTTGAAACCGCTTCTCAAGCTCCGCAAGGAGACCCTTCCCCCTTGGCCAGGATGCTGGCTAAGGTACTGTATTGAGAACCCTTAGCTGGAGAGGTGGGTAAGTGAATATTTGATATGCTTTAAGTTTGTAGTCTTGTGTGATTGACTAACACAGGCGTAGTATTTAGTGTGCTTGTGAGTGGTGACAGTGTGTTCTGTGACTCTGCTGTGGTTGTAACACTGAATCTCGTGAACTGCCTGTGGGCAGTAACAGTGAGTGCCGTGAGTGTTGTGGGTTGTAACGCTGCATTTCGTGACTCTGTTGTGTTGGCAGTAGTGCATTTTGTGAATCTCTTGTGGTTGTGATAAGTGTAGTCATACTTCTAAACTGCAATAGCGCATTTCTCCACTGTATCTGTAAAACCGTCAATAGTCACGTATTGAATCTGCATGTGGGTTATAATTTCTTTTATTTCTTCATTTTTAAACCCTACAGTCTAGTGTCTTTCTGTCATACCACTGAAGACTGTACCTGTCAAAGCCATGGGCCGCAGATTCTCCAGGATAATACTGTAGGAGACAGCGTCAGTCTTTGCTGAAGTTGAGGTAGACTAGAACAGCCTTTCCCCCATCCACCAGGTGGGTCACCTGGTCATAGAAGGAGAAGTGGTTGGTCAGGCAGGACTTGCCTTTCATGAACCCATACTGGCTGGGCCTGATCACCTGGTTCTCACATACTCTGTCGCATACTCAGGATGACTTGCTCCATAGTCTGTAGTTCCCTAGATCTTTCTTATGATCCTTCTTATAGATGGGTGTCACATTAGCAAGTCTCTAGCGATCTGGTACCTCTCAGGTTGACTATGACCGCTGACAGATGATGGAGAGCAGTTTGGCAATCATATCGGCCACCTCCCTCAGCACCCTCGGATGGATCCCGTCTGCAGCTGTTTGACAGCCTTGCTGTGTGTAATTGACAGCAGCTGCCCCCTCATCGGTGACTCCTCATGCTTCCCAGCTCTGGAGTGAGGAGAAGACCCGTTTGTCATCAGCAGCTGGCTGTTCTTCAAGGATTTCATAGTCTATTCCTTTCTTCTATACTCCCAGTACTTGGGAAATTTTGGACAGTGTGCTTAGTCTGTAATTGGAATAAAATCATACATAAAATTCTAGAAAACTCCAGTCAAATGATACTTTCAGTCTTTTTATGTCAACTTTGATAGTTCATATATTGCTTTATATTGCATTTCCTGCTGTTCCCTCTCCTTTCAGCAAGCCCTGTATTTTTTCCATGTTGCATGGCAAAAATGTAATTTCCAGTCCTCCTCTTAACAAAATGATTTTCTTGTCCAGCTAACGTCCATTTTTTGTCTTCATCTGTCACACAGCACAGGTTTATACTTGTTGCTTTCTCTGAAAGATGGGCCTTGGTTAAGGACATGCACTCAGTCACATGCTCTGACTTGTCTGGCCCTGTGTGGAGCCAGGAGTTGGACTTGATGATCCTTGTGGGTCCCTTCCAACTCAGGTTATTCTATGATTCTATAACATAAAAGCCTCATGAGGGCAATTAGTAATAGTCTGTAAAATTTCCCTTCAAAATCTCTTTTCACAAGTCACCCCATCCAGTTGTGTCTACTTTTGGTTAGATGGCTTGGAAAAAAAAAGAATCCCTGAATAGTGTTGTCTTGCAGAAAAAAAAAAAAAAAATCATGATTTATAGCCTTGTCCTTAAGGAGAAAACAGAGAGAAAAAGAAAAATGTATAAGGGACACTGAAAATTATTTTAGACACTTTTTGTGCTGCCAGTATCATTCTGTCTAACTTCCATTTTGCAATTCATTACCACAAGTTTATGAATTCACAGTTGTTTACAATAATAAAAGTGATCTAGCACCAGCTTTGGTGTGCACTGACAGAGCTTTAGAGCTGTAGAAAGGGGATAACCTTCTCTCTGTAGATTTGTTTTACAAGGATCTTGGCAAACACTGGAAGAAGGACTGATGTGCCCACATTAAATGCCTCTAACTGCTGCTACTCACCTGTGTTCCACTGTGGAGTTACATTCATTCTTCACCATGTTTGTTGTGTCAATTGCTTGTCAAATAACTAATGCTCTGTATATCCTGCTATTGCATCCTCACCTTGGAAATAGTGACTATTGCTTGATGTAAGGAAGGTTAGAAATTAAAAATGTCCCAGACCCATCTGTGGTAATAGAAATGACACAGATAAAGCCTTACTGCTGAGGACCAACTACTCTCAACCATTTGTGTGTTTGCCAGAGGGCATCACTGTTGATGGCAATCCTTTCAGTGACTGGCACATAAAAGCTAGCGTAGCTTTCTAATACCAATGAACATCAATTAGGGTCTTGAAAGATAGTGGTTATCAGAACCTCAAAGGATAGCCACAGCTCAAAGGGGAGATAATGACAGAATGGGACCCTAGGATGTGAAATCTTGGTCGGTCTTTCTAGGAAGCAAGGTGCTGTGTAAAACCAGATTAAAATTTCACAGAAAAAAAATTTAAAGCTCTGGAGATGAAGAGAAAATTAATTAAAGATTTACTTATGGATCATGTGTCAGTTATTCCATTAATTGGATTCTTGGAACCATGGGCACATCTTTAGGCTTTTAAGCTATGTCTCTTGCTAAAAAAAGGAGAAGGAGTGAGTTTGAGTACTAGATTGTGATTATGCATGGTGCCGAATAGCTAGCATACAACTGGCATGATAATGACCTGGGGCAATTAGCACTTTCTGAGAGATTGCTAGGCAAGGGTTGGGGGATTTTATGCAGCAAAATCAATATGCATGTGCCTGAATGAGATTTTGCCTCCCTCCCTCTCAGGAGAGGTCTCCAAAACTGTTCTAGGAGTTTCTCAGACACATCTGTATCCTATTAATCCATAATTTAGTGGAGTAGAAACTCACCATACCCCAAAAGCAAGGACTATCAGTTTCACACTGCTAAAACACCACTATGAGGGGCTGTAATATAGCATTTAAGTATTTCAGACCTTTAAACCTATAAAAAAAAAGCAGAAATGGGAACCATCATCAGAAGAACAAGTTTCTAACATGGACCTGCAGGGTACCCAGGAGCCAGCACTGTGCAGCATGAGTGTAGCTTTCTAAGGTACTTGGCATGTCTTTTATTTAGCAGTGGGCAGGTAGCCTTATGGGCTTTACATATTTCTGTGCTGAAATATTTTATTGAAATGCTCAGCTGTTTGGTAGGTTTCTTTCTTATCTTCTCTCTTTCCCTCCAGCACCTGGGTACTTATACTATTTTATGTTATTCTTTTAATTTCGATGTCTATTTATGTATCTTTAGGTAATCTTTAGGTGTAAGCATCCTTGAAAATTGCATTTCAACAGCAAGACATACAAGAACTGAGTTTTATATTCCTCTACCACCTACTCATTCCATATTCTATTCTCAGTGAACATATTGCTGACATTTTAACTATGGTATTCTCTTTATCACTTTCTTTTTTTCTATGTTGGCAGTACTTTGTATACCAATGTCACATATCCTAGCAGTTCCTTTTCTGTTTCTGGAGAAAAAACATTATGATACCTTAAATCTTGACACTCTCCACCCTTGATTATCTTTGCATAATAGCAGTTCTCCTGAACAGCACTTTTCTTTCTAGGATGAGAGATGTGACACCAATTGGACTGGTAGCTTCTCCTAGACTTGGCCTTTCAGCTCAGGAAATGCCATTACCAGTGCTTTAAGATGCAATTAAAAAAAATTAAATAAAAAAAAAAAAGGCTTTTCAAGTGGAAGAGTATTTCCTGACTACTATACCCTCATTTGCCAACATGCGATACTCAGGAACTAAGCTGCATTACCATGCCTATAAAAAGAGCAATCATAGCAGTGCAAGCAGCCTTGACTGCCAATATGTCTTAGTAACCTTTTATATTATAGCAGTGTTGTTACTGCCACAATAGGTTAGGGTATGTCACCATTTCTATTATATTTGAAACCACATTTTTCAGGGCTTTATAACTTTCGTACTGTGATAAACACTGAACTGAATCTTTATATATGGCTTGTCAGATAAAATAGATGAAGACATAGTGGCTGGAACTTGGGTGGTATATTACAACAAAATGGCACAAAAAACCCAAAAGATGAGCAAATGGATTTTTCTCATTTTTGACAGTACAGAAGTTAAACATTCTTAAAATGGAACATAAACTCTACTCTGAAATTAGCTTTTCTATTTTTGATCCTCAGAAGAAGATTCACCAGTTATCTGAGTGAAGCAGAACTAACATCCAAGAGCTCTCAAGACCCAGGATGTTATTACGTTTGTACCAATTCTGTAGATTAAGCCAGGAAGCTACTCTCTACTGGGGAATACCCATTGTAAGAGCTGGCAGAACAACATTTTCTAGTGGGGGCGGGGGGGTTTGGCAATACCAACAGGAATGTTAACAGGCAGACTGTCAAAGAAATGGAAAAACTGCGTATTAGATGAAATAATCTGAAAGTGCTCTTGTAAGAAGGTGATGTCATTCCTCCTTCCCACGGGTAACTTTCTGCAGAGTTTTCTGTGCAGTGAGTGAACTGACACAAATATGTAGCCCTCCTCATCAGGTGCTTCCAGCTAAGGTATTCATTTAGATTCATAAACCCAGGCAATAATTGAAGAGAAAAATAAAAGATACTTAAACAAGATCATCAATTTGCAGCGGCATAGCAACATGTCACCAAAGTAGTGGTCCGTATCAAATCACTAAGAAGGCAAATCCTGCAATCAACAGGCTGACAGACAGATGCTTCCTCCAGCCTGAAACCCCTGTTTTATCTATGCTCACCCTTTATCTTATTCACTTGCCCTGAATATTTAGCTATTTGAATTTATTCCCGTAAGTCATTGTCTAAATTTAATTTTAAGTTTATGAAGTGCACACTGTTTTTAAAACATACTGTTTGATAAAAGCTTATCTCCAATTTAGTAGAAATTATTTATAGAAAGTAAAGTTTGATTTTTTTTTTAAAGTGCATTTGCCTTGGAAAACCAAATGCAGAAGTAAAATTAATAAAATCAAATAACAGAAATATTCCAACTGGATGATATCAGTCAAAATTTCCTGGGCTTAAAATATTTTTAATAAGCTGCTTACAAATGAATCGCATACAAAAGCCATACTGAGAAAATGGGTCTATAGTTTAAAAGAACCATATATTTTACATACATTTACATACATGTTGCAGCCTGCAACAGACAGTGGATGAACTGAAGGAGATGCAAACTTTAATTAATGTAGCTATTGAACATTATTCACCCATTGTAGCAGTCATCTGATTTTGAAGTTATCTTCATGTAAAAAATTTAATCTATCTATGCAGGAAGAAAACAGTATAATAAAAACATCAAAGAAAAAAAACTGCTAATGTGCTCAAAACATAATTTTGCATAACACATTAATGAGAAATGCTAGTTAATAAAAATCTAATCATTAAGGAAACAACTGAACAGACAAACAAAGACAAGATAAAGCATCTGAGAAAATCAGTAATATGAGTTTATAAGATTTGTACAATTAAGTTTGTTTCTTTGGTTTAATTACAAGGTAAGATATTAGCATACATCATCTTTATTGAGCTGGAAGGAAAGCTTTTCTCAATATATTGTACAAAAGAATAAGTTATTCTTGAGTTTCGGTGTGTTTGTTGCTAAGAAAATATACCCCTGAGGTTACTATCATGATTTACAGCAAACAAATGTGATCAGATTATTTCTTGAGAAGTTATATTGTGTCTGTTAATATTTATAAAAGAAATACAGCATGCTCTGCATTTTTACAGTGGAGAGGAATAGAATGTTGATGACCATAACAAAAGCTGGATTGATCACAATAAAGAAGGTATAAAATGCTTATATATACTTACTAAATGAGATGACAACATGCTAAAATATTTAAACTGTATTACTGTTCCTCATTTCCTCAACCCTTCCACTATTAGTTTAGCATCAAAGATGGTGGCATTCTGTACTCTTACTCACTCATTTTTCATTTCCAGACTAACGGTGTATTTGCTCTGAATCTATTAAAGAGCCTTTAATTCTAAACCTACAAATGTTATTGCGATGTTATTGGTAATTCTTGTAAGTGAAGCCTGAAACAATATCTGACTTGTACAGCCTTAGAATTTTTTGGTTTGTTTTTGAACATCAAGCACTAGAAAAATCGGAAAATGAATACATTTAATAAGAAAAATTTCTCAAATATGTGTTCTCGTTGATTAGGACAGGGTTTGCTGACAAATATGGTTGCTGAATCCAAGAAATGAAAGACCTAAACTGACACTTTATCACATTTTCATTCAGCATCATCTAGAGTGCACTTGCATATTCTAGGCACAAAAGCAATATGTCAATTAAAAAACATTAGACAAAATAGATGAATACATTTGATGAAATAATGGCCTAAATTTTACAAAGCCTTTTCCTTACATTTTAATCTAGCAAATAAATGGAAGACCCAATTTTTTTTCTACATTGCATTTTCTGAACATCACTCTTTCCTTGAAGCTTCATTGCTGGGCATCAATGCTGGAACATTTAAAATTAATTCATATGTAAAATGATAAATTGCTACGGTGCTGTATGTAGATCAGAAGCAGGTCCTGTACTGTGAGCACTATTTATTTTATCCTCAGAAACCTGTTCCCAAGATCACTTTTTTTTTGTCCCAGCCTAGGAATTTATTTATTTCAGTACACGTATGGATATGCAATCATCAATTTTCAAAGGCTTGTAGTAATCCTCTTGCATCCTCAGGCTCTACTCACTTTGCAAGCTCAGCACGTTACTTGATGTGCCCAATGAAAATAAGTCATTATCCGTGTGCCAGCGGACTGGCACATTATATATGCTGCACTGTGCCAGGGGACCCTGAGGGAGATGCCAGCTGCGCGCTTCATCATTACTGTTCACCTCTAACCTTGCCAGCACTAACATTAGGCTATTCCCATCAATTGCTTCAATAGAAAAGTGCAGTTTGATGTAAAACTACCAAGTGTCAAACATTTCTGTATCAACTATGCAGAAAGATATGTATTCAGTTTAAACAGGCGTTGGTGATGCATTCTATCCCAGTGGCAAGTGGAAGTGTTCAAAGGTCTCAGCTGCTGAAAATGGCCATTATCAAAGTTTTTTACCTGACATACAGGCTTCCATAAGATGGTAGTGATGCTCCCTGAAGTTCTGTATGCAGCTGTTAAGAATTCAACCTATACTACGTTGGAGTTGATTAATATTTTATTAAATGCTGATATAAAAATATCATAATCTAGTAGACTACAAAAACACAATGCTGGTATATTTGCCTGACTAATAAAGGTTCAGAGCTGTATTGTTGCCACTGTCCCTCTTTGTGGGTTTACTGTTCAATAAAGCTTTGGGTTTGTTTCACAGTGTGAAGTAACCCTGGGACCAAAGGGCGACCTACTAGTGCCTGACGTACCAGTGGCCAGGAGGCAGATGCTGTTGTGTTGGGTACATCTGTGAGCACTTGTGTTGGCTGACCACCTGTTGGTGTAG
The DNA here is from genome assembly GCA_020800305.1 of Porphyrio hochstetteri. Lineage (NCBI taxonomy): Eukaryota > Metazoa > Chordata > Aves > Gruiformes > Rallidae > Porphyrio > Porphyrio hochstetteri. Next base: position 35,049,830 of record CM036905.1, on the reverse strand, counting down.
GTAGAATCTGTGTGGAGGCTTTATTAGAAAGCTTACCATGCTCATCTCCTTATCTGAGAGCTGAGAGAGAGACTTGTCTCTTGGCTCATCTTCTGCACAACAGCACTGAACCACCAGTGGATAAAGAACTCTTTCTAGTTCTATGAAATAGTACAGTTAGCTAATTCTTGAAGAAAATTTTCTTTTATGTCACAAGCAGTTTTTGAAGTAAAGTTTAAGATGCTCTTAAGTTGGGAAAACTAGCATCTTTGGAAAATGAAAATTCAACCTACCCCATGATGTTAACATTGTACTAAGATAACAGATGGTTCCTCTGTGTGTATATCTGATAGGAGATTTTGTGCAAAGATTTTTTTAATGATTCATTTCAGAAATGCCAAATTATTTCTTCAGCATGTATAGTCCAAGCAAGGCTGCAAGTGTTTAATAAGTAATTAAAACCTACATAAAAGATGAGAACTTGGAGGTACAACTGATTCTTCATAAAATGTTTTATTAATTGAAAATCTAACCAAATTGTCAGACTATATGAGTATCTGTGTGAAGACTAGAGCTGCTTAAGATGCTTTGTGGGTGATAAAGTGCTTGCTTTTCCTGTTTCACCACATCAAGGTCAAAGCCCTTGTCCTCACCCTCAAGGCAGGTTACAACTGTTTTTGGATTTTGTTCTTTTCCTTTTTTATTAGCTAACCTGGTTACTCTGCTTTGCCCCTTTGCATGGAGTTACTTGTGCCTCTGAGGTTTCATCTGCTGCCTCCTTTTTTGCAGTGTCAGCAGTAACCCTGGTAAGATGTCCATTGCCCTCTAAAGCTGCCCTGACAGCTGCCAGCACAACAATACTTAAAACATGGGAAGAAAGGGATTATCAGCATATGCTTGATTTCTAGTTTTGTGATACAGTACATGACTATATCCTTGTACCAGCAGTTGCCCTTTTATGTTGTAAACACTTTGGGGCCTCTGGGGTAACACATACATTTAACTTCAGACAAGAAACCTCCCAACAAGAAAATAAATTATCAAGGTTGCAAAGTGGAGGATTCAAAAGGTATGAAACTCCTCAGTTAGCTTCATTTTCTCAGCAGATTATACACATCATGATGCAGCCTTTTATTACATGATCACGAATCATTTTTTGCACAGTTGCTTCTTTAACAAGTGCACGGGATTGCTGGAACTCTGAGGATTATGCAGTTATTCTCTAAAATATTGTTGTTTCACCTATAGCAAAAGTTGGAAGACATGCAGAATAAATGGAAAGTGTAGCTAGAGGAGGGCAGAGGAACATGGTCTTGAAGACCAGGGTGTTTTGTCACTGGCACCTACAGTGTTCCTGTGTGGTATGAAGCATATGAAGCAAATGATGACTTAAGGACCAGAGTAAGTTCTCTGGGTTTCTGGCATTAACTGTATGCTCATAACATTCTGCCTTGTCAGAGATTTTGTTTCCCAGTGACTGGCATTCCCCATTTCCCTTGTTTCATTTTTGCCCCACTCTGAGGTCCCAGCTCCTATCTCCTTTAAAAAGCCCTGTTCTAGCCTCCTGGTCCTCCTATCCACTCATTTCCCATTCCAGGTTCAGATCCCATTTCCTTCTCTTCTCTAATTCACTCTCCAGTTCCTCCTGTCTCAGCATTCCTTTGTGTCCTCTTATTTTCCCTCTCTGCCATCAGTCCGGCAGCTTCACTGGCCGCACTAGCTGGACACTCAGCAGGGACTTGCAATTAGAACAGCAGAGCTGGAGGTTTGGGACCTTGTCCTGACCTGGCCTTTCTCAGCAAGCCCTCTCCTGAAAGTTGTAAACAAATGAAAAGATTTCATGCTGCGTTGGAATACTGAAAATGACAGGTGAAACTTGGTTAGTATATAAATTTGATTATATCTGTCATTCAGGAGGGAGATCACCCAAAATAATGAAAAGGGGATGCTTGGCTGTGGGCTTGTTTTGTTTTGTTAAAGTCAGGATGATCTGAACAGAAAAAGAAAAGCTCACCTGGCTCACCTCCTCACCTGAGGAGTCAACCTATTGAAAATACCAAAGACCTGCCAAAGGTCTGTGTTTAGTAAGTACTACTTTCTTTCCATCTGGCAGAAGACATTGTAATTCATGACATTCAGAAGACTATAATACAGCCCAGAATTATATGTGTGTATATATAAATATATATATGAAAAAATATATTTTTTTTTTTACAACACCCAAATATACTGTAAAGGGAAGAAACCTTTCTGCCTGAATTAGCAGAGAAATGTTATCTTGACGTTAAATACATGTATATGTATTGCACAGGATATCAGGATATGACCTGATCTGACCTCATTACTTTTCTGAAAGTGTCTTCCTCTGTGTAAAAGCATGTAATGACCCCCAAATTATGTTTATTCAGCTTCATAGGCTGCACTTGTGCTTGACTCATTTCTCCTCTGGGTATAGAAGAGCAACAATGAATTCACAGTGATTACTAACAAGTCAGCAGTTTTACAAAGTCTTGCTGTAATGAATAGTTTAAATGAGAACTGAGCAGAAAGCTGTATCGAAAAGTCCAGCTCCTGCCCTAGCTGGGAACCATTTGTTTCTTTAAAATAAGTAAGGAGCAGGATGCAGCTGGTCTGCTAATCACAAACAGCAGATGGCTGTCTCAGGCAAAAATTGCTCAGTCCACATAGTTTAATCCAAATCAGAATCAAAGTGGTTTATTGATTTATTAACAACTTGTAATTAACCAGCAATCAGCAAACCATGTAAGCAAGATCAATATTTCTAGTGAAACAGATGAACCACAGTCTAAAAGGTAAAACACAATATGAGATGCTTAAAAAGTTTCATATGGATCTAAGAATTTCTAAATACCCTTGTACAATGTATCTCAGTGTGCTCTACTCCCAGTACACAGTCACAGTTACCCACCCTGCTAGCCAGGGTTACAAACAAATTCCTTCCCAGGAGTGAGGGTTCACCCCTTGCACACATCTGCCTGGGTGCTCCAGGTCTGAGTGTACCCCAGTGCTCTCAGAAACACAAAAGTAGTGGGAGGCTCCCCTCACCCCCCCCCCCCCCCCCCCAATTCACATACACATCCCTGATGTGTGTATCCTTTCATCCTGCTACCTTCCCTGTCACCCCTGGCTGGTTGCAGGCTCCTCACTGGGTCCATCCAGCCTGAGCAGAGGTTGTGACCTTGGCAAGGCAACTTCTGAAAGTTTCAGACTGGGAGATTTGATCATTCACATAGATGGGAAGACAGAAACACTCTCTGCAGGCAAAAAAACCCAAAAGTAAAATAAACAGCAAAAATCCCAGTTTGCTTGCTGTGTAATAACATTGCAGAAATGTCCACTGACATTTTTCATGTCCTAAATGCAAATTATTTTGCCTCCCATGCATATTTTAACATTTTTCATCAAACAAAAAAAAAAAAATCAGTTTTCAGTCAAGGTCTTAAATATGTAGCTAGGGACAACATAGCAGTACCAGTTAGAAATGTAGCTATTTAGAGATCATCTAGGTAGGCAACTAAGGATACAGTGAGCTGGAAAGTGAATTTACAATGCAATAATGACTTTCATTAGTAGGTACAAGGAGTGGTGCTGTGCAGCTCTATAAAGCACAATAGCAAGTGCACTTCACATTCACACCTCAGCTTACCACTGTGAAGGTTTCTGCAGTTTCTTAAACCCCACTGACAACATGTGATTCCTTCATATCTTATTTACTGTGGAGGAGAAGAAATCAACAATTGTGATGAGATTTTAATTTAGAAATACTGGGAGAAATGTATGAATCCACAAGCCTCAGGCTCAACACTACAAGTAAAAATAAATCTTTGATAGTTCAGTAAAGGAGACGATTTTCCATGATTGGAGGTTAAAGCGGTATGTAACCATTATTAATGTAAATAGTGAGCAAAAAACCTGCAATTTTATGGCATCTAATTGGAGATAAAACTCACACTCGGTTTGGTGATTTCATAGTCCTTATTAGGTACCTAGAGAAAGGTATAACTGATGTGGAATCATCATACAAAATAGCTTCCTCCCAAAGCAACTTGTGATTACAAATTTTTTGAAATGAAAACAAGACACTGTTTTTGAGAATGCAGTGAAAATAAATAAATCAAAGCACTGTTAGTTTACAGAACACTTAAACAATCTGTTAAGAGACCGAACGTACTTTATTTGCAAAACAAAGTAATTTAAAGACTACTGCTGACAGATTGAATAGACTCCATTATTTTAATGATGATGACTGCTGTTGATAATAGCAGGTGGAACCATCATCCTCATATAACATAAACTATATATATAAAACATGTACCAATTATATATGTCATAACCCAGACAACAGATTCAATCAGCCAGTGCAGTCACCAGTGCCTCTGTGCTTTCATTGTGAGAAACAATCTTTTATGCAAAGGTAGCTGGCTTGAAGATCAATCTTCAGCAAACTCGAAGAAGAGGGAAGGGGAAATCAGTGCAGAAACCACAGCGAATAAATAATGACCTTGGTTAAACTGTAGATTATAGCATTGAGTTTGAGAGGAATCTATAAATGTTTAATTGACCAGGCAATAAATTGAGTGCTAAAACTGAATTTCCTAGTAAGTGGGGAAAAAACTTAACAACAATATGATATGGGTTCTGTTATTTCTGAGTGTATCGGGGTTTCATGGCAAGGATGTGGTAATGGGTGAGTCTGTGACTTCCATAAGAGGCTGCTAGAAGCTTCCCCCATATCTGATGGAGCCAACACCAACCAGCTTCAAGAGGGACTTGCTGCTGGCCAAGGCGAAGCCCAACACCAATAGCGGTAGTGCCTTTGGGATAGTGTATTTAGCAAGGAGAAAAAATCACCAAGAGCAATTTGGGCCAGAAAGAGGAGTGAGAAGATGTTAGAAACTCTGCAGAAGCCAAGGTCAGTGAAGAAGGAGGGAGAGGAGATGCCCAGGCACCAAAGCAGTTTCTCCTGCAGCCCCTGGAGAGGACCATGATGAAGTAGGCTGTCCCCCTGCAGCACATAGAGGACCCAACACTGGAGCAGAGGATTGCACACAAAGAAGGCTGTGACCCCTCAGAGGACTCACACTGGAGAAGTTGTTTCCTGAAGGCCTGCACCCTGTGGAATGGACTAACACTGGAGCAGTTTGTGAAGAACTGCAGCCTGTGGGAAGGACTCATGTTGGAGAAGTTGCTGGAGGACTGTCTCCTGTGGGAAGGACCCCATGCAGAAGCAGAGTAAGAGTGTGAAGAGTCCTCCCCTTGAGGAGGAAAGAGCAGCAGAGACAATGTTGGATGAACTGACAGTGAAGAAGGGAGAGGTGGGGAGAAGATATGACCCTCTAGCCAGGGTCAACCCACCACATCAACATAACTACTAGAAATGAAGAGAAAGATTCCAGAAAGCTTCACCAATATGAGTAGTGTGATCCTCAGTTTCAAATATGATTAGATGGGAAGGTGCACGTCTACAAAGTCCCTACTTGTTAACATGATAGTATTATGATTTACAGTATAACTATGATTACTATAAACCCCCAGTGTAGTCTCCCAAGTGACAAAAAGACTCTCAGTCCTCAATCTGATGGCTACACTCTTGGCAACACAAGTATGTTAGGGAATGTGTGTATGGCTTAAGAAGAAAGAAGATACATGAATGTCAATGATAAAGAAATCATCCTATACAACTAATGAGAATAGTAGGTCCATTAGTAGTACCACCTGTGATAAGGAGACCATCTGCATTTGCTTTATGATTGGGCAGGAAAAGAAGACTGCAAGAAGAACCTGACCCCATAGTCCATCACTGATTGAAACCTTGCATTACAGAGCTTGACTTCTGCTCTCTAGAAGTATTTGACATTCAGCAACATTATGTGTGTGAAGAGGGAAAAAGGGGGCCAGAGCCCAAGTCCTGAGTAACAGTGTCTCCAAATCATCTGTCCTGATGTAGTAGCAAGTCACAGAATACAAATTTTTGTACATAATCTATTTAATCAGTTTTCATCCCCACTCATCATGACTAGGCTTATAAATCAAAAAAATTCCCAGCTCTGCTTCACTTTCAAGGGGTCTGTTGGCTTCATTTCACTCAACTTGTTTCTAGCTTTAGATCTACAGACAACTATTTTTGCTTAGTTCACCTATTGAAGGTGGGAACTATGTTTAGTGAATTCCAAAAGGCCTCTTCATGGGTGGACCTGGCAGCACATTGTTCATTTTCATTGCAGTGACATATAAAAAACACAAAGTAAATGGGAGCTTTATGCCTTCATAAACTTTCATAAAATGCCTATTGAAGACATGTTCTCTAATGAGTTGACACTGCTGTTCAAGAATGCAGCAAAGAACTGACTACTTGTAACTGTGGTGGGTTGACCATGACTGGCTGCTGTCCTACCAAAGTGCCTACCCAGCTTTAGGATAGGGAGAGGAAATAAGATTAAAATCTTATGGGTCAAAGTATAGGTGGTTTAGTAAAGAAAAGCAAAGACCACATATGGAAGCAAGGGATAAAAAGTTTTATTCTCTGCTTCCCGTTAGCAAGTGATTTCTATCCACTTCCTGGGAAGGAAGGCTTCATGTAGTTGTTGTTTTGGAAGGCAAACACCCCCACCCTACACCCTGTTTCTCTTTTGTTGCTATGCATGATGTCATATGGTATGGTTAGTTGGGGGTCAGCTGTCCTGCCTGTCTTCTCTCCTAACCTCTCGCCCACCTTCAGTCTACTGGTCTTTGGGGACAGGGGTTGGAGAAACATCCTTGATGCCGTGCAAGCACTGCCTAGCAGTAGCCAAACATCAGTGTGTTCTCAACACCATTCTCACTACAAATGAAAAGCACAGCACTATAAAGAAGGATGGACTGTGGGGAACACATTGAGATAGTACATGTCTGAAAGCCAAAGCTAAGCTTAAGACTAACTTGTTTCTACTTGCTTACGTAGAAACACCACCATACACAGTTACATTTCACCACAGTAGGCCAGCAGTTAGAATAGCACATGAACCTGTTTTTTTGGTAGAGAGCTCTAGATGAGATATTATTCAAAATCATTTCTGTTTCTTGGATAAAACACTGCCTGCAGGAGCTAGTGACACTGGAAGCTCTCTTAAAAGATATTCATGGAGCGTATCCTAGAATATTGGTTTCACATACCATCTGCAGACAGTGACAAGGCATGTTTGCCTGGGGGTGCGGAGATGTTCTGGACTAAACTAGGTCCCAGGGGATCCTGAAACTTCTACTGATATCTGATCTGTGTGGACTTTAAAGGAATCCTGGGCAGCCACCTGATATTGTTCTCCCTTGGGTGGTGGTAAAGCTTGTGTAACCAATTTTGTTTCAAGTGAGACATTTCAGAAGGCCTTGATAACTGACATTTTTCAGTGAAACTTTGTTCTTCTGAAAAACTTTTGACATCCAAAAAGGATAAAGCCTGCAATTGCTGAGGTACAACTTCTCAATATAAAAGTTTTGTGCAAACTTCTAACTAGCATTTCAGATATGTATCCAACGCATGTAGGGCACAATAGGCTATCACTCTTTTGAGATCAGCTATCCAGCTGTGTGTTACATCTCATCCATCTCTAAGCTGTAGGTACTGAGACAGATGAAACACCACTAATCACTCCACTCAATTGAAACAAACAGCAGCTTTTCTATTTTGCACACTCATCTTAAATTCATATCTCCGCTGAGTTTGTAAACACTACCTGGAAATCAAGCCAAAGGCTTCCCACCAGGAAAAAGAATAAAAATCTATTATCAATTAAAAGCTTTTGGTCTACTAGGGCTGTTGACCTTCTGAACTACTGTAAAGGTATTAAAATTAAGTCTTAGGGGAATTAGGTTGTTTATAGTGTCTGGGAATTCAAGTAATTTAACAGTTTGTAAGACATTTAATAACCATTATATGAGAAAGCACGTTGGAATAAGCAATCTGGTATGCAAAAAAGAAATTAATTTTGCTTTGACACCTCTTCTTTAGCTCAGAAATTATGATCTGTGCCCTAGGCTATCAAACATCAATGCACAAAATTATTCACAAAGGGTTTATGGTTCAAGTGGTAAATCCAGTAATTTGCAAAATGTTGGCCCAAGTGAGTCAGCACAGAAAGCTTGATCTTTCAGTTTGATGAAAATGTAATTTTATGGATGTCAAGTCGAAGTTCAAAAGTGACATATAGTGTCATACAGATAAATAGTTTTGCCGACAGCAATGCCATACTTCATAAGTACTTGTCTGGCCAGTAGTAACTACTATGATGATTAAGAAGGCTGCTAGTAAATGCACATTTTATCTCATTTTACATATCAAGCAAGTCTCCAGAATTAAAAATTAAGACAGGCTTGTTTAAGACCTCCATTTAACACTTCAACTCCATATTTCATTTATGTGTAATGAAGATCTATGGAGATATTTTCTAAAGTTATTATTTTCATTGCTATTATTTTGCATGTGCCACTTCCACCAGATTAAAGATAATTTACAATCATTCATTTCTGAACCAATGATGAAGTGAAAACCTTGTGTAGAATTATGGCATTAGTTATATTGTATTTGCTGACTATCATAGAATCACAGACTGGTTTGGGTTGGAAGGGACCTCAAAGACCACCTAATTCCAAAACCATTGGAATGCCATCATCAGGGACACCCTCCACTAGACCAGGTTGCCCAGAGCCTCGTCTTGAACGCTGCCAGGGAGGGGGCAGCCACAGCTTCTCATTTACATATTTTTTTTTCTTCTATCTCAAATTATTTCAAGTATAATGAAAAAACATGTGAAAAGAAGTATGGAGAGCTTTATGGAAAATTCAGAAGAATGTAACTGCCTTGCTACTATTTTATTTATGACATAGAAATAATGAACAGCAATTAGCTGTTTTAATTACCTGTTTCTATTCAAAGCAACTAGGGATAGCCAGTCTTTCACTTCAAATGTAAGGTTTCTGTACCATTTGTTAAGTATCTTGACTCCACAAAGAGAAAAGGAAAAATGCAGTGGTCCAATTAATACTTAGGACTGATTTCTGTATTTACTGAAAGGTGATGCATACACTAAAATGTCGTACCCTCTGAGTAAGTGCCGGTAGTGAAGAGATTTTTGTCTAAATGCTTCCAATACATACTGAGTTTCCACATACTTTAAGCACAGACACACAGACCTGTGTGGTGGGTTGACCCTGGCTGGAGGCCAGATGCCCCCCAAAGCTGCTCTGTCACTCCCCTCCTCAGCTGGGCAGGGGAGAGAAAATACAACAAAAGACCAGGGTTAAGATAAGAGCAGAGTCAGGATAAAGGCAGGGAGGTATCTCTCAATAATTACTGTCATGGTCAAAGCAGACAAAACTTGGGGAAAATTAATTTATTACCAGTCAAAATCAGAGTAGGATAATGAGAAACAAAATCAATTTTTAACAGCACATTCTCCCCACCCCTCCTTTCTTCCCAGACTCAACTTGACTCCTGATTTCTCTGCCTCCTCTTCCCCCAAACAGCGCAAGGGGATGGGGAATAGGGGTTGTGGTCTGTTCATCCAACATTGTCTCTGCTGCTCCTTCCTCCTCAGGGGGAGGACTCCTCATTCTCTTCCCTTACTCCAGTGTGGGGTCCCTCTCACTGGAGACAGTCCTTCATGAACTTATCCAACATGATTCCTTACCATGGGTTACAGTTTTTCACAAACTGTTCCAGCGTGGGACCCTTCCATGGGATGGAGGCCTTCTGGAACAGACTCCTCTGCTATGGGGTCACAAGTCCTGCCAGCAAGCCTGCTGCCTCTTCTTAAATAGGCTATCACAGAGGCACTACCAACATCGCTGATTGTCTTGGCCTTGGCCAGTGGCATGTCTGTCTTGGAGTCAGCTGGCATTGGCTCTGTCAGGCATGGATGAAGCTTCTTGCAGCTTATTGCAGCACCTCGATTACCAAAACCTTGTCACATAAACCCAGTGCAACCTGTTGCCTATTCTTGTCCTATCTATACACCTTTCATAAATGTCTTGAAACAGAAATACAGTTAATATCATATAATTACTCTTACTGCATTTATTATAATTTGCACTTGTGCTGAAGCCAAGTAGTTGTGTTTCCTGCTCTTCAGCATGAGGAATAAGTCCCAAAGATAACATTCAATGTCAGGCACTCCAGGGTTGAGGCAGTGTAATTTTAGAAAATTAGAAAATGTACATAAATTTTATTTTACATTCTTTTGTTCAATTCTCTTGCTTGGAGGGTAGAGGAGACTCATCACTGTTCTGTAAGGAGACTAGATCAGAGAAACTGTCTTGGGCTGTAAGCTACAGATGAGACAATGTAAGGAGATTCAGTGTGAATCCTACCCCGGGTGCAACTTTTGGTTAGAGTGTGTTGCCTTTTCCACAGGGCTTCTCCATTTGGTTCAACCTAGACACCAGAGGTTGTAATTCCAATTGTGGGATGTCAGGTTGCACTTTGCACAATCATTTAGAGTAAAGGGTTGCTTTTGCTTCTCCATCCACCATCACAACTTGTGTGCTATCAACACATAGCAGAGAATGCTTTTCTGTCTCTTTCTTTGTTCCTTCCCACAAAATATCGGTCTTGTTCTTTTTATTCTCTAGATTACATTGTTCTGTGGCATTAAAAAAAAAAAAAGGAAAATGAAAGGAAAAAACAAAGTTGAGGGGGAAAAGAAGACGTTTTTTGGATCAGGGTAAAACTGAGTTTAGTCCTGATGTGTACGCTAAAAGAAACCTAAACCTATTCATTATAATTATAAAAGTAGATAATAAAATTTTCTGAGCAACTTTTATCAGTTTCCTATTCTCATACCTTTGGCAACACAGGCATTAACAGCTGGACTCAGTAACAATCCTGTCCAGAACTATACTATCCCTGTGCAAAATTAATAATTCTTAAGGACTGTTGAATTTGACTCCTGTCTATCTCCTCCTCTTCACTCCTAAACCTCTGCCTTCTGTACTGCCTTCATCTTCATTACTCCACCAGTTTTCAGCCTCCTACGGATGCCAGAAACTGCACATATTTTTTGAGTTACTCCATTCCAGTTTTTGGAAAAAGTAATTTTATTTTCTTGAAAGTTAAGTGCTTTTTCTATATAAGCAAAGTAGGATGAGCAGAATGCAAAAGCCACTGGAGAATTTTCTCCAGGCCAGCATCCACACTTTGGGGATAAAGCTGATTGTTCACAAACATCTCCTACTTTGGCTATAAAAAATTATTGAAAGTTTTTCCCCAACTTAACATAAATACTTCCAGTAATATTTCTGCAACGCCTTTACTTCATTAATCATTTTAGTTTGATATCTTTCGGCCCTGTCCTCACAACTATAATAGTAAATTTGAGGATGCTTGTGAGCATGTAACATATTCCATTTTGGATTACTTTCCTCTTCTTTCCTCCTCTGTGTTAAGCACTTGAGTCAATACGAGTTCCTAGCTACACGCCTGCCCTATGAGCCTCTTGTGAAGCTGTAAAATAACAGCCTGTGAAGCAATCCTACAAAATGCTCAGCTAACTGCAAGATTAAACTAAAGAGTGGGAATTGCAGTGGGATGCAAACATTGCAACTTCTATAACCTTGCAAAGTTTGTAGACTCAGATATATCCTTTGGGTACCTCTGAGTTTCTAAATCCCATCAGTCCTGCACCAAGCGTCCAATGAAATGTTTTCACAGCACTCCAAAACGGCTGATTTAATACTTCTGAGTACAATGCACTTAGCAAACTTATTCTTTGGATGTTCTATCTATTAGTGAAGTTTGCTCACTAAACTATATTTTTAATAAAAAAGAAAATAAAACTCCTCTAAATAATTCTGGTACACTGTGATAGACAGTTATTCCACATAACCCCAAAATGTCAGTGTCAGTTAGGAAGCAGTGGATTTCCTAGACCAGTTGTTTGTTCTTTCACATGAGTTAAAACATTTTTCTTTTCCTACAATTCAGAATGAGCCCTTTTGTGTTTCTGAGAAAATTTCAAGAGGAAACAAGCAAAAAAACAACATTCATAAGAGGTCTTAATAAATTCAATTATTGTTTCATGTATTCAGCTTGGCAAAAAATTAGAAATTTAAATTAGAACCTGTTACAGATCCTCTGCATTGAAGAACATTATTTTTATCACCTTTTAAACACATTTTAGCAGTAAAATATATTCTTAACTATTTTTCCAGCAGAGTTTGCTAACAGCAATCTCCTGTTTTTCAGCCTATGAAAAGCATCAGTCTCAAGGGAGTTCATTAGCTAGATGCTCTGCTGGCTCTGTCTCCCAGGTTATCTGCCTGTAGCATGAAGAAACAACAGCAGTTGCAGTAGAATTGACCTTGCCTTTGTTATTAATATCTATAGTACTATTAAAAGCTAAGGCTAAGGACATATATATCATAAGCTGACCTGTATATCACTAAAACTGATTCACCACTATAGCATCAGATATTTACCTTAACTAGAGCTACAAGTAATTATAAGTTTATTTCACTGGACCTCAAGCACTATGGACTAAGAATTTCTGCTAATTATTAGGCCATAATAAATAATATCATTTGCCCACTTGTAGAGATATCATATGCATATGATCTCTCAGTACCATGGAAAACTTCAGTTGGTGTGAATATATTAAATTGCTGCAAGGAATCACTTCAAATGTATCAACCAGAAGTAATTACCAGTCCAGGAAAGTGATTAAAATGGCTTAAAATTAAGATTTCAGCTTGCCATGATTATTTCTATGCAAATATCTTATATTTTTTTTCAACTGACATTCAGGTCTTAATTAAAAGAAGGCTACAGTTTTGAATAACAAGAAAATTTTAAAATTCATGCTGTAAACATAATTACTTGAGCCTGAGTTGCAAATGAAAGCCATATTTTTTGCTTGCTCTACTTGTTTTCCCTCCTCTTCTCTAATGAAGAAAGACATTGCACAATGCCCTATTAAACTGAATGCTGAATGAGTGCTTGAAAGTATCAGTCAATTTCCTTTATACTGACTAGCTATAATAGCTCAGTGGTATGTTATATTGCAGATTTATTTTTATATCTAATATCTATTTCTTTCAACGTATGAGTTGAGTGATTCAATTCTCAGTACATGACATGAAAACTGTCACAATTTGCAATAGGAAATGGAAATCAGAAGAAATACTTTTGTTGACTGTATCTACTCAGGTAGTCTCCTCAAACTTGATAGTTTGAGCTCTTCTGAAAGGTGAATTAATATCCATAGAACTCCATGGAGGTCAGTCTCCTTAGTTTCTATAGTACCATCTGCTAAAACAACATATAGGTCATACATATGATAGGCCAAGCTCATCAAAATAGGGAATGATAACTGAAAAACTCTCATTGGATGTAGGTAGTTCTTTCCCCATAAGAGTGAGGCAACCAAAAACCTAAGGTTCTGGCAAGGGTTACCATTCCTTTAACCTTCAATTATGGGATTTTTTTTAAAAAAAGGAGCAGGGGAATCATTCAGTGTTTTAATAAATTTGAACATTTTCCTCTTGGTTCTCATTTTCTGAAACAATACATTAGTATATTTGACTTTGTGAAAAATTTCAGTTGTTCCAAACCTTAATTGTTCAGTGAATTTGCTATTTGCTCAAGAAAAAATTTCCCTCCTTTCCCATTCTTGAAATATATCAACTTCAAGTGCATTACTAGTTCTGATGTTGGACCGAATGAACTTTTACAAAATTTTAGGCATTTTGAAACAGATCTGTAAAGCTCTGACAGATCAATATTTAATTCAAAACCTAAAGAAGCACTTAGTAAGTTGAAGAACTCTGGTATAGTAAATGTTAAAGCTTTTTTTCCTAGAATACAGTTCTCAAGTTGGAAATAATATAACTTGATAGTCCAGTACTTGAAATGTGCCTATAAGAAAGGTGTGGAAGAACTGTTCATGAGGGCAAGTAGCAGGGGTAATGGTTTTAAACTAGGAAAAGTTAGATTTAGGTTGGATATTAGGAAAAAAATCTCTAATATGAGAGTGGTAGATCACTGTAACAGGTTACCAGGAGACATAGGGGAGGCCCCATCCCTCGAGATATTCATGGTCAGGCTTGGTGGGTCTTTGAGCAACATAATCTAGTGAAGATGTACCTGCTTACTGCAGGGGGGGTTGGACTTGATGGCCTCTAAAGGTCCCTTCAAACCTAACACACTCTATAATTCCATGATTCTGTAGTGCCTTGCCTCTGCTTACTCATTTATACCGGCTCAGGTATTATTTGGGACAGTGCTAGTTGATTCAGAAAAAAATCATGCTAGGAACTATTTCAACAATTCACAGTATAGACTATCAGGTTCCCCTTAAGTTGCTATTATATAGCCTTGGCTCCTGAGCTGTACTGATTTTCACTGCAGTGCAGGTGATTGCTACATGACAACCAATCCTTCTCATTAAGGATACCTAAAGCTACCAGTCTTTACACACTGATCCTTTAAAAGCTCTAATTCACTGAGAAGAAAGAGTTCACCTGACATCCAAAGAGTTCATCGGGAGAACACTTCCTGGGACACAGAGCTGCATTTAAAGTTTGACCATGTTCTCTGCTGCTGACTGCATCTCTGTGACACGCAGTTACAACTGCTTTTAATGAACAAAAGCAATCAGTGACTGAGACGGCTTACAAAGACTAGGTGCTGGAATCGGTTGGGGAGTGGTCCCCAGAGATGAAACTTACCCTTTGGAAGCATTTTGCCATCCTGTACTAACAATGCAGTATTTAGTTTCAACAATAGTTTCCTTGGTAACTCCAAAGCTGTTGTGTGGAAGCAGGAGGTGTTCAGATGGTGTCTCTAGTGCCACTCATCACTCCCTCCTTGTACCTTATAGAATTTCAGTATTTCAGTGATGGAAGTAGTAAATATACAAGGGCGAATATAAAGTAAATTTTTAAGGCTTTAATATTAACTATACTTCCACCCATAATCAAAGCTTGACTCCTTTAGTCGTCCATGAAAATGTTTTCTTTCCTGTCCATCAGCTCATGACACCCACAGAAACTATTGTTTCATTTCAGAAGATCCTATCTTCTTTAAAATTAGGAGTATACACATACTTTCTTGCTGCACAGAGCAGCTTAAAAAGACTGACTGTACCTTCAGCTATAAGGATGTTTAATTGGGAAAAAAAAAAATAGTGAAATGTCCTGGGTAAGCGGAAAGACTGCTACTTGGCTTAGGGAATTCTAATGGGAGGTATTTTTTGTTGCTCCCTTTATACATATGATTTCACACTTTTTCTGTGTTCCTGTGCAGTGTACTGATGTCACAGACCTGTCAATGCTCTTAGTTCCCCTATATTGCTATCACCAGACCAAACTAGGAAATATGACAAGGATGAGAGACTACGAATTGTACTGGCTCAAAGTGCCTAGCAGGTCAGTGCTATGGGTGTCCAGCGAATGCATTCTTTCACTTATCCACGCAGACTCTGCTGTTGCTGCTCAGTATCTCTCCCAGGATTAGAGTTTGCAAAAGGGAGACTGCAGGGAATAATATCTCCTCAGCTGCCATTTACAGATATGCCCACATTCAGTAATACAAAGCCCACGCCTTCTTCTTAGTATGCACCGAGTGTGACAAAGATTGACAATTTTAAACCTTTAAACAAATTGCTAAGATAGGAATGCAAAAATAAATTGGAACTTTTACTTAATTAAAGTCATTTTTTCCCATACTCATAAAAAAAACGACTTGAGCAGGCAATGTTCAAATATGTCAAAAATATCTCTTCTTGCCCAAGAGTAGATGTGACATATTTCAGTACAAATATTTGAACTGCTGCAGGACTGAGTGAGGGAATGGAGAAAGGAAAGGCACTCAGTGCTAACTTTTACACTGTCACTGCACAGTGCTCGCAAGGCTTTTAGGACTATGAGAAATATCAGCTAAGGAAAATGATGAGAAGCAACACTTTATGCAACTTATGGTGAATGCATTGATTGCTTTTTGCTCTTACACCCAACGAAGTGCATGTGGATGTTTGTAGGGAATTATACAAATCAAAATCTATTCCTAGTCAATCAAATTGCCTGGTCCCTTCTGTTCATGAAATTCAGCTACAAAAATGAAACACTCTTTCTAAATAGGTTAGACTTTATTATAAAGTCCTGGCAAGTATCTTGTCCTTTACATAGTTCAAACTCATTTGGTGCTGTTGACTCGTTAGTATAGCAGATATCTTCAGGACCTTTTTTTCCAGATCAAGGACTTTTCTGTTCCAGGCTAAAAACTGTGCCATATTTGCCTTTGTGATTGTATAAAAGAGTAATAATACAGAAGGAAAAAAGTCCACGGTTCTAGATTTGATTGTCCCATTAAAAATAGTAATACAGATAATTGCCTGTGAGGAAAACAAATTATCTTGCATATATATACAGAAAGAGAGGAAATACTACCAGCACAGTTTAATATATTTTTCTGCAAAGCTAAGATAATATGGAGGAGGTCATGAAGTCTTGGCAATACACTCTCACACAAACACACAGAGACAGTTTCTGTCTAGTTTATGATCCTTTAATCTCTGGGGCTACTGTACAGTCTCATCTTTGTCAAGTTCCCTTTCTATATTCCTGGTTATCTACAAGTCACCCTAATGAATTAAAGTCTCCAGAGTAGGAATAATTTAAAAATAGAAAATAAAATCTTCTGAAGTGCCTAGTTATAATTGTTTCTGGTCTGAGTTTATTCCTCTGCCAATTAAACTTAACAAATAACCTGAGAGGTAGAAAAGAAAAAAAATTAAGTTGTGTCTGAAACTTTCCAAGTAGATCTGGCTTAGAAATATACTTGAAAAGTAGTATAGTCAAGTTGCATAAATTTTATTTTTCCAATCACAACAAGGTTTCAAAGATGCTCCCCTTGTTTAACATGCAGAATGAAATATTAATTAAGGGGGGGTTGTGTTCCATTAGAAAAGTGCCAGTGTTATCTACTCTGTCAAAAATAATATTGTAATTTTGACATTAATAAACTGTGTGCTGTGGCAGGTAATAAAAAGGATTTTGGACAACACAGGAGAAGAAAAAAAGAAATATATCTACTATTTATAGAAGGCACATTTCCTCAGCCAGTGACACCTTTTACTGCTGCAATTGTAGATGGTATGTGGATCAGACAAATTTATTGAGACATGCAGTAAAGAGTATCAGTGGAATTGTGAAAGTGATGAACACCATCAAACATGTCAACTATAATAAAGGTGAAAAACTGGACTTACGGATTCTAAGCATTCAAAAACTTGCCTCAGTAAAGACACAACAGTTATATATTAACATAGTCCCAAGAGGAGAATATACCCACAAAGTATTGCAAGAAAATGATGAGTATCTTCTATTCTGTATTTCTCCTTTATATGAAAATATCTTCTTATGTGCTACTACTCACATTCAGATGTGATACTGTTCATATTGAATTTAGTAGCAACTAGCTGTCCTCATTGCATTGAGGTATTTATCTCGAGTGTTCTGGAG
This sequence comes from Porphyrio hochstetteri, assembly GCA_020800305.1. Lineage (NCBI taxonomy): Eukaryota > Metazoa > Chordata > Aves > Gruiformes > Rallidae > Porphyrio > Porphyrio hochstetteri. The sequence continues at coordinate 35,032,343 of CM036905.1, read as the reverse complement.
AGCATTACTGCCAGGAACACATTATCAAGGAATCAGAGATATTTCTTGTAAAGTCAGGCAATAAATGGGCAGGTTTGTTGACCAGCAGAACAAAAAAAATTATTCTGAGTATATTCTGTATGCAAAAATTGTTTAAGTACAGTTACTTGGGTTGTTTTTTTGTTGGGTTTTTTTTCCCCTTGCCATACTTTTTGTTCATACACAATTTCAGAACTTCAAGCTATTTTTGTGCAAAGGTTGAGACTTCAGCCAAAAGAAGAGAGGTAGTTAGCTCATTGCACACATCTAGATACAGTTGCCTGCAGATTTCTTTATTTGCTGCTTCAGTACTTTTGTACTGCAAGTTATTTCAAGTGATATAATAAAGAAATAGTTTTTCAATTATGTGTTACAATACAGCATACAGAACTACCAGGCATCAGGTTTTTGTGACATACAATCAAATGAATTTGCAAAACCACATACATACTGAGACAGAAACATCAAGTTGGCTTAAGGGACACATAAGATTACCTTACAGTCAACATCTGGATACCTTGTCAAACCAAAGAATTTTGAATTTTCGAATAAGCTAAGAAGAATTTTTTGATTAGAAGATTGCAGTAGAAGAAATAGTATGATAAAACTTCCAAGCAGCAGACTCTTGCTAAACTGATGGATGTTCCATTTCATGAATAAGTCAACTAAAACCATGTGAGAGGAGGAAATGTAGTCCCAAAGATGGTAAATAATAAATGCTTGTAAGAATTGGTTCCACAAAAAGAAGGTAGGCATTTCAAACAAGAACAATGGAGGATATGGGCTTGCTCTGGGGGTATCTAAAACACCTCCACCAATGTTTCTTACAATATTAAAGGACCCTGCATTATAAATAAAAATTTGATGTCAATATTAAGCCAGTTGATAACCTGCTAGGAAACGCAAACATAAGATTACAGGAATGGAAGACATCTTTTGAGGGAACCAGCAGGTAACATATCAGATAATTCCTCCTAAAAATTTATCAAGCTTCAAGCTAAAAGCAAAAGACTCTTTGAAAAGTGCTCTGGACCCTGCTTCTCTCATTGTTAGAAGTCTGTTGCTAATAAGACTGCATTTATTAATGACTTTATTTTATGCCTGCTGGTCTTATATCAGTTCTATTCTTCACCTTTAATTGTTCTCCGTTGCTAATGGACAACTGGCACAAGTATCTGTAGGGTATGTTTCTATCCCTCCATTTGCTTATTTTATGAAAAAAACCAGGCCTGCCTTTCTGGCCTGCTCTTGGCAAAACAGGGACTTTCTTCTCCTGAACAACTTAGCAGTCTTTCCCAATACTTGTGGCAGAAGGATATTTTATTACTATTATTATTTTTTTTTTTTTTGTTGAGCTTGCATGTCTAGGACTGTACATGCTATAGTAGGCTACATTTTTACTAATACTTGCTACAATAATCTCCCATATTTCAATATATGTGCTAGAAATATACCCTCGTTAGGATGTCTCTTGCTGCAAATGAAATCCTTATTTTAAAAAAAAAAAACAAAAGAAAGAGAAAAGCAAATCAAACCCATATAGAACCACTGAATGACACCTTCCTCAATCTAAGAAATATGGGATAAGAAAGTAAGAAACCTGGTTTTCATCACAGCTGTAACGGTATATTTTTAAATTATTTGATCACATTTTGGGCTTCAGTAGAAACTATCTAGCTATTGAAGAATAAGTTTGAAGAGTTTAAACAACCAGAAGTATATAATCTGCAGACTATATAATAGGTAGTTTTAAAAGGCAGAATTATACTTCAGCTTAGTTACATTTTCTTGACTCATAGTTTAAGTTCTTGATTTTCATCCTGAAAGGCAAATAAGACTGCTGAATCATTCTGGTATTTAATATAAATACCGGAAAATGAAATCCATTCAATGTGAATTTGCATAGTGTCATGTTTGCCTGAAAATTATGTTAAATTGTATTTTTAGTCAAAGAAAAAAAATATTCTAAATGTAATTCATTCTTTCTTCAAATTTAAAAAAATACTTCACATTCAACAGCACGTTTAGCTCTAACAAAATTAGTTACAATGGATAGAATATTATGAATATCACACTGGAGATAAAAAGGTTTTAACTCATCTAAAAGACAAATTTCATTAATAATTACAAAGAGATCTCTGCAAAAAGCTCAGAAGACAGTAACAATATATTGCTTTCAAGCAAAGCATTAATGTGGTTAAAAACACAGCTGAGATGAACATTCTATGGTCACAGAGTAGGACAGTGAGTTAACAGAGTAATAATAGAGAGCATGAACTGACTCCTGTAAGTAGACATGGATTCAGTTGCCCTAAAAAAGGTCATTTTTACACACAATATACGGCCAAGTTTTTAGAAACATACACCAAAGAGTTTGGATGGATTTTGAGTTTTCTTTAGCTGATGCCTGTATAACTCAGGCTTTCCAAAAATATATGCAGAGTGGGTCAGTTGTGCTGTGTCATGAAAAAGAGATTAAATTAGATAAAATGATAGTTTCTTGGAACAGTAAATTATAAAAATCCATTTAAAGAGACACAATAGTCCTGTGTGTAGCCATGGATAGTGCACAGGGCATGTTCTAAGATGTGACTATGAGAAAGTGAATAGATAACCGTTATCTTGTATGAGCATAGTAAACACATGCTACAGTCTCTTAAGAATGAAAACATTGGAAAAAAGATCATAACAGTATCTCAAGAATAAAAGTGAGGATTACAGTTAAAAAGGAATTAAAGGCATCAGTTGAAAGAAAGGTTTCCAGACAGGTACAGACCAAGGAACAAACAGTTCATTAAGGTTTTGCTGAGTCCAAGGGGTAATATAGGGATCATTTGAAAAAAGTTGATTTAAAAGGAAAACCTGAACTGATGATTATAGCATTGGTGAGGTGAGGAAGGAGGTTCCCAAACTGGAACCTTTCTTTGTGAAGTGAATCTGCAGTAGTGGTACCAGCGGCAGAAGCTTTTTGAGAGAGGTGGTACAATGGACAATAATCAGTCACCAGGACCTGATTACACTTTCTTGGGAGCTGTAGGGAAATTGCTGATGGTGAAATCACTCACCTACCACATGCAGTGATGTTCTGTTGCTTAGTCACCCTCTATCCACAGGTGGCACCGAGTCCAGAGGAACAGAAAGCAGAAAATCCAAGAGTCTTTGAAGAACACATTGGATAAAATTAGGCCAAGTCCTGTGCACCGCCAGAGAGTGAGAGGTGAGAGGAATGGGCTTTAGCTGTCCACCCACTCTACACAGTGCAAAGGTCTATTCTTAGAAAGATTAATTTACATTTTTTAACAGTTCTTTATGCAGCTTCCCAAAATCTGAGACATCAGTGAGTCAGATTTCCCTCACTCGAAACTGGATGCAGCTCCTCCAGAACACTGACACTTTTGAAGAGAAAGGGTTAAACTATATTTTTTAAAATAAGGAAATCAGTATTTTAAACCCTGATTGTAAGTCTGTCTTCCAGAACCAAATGCAATAATGACCTTTTACACTAGATTTCCTTCTTGGAATTTGAAAATGTAATGCTTTTTTCCCTTAACTTGTTAGAATTCAATAAAAAAAAGAATCTGCTAATTTTTAAGTTTTTTTTAATCATTATGTCTTTTATCTTAGTGTTAGATCACATCTAGATGAGGTATTTGTTCATTTGTCTCCTTATAGACACAGTTAATATTTCTGCATTTTTCAATACTCAGACTGCTAAGCACTAAGAGTAATTGTTCATATATATTAGCTTTACAAGCTGATACTGTGAAAAATTTGATATTTATGTGTAAAGCAGACTTACACTTGCTATTCAGGTAGCTCCACTTGATTTTGATTCCACTGAATTTCATTTTACGCTCAAGCCCGGGAAAGTATTTTGTCTGGTGTAAATGTAGTTTCTCATTCAGCAGTTTTATCTGAATCTTACCAGCTATGCTTATTACTTTTGGAGGCTTCGCAGCTGATTTGATAGAATAACATAAGAAAAATCAGTTTTCAGCAACCGTAATATTCAGATCCATTTGAAAAAAAAAATCACATCTTTTCAATTTATGTCCCTTTTTTAAAGTTCAAGATATTTCTGTGGTGCCAAGAGGTTAAAGAACTAATGGTCTACCAAAATATTGGTAATTATATGCATTTATTAATATTTTTTATTTTGTAAGGTAAAGCTCTAAGGATGACAGACAAGCCTCTTTTAAATTCTTTTTTTTATTTTAAACCAAAACCACTAAAAGAACAGTAAGATGTGTTTGGGTTTTATTGTGTTTGTCTTATGATTACAAACCCCAGAAAAATCCAACCAAGAAAAGTTTATTGTTCCTGTTATCTTTCAGATTAGACCAGCTTGGCAAAATGTGCACAGACTATCTGCCCCTCAGTCAGCTGCAAATTTAACCACTCCCAGAGTGATAAGCTTGATGTTTGCTTGAATACTCAGGAGCAGAACACCAAGCGTTTTAAATGTCCTTTTCTGTCCAACTGATGGACAGTTCAGGAACCGCCTTTCCTTTTAATATCTGGTCTCTAATGTTTGCAAAAGTAGAATGAAAGTGAAAGGTTTTTTCTACTGATTAAAATCAGGTTTGAACTGTAGTAGTACATGCCAGAAAAGAAGGTGACAGATGGGGTCAGGTGTGTAAAAATATAATTAAGCAACTGGCTATGTAGAGATGTGCCTAGCCTAATGTTAATCTGCAAAAGACCAGCACTTATAATTTTTTTTTTTTTAAAGATGTGTAAGTGTAAATGGTGTGACTGTGGGATTCAGTCTGCTGAATTCATTCCCTGCTCTGAGGAAAAAAGCCACAGGTTTCACTTTCCTGCCTACTCCAGTATTTAGCTGTCTGCCTATCCTGACCAACTTTCCTTAAATGTGCCAGCTTAAAACTCAATGCAAAAGTTCAAATCCCTCTCCACATTCGTAAGGATTTTTTTTTTATTAGTAGGTACATGGTAAATATCAGAGGGACTGGAGGAAACAAATTAAACTAGTAACCCAAAATAAAAACAAAATTAAAGATGAAAACTGAAATTACACTCAGATGATGGAGTCCAAAGAGTAAAAAAATTAATAATTTACAAGTGTTTTGCTTTCTGCTTACTCCAAAAAGAAACTCCAAAAAGATCACAGACAACACGCTCACAAAAAGGCAAATCCTGAGCCCAGTTTACGTAACTGAGTTCTGTGGTCACACTGAGCTCATGCTGTCTTGTAAAACTTCACTGGCCTGTGTGCATGCCTTAAAGCAAAGAATCCCACTGTAGCTAATAAAACGGTTCACTTAGTATCTATCAAGTTGAATTACTACCCTTCCTGTGGAAATGGGTACTTGGTGTCTGCGGGGTAATGAGGAGAAAGGATGTGAGCTCACTCGTTTCTGCCAAGCACCCAGTTCAGGTATCACTAGATACTGTACTGTCATGGATTGATTTCTCTGCATCATCATAATATTTTGGAGCTAAGAAGGAAGCAGGAACATTTCATTTTCCTTGAAAAAGGAAGAAATCAGAATTATCTTGTGAGCAGGAAATCTAATGAAATCTGATTTCCTCTAGATTTTCATCTGAGAGTCCTAATCGAAAAAGAACTTCTGTTTTCTCTCATACATACCACAATATGCTCAGTTCCCAACCTGTGCTCCTACTACACTCCGCTTCAGTTTATCCAGCTCTCCCATGCCCTTAATTTGTTTGATGGAGCACAGGGTGCTTTGTAGCTGCTGGGTCACACTAACTGGCCAGTTAGCTGCTGTCTTTTCAAACAGAAAACTGTAATTTAGCTTCTTTTATTTTCTTGCAGCCGTTCTTTCTCCAGTCAAGTATCAGCTTGAAGAAACCTCTTAGCTCAATGTCCCTACAGATACAAAGGAATGGAGGAGACAAACCAAATAGATTTCCATAGGAGATTAGGATAAAACATTCTTAGACCTCTGAAAGAGAGAAGACAGCTCCTTTTCAGGCTAAATACTATTTCTTTGAAGGATACAGGGTGAATTTCATGCACATTTAATAGAATAAATTTAAGCCATCAAAATTTTCAAAATAACTATGCGTGAGTTCTGGGCATTACACATCTTTCTACCCTCCATATAGAAATTGGCATTTATTTTTACTCATCTACTTTCACATCAATACAAAACAAATCTAAATAATTTCACCAAAATAAATTAAGGGCCCCTGTCTGGAATGGTTAGCAACTGCATCAATAAGACTTTCATGTTGCTGGAAGGAGAACCAAGGTGAGATCTGAGCTCTGAAACAGGTACAAGAAAGACATTTCAGAGGCTGCCCTGAGAAGCTGCACTGAAAAATTCTTCCTTGGCTTATACCTTTGACATGGACCTGGAATCAGGAGCTCATCACGCAGGGAATCAGGAATCTTCTAGGAACTTTGGTTTTTAATATTTACCATATATTTTAGAAAATATCTGAAAAACTAAAAAATCTGAAGTTCAAAGAAGAAATTGTGAGCCTGAGATGCAGAAATGATGTGAAGAGCTTTGCATATGATTTTCAGTATACAATTACTGATTTAAATTAATCTGCAAAAAGTGGATTCCTGTACAGTTCAGTTTGACCACTTTGTCGATGCAGAAAACAACTTTGAACTGAAAGATATCTTTCAAAATTATTTTTTTATGTAGCATCTATGAGAATACCAATACATACGAGTTCAGAACTGACATTTCTCCCCTTAAGAACACAGAATGATTTGGGTTTCAGTAGTAAAAACCTACCAAAGGTAGTAAAAGTAGTAAAGACTAGCTGAAAGATAAATAATGTGTGACAAAGGCACATATCTTTTCCAGGTAGCATGACAAAACACTTCAAAACGAGAAAAATCACAGAGGCAATCTAGAAGCAAACTCAGGATGAAGCTTTCTGTTCTGCCTTGCACTCTGTGGAAGTATGGAACTATATATTTATGCTCCTAAAGGTGAGGGAAAATTAGGCCTGGACAGCTATGCTAGAAGTAATTTATAAAGAGTGTGAATTTAAAAGGAGAAGTCTATATTTAACATGGGTATGAACAAACTGTACAGTTGCATCTTCTTGCAACCACAATGTGCAGGCACACAGAGCTAATAGTCCAGTGCTTTACAGGAGACTTAGTTTCTAGTCAATAACTCTAATTGCTAACAAACTCTACAAGTTTGTCATTAACCAGGACAGCTTAAATCTGCAGCGTCTGAGATAAGCATTGGAGAGGGGTTGGTCCCAGCCGGCACTGGCCAGAGCAACACATATGTAACACAAACCATACATGCAAATACATACATATGCATATATGGGCTGAGTTTAAGAACCTGATCTGCCAATTAACTGGCTCCTCAATCTCCCTGGTTCAGCCTGGAGGAGAAGTGCCTTCAGAGGGACCTCACAGCAGCTCCCACAGTACTTACCAGGAAATAGGAGCCAGGACCTTCACAAGAATAAGAGAAAATGAACATAAATTGAAGCATGAGAGGTTTAGAATGGTCATTAGGAAAAACTTTTTCAACCGAGGACAGTCAGGCAGTAGGACAGGCTATGCAGTCTCCATCCTTGAAGGTTTTCAAGAGCCAATGGGATAAAGCCTTGAGCAACCTCGTCTGAGCTCAGAGGTAATTCTGTTTTGCTCAGGGGACCGCTCAAGAGACCTCCTGAGGTCCCTTCCGGTTTGAATCACCACATCATCCTGTGATCCCATGCCAGCTATCACACTAGATTGTCTCTAGTTTTAGCCTTACAACTCCTCCTCTTCCAGATGTATATTAGCACACACACAGGGGATTGTCAAGTCACTGTCTTAGCTGGCTGAGCTATGACTAATGACCCAGATCCGTCCCCTATTCTCTGTATCAATGAGGTGAGGTGAAGGCCACCAGCTCTGAGGCTTCCACAGGGTATACAAGGCAGAAAGCAGTGCAGGCACCTTGTCACTCCCACCACAGTCAGGGTGGGCAAAGCCAGTCATAGAGGGACAAGTGTGCTGAGCAATGAGAAGAGGCAACAAAGGGGACAAAGATGTAATATTTGTACTGAGAAAGCACAGTTTTGCTGATGATGGGTCTCCAGACAAGAAACAGCTGGAGGGAGGAAGGAAGCTGGAGGTGACATGCTCTTGTGGCAGGGAGGGCTGTAGGTAGGCAGAGTTTTCAAAACATCACTCTTGCATGCTAAACCATAGAGGAGCACCGGAGGAGATCTCGATTACTGACGTGTCAAGTGTGAGCTATGGCACTGACCACAGCCATGGTCCGTATTTCTAAAATGTTTTATTTAATTATCTTAAAAAATCAGCCATCTCTTGGAAAAACAAAGTCACAGTCACGTGGTGACTCGGTTACTCTTGTAAGAGAAAGATTTTGGGGAAAATATAGAGGGAATCTAATGAGAAATACTGAAAAGAAAGCAGAAAAAGAAAATTAAACTCAGAACATGAATCACCTTTCAACCCCAACTTTATAATCATTACTACAATTAAATCCTCATAATTTAAGCTATGCTTCACTCAACAGAAAATTGATGACTCCCATGTTTTAATGGGAATTTTACTGTATTCCAAAAATCTCTTTGTATAAACTAAGTCTCTAGGACAAAATGATAATTTTGAAGCATACATTTGTTTGGATTTCTTTTCACACTACAACAAGTTTTATTCTAAAAGCGGCTAATGGTCTCGCAATTTGAAAACAAGTCAATGATTTACTGTCTGTGGTATTAATTAAATAAGAAACACCCTGACAACAAGAGCCTTATCATAAAGGGGAAAAAAATTGAATGCTCTTTTAACACTAATCCCCAGCATTTGCAGCTTATGCTTGAAGAACAGTCAATTATTTTAGTCGAAACCCCTTTACTATCCATGCTCAAAAATCTTCTATTTTCCCCCACATATTGTGACTCTGGGCTTGTTTAACCAGTAGAAGGAGGAGAGCAGAAGTTCCTGGCTTGTGGCTGAGAATACTAATCTGTTATAAGTGCCTCTGATGCGGTCTGTACCCTTCAGAGAGAAAAATGCTAACAGTAAAGATGCCACAGCAGGACACAGCCAGAGCAGGACAGCAAAGAGTAAGGCCTACGGAGGCAGCTAGTTTGTAATATCCTACAGTAAAAGCTGGGTTGTCCACCCATTTTACCTCACGGAAACATCCTTGTGGGATGTTTACTTGGGTCCCAAGCTTCTCACTGAGACCTGGACCTTTCATTGTGTAGACAAATATCACACTTGTTTATATCGAATCTGGATTTGACAACTACTTAATCTTTCTCAAAATATTTTTGTAAGTCATAGTTACCTACCCAGCCATCTGTCAACAAAAAAGGTTGTTATGGTTTAGCCCCAGTTGGCAACTAAGCTGGCTCACTCCCCACTGGCAGGATGGGGGAGGAAGAGTGAAAGTGAGAAAACTTGTGGGTTGAGATTGAGACAGTTAAATGAGGGGGGGTGGATAGAAGGGAAGAGAATAACCATAACAGTAAACTATTATTAATAATAATCATCATCAACTTAATAAATACAAAACAAGGGATAAACACAGTTTCTCATCACCCAAACTTGATGCTGCATAAGACCCCCCCATTTTTCCAGCCTGCCAGACCTCCCCCCAGTTATAAACGAAACATGACATCATATGGTATATAATATCTCTTTGGTCAGAGAGAGAGAGACAGATCCACACCAGAGCAGGTTTGCTGGGGTAACTTGTGAATCTGGGGGTGACCAGGCTGGAGCAGTCTGGGCCTGAGAGACTGCACCCCATAGAAGTGACCCACGCTGAGGTGAAGAGCTGAAGCCCCGTGGGAAAGGACTCATGTTGGAGAAGTTTGTGAAGGACTGTCTCCCATGGGTGGGACCCAATGCTGTAGTGGGGGAAGGGTGTGAGGAATGCCACCCTGCCCCCCCTCCCCGGCTAAGAAGGAAAACAACTCTTGAGGGACTGACTGAAACCCCCATTCCCCCAGTCCCTGCTCCTGCCTGTGCCACAATGTGGGGAAGAAGGGAGAGAAATCATGACTAAAGTGAAGTCTGCTAAGAAGGAAGGAAGGGAAGGTGCTTTAAGATCTGGCCACACTTCTCATTATCTGACTCTGGTGTCACTGGGTGTGCAGTGCAGGGTAATAAATTAGAGAGTTTTCTTTCCTTTATTCTGTGTTGGGTCTGTTTTGCCTGTGACGCTGATTGTGGGATGATCTCTCCCTGTCCTTATCTCGACTCCTAAGCCTCTCAAGATATATTTTCTCCCCTGTCCAGCTGAAAATGGGAGTGATAGAGAGGCTTTGGTGGGCATCTGCCCTCCAGCCAGAGTCAAACCACCACACCTGTCTGTGTCCCCTCACAGCTTCTTAGGAGCCCCCTGGCTTTGTGTTGGCAGGGCAGTATGAGAAGCTCAAAAGTCCTTGACTACTTGGCAACAACTACAAACATCAGTGTGTTATCAACATGATTCTCATCCTAAATCCAAACCGGAGCACTATAACAGCTGCCAGAAAGAAAAATAACTCTATCCCTGCCAAAACCCAGACAAACACAGAGTAGCTACCTTCTTAAACACTACTTTGTGTCTTCTCTCTTCTTTCTGTCCTGTAAATCCTTTAGAGGAGATGTTGTCTGAGTGTGATGTTGGCTGATCAGAAACTGACCCCTGAGTTTCAGAGGCATCCTGCAAAGCCCTATAGTGCCTCTGATTTTAAGAAATACACCAACTCCTGACTCAAACCTATCCAAGAGATTGACAGAAGAGAAAAATAAGACATCACCAAATCAGTGCAAAGAGATAATAAAAAATGAAGGACATCATAAAAAAAATCAGCAGCAAGGTTGGTAATTTAGGTCAGGATTTGGTTGTCTAAATGTGTCAAATAAAATAAGACTCCCTGCAGTATACAGGATATGCACAAGGTAGGGATGACACAAGGTGTAAGGTGACCAGGACCTTCCAGGGAGGTGGCTAGAAGAGGGGTGGAATATCCCAGGGCACTGGAATGGCACCAGAGTCGTACATTTGCAAAAATTAGTTGAGCTCCTTTACTCTGAGTCCAAATGGATGCTTGCCTTTCCTCAGGCTCGAAGGACCCTGCCATTTGTACTATTTGTAATGAATTAAAACTCAGTATATGCCTGCTGGAACAGGTTTTTCATAGGCCCAGCTTCATATGCACCTCTGTCAAAATGAGGCACCTACCAGTTTGCCCCAAGTAATGGAGGGCAAGTGCAAAGGGAATGTAGGAAATTTTCAGATAAAAAGGGCACGTGTGGGTCCACTGTGAAGGAGATTATAGAATAGAAACTTAGAATACACCTGGGTTTATGAGTCATTTGCATTGGAAAGCCTTTAGGCACATGACTCTTCTTTTAAAACCGCTCTCTGAGCAACATTTGTGTGGCATTTAGCAGTGTGGACTCTGTTCCTGCACTTAAGTGTCAGGACTTCAGGCAAAATCTTCAGTGAAGATTCAGTCTCAGTGTGAACACCTGCATCTGCTAACAGCAATCTGTTAATGTTCAGGGTCTTCTGACTGGTAATTAGTAAACTCAGTGGAAGACTTTTTTAATATGTAATAAAAGAAATTATGGCTGCAAATGCATATGCCTTCCCAGAAATTGCCAGTTCCCAAGATAACTCTTTGGTCTCTCTGTGGCTCACGTATTATTGCTGCGGCTCTTCTTGTGGAAGGAAATTATAACCCTTCCGGTCCTAGGAATCTCTCTTCTCTTTAAATACCCCAGGTATTTAAGATTTAAGAAGATTTTGGGTTTTAGCAACAAAACTGTATAGCTATAAAACCCTGAGTCAAAAACCCATCATTTTGCAGAGGAAAAAAAAAGGCTCAGTTATTCCCCATAAAAAACATAAAAAGACTTTGAGAAGTTTGGAGCATAAAAAAGAAAAAAACCCAGAGAAGAACAGGTAAATTGATACAGGGTGGAAAGGAAAACTGATTTGCTGAGAAGTTTGGTTGGTCCCTCCGATTCTAATTTCTCTTTTTGTGAGTTTTGTCCTTCTACATTTTTTGAAATAAAGAAATGCCTGACATTCTGAAGAATAGCAAGATTATAAAAATCTATCTAGTAGAGCCACCTGAGAGTAACTGTCTAGTTCTTCATCTTTATGATGGAAACTTTTATATCCAGCACCAATAATACTGAAGAGGTAACACCTATATTTAACAGAAAAAGGAGACATATATATCTCTTCTAAGAGTTCCTGCCAAATGTAGCATATTGTAGGATTCAGCTGTCACTAAGCCTAGGGTACTTGAGCTTTTTCATAATAAAATCTGCTTGCAAATTATCTGTAAGCAAGCAAACCAACTGCTTCTTTACTTGCAGATTGCCGTTTTAGTCATTTAAAGTTTCCTTAATTGGATTCTCAAGCCTTTTCACTGTTTGTAAGTACATTCAGTTTGAAATATGGTTTTAGTTAGCATGCTACACATCAAGTCATAATCAATGGCAAAAGGACACAATTTCTTTTTCTTTTTCTTTTTTTCAGTCATGTTAATACCTATGGGATATTGTTTGAGAAGAATATTACAAATCCGATCCTCAATTGAGGTAAAATGCCTTTGGCTGTCACTGAGTTATGTATTTTTCCATCAGTTAAGACTCATTTTAGGTGGTTAAATGTGTCCAGGCTAGGAACTATTTCGATTTCGATAGCTAAAAGCTGTTAAAATAAAAATTTCCTACCCTTTTATACAACTTATTTTGCCTTTTCCAATTTTAGCTCACTTGGGCAAAAAAAAACCTGTGCTCAATAACTTGGTTTTACTTCTAACATACTGGGAGAAAAATGACTATGTATAACTATATTAGTAAGCATCTTGATCCCATGCATTTCCCATGCTGGTGCAAGATGGTAAAACACAACTAACCACATGACTAGAAGATACGGTGACCCCCCAAATGCACTGGGAGTTACTCAAGCAAACACAGCATTTTCCTTCAGAGATGCCAAAATTACAGAATGGTCCCCAAGGATAAGAGCAATACAGAGTATCTGTCTGATGTTGTAACGTCTCAGTAATGAATGGTATGACACAAAACAATTTTAGTACTTTGGGAAAATAACAAGGTAGCCTCAAAACATCTTTCGAGTTCTTTGCTATGTTCTTTTTTTTCACAATAGGGAAAGAGAACCTTTGATAAAAAGACATGGCACCACTTACACAAAGCAGTTGTATAATGAACATGTCTTTATGCAAAAAAATGAAGTCTAAATACTTGTCTTTTCTCAGTATTCAAGGTGTGTCTAAAGATAATCCACATGACTTTTAAGATTTTTGAGGAGTGAATTTGCTTGCAAATGTCTATGATTGAGTCAGCCAGACTCGTAATCTGATTTTCAAATATTAATGTGGCTGAAAACTGCTTCTTCAAGATCCCCTTATGAGATTCCATGCACTTTCTCCCCATAGCATGACACCTGCAAGCCTCTGAACTCATCCATTGAGCAAGTCATGAATTAAGTCAAATATTGAAATGACGTTTCGTCTTTTGCAGAATAACTTGTTTACTTTTTATTCACAGAGCTTATAGCAAAAAAATCTCCACACATTTGGTAACTTTTATTGTCATCTTCATCAAATAACAGTACTGTGTTTTCCACAGCAGATTTTCAAAAATATAATGCAGACCACCTGACCACCTATTTGAATACCTCTTCTTTCCATCTTTCTCACAGTTGCCCACCACCTTCGATTTTCATTACCATGAAATTTCAACCCAGTTACCTTTTTAAAAATCAGATTATAGATCTAAACTAAGATTAAATTGGTCTGTGTCTTTGTGACTGACCATATTAGGCTTCAGAACATTTGAATGACCGAACTTGCATATGAGAATATGATTTATGGGATCAAGTGCTGTCCAATATTTTGGTACTTCGGGACTCATGGCAATTCCACATGTAACTCAAAGATATATAAGGCATATAGACTTGAACAGTGAATTAAAACCTGGAACACAAATATCCTGTGTACTTCACACAATAGTCATGCAAGAGAAGACATTTTCTTGTGTTATTCTGCTCATCACTTCTCCCCAGGTCACTGGGGGATAAAGAGCTGTAAGAAATAAATCTCTCATTACAAGGCAAACTCCAGGTACATGATCAGCAGACAGTGGAGAAGGTTCCTCAGCATCCCTGTACTTCCTCCTTGGTGATTATATATACAGTTACTGTGAGACTGCCTTTCTATTTGAAGGCAGTCAGCATTAACACTCACAGGTCTAGACATACCCATTATATTACTCACAGTGCGCCCTGGAATTTGCCAGTCATTCCCAAATGCAATAATTCTTGGTGTGCTGTGCAAGACATCTGAGGAGGTTTGGAAGATTATTAAAATGCTGCTCTCAGGCTATACTAGGGATTTGTAGCACTTTAAAAGTCTGTCAATAAAAATGTGTATTGTAAGAGTAACACTGAATCAAAGACAGAACTTTATAACCATGGTGTTTTGGTCCCTAGGTGTGAACAGCTAAAAAATCACACAGGTCCTCGAGAACTTGTAAGTACAGACAGCACGGATTTGTAGAGGGATCAAACTATGCTAATACAGCTTCAGAAAGCTGATCCAAAGTTACAATGTGAGTATAAAGTAATTCACTGCAGAATTCATCGGGAAGAATAATTTAATCAGGATCTGTATGTAAATTATTTTCACTTGCATTCTGCTTATGTAATATTCTTAATAGTTGTCTAAAATTACTGAATGCTTGAATTGAACATTAAAGTATATTTTAGGAAGGGGTACAATAATCTAATATTAGTGGTAAATTTGGATTAGTCAGAAATTAAGATTTAACATAGATAAGATGAGACTGGCAAGAAAAAAGGGCAATTAGTGTTACTGTTCATCTGAAGTAAGAACACAGCTTCAGTAATGACAAAACTATGACTTTCTACATGCCATAGAACACACATCTGACTTGAAAAGACTCACACATAATTTGCAAAACTAACACCTTCTTAATGCATTTTAAAATAACCAGTTCTCCAAGGCAAACATGATCAGGAGATGAAAAAATTGTTGAACTGGAAGAAGCATATGTAAATAAATGTAAAAGCCAGAACTCCACACAGATTGAAAGTTATTAATCCCTACTCATGTGGCTTCTGCTTTTGTAAATGCATATGAATAAAGACAATGCGTATCCAGGTTTTCCTCAGAGAAATTTCTCAAGCATGATTTGCCCTCTTTAAATGTTCTTATCCAGACTAAACACTTATTTTATCCTGAGCTCTATAAAATTTGGGATACTACAATGGAAAACCTGCTCATTGCTATTGATAAGCTACTGTCTCTGAACCATCAGATGCAGCTTACCAGATTGGGTATTGCTGAGATGATGTCCTTGGAGAGGATATACTTCCCTCTTTTTTTTTTTTTTTTTTGTATTATGATCACTGTTTCAGCATTGGGTTAAATTCATTTTGTGCATTAAGCTCTATGGCTCAGATAGGTTTCACAAACTTTTTGAGTTGCTTTTGGCAGTGACTGTGGTTAAATCCTAACCTCAGAAAACAACTGGCCCAAGTCCGACATGTAGAAAACCACAGGAGAGCTTAAATCTACCTGAATGGAGGATGCTAACTGAGCTGAGTTTTAGGCAGTGCCAGTATCTGCAAGGTTATGAAGCAGGAGAAGGTCATGTAGATAATGGGTATGTGAGGAAACCTGTTTTTGTGAGGGTATATTGTTCACAGCTATACACCACTGAAAAAAAAAGTGTTGTGGTTTGACCCCACTTGACAGCTAAGCAACATGCAGCCACTTGGTTACTACCCCAGTCAGCAGGGGAAATAAAGGTGAGAAAACCATGTGGGTTGAGATAAATACAGTTTAATAGGTAAAGCAAAAGCCACGCATGCAGGCAAAGCAAAACAAGGAATTAATTCCCCATTTCCCATGGGCAGTCAGGGGTTCAGCCATCTCCACAAGAGCAGCACTCCATCGCATGTAACAGTGACTTGGGAAGACAAATACCGTGACTCTGAATGTCCTTTCCTTCTTCTTCCCCCAGCTGTATATGCTGAGCATGACATCACATGGTATGGAAAATCCCTTTGATCAGCTGGGTCAGCTATTCTGGCTGTGTCCCCTCCCAACTCCTTGTGCACCCACAGCCTCCTGGCTGGTGGGGTGGGGTGAGGAGCAGAAAAGGCCTGGGCTCTGTGTAAGCACTGATCAACAACAGCAACAAACATCAACAAACAGGAACATCTCCCGTATGAGGAAAGGCTGAGTGAGCTGGGGCTGTTCAGCCTGGAGAAAAGAAGACTGAGGGGGGACCTAATTAATGTTTATAAATATCTTAAGTATGGGATGCAGGGGGAATTGGCCAGCCCCTTTTCAGTAGTCTGTGGGGACAGGACAAGGGGCAATGGCTGCAAATTGGAGCACAGGAAGTTCCACACCAACATGCGGAAGAACTTTTACACAGTGAGGGTGACAGAGCCCTGGGACAGGCTGCCCAGGGAGGTGGTGGAGTCTCCTTCTCTGGAGATATTCAAGACTCGTCTGGACGCCTATCTGTGCAATATGTGCTAGGGAGCTGCTTTGGCAGGGGGGTTGGACCTGATGATCTCTCGAGGTTCCTTCCAACCCCTACGATTCTGTGATTCTGTGATTCTGTGTCTTGGCTCAGCCCCAGGCAGCAGCGGAGCACCACAGATGGATGGCTCACCAGTGGCGGAGAATGGGCAGACATGGGCAACTGCAGGGTGAGGGAAGGGCGGTTTGTTGGGACAGCACAGGAAGGGGGAAACAACAACAGGACATATTACAGCATATGCAAACAGTGATAATATAAAGCACTTTGCTGACCCACTCAGACAACACTCAGACCATCCCAGAGCCGTGTGGACCCATCTCTTCCTGACCAGTGTCATTATGGGGGCATGACCTCATGTAATATGGAAAACACCCTTGGCCAGCTCAGCTTCTTGGGAAAATTAACTCTGTCCTAGCTGAAACCAGGACAATTAGCAACACTGTTTTCAGCACAGATCTAAAACATAGCCCTGCAATAGCTACTATGAAGAAAATTAAGTCATTCCCAGATAAAACTAGCATAAAATGAAAAAAAAAAGTTAGAAAAAGTAGTAAATTGAACACCAGATACAGAAATAGGAGAAAATGGACACACCACCAAAGGCAGAACCCTGAGGTCAGCATCTGATGGGTCATTGAAGGATAGGTTTGCTCAAAGCATTGGGAAGGTTCAGCCACAGCTCTGAAACCACTGAGGAGGAGGAACAAGAACTGCAAGACTCTTGGGAAAGAGCAGACTGGTTATGGAATGTTTTAAGGGGAATGGCCAATGGCAGGGAAAGGGGGAGGACTCAGGGGAGGAATAAACATGAGAAAATGGAGATAGTGGGGAAAAATGGGCTACTGTCATGTAATCCAGTTAACAGCATGCTTGCCTGGCTGATCCCTGGACCCATCCACCACAGCCTGTTCTTTTTATTGTTAAGATCTGTCCCTGACATTGTTGTCTGTTGTTTGCATTTGTGGATAAGTTTGTGGAGAAAGTGAGAGACGTGTGCATCTCAATGATGAACTTTTAGCCCTGGTCAGCCAGAAACAAGAAAAGGACCAGGATGCCTGTGCTCTTGCTTATGTGAGGGCAGTTTGTGTCTGCCTGGTGCTGGCAAGGTCATGGCTTTCTGCTTGCATTGGCCAGGCTGGCCATCCGTGTGTGCACATATATGAGTGGGGTATGCAAGCGTGCATTGGCATCCCTGGGACACAACCTTGCAACTGGAAGATAAATCCTTCAGACCATTGTATTACTTCCCTTAACATTGTCCACCTCCCTTATTTGGTGTTAAGGTAGATGACTTTTCATGCTCAGATGTTTACTTCCACTGCTTCATTGTTTCTGCAATTATGTCAATGTAATTTGTAAAACAATGTGATTAATCGTAAGAGAATTGTTCAGAAAAATCCTTTATGTTTAGTCAATAGGACTATATTGTTTGAGCTATATACAGCTCCTTTGATGATTCAGTGGTGAGGAAAAGAGTACAATTTTAGGGGTGGCAGTCTAAGTTAAACTAGTGTGGAAAGTTTTACATCTTGTCCTCGGTTTTATTTCTTTTTCCCTGACTGACCCTGTAGTTGAGATGGATGGTTATGAGCAATTCACTCTCCTTTTATGCTTTCAGAAGATCTCATTTACCTATTTAAGTAAATTTATTTAAGTAGCTGAAGGAGAAGAAATGCAAAGTTCTCTGTTCTGTCATTAGCCAGCAAGTGTTGGGCCATTACCCCTTATCAGCATGTGCAGTAAACATCATCAAACAAAGCAAAGTACACAGAATATTTTTGACATTTTGAAACAATGACAAAGAAGTAAAGGGAAGTCTTCGTTTTGTGTTACTTGTGTACCAGAGAATAATCTGAGGAATAACCTAGGGATGCCAAATGCAGAAATGTACTCTCTGTTTTTCATTCCTGTTCACCTGCTATTATTAGTTCTATAATTTTGTTTGTCTCTTTCATATTATATAAAAATATTTGGAGTTTGGGGTTGTGGTGTGGCTTTTTTCCCCCTGTTTATTTATTATTTAACATTCTTTCCTGGTCTTAAAAAGTAGTTTACAGCAACTAGCTGAACCCAAAGCCCCTCTACTCCTCTGATGTATGATCCTAAAGTAAATACTAGGCCACCCTAAGGCCCAGCACAAACATGTATACTGTAGAAGGTATCTAGATGATAACAAGGAGAGGCTATTCTGAACTATTCACCTTGATCTGAGAACTAATAACACATGGGCCTCATAAAAAGATTTTTTGCTGTCTTGTTTTTAGTTTTTTTTCCAGAAGGTGTTAATCTGCCTGAATGTTGACCTCCATATTTCAGCTCATCCCAAAAGAGATAGGTAGATAAATTGCAGTCTGAGGTGCCTATTTTTATTCATTAGTTAGGAATAAACCTAGAGCGGTTACCTCAGGTATAGATGTCCTGTTGAAATTTAGTGATGTTAAGGAATATGACAAATTAGAGGGGATTGTGTGTGAATCCAAAAGTTTACAGTTTCCCCCTTTGGGCAGTCCCAAAGGAAATACAACAATGTTGGTGATTGTCTCAATTGAAGTAGAGGGTAGGGTGGACAGTGGTGATGAAGCAGGCCATATAGGTTTCTCTAGGTGGAGGCATTTCCAAGGCATTGTGGAGTGCACCACAACAGGTGGAAATTTATTTTTTTCCTGTCCATGGGTAGAAAGAATGGGAAAGTCAGAGAATGAATCTTTCCAAAGACCTGTGGAGAATTAGAAGGAGCGAGCCTGACAATGGTCCTCTGTGGAAAGGGAAAGCCTCCAACTGCAGAGGTTTGCTACCCAAATAGACTGGTCCATTCCCAGCAGCAGAGCCAAGGACTGAAGGTGTGGGGTTATGGTTGGATGTTTGGATTTATTAACTTTTAAACCATACACACAAAGTAAAGGGTTGACAGAGATCACACTTTTCATTGTGAACATGTGGCAAGTTTTCAGGTTCACACCTGCATGAGCAGGGCAGGACAATGAAGTCTGCCCACTGGGTGCTTTTCAATGACAAGTCGAACAAGTCTGTGCAGCAGAGCTTTATCTTGGGGCAAGTATCCTTCCCAATGGAGTGTCCACAAAGGCATGAGAGACACTAAGAACAAAGATTCTTCACTGCATATGTTAGAGAGTCCACATGAAAGAATAAAGTCTTGATGTGGTATTAAAGCAAGAGAGAAAGAGAAATGGCGTGGAAAAAAGGGGCTGAAACATAGGGAAGAAACACCACAAAGAGACAATTCAAATGCAACACAGTGAAATCTGATGAGGTGTAGAAAGGAACAATAATGTGTACAAAGGATTGAGATTAAAATGTAAGATGAGGAGAAGTTTGATCATATGGACACTGGAATCAATACTTGCAGTGTTTTAAATTATATGTTACAGCTCTGTGGTTTTAATATTCATAGTTGCGAGCAGGAATGCTGCTCAGCCAGAAGGAGACCTGGTTCTCCTGGGCATAATGAAAAGTGCACAGGCTCAACAGGAAGGTGTATCAGATATATAGCAGTACCAGCTGCTTCTTAGTGGCTAGGAAGTTTGGTGACACTGTTGAAATTTATTAGAGTGGTTAGTGAGAAGTCATTTCAGGACAGAAAATATAAGTTTTATTTAAGGAAATATTTAACATATTTCATCAAAAGCAAGTATTTTCCAAAATAAAATGTATGAATGAATCAAATATGAACTAATAGACAACCTGTTATTTAGAAATACTGGACATCTGAATTAAGAAAAAGAGTCTTAGCAACTTATGGTAAAAGTTCATGAATGCCAAGCATAGAAATTCTTGAGTCCTATGTGTGAATTTGCATGAGTAAGTCCAGTGAATGTCATGTACCTAAATCTGAGCAAGTAAACATGTAAAAGCTTTGACTAGTGTCACGATCAGTGATTGACTTGGACAGGTAGATCATGTCATGGGCAGTTCTCAGGGCCATGGGGCAGGAATGCCTGGAAGAGGAGCTCTGCCAGCACCTGCTTTCTCAGAGCCACTCGGAGCTACCAGGGGGTTATGTTGAATTTTAGTTGCCCAGGGCATGCTGCAAAGGTTTAAAGACTGAGAGCTTACAGTCAAGAAAAGTGTAAAAATGGCATAAACCTGCCTTGGTTCACTGATGTACGGGAGATGAGGATCTGTCCCACCATTTTCATACTGATGTTTGTGTGTGTCTAATTCTTTTGTTTGTATTTTATCCGCCTCGTGGCAGCACAAAGAAACCAGTATTGGTTGGGGCTTATTTTTCACATAAATAACGTCTTTTTAGTCTTTATATATAGACTAAGTTGAACATTACCTTTTTAGGTGTAGAAAATAATAACACTCTGAAGCATCCTTTCATCTTAAACCAGCAGATTAAGCGTAACTATCTGATGCAACATTTCTATATTCCCCTCTGCTTCCCAAAAACAGTGTGTTTGGACCATTTTATTTCTATTCCTTATATCGTGTTAGCAATCTTTTTTTATAAAAATCCCATCTCTATTCCTCATAGAAGTTTTAAAGTCATTTCACAGCTGAGTGGAACCCTAAACAGAGCTATCTTAGTGTAATGAAGCAGAAAACGATTGCTCCTTAACAAGACTGGTATATAGTGACAAACAGCTCATAAAAATCCCATCTGCCACAAAATACTTCTATTTTAGTTGCTTTCAAAACTAAATGCTATGTTTCCTGTTTCTTTTCAGAAAGAAAAGAGGATATATAAAGCCTAACCCATCAAATTGTCCTTTGACAAAAACGAAAGAAAAAAACCCCACAAAATAATCATCTTATAATACACTGACACTAACCATTCCAAACACCACAAAGGTGTAATGTCACTTTTGGATGCATTTATAGTACATAGATTTTTTTTTTTCAAAGCAAGAAGAAAAAGCTAACCAGTTGTAATATAAAGAAAAAGTTCTGATGGTTTAAAAATCAAAGACTATGCATAATAGCAATCTGCTGATGATTTTGTATTGTAAAAATAGCCCTTCAGTGACTGCAATTAAATAGTATGTAATCACCTGTAACTTGATCACTATTCACCCTGTTGAAATGATTGGTAACTAGTTCTGGATCCCATAGACTCTTTCCCACCCTTAGGCAGAATAGTGACTTCGTAGTAAGTTCTTTGTCATATTTATGGGAATTCTTCATTAGAAAATATTGTAAAATCTTCCTGTTTTCCAAACAGTACAATGAAATTAGATTCACTTGTTGGTTCACTTGGATTTGCAGTTAACATGCTGTAACAGATATGCTGTGCTGTGGGCATTGCTCCTCTCTGTCAGCTGGGACCAGAACCACTTCTTGTGTCCTGTCTTGCCCAAGGAGGTTATACTTTAGTTTTCAAGTAAGTAGCAAGACACACTGCATCCTTGGAGTAGCAATGAAACTTTTTTCTGATGCTAATATATAGCCTACTATGCACAACTATGAGCCCCTAAATGGTGATCCTTCTTACCTGAACTGACATTTGCATCTGTTCTTCAACCTTACAGAAACAGCAAGAATTGCTTAGTCAGACCCTCACAATACTTTGGCATAAACATTTGCAGTTGTCTTCAAATCCGCTGTTTTTAGCGTGTCATGGTGATTAATGCTTTTTCTGGTATATCAAAATTATATCTAGCTAAGGAATCAGTTTTTTGAGCAACAGCATCACCTTTTTCAGAGATATAATCTCACACTGGATGCATGAGGACTGATCATCGAACCTTGATGAGCAAGTCAAGAGAGAGAGTTCAAAGCTGACTTCTAATTCATTGCTCAAGACTTGGATAGCTTTTGGCTTAGGAGTTGTCTTAACAGTGGCAATGACAACCAAGAAGATAAGTCATCGAGACACTTAACCAAAGAGAGAGGGAAAAATCAATAGAATACATTTCAGCTCCAGCAGAAATTGTCGCAATTTGTTTATAACAGTAATGCATTCCATGTCTGATCCACAGACAAGAAGTATCATATTAAGAAAAGTTGGCAGGTGGCATTCAAAGGATCAAAGTACCCGCTGCAATCTTATTTCAGCTATAAATACTATCTAGAAAATCTTGAGGCATTTGATACTCTCAGATGTTTTCCTACTCACTGATTTTTTTTTTTTACAAAGTTGACTGTAGTTCCTTTTAAGGTGTGTAGAAAAGGCATGCCCAGAAGGCTTCTTTTTACTACCTAACAGGTATGGAAGTGACATGATGGCAGGAGCGTCACTGAGGGTGCCTGGAGGTTGTTCAATAGAGTGCCCTCAGGCTAGGAGAGACAGAAAGCACCAGAGGGATGAGGCAGGGTGTACTTGATTTTCACCACGGGTGTAAATCTAACCAGTGGCAGTGAACTTGCTGTAGATTCATTGTGCTGTAAAAGGGCAGAGTCTGACCCGTGCTTATCATCTTGCTAAATCTGATCGTCTCTCCCTGATGACAGGAACTGGGCAGTGCTGGCAGGCACCTGCTGGGCTGAGCAGCAGCCTCTTTTCTCCACATCCAGCTCTCACACCATTCCCTCATCCCTCCAGCACAAAGAGCAGCAGCAACTTGACATGGATAAAAAAAAGTAGCAAACAGCAAAGGGAGAAAATTTATCTTGTAAAGAGGGCTCAGTGAAAAGTTGCAAGCAATTTTGAAATTTGAAAACACATTGGCCATGCTTTTCTGGACAAGGGCATCGCTGTTAGTATGTGATCTGACACTCTGCCGAAGCAGCATAAGGAGTTAAATTTCTTCCCCTTTCTTACTCCCCCACCATTTTTTCATCTTTTATGGAAACTTAGATGAACCTGGCCTGAGAGCAAGACTGGAACATTGTTTGTATACACACACACCCCACAGGTAAACTGTGAGTAATTCAGAATATCATGCAGTATTCTTAGTCTACACTGAGAGCTCCTCAGCTTTTATATCTTTATCATGCAGACTTCAAATTCAATTGTGCTGGGGGCTGTATGAAGGAAGAAGCACTGCTACTTAGTGAATTCAAAACTGGTAATGTTAAGCACATTGCTAATAACATCGAGTAACTAATAAAGCCAGCTCTTTGGCTTTTATTAGGAAACTTTTGTGTTGAGAGCATATAGAGTCACCTCTAAGTCACTATGGCGTAAGGCCATCAATTTTAATTATTTCCGAGAGTGGTTTCAGGGCAGCTGTGACTGCCTAGGCAACTGATAGCATCCTAATTTACTCACAGTTTCATCAGAAAACTACTTTGGCTTTAATTGAGGATGAGCCTGTATTAGAGCGCAGAAATGAGTCTCAAATCCAGTTGATAATTTATTGTTCTAGCACAGATTTAGGTTCCTAACTGTTTAAATGGGTAATTAAAGAACTAAATATGTGCTAAGAGTTTAAATGGTTTATTGGATCTGGAACTGACCCCTATGACTTTTGATGGGAAACTCAACAATGCTAAGTAATTTACACTGTGTTCTTTTTTCCCTGGATTTGAGCTAGCTGTGTAAGAGAATGTGAATGGCTCAGAAGGCATTTTACAAACTAGCATGGTAAAGCAGAAGTGTCCCTGTACCAACAGCACTACATTCTAGTTTCAATCCAAACAACTTGATGCCAAAATTGTGAAGAGAACTCAATGGCCGGTCAACTCAAGAGTGGCAAGACTAGAAATAAGCTATATAATGTAGGAATAGCTACATAAGCTATATAATGTAGGAAATAAGCTATATAATGTAGGAATAGAACAAGCATTCATCTGAGTCTGTATTCTATCTTTGACATCTGCTGGCAGCAGATGCTTAGAAAAAAAAAGCAAAAGATCAGTATAAGTAAAAAAATGACACTTCCATGAGTAGAACTGCCTTTCAACACCTGCAAATCTGAAATATTAAATTCTGCAAAAACTTACCTTTTATTATTTGTGGTTTAATGTAGTTAGATATATATTTTTCCCAAAAAGGATCATTTAACATATTTTTAGCAACAAATCTCTACATTAAGAAGTAAGGGTTTTCTTTATTTTAGATCAATCTATGAAATCATCCATTTTTCTTCATTTTTAGCATTTTCTAAATGTTGACAGATGGGAACTATCACCACTTTCTGAGAATTTTCTGTTGGAAAGAGGTCAAATCATTGCTTTGGTTTTCTTTCACCTTTCTTCATTTTTTTCTATCAGATGGCATCACAAAAGATATGCATCCATCAAAGCCTCTGAAATCTAAAATGAAAATTGAATCCCCAAAACTTACCTGGGCAGATCCTACAATGGCCCACCAGACAGCAATCAAACAGGTCTGGTCTTTGCTGTCTCCAGTACTACCTGCTCATTACTGCTTGTGAGTCTATGGGCTTAATCTTTCATTTACCTTGCTAGCTGTTTCTTTCACTTAACAAATCCTATGCTCTTTCAATTCCCTTACCCTTTACATTGAGGACCTAAAAATTTTAAATTCTCATGTCCCATATCCATGAGTAAGTATGCTTGAATCAATAGAGTCTTCTAAAATAAGTGAAAAATACATTAATTGACTACAAACGAGGAGTTTACTTGAACTACGTGTCTGTGTGAAACTATCTGTGCTCATTGCTGACAATTCTATGGGATAATGATGTAAAAATATTACCCTAAGTTCTTCTGTAGACTGCCATTCTCTCCTGTATATTTGACAGCTTTAAAAACTTTATATTGAAACCAATTGTTATAGATAAGCAATGAAATATTAAAATTGTCATGGTACTCATCAAAAAACTGATGAGCAATATTCAAACAACATAAAATTCAGAACACACAGACTCTCCTCTGCATATGGGTAACAGAAAAATATGCACATGTAGGTTTTGTGAACACAGGCTGTGTATCTTCAATCCAAAGGAGAGTGATTCCCTTTGTTGGAAATTCTAATCTTTTTTTTCTACCCACTGGTTAATGATAAAGATGAGTATTAAGACAGTGAGAAGATTCCTGATCAAGGTCTGTAAAAGACACATTTTAAAATGCACATCTTTATGAGTAATGCATTCTCAATTTTTTATTTGCTTTACTGTTAGATATACAAATCCCATAAAAAATTAAAGCTCTCAGATACTGCCAAGTAATCCCTTCTCCCTTACTCAATATAATGGAACGAGAATTTATAATTCAGAGGATTATGAACAAATCCTGATCCTGAAGGTATAAATGCTGTTCTAGTTGACTTCAGTGGAAGATTCACATGTGCATCAAAGGGAAAGATACCATCCTTTATCATACAAAGATTCCTGCCAAAACTCACTTTTTAGTAATGACTTCTTTCTCTATTGCAACTTCTTTCAATTTTCCAGGAAACTTGAGCATAAACAGGATTTAAATAATTCAGTTGCATCTCTACTTCTCTCTTTCTATCAGAACATAATAGGATTCAAAATAATTACAAGATTTTTCACTAAACTAATGAATTCAAGAAAAGTAAAAGTTACAGAAGCTTACCTGTCTACATCAGTGCCTTATATCAATGAACAGAAGCTTAGTGTTATCTGGATTAAGGCAGAGATTTCTTCCAAACATGCAGGACTCAATTTTAGTCAAATCACTCAAGAGTAAGCTGAATGTCCTACTAATGTTTGACAAAACTGACAAGTTCTAAAAGTCATCCATAAATGAGTGAAAGCCCACACCACTTTGTCTCTTCAATGACTTCTTCAGTTGTTGGCATCATTCATAGCCACACACATACACACTAAGTTTTTTGCACTAGACTGAGGTTTGATAGAGAAACTGAAGTGAGGTAGAATTAACAAGTGATTTAAAAAGACCCAAAACGAGATTTTGGTCTTTAACATCCAAAATTCACTTTACCTTTCCTTCAGTGTCTTGTAAGGTTGGCACTTTGTATCTAGATTTAGGTGTCTGCCATGCAGTTGTATATATGTATTTAGGGTGTCTCAGTTCTCATGATGGTCTCTGGAGCCCCATCATTTTTAATACAGCAAGCGGACACTTCAGAACTATTCATCTCATAGAATCATAGAATGGTATGAGTTGGAAGGGACCCCAAGGATCATAGAGCTCCAACCCCCCTGCCACAGGCAGGGTCACCAACCTCAGGCCTGGATCTACACTAGGTTGCCCAGGGCCCCATCCAACCTGGCCTTGAACACTCCCAGGGACGGGGCATCCACTACCTCTCTGGGCAGCCTGTTCCAGCACCTCACCACTCTCTCTGTAAAAAACTTCCCCCTAATATCTAATCTAAACCTTCCTTCCTTTAGTTTTAATCCAATCCCCCTTGTCCTGTCATTGTCTATCCTTTTAAAAAGTTGAATCCCCTCCTGCTTATAAGCTCCCTTCATGTACTGGAAGGCTGCAATGAGGTCCCCCCGCAGCCTTCTCTTCTCCAGACTGAACAAGCCCAGCTCCCTCAGCCTCTTTTCGTAGGGCAGGTGCTCCAGCCCTCTAATCATCTTCGTGGCCCTCCTCTGAACCTTCTCCAACAGTTCCACATCCTTCTTGTACTGGGGGCCCCAGCTCTGGACACAGTACTCCAGATGGGGCCTCACGAGGGCAGAGTAGAGAGGGACAATCACCTCCCTGTCCCTGCTGGCCACCCCTCTTCTAATGGAGCCCAGGATACCATTGGCCTTGCGAGCTGCAAGAGCACACTGCTGGCTCATGTTAAGTTTCTCATCCACCAGAATCCCCAAGTCCTTCTCAGCAGGGCTACTCTCAAGAAGCTCTTCAGAATATTAAAGATGCAATTCAGTTTTCTAAACGTAAGTAGCTAGCATCATTTAAGATGTGATACTCATAGTTGGTCATGGGAAAACCTGTCTAGACTCAACTGTCTGTATTTTCAATGGTTTAGATGTACTCACCCACATCTGACTATAGGGCCTGTCCTGGAACATGAGACCTGCCCTCCAACTGCCATTTCACAGGTGTATGGGTGTCTGGTAAATCTAGGCACAAGGATGTCTCAAATATTATCAGTGTCTTAAAGGTCACTAAGTTTGTATATCCAGGAAACAAATTATCTCCATGGAATATGCTGGAGTAGAAATAATTAACTCAAATTAAAAGAATACAGACATCAACATCACAGTGTCTGAATCTAATTCTGAATATCATTTCAAATGCTGAGTTCAACTCCATAGTCACAGATCCCTGTATGATTTCCAACTCCTTACAGAATATCCTGGTCTCACTTGCTAACTGTCAAGGGCATGGATGTTCTCAGGCCACATCTGTGGTATCAGGGACATCTCCAGTGACAATGCACGACCTACATGTTTAAATGGAAATTGGTCATCCACTCTCTATCTACAGTCAAAAGTAAATGATGGATATCTATCTTACCTTTTAGACTTGTGATTTAGGAAAAAACAGTTTGCTCATGGCTTTCCCTTAATTAAACAGGAAGCCTGAACAACTAACTTACTAGCTTTCAGATGGC
Organism: Porphyrio hochstetteri; assembly: GCA_020800305.1. Taxonomy (NCBI): domain Eukaryota; kingdom Metazoa; phylum Chordata; class Aves; order Gruiformes; family Rallidae; genus Porphyrio; species Porphyrio hochstetteri. The sequence continues at coordinate 35,004,408 of CM036905.1, read as the reverse complement.
TAGAAAACAGTTTGTGAACATTCTAGATATTCTAAATAGTCTGAGATGTGCACAGGAATAGACCTGTGAGACATGGGCTCCTTTCTTGCAATGGCATCTGCAGGCCAGGTGGGATATCCCTGGGGTGTCCAGAATGACATTCAGTGTGTATATCTATTAATCTGAATAGATCCACTGATAGTAAGTTCAGTGGGATACTAAAAAGATCTAGACAGCATTCCAGTTTGGGTTTGATTTTTAATTACAAATAAAAAAGCAAGCTGCTCTGCCAACGAAACCAAAGCATCTGTGAGAATACTGCTTCCAAATTTTTAAAGATGTAAAAAATACTGAATTAAAAATTTGGATTAAGCACTTTCAGGTTAATGAAAGTTTCCTATTAAAGATGTATTTAACATGTTAGCAATTTCTTCATCATTGTAGAAGACATTCACTAAATTTCATTGTAGTGCTGCTGAAAATTATAGCTTCTTTCTTGAATAGCAACATATAAATGATATATAAAAGCAACTCCCAAATATAGTGTATACATATTTTTTAGTATAATAAATAATTGCTTCAATACACATTTGACAGTCATATTTAAGTATCAAAAATTGCTGTCACAAGCCAGGAAGAGCAGCACTCCCATACACAATATAGCGTTTTTTAACTGATGATGACGTAACTATTATGATGCACTAAGTGACATTAATGAGTGAAACTTACTGCTTCACAGAATTTCATGCATAACTTTACTTTGCATGGGTCATTAGTATTCATAGTTAAACTGTGTCCTTTGACATGTATTAATAATGTTCCTTGGGACCATGCAAAAGATAATTCATAAATATATCCGCAAGGAGTAAGACACCATAATTAAATCATAATAATTAACATGGATATCAGATTACTTTGAATAACTGATCTGGATAACTTACACTCTGAGATTTACAGATGGACATGTTTAAGGGCAATTCAGTTCCTGCTGTACAGGTAGGTCACCTTTATTTTGCTTTATATATAATTGGCCTGTTCATCAAGAAAATGGAATTGATTAAGGATCTACATGAAATCTGAAAATGGGATAATATAGGTTTTGATTTCTGTCATGTTGTATAGCATAGGAAAGGAACATACAATCCCAGAAGTGGAGTTAGCACCCATGAGCAAAACAGTGCAGCTAGGTTTTCTGCTACTCTAGGATCATGTCTGTGTAGAGATATAGAACAAAGGGAAAGGAAAGGAAAGAGACAGCACTGAGGACAACACGCCATCTACTGTCATCATCCAGATAACCACTGTCCCATATGGTCCCATAGGATGGAAGAATGAGAGCAAGGGGTGGACCCAATGTTGTTCCATAATAGCTTTAGGGAGGAATGCACTAACCTGGAGCTCCCAGGAGTTTTCCTAGGCAAGATCACAGTCAAAACTTTAATGAAAAAGTTGATTCTAACCTCTGCTCCGGGCTGTACTATTGCCATGTCCTTGCTATCCTTCCTTTTCTTTCTTCCCTTGAAATTTTATCACTCCTTAAGCATCCTACATATGATCTTCTGCCTCTCAAATTTCACAATATTCTTGGGAGGATGCTTGTTTTCCTCTTGTTTGGAATAAAAAATATTGGCAGCTCACTGGCTATCACTGCAATAGTGTTTTGTGTTTATGTGGCAAGGTTTTGGTTGCAAGGGGGTGCTAGAGGGGTGGCTTCTGCAAGAAGCTGCTAGAAACTCCCCCTGTGTCTGATACAGACAATGCCAGTTGACTCCAAGGTGGTCCTGCCACTGCCCAAGGCCAAGTCAACAAGCAATGATGGTGCCTCTGTGATAACATATTTAAGAAGGAAAATAAAAAAAAAGGAAAAAAAAAAGCAAAACCAAGGGGCAGGGTTTTGTTTTTTTTTTTTTTTTTTTTTTTTCGTGGCCAGAGAGAGGAGTAAGAAGATGTAAGAAACTGCAGACACCAAGGCCAGGGAAAGAGGGGAAGAGGTGCTCCAGTCATCAGAGCAGAGATTACCCTGCAGCCAGTGGAGAAGGCCATGGTGAAGCAGGCTGTTCCCCCACAGCCAATGGAAGGTGACCACAATCCCCATTCCCCATCCCCCTGTGCCGTTGGGGGGGAGGTGGTAGAGAAATTGTAATAAAATTGAGCCTTTAGGGATGGGGGGGGGAGGTGTTTTAAGATTTGGTTTTATTTCTCATTATCCTATTCTGGTTTTATTGGGTAATAAATTAGATTAATTTTATTCCTTGTTTTGCCCATGATGGTAACTGCTCAGTGATTTCTCCTTATCTCAACCCACAAACTTTCATTGTATTTTCTCTCCTGTCCAGCTGAGGTGGGGAGCAACAGAGTGGCTTTGCGGGGGCATCTGGCTTCCAGCCAGGGTCAGCCCACCACAACTACCAAATAAAATGTTCTCCATGTATGGCAAATCATACACTGAAACCCTTCCCTGCCTCTGCATGAAGCAGTTGTGCCTGAATTGCCTGTTGGGGGAAGAGTTTTGGCATGGACGGTCTCCCAGATATCTCTGTGAGCAGGCTCATGGGCAAGGACAAAACCCTACCAAAGATCTTTAAATAATTCTTCACTGTGGAGAGCAAGACATTGGCACTTCAGTCATTTAGCCCTGGTTTATTTACTAGTACATACATAACTACTGAATGTACAACAAAAAAATACCGGGGTCTATACATTACAGCAACAATGGAAATTATTAATATTGACTTTTATAAAAAGTTAAGTATATTCGATGAGATATTGGGATGATTATCTCCATTCTGACCAGTATTTTAATGTGACCTCTTTATTGTACTTTTTAACTATCTTAAGTTCCTTTTTATCTGTTTAAGTCTGGATACTGGCAAGATTATAGAGAAAATTCTCTGTATTCAAGAAGGTTTTACAAAATCTCGTTGCAGTGTTCATCCTGGTGATTTCTACTAATTGCTTAGTTTTTAAAACATGCATGCTTGTATCACAAGTTCTGTCAATAACTCCCTGTCTGTTAAAATGTGTTTCATGTCTGTTTTATTAAAGGTAAATCCAAGAAATATGCAGTACCTGTGTTATCATAAGGGGGGAAGAAGCGTAGCTGACAGGTTGCAACTAAAATCCTGAGTATCAAAAGCCTCTAGTTAGATCTTTAATAACCATTTATTAAATAATTATGATGGTTTTGTTAAACCAACACTGAAAAATGCTAATTTAGAAATTATTGAGAGAAAATATAATAAAGTTTATCATTTGAGAAAGCGACATTTAATTAATGAACAATTCACAGAAAGGTAAAAATATAAACTAACCTAATACGTTATTCATTCTTAGTGTTAATTGTAACAGCCAATAAGAATTTTAGGTGTCAAAACCTCTTGATTAATTTGCTTCTCTTTGAATATGAATTTTTTTTCTATATGCATATTTCTGAGTATATTTGTAAAATAACTGTTCACCCAATATATATTCTAATCACTGATTAATAATATATATGCACATATATACAAATAAAAGACCACTATCATGCAGGCAAAGAAATAAGAATAATGGCAGGGAATGAGGAAGAGAAGAAAAGGAGACACTATTACTAACATCTAATTCTAAGTTTTGGAGTGATTTTAATCAGAATTAAAGTAACTGACTCCTTAATATCTCAACAATTTATCTTCTACACTCCAAAAGCACTAGGATTTTGTTGCTGACAGAAATAGAGATTTGCCCCAAAGTGATCATCAGCACAAAGTTCAGATGAACATGGTACCAGCTTATTTTCACATGTATCCACTAGCAGAGTGATTAGGAAGTCACAGTTTTTTTATCTGTCAATTGTCTCACATCTTTCCCACAAAAACAATAGAGAAAGAAAACTGTTTAGAAGGCAACTCTGAGTGCTTAATTAATTCCTTTTTTCGTATTACTTTCCCATCAAGAACCCATACAGGATACCAGGGATCCTGCTCTGAAATCAGGCAGCTTCTGTAGATTAATGGGAATATATGAAAATAACGCATTTCTGTCCCCATTCCTCAGGCATATTAGCTGATATTTCTCCTATATTATTTATTTTCACTTTATAAAAAGGGGAAATCAGTGCTGAAGACAATAAGAAGGGCATTTTTCATATTTAGAACCTCTCATTAAAACCAGGGACGGTGTCTCTTGTGCATATCAAGTTCAGGGCTTAGTACTCTTTGAAGTTTCTCAGAGAAACAGACGGGAGCAAAAACTGCAACACGTTACATTTCCCTTTCAGAAGCATGTTTGGAAACTTTGAAGAGGTAAAAATATTATAATTTAACTGGAACTGATCTATCCTGTGCCAGCTGCATCCCTGCCCCTGACCTCACCTCCTGTATTCAAGTATTTTTAAACAGAAGTGAGGCTGAACTCATCTTTAGAAGTAAAATATCTCAAAATCCTATCTTTAACTCTCTTTCTCCCAGGGAAAATCAAGACTGAAGTAACTTTTGCCTGGCCAATGCCCACTAGAATCCATCTGAATTTCGTTCTGTATTGACGTAGGTGTTTGAATAAAGCTCTTCAGAGAAGCAGCCGACTGGGCTTTATTGGCTCTACGTGCTGGTTCAAGAAATTCTTCAGGAGAAGGAAGCCAACAACAAAAGTTTAGCATTTTTTGCTGTGTGGCAAGATATACTATTAACTTTATCAGATAATCTAAACATATCTCTTACCTGTGTGTTTACAAGAATGGTGTCTTCAGTAATTCACTCACATAAAAGTTTATGCTAGAAAATACAGACTTGGGCTCTGAAAAGATTTAGGGATGAAATACTTTTGTATAATGCAAATATTTAAATTGCCAAATGACTGTGACTTAGGGGAAATGGCAACACCACACTCCTGTTATCAAGACAAATGTTTCTACTATGAAGAGTGAGTTAAGTATCAAACCTGCTACTATTTAAAATGCCACTAAAATTAACTGAGTTATACACCTGTGAACTGGATCAGGGACAGCTTCCAGTAATGATTTCCTAATGATACATCTCCAGATGGTTTATAATATACAGGCTTTTCTGCTTGGGGGCCTTAAAACATGGAATAGGCATATGGAGTGTGTTCTATTCCAAATGTAAATCTTCCTTAAGACATCCAACAGAAAAAAGGCCTCTCTATTGGCACCTTTTGTAAAATCATATTTAGATGTTTGTCTCGCAGAGTTAGGATGTCCTTCAGACACCCAGAGAACTGCGTTTGCAGAGTTTGTGCTGCAGTAATGTAAATTCATCTCATTGCCACTTGTTGAATATTAGCTGCATATCCTTACAAGCATTTCCTAGTTCAATTACCATGTGAATTACCATGAAATAAGAGCTTTTCAATGACAACAGCATAGCACTGTATGTGTATATTTCACTATTTCCCCTTTCTCCAAAGCAGTTCAGAATATACTTGGAGCTTATTTAGACCTTAAAATGAAACATGCTAATTATGGCAACAGTTACAGAAAATTTACATAATTACAATGCTGAACTGTTAGATCATGCAACCAAAATAGTGACATACTGCAAAACCTCCTTGAGAAGTACTATTCAGGCTTGTTCCCAAAGAAAATATTTGGTTGCAATGGAAGGCAGGTCAGATGCTGTCAGGAGTATAGCAGGAGGTAAAGAAAATGAAAGAAGGGTCTGTGGAATAATCATTTAAAAGAGACAGCATGAATCAGATTCTTACAGATCTCCTCACTGAGTGGTTTTGTGCATTTTTGACACTGTGCAGAGCTGCAGCTGTGCTTTGCTGTGTGTGAATTATACATTGCATCGCAGGGAGGTGCAAGGGGGAGAAAGGGGAAGGGGGGAGGTTTCACTGCCCTCCATTGATTAAGCTCCTTATTTTGTGCCCTTTATATCTCAGGAGGAAGTTCTGCTGTGTTCTCTCATTTTGCACTGTAAATTAGTTCCTGGTATAGTGTGTCTTGTGCATAATCATGGGAAGGTGCACAGCTGCCAGCTGACCACTGCATGGCGGCTCTGAAGCGCTAGGGTGCCAGTCCAGTACTGGATGGAAGGATTTTTCACCTTGCCAGGAATGTGTAATTCTCATTGACAGTAAAAGCATCAAATCTGTCGGTTACAGAGTGGAAAGTTATATTTATCTGACATCTGTCCAAAGGACATCAGAAAATGACGCTTGCTGCACATTAAGGCAGGTAATCAGAAGAGTCCATGATTTATTTTCATTACCTACTATACTTCATTAGCAAAAATGTTTAAAATATCATTTTACTACAGTGTAAATACAGCAGATGGCTTGTCAGCTCTGCCCTCAGTTCTCAAGACGTGGCCTTGCTAATGCTGATAAAAGGCTAAATTCTTTGCCATACAATTTCCTTGCTCCTGTACAAAGATGCTGACTGCCTTGGACCAAAAAGAAATTAAAAACACTTGATCATACCAGCTCCTGAAGGACAATGTTGCTTGCAGCACTGCTTTTGAGATGGAGTGCCACAGATTCCTGAGATTTTAAAGGACCACTTCTGAAGCTGGGGTAAAAGTCACCAGCTAAGACAAGGCTGTCGACAGCAGGCTTGAGTTTCATCTAGAAGGCTCTGCACTGCTGCCAGGAAAACAATGGGGGTCTGAAAACAACTGGACACTGCTGGCTTCCCGTCCAGTCCCAGAGTTTAGACCATCTCTCACCCCATCCTTGAATTCAGAATAATCCTCTCCAGACCCTTAGTTTTAATTCCCAGGATTTTACCACTACTGGTATACTCAGGAAGAATGTGACAAAATAGCAGTTTTTCTCTTAACATATTGACATAAGGAGGGTACAATTACCTTCTTTACAATCTACCTCCAAAAGATCAATCAGAGGTAGGCTCTGGCACCCACAGAAGCTGTTCTGGCATCCACTACACTGAGCTTTCATATCACCAACTTTACAGTATCCTCCCTACTAAATTCTTCTCCGGATTCCTTCCAATATCACCATATGCACATACACTTTTGTTTGTCACTCTTTGCTTCTTATCCTGTCTTTATCATGGGACATATTAGGCCAGTAGATACTTTTATGTGATGTTTTCAGGCTTCAGCCTGAATTAAAATATTACAGATTTTACCTGATGTTTTTTGCTCAGGAGCCAAGTTCCCAGGTGAAATTGCCTATCTCAAATTTTCTTTCTTCTGAAAATTAATTTTTCAGCCCTTGACATTCTGATGAAAGATTGATGTTTTCACCTTGCCATTAAAAAGCAAGATGAAAATAGTATCACAATTTCAAAATTTTCAGAAAAACGGATATTCTATTTTCAGCACAGCTCCAGTTTGAACCTGCTGACTATAGATTTTCAAATGTGTCACCCCCTCAAGTCATAATGCAGCCCAGTTTGCAACCTGTAACCTTTGTCTAAGAGTGAAGAGATGGGAGATGTTGGGAGCATATTGAAGAGGCATGTGCTCTAATGTCAGAGGGTGGCACGCTGCAAGCGCTGAGAAAAAAATGGGCTTGTCTCACAATAACAGGCCAACAGTTGCTTAATGTATACTATAAAAACACATTGGTGAGTCTAAACTTTTTACAAATTGCTTATAAAATGAACTTTCAGATAAACTACAACTTAAACTGTTAGTAAACACATTATTTGATCATACAGAAAACAATGATATTGCAGACAGAAACTTTATGACTTCCTGTAGGAAGGCAGCAGCTGAGTGCAAATCATTTAAAAGAAAGATCACCTTTTTACTTGAGTGTTTCTAGAGATAAAAAGGTACAAGAAACTGCAAAATATGTGATGGACTGTATATGGTATACATGTTAAATATTTTCTTTCTGTTAAAGTCAGTGTTGAAGATTTCCACAAATTTTCATAGCATGTATACTCAGGTTCCTCAGGAAAAATAATCCCTAACCATTTGCTGTTGTGCCATTTTAAAATTTCAAGCACTTTTATATTTTCAGAACTTTGTCTAGATACAAAATATGGAAAAATGGCTTTCCATTTGCACAGTTCAAGTTTTAATTTAAGCATTACCTTTTTTGATTCTTTCTGCTAGCAAACAAAACACGACAGAATAAATAAACCCCTCTGGTTTCACTGGGTGTGCAGTGTAGTGTGATAAATTAGAGAGTTTTCTTTCCTTTATTTTGTGTTGAGTCTGTTTTGCTCTTGACACCAATTGTGAAATGATCTCTCCCTGTCCTTATCTCAACTCCTCAGCCTTTCAGTATATTTTTTCTCCCCTGTCCAGATGAAAAGGGAGTGATAGAGTTGGTTTGGTGGGCATCTGGCCTCCAGCCAGGGCCAAACCACCACATGGAGTCACCACCAGATTCCAGAATACAGACTATGATTTTTCTACATGGTTGTCCTTGGAAACATCAATATACCCTTGTACAATGTACCCTGATCAGTGTCCAGATATGAGAACAGAAAAAATTCATTTTATTTTGTATCTTATGCAGAGAAGCAGCTACAGCAAAAAAAAATCATTAATCCAAAATTAAATGTAACTAAGTAAATAACATTCCTATTCTCTCTTCTTGCAAGGAAAGAATGCCTCCTAAAATAACCTATGTCTCAGATAAATGGATGCATTGAAGTTCTTAACTACTCTTTGATGGACTGCGAATGGACACAATAAGGGACAATATTTGAACGATAATGATTTGTCCTTTTCTTCTTGAAGCATAAGCTGATTGCAAAGGCTTCAGGACCTTAGATTAAATAGCTAAAGGGGCCACGAATCTTAATAGCGTATAAATCAGAGAGATCTGCAACTTACATGCTCTCCCTGGAATGTGTATGGAATGTCTAAATATTAATAGGTCTGGCAAGGGCTCAGCAGATGAGCTGTCTAAAATTTCACAGTGGGAAGACTGGAGATTGAGGCTGCTGTGTACAGATCAGCTGAGAAGCTCCTACCTGAAAATGAACTGTCAGCATGTGTGTAAATACCACTTTCCTGAAGTGATATTTAACATTCTGAGCTGCCCTGATTCTTAGGCACTGTACGCATTGGTGTCTAACACCACAAGGTTATTTAATATGATGAACGTGCACAGTGGGCCCAAGTGCAGTGTGGGGAAAAGGAAGAATATTGTGCCACGTGTCTGAAGCTTGATCTGATGATTATTCTGCTAAGACAACTTACTTGTAGGAATCATTATGAACTTCATTGTTGTGGCTGCACTAGAATCGGAAAACAAAAACTTTAGATATAGTTCAAAAAGTAAATAGCAGAAATAAAATTGTTCACCTGCCTTTAAGTAGTGATACATTATGGACAATAAGTACAAAGATGAATTATGTCTTGATTCTCAGGGGATAGATGGAAACTAGGGCCTCTCTTAGCGTAAACCAAAATATTTCTTTGAGGCTTTCCCATTTCTGTACAACACTGATTTCATATTTGTGATTAAAATAACTTTATTTCTACTGAAGCAATAATTTGTTTTCTACTTCCTTGATGTACATTGCTGTGTATGGGTCTTTAAATTCATGAAAGCTCTACGTGAGAATGAGGGTATAGTCCAAAAATATATGGAGTGGGGTTATGATTCTGAACCACACTGGAATCAATAAGGCATTGTATTTTATTTTATTTTTATTTTTTCATGTTTCTTATGTTGAATTGTGAAGAAAATATACCATCCATAACCACCTGCTTGCAGTTTATGGATGGTCTGATAGCATCTGTCCTTGTGCCCTTCCTGTGCCCTGCATACCTCCTACAATCTTCTTTTTCCCAGTGACTCTCATGAGCCCATGCCCTTTCTGAAGTTTGCAATATTCCCATTACTCCTGTGAAATCAAAGTTCTGTACAAAAACCAACAGCTGTAACAAGTAGAGGATATGAATTCAACTAATCAAATGAGAACACTTAATTTGCCTTGAGCTTTTTCCCAATTAGAAAACAAACCAGGAAAAGCCTATTTCTACTAAATGTTGTAATTTTAGCAAAACATCATCTTTTGACTGAAAAACTCCATGATGTGTTTCTGTCTGCCTAGGCTGAATTGCATTTTTCTATCAGCTTTCCTGTCCTCAACAATCTTACTACTGAAAGGAGGGAATCCTATTTGCTCCATTCCCAATAGGACACTGGTAAATAGGGGTTATCCATGCCTCAAAAAGAAGCACTATTATAACATGGGTGAATTATGTTGTGCTTCACTAAATGCAGATTTCAGAAATACTTTAACTGCATATCTCTAGTCAAAGGCTTTGCATCAGGACACTTCTGATTCTTCAAGCAGTTTGTAGCACTATTAAAATAAAAGATGATCATTCAGTAATCAGAAAGTACTCATACCACCTCTCCAGATAAACACTAACCTATAAATATCTCATAAAGCAGTGGGTTTTTTTCTGTTTGAGTAAGCATAATAAAACAAACCTCTGTGAGGACTTCATTTCTTTAAAGTGAATAGACGGCATTTTCATTAAAAAATTTATAAAAAGAAAATAGGACACATGCTGGATAACCAAGCATAACACCTGAACTACTAGCCATCTCTCAAATTCTTTTCTCAGGAAGCAGGAAAACTAAAAATTTTTCTTTTCTCAGTAAGTTCACATGCTATAAGATGTTACTTTGTGTTGAGAAAACTGTTCATAAAATGCCATCTTTTTTTTTTTAAACTGGCAGATGATCCTGTGAGGTAACATCGAAACAGCTTTATGAACAAAACCAAGAACTGGAATAGCCATTATTCGCTCTATGTTTTGACATGGCTGTGCTACAGCAGATAGTTCTCCAGGGAAGGAAGTTCATATGACATCTGCTATTCTCCTTACTGTTGGCCCTTGCTTCTTCGGTCTTCCCTTTTGCCATCAGTGTTTCACATTCATTTCTCATTACCTCCAGCTCTCCAAGCCTCCACCTTACACTTTCCTGTTTTCTATATGCTTTTCAATTCATACTGCATTCTGGTGGGTTTTTTTTTTCATGACATCAATTCCTTGTCTATGCTCACAGGTAGAGAACAAAAGTGGCATCTACTTTCACTGTTGCCAAATTGCCTCTGTCCAACTAAGAATAATGGCATTTCCATTGTGGCCAGTCTCTCTGAGGTTACAAATGTATAAAGGAAAAAGGGTAGCCTGTGATTTCAATCTTAACAATCAGAAATTCCGACAAAATAGTCGGAAGCTGTGGTGAGTTACTGAATGAAGGTAGAAGTCCTTTAGACATGAAAAAGTCACAGGTAAATTGCATCAGAAAAGTGCTAAATTCAAAAGTTTCCGAAAGAAATCGATTATCTTTCAAGCCACAGTAGAAATCTTTACAAAGACAGCAAAAATGGATGCTCCATTAATGAAAAAATAAACAAGAACCACACAGGGAGTCTTCCAAGTGCTGTGAAAGACTTTTTTTCTTTTTTTTTAATATGCAAAATATGAGATGAGGTACGGTGAAGTCATGAAAGAGGGTGAGTACTGTCACCACTTCAGTCCAGTAGTATTATATTCCTAAAAGTAGGAAAGAAAATTCTCCCTCCCAAGAAGTCACAGACAGCGGACCATAATAGTCAGTCTAAATGTTCTTACTGTTAGATCTAATCCTAATTTCTATGGCTAGAATTGTTATGATTCTATTCCTTCCATTATACTGTCACTTTTACTTCTAAAAATTTTTCATGACCCAGATCTTGTTTTGCAAATACTTTTGCTTCCTTTATCTCTTGTTTTTGAAGTCCTTCCTTTCATTCCTGAGAAGCATCAGCATTACATGCTATTTTTCCCAGCTATCTGTCAAGGGACAATGGAATGCATTTTAAACTAACTCAACAAGATATATGCAAATGCTCACATGCCTAGGTTCTTTTGTTGGTAGCATTTTTTTGTGGTTTTGTGGGTTTTTAAGGAGTTAAAATTCATACCTAAACTAAAATTTTAGAAAATCCTTATTGAACTCTCCAACTGGCATTTATTTTTACAAATAATGTCTTTATTGTTCTGTATACATTCTGATAAGGTTATTCTCTTCTTATTTTAACATGCCAAGCACTTTCCTATCAAAAAATTTTCAAATTGAATACATTTAATTAATTGAGGATTCATGGATTACCTGGTGAAATAAAATTTAAGTAATGGAAAAATCACATAATCACAGAATCACAGAATCTTAGGGGATGGAAGGGACTTCAAGAGATCATCGGGTCCAAACTCCACAACTGTGTTTCCATTTAAGAATTATATTCAAACTAAAATCTCAAGCATCATCAATTGTGAATTTAGATCTCCAGTTCAGGTTGGTGCCTATTATTAATGATACCTTAATCTAATGCGTTTCTTCCTCTCCAAACAACCACTTTTTCAAGACTTTTCAAATAAAATCAAGAGTACTGCTTGGCTACCATTTAAATTTCACCAATATTTATTTGTGCTATATACAATTTTGCAGAGTGGTTTCCAGTGGTTGAAAATGGATTTGATTTTTATGTTCTGAACTTGGTTCTATATCAAAGCATTGCATTTCTAACAGCATGCCTGGTTTTGATGTTTATTCACATAAATTTGTTTCTACTAATTACTGATAACCTATCAGTAGGCTTAAGAAGAAGAATGCCTATGGAACCATCCTGTGAATAACGAAAAAAATATCTTGTTAGAAGTGTTCCACTCTTAGAGGACTCAATAATTGACACAGAAACTGAAGTCAAATGCAAATTATAATATATAATCCAAGTCACAACAGAGATACATTTTCTTTTGTATGAATGAATGGGTAATAATAACAAGAAACTTACTGTGTTGTAACAAAGAGGGAATTTTTTGTGTTGTGTTGTAATGAAGAGAGATTTTCTGTGTTGTGATGAGGAAGAGAGCTTCAGAATAAAAGATGCATTTTTTTGTTAGATCACACGGCTCCTCTGCACAAATGTATTTCGCTAATCCGAGGTTCTGAATGCATTTTTTCACCAACTACCAGAAATCATTAGCCAGAAAGAATTCATTGCCAGCTTTATTATAGTAACTGCAATGACGTTTGTTTAAATATAAAATGATGGAATGTGAAAAGCTAGGCTTGAACTAGTCCAAAGGAAACAGCTAAATTTAACAAGATATCCTTCTATATATAAAGTGGATCTAGGTAGTGGATAAATTTCCTTTAGAAAATACAACGTCATATCAGTACTAAGAGAGAAAGAGAATTATGTAAGTTTGTAATCCATATCCCACTGAGTAACTCCAGGTGCTTCAGAACTAGAAGCAGTAGGAGCATTCAAGGCTCTTCAGAGTAACAATAGTCTGAGTCAACATAATAGAACACTGGATACTTTGGATACATAGTTTAAAAAAAGAGAAAAGGACAATCAATTACCTCAGTTATCTTGTTTATAACAACAGTTACAGAGAAGCATTACTGTTCTTAAGAAAGAACACCAAGCCTGTATGTGGGTGGCTCGTCCTTAGTTATTGTCACTACCGGATGTACACGAACAGCAGATGAGTGTTAATAATTAAAAATAAGTGCACACAATACCGACAAGCAGGCACAGGAATTGTACATTAGACCAGCCAATTCTGCACAATACAGTGTCATGGTCTAAGCCTTGTCATCAGCTGAGCACCACGCTGCTGCTCGGTCGCTCCTTCCCCCTGCCCCCAGTGCTGTAGGGAGGAGAATCAGAAGAAAAAATGAAACAGTTTACTAGGACAGCAAAGGAAGAGGAAAATAACAACAGCAGTACTTATGTTGCCCAACATAATATTGTATATTTCAACATACAAAGCAGGTGATGCACAATGCAATTTGCTCACCACCCAGAACCCCCCATACCCAGCCGGTTCTCCCCAGCCAACTCCCCCCCCATATAAACTCAGAATGATATCGTGATATGGAATTTCCCTTTGGCTAGTTTGGGTCACATATCATGGCTATGTCCCCTGCCTGCTTCTTGTGAAAATTAACTCTAACCCAGCTGGGAACCAGGACAAACAGTCATTGCTGCATGCTCCCAAAGTCATTGCACATTCACCCATTACATTTAATTAGAGTGTAATTCAATACAAGGAGATTAAGTGACTTTTTTTTTTTTTGCATAAGTTGTTATTCATTTGGGCACAAAGGAACTGGCTTTATAAGCACATGTATGTGGGAACAAGATTATTGTTGCTGGCAGTGCACAGAATGTACTAGGCACTGTAGAGTGTCACAAAGCACTATTACCTTCCCTGAAATGAAATCCTCATAGCAAGAAAAAACAAATAAACATTAAGAATCACAACTGTTCCCAGAAACAAATACTCCAAGTTTGTATGAGGCTTGCATTCATCAATGTTCAGCACTTTCTGCATCAGTTTATTAATGAAAGCATTTGCAAAGCTTGTTAAATAAAAAGCATTTAGAATTGATAACCTATGGGAAGATTCAAACTGAATTTGTCTTAATACCCATTTTTCACAGAGCTAATTCTGGAAGAATCAAAGCCTTTTAGATAAAAAAGAGAAAAGCTTTTTTTAAAAATAATCACCAAAAGTTTTCAGCCAATTTCCCACTTTTCCTTAGAGTTGCCAGATGCAGAATCACTGTAACTTGAGTGATTGTATCAGCCATCAAAGAGAAAAGCTTGTATACTATCTGTAGATTAACATTTACTCTTAGTAAATGCTAATGAAGGTAATACTAGAAACGGCGTTAGTTTACTGTGCTTTATTTTTGTATCTAAAACAGTGATGATCTGAATTATTCTCCAGTGGCAGAGTTGAACTTGTAGTCTTTTGGAGGAAACCCTGAAGAGATGCTAAAGTTCATTCTGATTGTACAATGACTTTTATAATGAAACTTGGATAGTAGGTGAATTTCTGAGTGTGAGCAAATGGCCTGCAAACATGATTGTAGTTTGTGTAATGGAGTATGGTATGTAGATTCCTGGGCTAAAACAAACAACATGGGATAGGAACGAGAAATTGTACCCTGATGCAATGATGAGATCAAATAATCTCTGTTGAGTTCTGTGGTCAAATCATGGGAACAGTAATGTGTACTGTTCTGGGAATACAAACTATCTGCAGAGGTTGTACTCTATGCAGGCCTTTTTGGGTTTGCTGCCTCAGGGATATTTTGAAGTTCAACAAGGCCAAATGCAAGGTCCTGCATGTGGGCAGAGCAATCCCAAGAACAACTAAAGGCTGGGTGGAGAAAGGATTGAGAGCAGTCCTGAGGAGGAGAAATCGGGGATGCTATTGGATGAAAAGTTCAACATGAGCTGACAATGGATGCTTGCAGCCCATAAGACAACTTTATCCTGGGCTGCATCAAAACCAGTATGAGCATCGGGTTGAGGGAGGTGATTCTCCCACTCTACTCCACTCTTTGAGACCCTACGTGAAGTCCTGCATCCAGCTTCATGGTTCCCAGTACAAGACATTGAACTGTTGGACTGAGTCCAGAGGAGGGTTACGAAGATGATTAGAGGGCTGGAGCATCTCTCCTATGAAGACAGGCTGATAGTTCAGCTTGTTTTTCAGCCTGGAGAAGATAAGGCTCCAGTGAGACCTTTTAAAGCTGTCTTCCAGTACATAAAGGGGGCCTACAAGTAATCTGGAGAGGGGCTGTTTACAAGGACATTTAGTGATAGGACAGGGGGTAACGGCTTTCCACTGAAAGAGGGCAGATTTAGATTAAATATTAGGAAGAAATTCTTCCCTGTGAGGGTGGTGAGGCACTGGAATGGGTTGCCCATTGATGCTGTGGCTGGCAGTGTTCAATGCCAGGTTGGATGGAGCTTTGGGTAACCTGGTCTAGTGGAGTGTGTCCCTGCCCATCTCAGGAGGGTTGGAATTAGATGGTCTTTGAGGTCCTTTCCAAGTCAAACTGTTCTGTGATTCTGTGATCTTTCACAGGGCATTGTGCTTTATGCTCATCTTTAGACTAACAACAGGCTGAGGTGACTCACTTGAAAAATGCCTTATTTTCATGAAGACAGGAGATCAGGAATTTGGGATTTGGATACTTTATGCCTTTAGAAGCTTGTTTGTCAAAGTAAGAATACCCACAAACACAGCAAGATTGGTCACATTCATCATGCCTCTGCCTTGAGTATTTCCAGTCTTTGTAAACCCTCACCCAAACTTTTAAGTAGAGATGTAATTGTGATTTGTAGGTATTTTTGTCTCTTTTAACAGCAGAAGAGATTATTCACCCTGTGCTGGGAGATTAACATTCTTTGTCTAATTTAAATGTCCTGATAGCTAAGTATTCCTCTAGTAAATATTGGGATTGTCTCTGGTTGTATACCTTTTTCTCTTGCTTCCTTTTTGGGAGAAAAGAGGGTGTTAATTACCTACATTCCTTCCTAAATCCTTATACTTGACACATCACCTTCCCTCCTCAGCCCCTCTCTTCACAATTTCAGCACATTGTGTTTTAGAAAGAGTTCAGAGTTCTTCATAAATTTTATGATCTCGTTGCTTTTTGAAAGGGCCTTTGGAAGTTGAAAGTTTTGCACCATTTGTGCAACCAAGTAACAGTTCATGTACTGCATAAGGTTACTTTATAGATAGGAAATGCCACTATTAACAATTGCTAATTTTCATGGTTGCAATTTATAAACCACACCAACTTTTATCCAAGCAATAATTATGTGCAAAATAGTCAACATTTTTTTCTATATCACCCCCATTTAACTCTTGTAGCTGCAGGCCAGCAGTCTGTACTTTGGCCATGGTTTTTTTCCAACACAGCCCAAGCCTGGGTCATTCTTAACCCTGCTCCACGTGGAAACAAATAATCGGATGGAGACCTGTACCCTTCAACAGGGCAACGGCAAAATTTGAGCAGACTAACAATTCTCTGGCTCACAAAAATCAATGGTTTCCAAAAGTTTTCCACAAACAGATCCTCTTCAAAGCTTAAATTGCAGTGACAGCAAAGACAGAGAGTACCCAGGTTAGTCAAGTACACCCATACTGACTTTATTTTTCCCTGGATATTCCATTTTAGACTTCATAAAGGTTCACATTTAGAATGATAAATATTATTGTGGAAAGGTACCGTGAAATTCTTTTGTAGGATTTTCCTGTGAGAAAGGTATTTTGTGATGAGATTTATGCTTGCAAACTAGAACGGTATTATAACATCGGCTTTCAGAGGCATCTTCTGGAGGACATGGGTCTTCTGTATACAGTGAGTTTGTGTGGGCTGGACTAACACAGGTGACATTGTACTTGCTCAAAGTCTTCATTATAAGTCAAAAAAGCTGCCAGAAGCTGTTTGGGATATATTCTACTTTTAAGACTAATCTGTGAGCTCCTCTATCAGTTAATAGACAACTATATACCTTGGATTGCTGTTTGTAGCTGTGAAATTTTGCTGAAAGTCAAAATACTAGAAATGAAAATGTATTTCTTTACAAGTTGCTGAGATACGTGAAGCAAGCAGTGGCCTAGTGTGTACTTTACTGTGCTTTGGTGAATGTGCTGCTCTGAAGGCATATAGTAAGTCATCTTCAGTGAATAAATAAAAACCCTCTTTAGAGTCTCTTGGTAAATCATATGGTGAAAATTCCGGTATTAATCATAATCATTCATCTTTGAAATAAGAAGTAATTTTCTCTATGAATTTTTATTTTGGCCCTCACTGCACTACACAAAGCATATAAATACCACTTGGATCAACCAGAAGAATTTTTAGAATGGAAGGCTAGAGCCTTGGCTTTGGCTCCACGAGAGGTAAGGAGCTATGCTCATTCATGCAAGCTGAGAATTTGAACCATTATCTTTGAGTAAGGCGTTTATATTGTGGCAAGATGATCAAACAACATCAGGCAGAGATTTGACTTGGAGCACAGAGATGCTGGACAAAATTCAGAAGTTAGATATTAAGTGCTTTAAGTTGTATCTTTGGCTGCGTAACAGCAAGGATTGATATTAAAGTGATTTTGTGTTTTTCAGGGAGTTACAAGAAAGACCAAGATTATAACTTCTCTCTCCTTTTCCTTTGAATTTCAATAGAATGATTTTGTTTTCTCCAGAGGAGAGAGTGAACTGTTGTACCAACTGCACTAATTAAATTACCATTGACTCGATGCTAATGGAAGAGAGTACAGATTGCAAGAGGTAGTGCTAAGAGGGAATGATAACCCTCCTTAGCTGCCTCCAGTGTACCCAATACAAACTAAAACTACACCAGACCATAATAACAGCATATTATACCCATCCTGCCCTCGCGTAAACAATGACAAAAGCGTACCACAGGTACACTGACCACAGACTCTTACACAGCAAACACAGATCAAGTAGATGAGTGTAAGCTTTTCTACAGACTCCCGATTCCCAGTGTCTTTCATGTCACATGGTTAACATCAGCCTCTGCACAACCTGCCTGTTTGCAAATATTTGCTCCATTCTTTTAAAGGTTTGTTTTCTTTCTACGTTCTTCCACCTGGGCCTGATTTTCTTGGAAAAAGGATAGGAGACCTAAAATGGCCATAGCTCCTGTCCCCTACGGGCATAAGCCTGTGTAATACTTGCTCCCCACAACTAGCAAGTGCAGTGCCTGCATCTTGTCTTCAGTTACACTGGCACCTGGTTCTTTCACATAGAAAGAAAATTATCTTCAGATAAAAAGTCATTTTCCAGCGTGGCAGCAGCCACTGAGCCCCTGCACCTTTTTCAAGCATTTTCATTTTGACTACTCAGCTCTCCTGAGACAAAAAATTATTTTATGTTACCCTAGTTTAAAGAATCAAATGTTATAAGTACACAGAACTGGCATGATTTGTTTTATAGGCTGGGATTGTACTCTCTTTTTGTATGTCAAATGTAGCACAGTTTGGAGAGAGGAAGACTGGGGGACATTACCTGGGTATGAGCTTATTTATTTATTTATATTCAAGGGTAAAGTGGAAGTATCCTGGAACTATCCGTATTTATACCCTTTTCCATATTTATACCCTTAAATATTTAAGCAACTTTCATAGAAGTTAGTAAGTGTTATATCTTCATCTCAGTAGAGGTACAACATGGGATTTTACTTTTGAGTAAAATATAACTCACTACTCTTAGGAAATTGTTGGCTTTTATAGAAATATTTTCATCTTGTTAACATTTTTTTAGGTGTGACAGATCATATGGGGTCCTAATAAGCATTGACAGGGCAGGACTGGTCAAGCTGCTTCCTTCTTACAGAATCATAGATTTTTTTTTCAACTGGCAGTGAAGTTTATGAGGGTAAGAAAAATGTGGTTTTACATTAATACTTAAACTTATGGTCATGCTTAGAGACCTGAATGCTAACTATCATGACTGATAGTCATTAGCAGAATAAAATATATGAGCGACTTGTTTTCACATACATTCTTTTCCTTGCTCTTTTCTTCACTTACAGCAGGAACCCCCCTTGTTTTATCATGCTAAGTGACTATAGTCAAGAGGTGGATGTGTGCCACTCCTCAGCACTGCTTCCCTCTTTCTAGGAACTACAAGCTACTCCAGAACATTTCAAATCCATGCAATGCAACATCAAAACTTATGGATACACCAACAAGTGTAATGTAAGAGATACGCCTGTTGCACACATGAAAAGGCTTGGTGTAAATCCTGTCTCAAGCTGACTGTAACACCCTCTGCAGTCTGTAAACACTGTGTGATGCTGCTTGTTATCTCCTGTTTCCTGAAGCCAGAGCTGGACCAGAGACACTCAGTAATGGAAGGTTTCCAGTTCAAAAGAAGTCTAAGGGCAAGTTCTGGAAAACGAGGAGGGTGAAGGTACCTTTTCTTAAACTAAGTAAAAATAAAATAATAGCAGCATGTCAGTGAAACACATTCTTTAAACTAGGCTGTTCATAAAAGTATTTATTTTATATCCTTTTTTCCAAGCATGTTAAATGTCAAATGCAAGTTTCTGTCTCAGGATTTGTTCTTTAAAAAGGCATACCAGTTACGTACAGGCAGCAGTGATATGTGTAGTTTCTCTCTTGATTGAGGAGCAAATCAATAACATACACTTACTTTTTAAATAGTGTCTGTTTTAAAAGATCCATTACAACTATTTTATGCTAATTAAAAAATCTGAATCTTATTAACATGGAAATGAAAATTTAGATACTTAATTTATGATAAGATTAAAAAAATAGTCCTGATATTACTGTGATCTCATGTAAAATTTCTTAATCTGAGTAAATGAAGTTATAAGATTTAGCAGAGAAGATCTAACAGCTCACTGATACTGAGAAGAGTAGGCAGCCCATGCCTCACCTGCTGCATCATTTTTTCTGTCCTGCTCATTCCAGGCTACATTTACTTCTGTCTTCTCTTTCAGGACAGATCAGGCTCTCTTCTGACCCATTATGAACTGCCTCAGCTCACAAAACCATTTTGACAGCAAAAATCTAATATATTTATATTTCAAATTATATTTTTAATTTCCACCTGAATTTCACATCCTTGTTACCCCCTCCAGAATCCCAATGGCAGAGCACCCACAAGAAGCTGTTAGTGGATGTAGTTACATAGAGGTCCCAAAGCTTGTTATGATTAGTAACAGTAATAGCCAAGCACCTCTCAGTTAACAGCCAAACAATTTTTGCTATATTCAGGATTAAATTACCACTGATTGAGCCATATCTGAAGCAGACCATGAAGGATGTGACTTGTCATTACCTTCATCCATTTGAAAGCTAGGACTCTTTCCTAATCAAGTCATCTAGGCTCCCCTCTCAACTATGTCCAGACATACATAGGTTTTTCCAATTCAGCCTATTCCAAGATAAGTGTTTTCCAGAGATGTGATGAAACGTTCTCCCAGCATGCCCTTTCTCTTTCCATTGTCTGTAGGGAAAATGGAGATCAGCAATCAGGTAGAAGATATCACTTGGAGAACAGAGTTTGCACAGGAAGGTAAAAATAGACATGACGTAAAAAATGAGATAACTGTTAGAAACTATATATGCAGAAGAAATAACTGCATCAACCCATTTTAAGTTAGTATTTTAAAAAACAAAGCCAAAAACCAACACAGAGATAAAAAAATTTCATTTGTTCCTTCACGACCTTATGTATTTCTCCTCCTTAAAAGAAGAGTCACAGTAGCTTAGCATCCCCAGTACTTCACTGATCTATTTGCTTAATGCCATAATAAGGAATGGAAGAAAACTCTTGAATCAACATGATATTTTGCTGCTCCTAGGATACTGGAATTTTAGTCAGAGCTATGCTTAAAAGCTGGCTGATCTTAATGGCTCTATTTAATCAACAAATATTGTAGAAGAATAAAGTCCACCGCAAATGACTCCGAGATTTGATTAATTATGGAGGATATCTACTATCAATATTTTACCAGAATAAAGAGACAGACTTCTCTCTGTGTAAAAACCGAAGAAGAATTGGTCCAGGGAGGTGATTGTCCCACTCTACACTGTGCTGGTGAGTCCTCACCTTGAGAACTGTGTATAGTTTTGGGTGCCACAGTATAAGAGAGATATAAAAATATTAGAGAGTGTCCAGAGGAGGGCAATGAGGATGGTGAAGGGTTTGGAGGGGAAGACTTATGAGGAGAGGCTGAAGTCCCTTGGTTTGTTCAGCCTGGATAAAAGGAGGCTGAGGGGAGACCTCATCATGGTCTATGGCTTCCTGACAAGAGGGAGCGAAGGAGCAGGCGCCGATCTCTTCTCTTTGGTGACCAGTGATAGAATGTGAGGGAATGGCATGAAACTGTGACAGGGGAGGTTTAAGTTGGATGTTAGGAAGAGGTTCTTTACTGAGAGGGTGGTTGGACCCTGGAACAGGGTCCCCAGGGAAGTGGTCAGAGCACCGAGCTTGGCTGAGTTCGAGAAACATCTGGATGATGTGCTCAGTCACACGCTTTGACTTGGCTGGCCCTGTGTGGAGCCAGGAGATGGACTCGATGGTCCTTACGTATCCCTTCCAACTCAGGAGATTCTATGATTCTATATAGACTTGTATAGTTCACTAACACTTATGAAAAACTTGGAAAAAAGATCCAGAACATATATAGATTTAACAATTTGCTCACTGTAGTAAAAGTTGTAGTTTAAAATTTTCTTCACCAGCAGAGATATATTTACAGGATATCGTATTTTATTATCTTTGAGATAATTTAAAGACAATAATTATGATGTCCCTTTAAGGAAGAAATCAAAGAGAGTTGAGAAAGATAGAGACTTTTGAAGCCTTTTGCAGTCAAGAAAAAAAGCAAGATAATTAAAAAAAAGTGATGAAGAGAAGCCAAATGCATTGGTGCCAATTTCTACTTAGCTTTTCATTGCTACAGGAATACACACAGATGAAATTTTCAGCCGCTCTCCTGTCTGGCAAACTAGTACATTGGTTTCTGCTGTTTGAAGGCTTTAAGATGGCTGTGATCATAAGCTTATGTTGTTAAAACTAGAATGAGTACTATTGAAACGAAATCGTCCTACTTACAGAGAGGAGGAAAAGAGAGCTGAGAGAAAGAATAGATGTGAGGTGGCAGGAGAAAAAGGATGAAGGGATGGGAAGATGAGAATTCACCTCCTAGTTCCACCTTGTTTTTGCAAAGCTTGTTGCTAAGCAAGCCTGCTTTGTTCAGGGCATCTTTTTCAAAGGAACCCAAGAGAAGGTAACACATCATTTCATTCACCAATTAACTGCAATTTCCAGCATCCTGATTTTGGTCTATTACTTTCCTTCCCCATTCTCCTCTTGTTTACCCAACATATTTCTGTACCTCTAGATGGTATTAATATTATTTTTTGTTTGTGCTAATTCAGTCCTCTCCCTTTCGTACTTTTTCTAATAATGACAAAAAACCCTAAACCAAACCCACACAATGCTGCTGCAGTATGAGTAGAGTTTTCCTATTTTGGTTAATGGAGATAAAATAAGAGATAAACAAGTAATAGTTACTGGTGGAACTGTGCATAATGCCTCCAAATGGACTTTTGTCAGCAAAGCACCTGTGTGAAACATTCAGAAATGTATTACAAATCACCTAGTAATCTTCTAGTTCTGTGTTTATAACACGTCTGGCCAGACTTCCGCAGATTCTGCCTTTTGACTCTGAAAACATCAAATCAAAACTTAGCTGAATTTTGTCTGTACTCAACCAGCTGTATTTTTATTTTCTCCATCTGTCATCTGTCATGCATTCTACCCCCAATAACACCATGCAAAGGACCCCTAAGGCCAGCAGTGTTTGCAAGAAGCACTGTTGCCCTTTGACACACAAATACTTTTGCAGCTACTATAATTATTATATGTTTATTTAAATAATTAATAGTGATTAATTTAAACTTTAAATAAGCATTATTAATATAGTTCTGCGACCCTGGTGTATAATTTACTCCTGAAAACATACTTTTATCAGAAATGCTAGGAACTTGAGTTCCGAAGAATTTAAATAAATGCAGCTTATAGGCAAGCAGACCACAATAAACCCTTCTGCTTCTATTCTTTCACCTTATACAAACATATACCAATGGTGCCCTGTTGCTGTCCAGGCTCATTCTTTGTCACTCTGATCTTGTCTCCCGAACAAGGGATTTTTTTTCAGGTCACTTTAGAATCTTATTTGGTAAAGCAGATATGGTGGAGCCCCTTTTCCATCATATTGAAATATACCCAGATTTTCCCTACTGCTGTCTAGATCTTGCTGAATGGGATTTTTTCCTAGCCTAGGTAGGGTCTCCATGAACTATTTCCTTTTTATTACTCTCTTTCAGGACTTTTTGTCCCCCAGCCCTCTTTCTGGGGACCATTCAGCTTGCAAACTACTCTTTCAACTACAGTCACTGTTATAAGATACAAGTTACCTTGTCAAACACTCAGTGATCAAGATTAAACACTCTCTGATGGTTGTATAGGAAATCTTGTCAGGAAAGGGAGACAAAGGCATTTTCTGACCACAGTTTTCCCTGTAGTGATGTCCCTGTTTGAGTACTGAACGGCCTGCTTTTTGTTGCTGTATTTTCTTGAAACTTTTGTTCTTCTCCGCAAAAAGCTAGCACTGGGGTAGTCGGAAATTAACCAACAGAATGATTTTCTATCTGAAAAGCTGACTTATTTAAATCATGTTTTTACTGATCACAATTTTGATAGGTGATTTATTCATAAGGGGGGAATATACTTTTTGAAGTCCTTTAATAAGAAGTGATCAACCTTTTCAAGAATGCGACATGGTAACAGTCCAAAGTCACCTAATGCCATACAGGTGGGCTCAGGCTTACAGAGTACCACATTCCCAAATGTTCCAAAAAACCATCCAAAGGTGCCCAAAAGGTGCCCTTTCAGCATCATGTAGTGCCTAAATCTTCAAAATTAGGAAGAGGTTTAGATCTCATCTTGCAGCAGAGATCTATAAGCATTAAACTGCATAGGTATGACACTGCGCTGCCATCCAGCGAGACCTGGACAGGCTGGAAAGCTGGGCAGGGAGAAACCAGATGAGGTTTAATAAAAGCAAGTGTAAAGTCTTGCACCTGGGGAGGAATAACCGTCTGTATCAGTACAGGCTGGGGGATGACCTGCTGGAGAAGAGCTCTGTGGAGAAGGACCTGGGGGTCCTGGTTGATGACAGGTTGGCTATGAGCCAACAGTGTGCCCTGGTGGCTAAGAGGGCCAATGGGATCCTGGGATGCATCAGGAAGAGTGTGGCCAGCAGGTCTAAGGAGGTGATCCTCCCCCTCTACTCTGCCCTGGTCAGGCCCCACCTGGAGTATTGTGTCCAGTTCTGGGCTCCCTGGTATAAAAAGGACAGGGATCTCCTGGAGAGAGTCCAGAGAAGGGCTACGAAGATGATTAAGGGCCTGGAACAGCTCCCGTATGAGGAAAGGCTGAGTGAGCTGGGGCTGTTCAGCCTGGAGAAAAGAAGACTGAGGGGGGACCTAATTAATGTTTATAAATATCTTAAGTATGGGATGCAGGGGGAATTGGCCAACCCCTTTTCAGTCATCTGTGGAGACAGGACAAGGGGCAATGGCTGTAAACTGGAGCACAGGAAGTTCCGCACCAACATGCGGAAGAACTTTTACACAGTGAGGGTGACAGAGCCCTGGGACAGGCTGCCCAGGGAGGTGGTGGAGTCTCCTTCTCTGGAGATATTCAAGACTCGTCTGGACGCCTATCTGTGCAATATGTGCTAGGGAGCCTGCTTTGTAAGGGGGGTTGGACCTGATGATCTCTCGAGGTCCCTTCCAACCCCTGTGATTCTGTGATTCTGTGATTCTGTGATTACTTTAGCCTGATTTTCTGTCTCCGAAAGCTGGAACATAGACTATAACTAGTGTGTGTAAGGGCTTATAATTTGGCATCTTTCTCTGAGCTAAGGGGATACCCACCCCCAAAGCATGTCTATGCTGTGATTAGGCACAGTGAATCACCTCCTCAGAGGTAAGAGTGAACTTGTCTGCTTTACCCACAATGATGTTGCAGCTGCCCAGCTGCAGGAGAAGATATAAGGCTGTAGGTGCCCAGGATCAACCCTCAATGACATTGTTAAGGAAAACATAGAATAGAAGCTGCAACTTGCCCTTCCATTTTCTGCACAAACTGGCTTAGATGTCCTTTAGTAAGTTATTACTATGAATCTCACCCTTACTAAGTGTGGCTGGCCTCAAAATTCTGAGTTCGACTTCTGGGTTGGGTATCCATCCCCGTATCTGTGTTCTGCTGAGCATCACAGTGTCTTAATGTCACATTAGATCGGCACAACCATGTTTATTATTTTAACACTATTCAGGGTTTGATTGGCATATTTTATTCAACAAGGTCATTAGTTTAAATAAAGGTCCAAATTTCCATGAATGTTTTCTGTTCTTACCCTTTTCTGTATAATAAAACCTACTTAAGAGTTGATTTTTATAGAAGCCCTTTGAAAGACTTTGGCAGTTTAATATGTTACTTCACAAATATCTAGTCCACAATGTACAGGAGACCAATAATTTAACACCTTAAAAGTCCACAAACCATTCCAGAAGTCTGTTTTGAAAATTACCCTGGCACAAAGTGTTTGTAAGGAAAGTTAATAATGGTTTTTAAATTAACTTTTATGCAGGTTATGGGTTCTTTGCAGGAAATAATTCTCTGAGAATGCATTTATAATAGGGTGTGTCCTTCCCAAATTTAGTTTTGATGTGGAATTTCAAGGACTCTGAAGAAGTGTCTCAGAGAATTCATAGAATCATAGAATGTGTTAAGTTGGAAAGGACCTTTAAAGGTCATCTAGTCCACTGCCCCTGTAGTAAGCAGGGACTTCGTCACTAGACCAGGTTACTCAGAGGCCCATCAAGCCTGACCTTGAATATCTCCAGGGATGGGGCCTCCACTGCCTCTTCAGACAGAACTGCACAATTGCTTCTGCTAACACACTATCGCACCAAGGAAGACTCCCTTGCTTGTTCGCTCCACCACCAAAACCCAGACAAATCACACACCATTAAATTCTTGTGTAAAATTTACACAGTGAAATATGTAAATTCTATTTCTTCCATTGAAATCTGCTCCCCAACACAAACAAATCCTACTCAGTGCAAGCCCAACCTAACTTAACCTAACCTAACTTAACCTAATTTTCTGTGTTTTTTGCAGCTTAAGTCTTTAAGCTTCAATAACGAGCTTGTTGGAGAAATTCAGTGATGCTTAAACCAGAATGAAGACATGTTTCTGATAAAGCCAAAGACTTTGCATTAAAAAGTCTGAGGCTGGAGTACATGCTAACTTCTGCTTGCAGTGCTTTGGCTGAAGGACAAAATTGCTCTAAGAAATAATTTCTTAAATGGCTGGAAATAGTGTAATTTGAACTCATTTGTCATCACTCTTAGAAAACTATTTAAATGAGCTTTATTGACAATTATCCTAACAGTTTCCTGGAGGGCAAAACTGTTGTCAAGGAAGACAGGATTGGATTTAAGACTCTGGGCAGATGTGCTGTTCTGTAGGATGCTTCTTCAAGTATTATTCCCTTCCCTGCAAGACAGTAAAAAAAATAAACCCCAGAGCACGTAACAGTATATAAACAATTACTAGAGTCCAAACCACAGACAGTCTCCAGAATGCAAAATAAGGGTATATGTGTAAGTAAGTTGAGAAAATGTTTAGAGGGAAAGAACAAATACAATTCTTGGTTAGATTTTGAATTAGCTCTATGATGAATACAAAACCCTGCTTAAATTATAATGCTATTATATCATCCTTAGTATTATTTTAAACAATAAAGACTAGGGTGTTTTGATTAGGTTCATAATGAAAAGGCTAACAACCCTTTGACTACAATCAGAACTTATCAACGTATGATATGGATGAGGACAAGGCTGAGGTCCTTAATTCCTTCTTTGCCTCAGTCTTTAACAGTAAGGAATGATATTCTGTGAGTACTCATCCTCCGGAGCTGGCTGACAGGGAGGGGAAGAATAACAAAGTTCCCATGGTTCAGGAGGAAATGATTAGCGACCTACTTGGCCAGTTAGATACCCACAAGTCAATGGGGCCAGATGGGATTCACCCAAGGGTACTGAGGGAGCTGTCAGATGTGCTTGCCAAACCCCTTTCCATCATCTATCAGCAATCCTGGCAGACTGGGGAAGTTCCAGTCGACTGGAGGCTGGCAGATGTTACACCCATATACAAGAAGGGTCGGAAGGAGGATCCAGGGAACTACAGGCCTGTCAGTCTGACCTCAGTCCCAGGGAAGATCATGGAGAGGGTCATCTTGGGAGCTATCATGCAGCACATGCACGATGGCCGGGGATCAGGCCTAGTCAACATGGGTTTACAAAAGGTAGATCCTGTCAAACTAACCTGATCACCTTCTATGACAAGGTGACCCGCTTAATGGACGAGGGGAAGGCTGTGGATGTGATCTACCTGGACTTTGGTAAAGCCTTTGACACAGTTTCTCACAGAATTCTGACTGAGAAACTGGCTGCCACTGGCCTGGACAGGTGGACCCTCAGCTGGGTTAAAAACTGGCTGGATGGCTGAGCCCAGAGGGTGGTGGTGAATGGAACAAAATCCAGCTGGAGGCCGGTCATGAGTGGCATCCCCCAGGGCTCAGTCCTGGGTCCAGTCTTGTTCAACATCTTTATCAATGATCTCGACGAAGGGATTGAATGCTCCCTCAGTAAGTTTGCAGATGACACTAAACTAGGAGGAAGTGTTGATCTGCCTGAGGGTAGGGAGGCTCTTCAGAGCGATCTGAACAGACTGGACCGATGGGCTGAGTCCAGTGGGATGAAGTTTAACAAGGCCAAGTGTAGAGTGCTGCACATGGGACATAACAACCCCATGCAGTGCTACAGGCTTGGGGGGGACTGGCTGGAGAGCTGTCAGGCAAAGCAGGACCTGGGGGTGTTGGTTGACTGCAGACTGAATATGAGTCAGCAGTGTGCTCAGGCGGCCAATGGCATCTTGGCTTGTATAAAAACAGTGTGGCCAGTAGGTCTAGGGAGGTGATTGTGCCCCTGTACTCGGCATTCGTGAGGCCACACCTCGAGTACTGTGTCCAGTTCTGGGCTACTCACCACAAGAAGGACATGGAGGTCCTGGAGCGAGTCCAGAGAAGGGCAACCAGGCTGGGGAAGGGGCTGGAGGCCAAATCCTATGAGGACCGGCTGAGGGAGCTGGGGCTGTTTAGCCTAGAGAAGAGGAGGTTGAGGGGAGACTTTATCACCGCCTACAATTACCTGAAGGGAGGTTATAGAGAGGTAGGTGATGGTCTCTTCAGTCAGGTGACAGGTGATAGGACAAGGGGGAATGGCATGAAGCTGTGCCAGGGCAGGTTTAGTTTGGATGTTAGGAAAAAATTTTTTACTGAAAGAGTTGCCAGGGCCTGGAACAGGCTGCCCAGGGAGGTGGTTGAGTCACCTTCCCTGGATGTGTTCAAAAAAAGGGTAGATGAAGTACTTAGGGATATGGTTTAGTTTAGGATGTGAATGGTTGGACTTGATGATCTTAAAGGTCTTTTCCAACCTTATTATTCTGTGATTCTGTGATTCTGTAATATTTTAATGTAAATCATAAGATTCTTCGCTATCCTTAGGGAGCAAATGGAAAAGCTAAAAATTTCTAGTCCCATTCAGGAACCATGAACTACCACACATCTGCTAACTAATAAGAGGGAAAAAAAAAAAAGTTTCGTGGCAGCCTAAGAATTCTTTCCCTTAAATTTCTATAAATTAGGCTGGCAGAAACTGTTGTAAAATTATCAGAGAGATTATATTATTTCTGAAACATGCTAAGAATATTTTCAGGGTATTTTGTAATGATTAGAGAGTTCTACCTGAATGGCTATGAAGAATTCAAACATTAGTCAGGTATCAACCTGGGAAAATTCATATGGCAGTCATCTAATGGCAAGTAACTGGTCTGAAATGACTTGAACAGGCTACACACAAGCAGGCAGAGGTATAGAAGCATATGGGTGTAAAGATTCTTTTTGGGGAAGATTACAATATGGTTTCTGTGAATAAGATGGCAAAGTTTTAAAAGGCAGTGAAACAAAATTCTTCCTTTAAAGGATCTTTTTCTTTCCTTAAAGAACAAAATGCAATTTTATGAAATTTTCATGTTTTCCTTAGTTATATGTTCTTATATTTCTTAGCTCACCGTACAGACCATGTTCAGTGTATCTAAATACCCATATGAACAAATAAATCTACATTTGCTAGAACAAAGGACTTCAATTTTCTGGGTGTAGAATCCTACTTTCAGTAGCAAGTAATACCAAGACTCTTTTTGTGGGATTTGAAATGTCAGTCACTGTTTCTGGTGTGCTTTAGTACCCTCCCTTTGCATTAATTTAGTTTTAACTACCTCCTTATTTTATGCAACAGAGTAATTACTTCTTTGTGCCATCAGCTGCACCATTTCACTAACCTTACATTATCCCTGATGTCGTTTCCATTTTGCTCTCGCTTCCATATGGCCTCACTCTATTTTGTTCTTCTTTACTCCTCTAAATGCCAATTTTTAGATGGCAGCTGTAGGGTTTATCAGGTTGGAAAGTGGTTGCTCAGAAAAGTTGTGGAAACCTGTTTTTGAAGTTACTCAACACATATACCAGATATGGCCCTGAGCAACCTGCTCTGACTGTGAACTCGGATCTAATTTTGTAATTACCCTGTGCTGAGCATGGGGGTTGGACCAGGTGGCCTCCAGACTTTGCCTCTGGTGAAGAAGTCTTCCTTCTGTGATGGATTCTGGGCAAGCCTGAAGAGTTAACAGGAGTGTCAGCCCCTCTCCAGAGGGTCTGTTTGTTGGTGTGGTCCTTTCGCTGAAATAGAGGACACTAATTGTCACTCACCACAACCATGATCACAATTGGCATGCTAGCTTATACTGAAAATTAATTCACAATTACTAGTATACTTTTATTCCTGTGATATCGCTGGCTGTTTTGGATGTGAATAGACTTCAATATGTTTTAAATCTATACTTTTTCATTGAAACTATGAAAATGGTTTCTTCCCCCCTCTAGTATATTCTGGAGTTCTGTAGGACTTTTACTCTTTTGTTATGTTTAGAAAAGTTAGCTATGTAATACTATTTACAGGATGCATTTAAAAGTACACAAATTTTATGCTACATTTTATGATGCAGCATAAATATGAATTATGGAACCGGTGTCTCTCCTTAAAAATTCTTATTTAGCTTTAGGAAGTTAGCTGTAATTTGTAATTTACCATCTGCTCACCATATACCTACCACTTCTGGAAAAGATAAATCGAATTATTTGCCTTACCTAATGCAGAAATAAACTCATTCAAAGTCCCAGTTACACTTATTAAGAAAGATTTGCCTACTTGTTAGAAAAGACTCATGACTAATTTTTAAGTGTCAGTACAATATCTGCAGAAACACATTAAAAACTGTTCTGTCAGCTTTATTTATGACATAAAATGAAATATCTTGTTGTTTCTATAGCAAAAAAAAAAAAGAAAAAGAAAAAAAATCTTGCAAATGCTAAATTCTAATTAGTGGAGGGATGACAGAAAAAAGAAAAAAAAGCATGAATTTTACTGAAACAGTTAACGCTACTAAGTCAGAAGATAGAATTTATATTAATTAATGAAAAGTACCTTTCTTGAAAATTCTTTGTCTCAGATAGCAGAGGATGTAGCAAAGGACTGATAAGGCTTTGCCTCACAATGTCCATACTTTATAGCATAACAGTAAGTTACACATGGTTCCTCATGCGAATTCTTTAATTCAAGTACTTCGATAGAAATTTCAGCAAACTCCAGACTGTCTCAGTGCTCTATCCGGTAAATCTCAGGGGTCTCCTTGCCTGTACACATTACTCACAGGTGACTAGATTCAAACAGAACTCAAATCAAGCAGCAGGCAGGGGGCAAAACTGAATCCCATATGAATGAAATTCAAAGTCCACAATGTTCACTGTGCTGCTACAACCTGCCGGAGCCTCTTCCAACTCAAGTTTGATGCTCCACAGACCTCAATATGGGCTTTTACAGCCTTGACTTGAGGCTCTCATCAGCTCCCCAGATTGCTTACCCTCAGAAATGCACACATAATTGTATTTAATGTGATATGGATAACTTGGGGAAAGCCCCAAATACATGCTAGAGTGCACAAAACCACACAACTATCTGCTAAGGGATTCCAGTCTCACCAACCCAATCTGCCCCATCTGCCCTTGACAAAATTATGTGACCAGTGTTAAACAAATACGATAATCAGATTTTTTTTCCTGGAGAGACCCTGATTTTACTTGGACAAGCTGACACATCACAATGAAGCTGCCTGAATGACCATTTGAAAAACAAAAGGCCTAGGCTTGAGAATTCATGGCAATTCCCAGCCTCAGCCATCTGATGTACAACACGGACCTGGACTTGGGGTCCTGTGCCTGGGTTTACTGTGAAGACTGGGCCCCTCAGCACCCACATACTAAGGTCTGGTGGGACTCTGGAAAAGGATTTATCTACCTAACGCTCCTGATGGGACCACACCTCTAGGACTGAATGCTACTGGCAGTGCTAATCTTCTAAATCCTAGGTTTTTGTTTTCCGTACTCATACAACATGTAGAAGAGCTGAATAAAACTTTCCTCATGGGAGTGTTCAAAATGACAGTTATTACCTCCTGGGAAAATACCTTACTCACTAGCCTCTTGCTTAATTGCAGGAGAAGGGACACCACTCTATGTGGCCAAAGACAATATGCTGCAGTGTTAGTTTCATTGTTTACTCTGCTTTGGTAATTTTTAGACATATTCCTGGCTTGTTACCCTGCCAATTACCTCCCGGTCTTGTCCCATTCCACAAAAATGCTTGGGAAGCTCAAGGATTGCTGCCTCCACCCCTTTCCTCTCCTGTGTACAATGCAAAGTAAGACACTGCTCTAGCTTCAATCACGTTGCGATGAAAATAAGGTAGCTAGAAGATCAGGGTTTGCAGGAAAGGGAGTAGAAAGTAGTTCAATGTGTGCTGTGAAATTTGGAAATAGTGCAGTCCTATGACTTAGATTTTCTCATTTCTTTGTTTTCTTTCCATAGAACTTATTTTGAGAAAGTATTACTTGGAATGACAGAGTGCAGAGGGAGGGGAAAAAAGTAACAAGTTTAATGATAGCAGAAGGAGAGAACATGTCCAAGTAAAATCTATGAAAGGCTGTCAGACATTGACAAGTTCATCACTAGAGCTGGCAGGGATTTTTTTTTCAAGCAGAAACCAATTTAATCAGGAAACGTCAATTTCTTGAACAAGGAATTTTCTCCATGCATGTTTTTCTTTTGTGCAAGTCCAATGGACCTTAGTTTGAACAATCTTCTAGTAGGGCTCTTGGCAACCTGAGGACATTTGGCTTCAGAGCAAAGACTAGCATCTGGTCCTGCCGTTGAGCAGCCAGTTTGTCAGATCAATCTTTCTGTTGGGACACCCAGGGTAAGCAGCAATTCTTGAAATTTCTCTGTAGAGCTTATTTGATTGTTCTCAGCTTCACATCACTCAAAGACAGTGGGAAGAGTTGGAGGACTATTAAGCTTTGTCCAGTTCCGTACATAGGTGAGTAAAAATAAAAGCTACCAGGGCTCCCTCCTGTTAGAACAGTCTCTGGGGACTCCTTCCAAATGTTACTACTCAAGTTTCTGTATTGTGACAGCATATCAGTCAAATACTTGTGCATGTTTAATTTCTGGTCCCACTCCAATTAAACAAAAAAGTTGACATGCATCATCCCATTTCAGATCGAGGAAACGTTTGGGTTCCCTTCCTTCCTCAGGTTTTCATAGACTGTATTTTGCCTGCAAATCCACTGCATTTTATATGCATACCTGTGGATGTATGTATGTGCTTCAGCTTGATCCTCACACAAATAGCTTTTCTACTTGAAGACCAGACTAGCTTATCTTAATTTTCCATTCCATTTGAATATTCCACTAAATACTTCACCTCACTATTAAAAATAAAGTCCCTTTCTGGGAGAACCAGCGTATTTGAACCCTGAGGAAATTTTAGCACTATCCATATTTTCTGCGGAGTGTTTCTTTTCCTCTGGAAATCCACAGCACTGAATATTTGCTTCAATGCGGGAATCGGCCTTCGGATTTTTCTGAGATAAAATATTTCTTCTACCACTAGGGGACAATGTTGCTCTTTATTTAATAGACTAATTCTGGTGGCAGTGGCGAAGCACTCCACGTTATTTTTAGCAAAGAGAAGTGTTAAAAATGGTTTCTTTAATACAAACCACAACTTCTCCTCAGCACCTCTAGTACTTTCACAATGCATGCTCTCATTTGAAACAATCGGAATATTCTTGTTTTAAAGAAGAACCAAAACCCAGGGTTTATTAGTGCGAAACTCATTTTGTCTGTGCACTGTGTTGAATGTGAAATTGTATTAAATATCCAATCCTATTTTGGCACAAGGAAACTAGTTTGCTTAATTTTTTTTTTTAGGTTTTTCTTCTTTTCTGTTGGGGTGGAAAGATGTTTTTTGGAGAGCTCATTAGTAAAGAAGAATTAAGATAAATTAAGAAGGCAGTCAGATGTTCACATACACTGCATGAACTATTTCTCTCTATGCCCTGCTCTGAGGCACTAATTTGTTGTTGAAGCTCAACATGCATAGAGTTAAAGAAACGCATAGTTTCTGTTGAGAGGCAGGAAAATTTGAAAATAATATGCAATGATTCAAAGAAAAAATCTGAGAAACACAGCGGGAATATAGAATTATTTTGCTTTTAATATTAGTCATTTTCCAAATATGTGTAATTATCAAGGCAAACAGCTTTACTGCAATAGAGAAAAATATAATGAAATCTCAACAGATAATATACATCTACCTATGTATGAATTAAAAAGCAAATAAAACCCCAAATGAAAATAAATCCAATGTATTAACCCTCTTTGTTTTCTTCCACTGTCTTCAATTATACTTTTACTATGTTTTACATAAAACACAACCAGTTTTCAGCTACTTCCACAGTGTTGAAAAAAGACAGTGCGACTGAGCCACATAATACCAATTTCACCCACAGCAAATGTTGTATGTGTCATAATTACTGGCTGTTTCATTATCCCTTAAGTCAGCAATACATATGGAGTATTTTGATCGCCACCACCTTTAAAAATTATAATTGTCAAATATTCTCCTATTTGCCTTGATTACATTGCCATGCACTATAAACATGCATTGCTTATATCTGCGGCAAGTCATTAGGGGTACAGATTGGTGTGGTTCTTATTTGAAATGCACCTCATCAGCAGAATTGCCCTGTGTTTTGTCTGTATTTTCCCTCAGGAATGCAGAGCCTCTGAGCAGACAGTCTCCACTTAGTTGTAGTGGAGAGGACCTGCACACATCTCAGGGGATGCTCAGAATAGACAGGTCCTTTGATGCAGGTACCCAGTCTCCTAAGTAGCCTGGGTCTAAAAGCTATCAGGAAAGAGTAGAACTGGCCAAAGTTCTCCAGACAAAATGTAATCTTAAAAGAAAACTAAATTAACTTAACCAAGATAAAGGTAACAGAAGTTTCTGTTGGTTTTAATGATAAGTTTTTCTTAAAATAGGGTAAGATTTGGATCAAAATCAGGTCATGAAACCCAGGATAATCACCAACCCAGTTGTCAGGTGTGGACACTGGAAGCAGAAGTACAAGGCCCTGAAATAAAACAGACACCAGAGTGATTAAAGCCAGGCCATAGCTCAGTGTTTATTAGTACCCCATCTGCGTGTGTTTATCATTTCTTGTCAAAGTCTTTGAGAACACTTGCTTTTTGTTGTATTTGTGTATTTTAATGTGTGGTGGAAGGCACATTGTCCTAGTTATAAATGGGGACAACAGAGTCATGATAAAATAGTTTGTGAAAGACACTTAGAAATTGTGCAACAGAACATGGAAACAATGTAGAACACCAAAAAAACCCCAACCTCCACTAATCTAAAAGAAGGTAAAACTTCCCCCCTCACCCACCCCCAAACAAAACAGCCTGCTAATAATTGAGATATTGTTAACCTACATTCAGGCACAGAGCCCAGTTCTCCACCTGTATGGACCAGTTGGATTCTGCTGCTTTATACCATCTTTCTGCAGCACTTTATGAATTGACTGTGAGATTATTAATAGAGTAGCAAAATGGTGTTACATACCTAGCCAGTAGTTCAGAATCACTTGTAATTTATGAGACTGGTTTCAATGAGACTGAGGTGGCTCCTTCCAAAGACTCACAGCTTTCCAGTAACTGATTTTCTATTCTACCTATAAAAATGCTGCTTCTAAGGTCACAGACATAGAGAAGTAGCCTTTATTTATATTAATGACTGCATTCCCTTGCTATAGAAAATATTTCATTTTACTCTTGAGGTCCATCTGAAACACCTGCTATTTAACAAACAAAAAACCAGAGGAGTTCAGCTCCTATTACTCTAAGTACCACTTGGCAGTGCTAACTCTAAGAGTCAATCACAGGTTTTAATTCTCCCCTGTTTAAAACGATCCTTGATGATAAAAAGATTAATTTGGGAGGAGGAAAAAGTCTGCATAAACACAAATGCCAGAACTGTGTTTGTAAACATGAAGACAGGACACTGAGAAGGAATCATTTAAACATCTGACCAACACAAAAAACACAAAACAAGGAGCAAAGAGCAGTCTTGCCAGCAGTCACTTGAGGGGAGGTAACTGGTGATTTGGGGCTCAGTTGTGGAAGATGTTTAACACTGTGATTTCAATCATACTATCTGGAAAGCTGTCGCAGAGCACGGATATCAAATGTGTGCAGGAGTTGTGGCAGGTGGAATTTATGATGCTACAAACTCAGTGAGAAACTAAACAACCTTTTGTATAGCTTTCAGAACAGAAATAAGCTACCGCGTCCTTGTGGCTAGTGATAAGGAAGAATGTCAGCATGTGGGGGCACAGTTTGGTCTCATCTATTCAAGTCACACAAGATGCATTCAGATTAATCTGAAATGCAAGACAATGAAAATTAGCAAGAAACAAGATACGAAGGCAGAGTCAATTATATACAGGATATTAAAGTATGAATGATTCTGCCTTATTTGTGATATCTGCATATAAATGCAAAATTGCCATGTGCCTTTTTAGATTCTAATATCAGTTGAAGTTACCTCTATTTCTGTCTTTTTGATTTTTTCATATCTGTTTTGCCAGTTATGGAAATAACAGTGGGTATGGTTGTCATTTCCAAAATGAATCAGAACTTGACCTCTAGCAAACTCCACGTATGAACTACAGATGAGAACTTAGCTGATTCTGACTGCTGCAAAAGGGATATGGGAGAACAAGCACTGGTTGGCCATTGTAACTTGTAAATGATCTTCTTAGTCAAGATTCTTCCTAGGCATTTTCCTAAAAAAGGGCTGCATATTGTGGCCTGCTAGTAAAAGAAGCATCCAAAGCAAGAAAGGTGGCAGCTGCCCAATAAATTAACCAAACGTTGTCAAATTTGCATGAGCAGAGAGAGCTTAGTGTTAAAGTTTATTAAAAAATCTCTAACAAATAAAAAGCATAATTTACATGAAAATGTGAATCCCAAAGTATGTCTAGTGAAGGTTTGCATTCTGAAAGAATAAAGTTTAGTTTTGCTTAGGGCCCAAACAATGATCTGAAAACTGTACTCTGCTGTCACCTAATCCTAGAGATGCTTAAATCAACTAGCTGGGTTCTTCTTCTGTTCTAAAAAGCAAAAGGCCCTTAAAACTTTTTCTGGAAGTGCCTGAAACCACTCCAATTCTGAGCAACTCAGGTCTTGGCTCTTCTTATCTGACCCTGCTCTAAAAAGCAATAGAAGTCATCTCCTCTAAGTTCAGATGTCTTTAATGCACAGTGCAAGCCAGTGGAGAGAATGGTTTATAATAGGACAGGTTTTAGGATCTCTTCAGAAACAATGGAAATAAATAGGCATTTCTGCTGCAGGATTCAAGTGATCTGTTTTCAATGTCTGTATCAAAAGATGAATCGCACCCTGGACATGCCCAAGTGGCTGTCTGCACTGTAGACACATAAAATAGATTAGATGAATCTTGCCGAATTAGTTTTTGCTAAAGTGCCCTAAGGATTTTGATCTGATAAATGACTCTCAATATGTCTAATACACATCTAAAGAATCAAGGACCCTAAAAACATTTTTAGGTGGCTGTTTTTCACATAATAGCCTAATCATTGGACTGGTTTATGCCAGGAACTGGAAACCAGCTGAAAACCCACCTCAGCTCTGCATGGTTCATCCACTTGTGTGTTCTAGCAAGAAAGTCTAAATCTTCATGGTATAAGTAGTGTTGACTGATGGAAACACTAGGAATTCACATTTTTAAGGAAAACCTCAATGCAAAAAAGAATTTGAACTTCAATTGATCAAAATGAGCAGAAGTCTGCAACTTGTGGTTGGGGTAATTTTCATGTTGTGGTACCTTTCATGTTTTCTGTGACACGTGCCTGGGCCACTTCACATTCTGGGTTTTTTGTTGCCAAGAATGTTTCTACAGTTCATACTGACAGAATCATTGTGTGAGATGTGTAAAATTGACATGGAAATTGTTATCAGAGTCCAGGCTCTGGGTATGGGATAATTTTTGCTCTGTTTCCAGCTCCAGTTTCAAACTTGCATTCCTTCCCTGAGCAATGGTACCCCTTACAACAGACGGACTGTGAAGCTGGACCTCAGCTCTAAATGCTGACAGTGATGATTTCTCAAAGCTACCTGG
This sequence comes from Porphyrio hochstetteri, assembly GCA_020800305.1. Taxonomy (NCBI): domain Eukaryota; kingdom Metazoa; phylum Chordata; class Aves; order Gruiformes; family Rallidae; genus Porphyrio; species Porphyrio hochstetteri. Next base: position 34,966,325 of record CM036905.1, on the reverse strand, counting down.
AGACAGGAACTGCTTTCCACTCAGACATGTGCATTGTGTACCTGCATCTCTGAATGCTTATGTTTGACCTGGTCTTGATTTCAGCTGATTCTTCTTTTTTGCTTTCAAGCAGGTATACATGTATCACAGTAACACTTACGAAATCCCTGCACAGGCTGCAGAGCTGCACACACATTACCACATAACTATCACAAAAGATGAGGTACTGTTGTATCTCAGCAGCAACACCACAACAGATTTACCTTTCAATTCCAGCTCATGTATTGGTATTCCATTTTCTTTGCATGTTTTCACATCTATGTTTAAGTGTACATACAAGCCCAAAACTGTTATGTCCCCAAGGCTTAGATTATCCTTGAGTTTACCAGGAGGCAGGAGAACTGACCTGAATGTGTCTAGGCTTTGCTGCAGTGGGTTGGACAGTCTGTCTGTTCCATGTCCCAATTGACCTCATGGTCCTGTTGCAAGGCTGACGTCTGACAGAGGTGGGATTCATCCTAAAGTCTTCCTGAAGCTTCATGCTGTAAGAACAGGTGAAATTTTTGTGAAAGTTTGTCTCACACTGCTACTACAATTGCACTGTATTCCCAGTGACCAGAAAGCATTTGGGTTTCATTTTGCACCCCTGCCTGGCCACTTGAAGGGCAGCCCTTAGTAGAAAAAAGGAAAGGCATGAGGCTTCCTTCTATTCCAGCTTGTACCACAGACCCCGAATAAGAGCAGAGCCTACACCCCTACCCTGAACATCACACTTCTTTGAAGCTGCAGAGGCCTAACTCCTTGCTCATTTCTCAGGCTCTCAACCTCCTCCACACAGCAAACCAGAGACAGTCACTACAATAAAATCAGGCATATTGGCCTTCATGCTGTTAACCCTACCCACAGACTCTGTCTCTTAAGAGCTTCCTTTTCTTCTTGTTTAGGCAACCTGGTTGTGTGTACCCTCTCTAAGTAAAAATCTCACCCACTTTCTTTATAAAGTCATCTGCAGCATTTTTATCTTCTGAAAAGGGCCCAGTTTTTTCTTTTTTTTTTTCTTTTATACAAAACACAGTGTGTCCAGACCTCATAGAAATCTTCCAAGGGAAAGGTTTGCAGTTGTACCAATTCCAGGAAGCCTGATGTAAAAAATAAAAGTCCAATTCTACTAACAGGGGCAATAGAAAAGTGAGTTATAGCTGGCCCTAACTCTGCCCCAGCAAGGCATCACTTGGAAGCTTTTTACATAGAGGTGAAAACAAAAAAATTGTTTCTTGCCTGACCTTTCCCTCCTTCCACCATCTAAAATCCTCTTTTCTTCTGCCATAAGAAATTCAGCAGCGCTAAAATATTAAACTAAAATAATCCGTTTGTGTGAATAATTGTGAAGCTTGTAATCTTCAATTATTCAGAATTATTCATTCAATTTAATATTTAAATTCAAACCATTTGGACAAGGAGGATAGCACAGGCACAGTATTTTCCATTTTGCACTTTCTCTTTCACTTCCTAAAGCAATTGAGCATACACAAGTCTTAGAATAGCAATGAGTGATTATATGATTAAAAATGTAAGGATCTGTTTTATTCTAAGACTTTTTCTAGAAAGAAGTGGTTTTCATGAATATTAAAATATGCACTAGTTAGAATAACAAAAGTAACAGCAAAACCAACACTAATAATAATGGCAATCAACATCTTTCCCTGTGGCAAATGCCTTTTGAAATTAGTGGGGTTTTTTTAAATCCACCCCAAAATACTGTTCTTTAGAAAATATTTAATTATAAAATTCTAGATAAAATTTTAGTTTGGGGTGGTGGTGCTTTTTATAAGGGAAATGAGAACTAATATATATATAAATAGTGTTTTGATATCTTATTTTACCTCTAAATAAGCAAAAAGGTTTTTTTTGTTTAAAAAAAACCTGTTCAGGTTGTTTGATGGGAGTCTGTCATTTCTCCACCTGCTTCATCTTTCTTTTTTTTTTTTTAGTTTCTTGTTTATTTCTTTTTCCTTTTCTGTCTCTTTTTCTGGTTTTCTCTCGTTTTCTATTTCTTATTTATTCAGTATGTTGTCTTTATTCTATTTCCATCTTAAATAAAGGTGAAGGTAAGACAGAAAAATCATAAACATTTGTTTACTAGGAAAAAAAAGGATTTTTTTAGGGAAAAAATATTATTTTCATTCCAAAGTATTTCAGATAATGCAACCATATATATATTTCAGTCAGCTCATGTCATAACTGTCCTATCAATTCAACTCCTAATTCAATTAATTGACTCTAGCATTCCAGAGCTACCTCACAAGCCATATTTAAGTTTCAAACCCCAAGAAAATATGTATTATTTAAATGCATAATATATTTACTCTCTTCACTGCAGTGTAAAGTTCATATGACTTATCTCTGAGTGTGTTTCTTTAAGGATACACTTGGTATTGTTACAGTAACCTCATTTTTTATTGAATACCAGCGTGAATAACTGTGTAAAACCTGCATGATTTGTTGGCATTAAAGCCAAGGCTGCCTCCAGGCACTGTTAACTTATGCATCATCCTTTACTTAATTTCTCTGTTTTGTTTTAATTTGTAAACTGTCTCTGAGCTGGAATGCACATTTTTCATGTAGGTTTGCTTCGCTGGTATTAAGAGCCTGTCTTACTCTCCTGAGTATATGGCTTACTTCATAATAGGTACAGAGGAACAGAGTTTATTAAATTGCAGTGATACACTTTGCATGTTTCATAAGTGCTCAAGAATTTCATTTAAATGAGGGTTTGGGTTTTTTTTTTTTTTAGTTTTGTGTATCTCATGCCTAAAATCACATTTGTTCTGACTTGGCAGATATAAAATGATCAGTCTGCTGGTCAACTTTCTTAATTATTGGGGGTTGGACCCGATGATCTCTCGAGGTCCCTTCCAACCCCTACGAATTCTGCGATTATGTCCTTTTGTTTCCTTTCAAGGCTTCGCCATCATAAAGGCTTTGCACAGAATGAGACCATCATTTAAATCCACGGACTCTCCTTAAAAATAGAATACCCGATCTCGGTAGTTTTCTAGCTCAATCAACGCATCAGATGTCTTTTCTTTTTTTCAGGCAGATTATAGGTGTTGTCCAAGGTTTTTCTTTCACCCTCCAATTTTAATTTGCGAATTAGTATGGGGATCCTGGATCCATCTGGATCTCTCCCAGATGAAGGTTTAGACTACATTAGGGAATAGCTGTATCCTTCTTTTATATGAGGGCTCAAATTTTCTTGCTAAGGGGCCCAGTTGATTTGAGTCAAACCTAAATGCAGACAGTCCACAAAAACAATGTGGATCACTGGGAAGTTTGGACATAAGTGGAAATTTCACACTGAGCTTATGGGATTGCTGTAACATCCTTAAATGAGCTCTAGGGCTGCTAGAAACTGCGTCACCAGCACAAGCTTATTACTGCAAGCATAGTCTTAGCAAGTCGAGTTGCCTTTCCCTCTCTTTTATGCCCCCTGAATGCTGAGCGATTGCAACACAACCGCAAATGTGTCCTACAAGTTACTAACTAGGAGAACTGAACCTTTAGACATGGTCTGGTCTCCAAAATATGATGGGTTTCACTTGGAAAAAAAAAGAAAACCAGCCAAACCCAAATATTAGGTTTGATTCTTGTTCAGTGGAAAGAGTTACACTCTGTCATTTCATATCTGTTGAGAGAGGTATCTTATCTCCTCTGATAAGAAAGAAATATACATATTTCTGGTAAAAGTTAGTGATGACTGAACATCTGAAGCCAGAGTTGCAAAACATCTTTAGTTGCAAAACATCTTTGATTGCAAATTTGCTAAGAAACTGCATTTGATTATACTTACGGACAGACAGACAATGAAGTGGGAGTGAAAGAACCAGATATTCATTATTAAAAGTGTCTTCCTAGAATACATTCATTCTCATTTGCAAATATAAACTGATCAGTTTACAGTCACCACATTTAAACCTGTGCTTTTATTCCCTTTCAAGATTGTATTGTGCTAAAGATAACACAAAGATGGTTCTTGTGTAGAACCATCTAATTCCATGAACAACCCTGAAAATTAAGCTGTCTGTCTACTGTTTTGAGGTGTTTTGTCAAAACTGTAGTATTGTGTCAAAAGTCATGTACTGGGTGAAGCTATAATTTTGAATCAGAGCAGTAAAATTCAGATTTACACAAATGCATGTTAGACTATTTATTCTTCATTGCTTGTGTACTAGGCTGTCCAGCTAGCTTAAGATGGATAATTTAAAAATTGAGGGAAAATTTAAATTGATAGGGGGAGATTTAGAAAAAAAAAGCAGGAGTAAGAATTTAGAGGTTTTTATTTAAGTGAATAAAAATCTTAACTGTTTATAGTCAAAAAGGGGACAGTTTCCCCACATCTAACTAATTAAAACAATTAGGAAAATATATATTTAATAGGAAAAAGTAATCAATATGAATCACTCTGAACAATAAATTTTGAGAACAGCTGAAATTGTTGGGAAATATTTGTAGAGAGCGAGGAAAATAAAAGGATGTTTGCCTTTAAACAAAATCAAGTGCCATGTGCCAACAAATACATGGAGATAATAAAAAATATTAGTGATTATTTAATGTTTTCAGGAAAAAAAATAATATTTGTATCAACAACATAGGCATTTTGCTCTCCACTTATAACTTCAGAAAATGTTAAACAGCAGCATTCAGAATAAATCTTTTTTAAAATTAGTAGCCCTAAATGTCTGACACCCACGAGTCTTAGAAGAGTTGGCTGAGATCTCTTGCTTTGTAATCTTGTTTTCAAGATAAAATTCAGTGTACCGGAAAACTCTGGAAATTTTTTTGCTAATATTCATGAGGTAAGCATAATGATTCATGTAACTGTAGAGTACTTAATGACATAAATCTGAGATATGATAATATATCTGATGTAAGTTTAAGTTAATAAGAATTGCTGGCAGCAGTGTGGTATGGTATAAAGAAAACATATCTTAGCAAATATTTCTTTTTCTGATAACAATGCTCATTTACTTGCTAAAAGTAGCTCCATAACCATAATAGATTTTGTATGTATAGCCTAAGATTCTGATTAATTACTGTTATACACCATCAATAAAGTATGTGTTAACACTGATTTAAACATGGAGGACTGACATATCTCAGGAAATCATTGAGGAATTGTTGCTGGAAATAATATTTCCAGTGAGATACCTCGGCAATTGGCCGTGTGTTTGGTTTTTCATAATTTTCTCTTGATATGGCATTAAATATATAAATCACTAGTGAGGGAAGTGAGGGATCCTTGCATGGGTCTCCTGGGCTTCAAATCAGGCCTCTATACTCACAGGTCCAAACAGCCATATTCTCCATTTCTACTCATGTGGCACTTCTCATCTGCTATTCCATCTGGATTTCTCATCACCATTAAAGGTGTTTTCTTTTCAACCATCTTGACTGCTTGAAAGCCTAATCATTATTTGTTCCATATGCTAACTGAATACCAGCCTCTAAATGTGCCTATATTTTATTAGGTCTTCACAGAGCTGCACACCAATATTATACTATATGCTCCATAAACACATATAGCAATTTGTTGCCTTTAAGTACCTTTATCAGAGCCCAAGGAGTTCTGTCTATGCAACCTTATATTTCATTACAAATCTGTACATTGATGCACTGATTTTGGATCTTAATAACTTGTAAATAACATGCTCTTAGCTTTTGACACTATGCTGTTAAGATCTACATTTAGTATCTACTAGTTTAACACCATTTTCCACATAAACAGTTAAGCCTATATTTTTCATATTTTTAAACAAAAAATAATTAATTGCTTATTTCATGTGGTACTTCTGTCTAAATCCACATTCCACTTCTCAAACTGCAAGTAAAGATCAATGACTAACATTGTGGCATTATAATCTTTAAACAAGGATCATCTTATTACTGAAAAATATGAACTTCAGGTTATGTTTTCTTGTTGATGTATCATGCGTGTAATTTCCATTAAGAGGGGTTCTGCAAGCACATCCACAGGAGAATTGATCTGGTTTTTTTATTCAAGTCCATCTTCAGTCATTCTCCTGTGTTTATTCCTCCAGTGTTTCCCATTTTGTCTTCATCTACAAATTAACTCTTTCCAGGTGTAGCTCATATAGATAATTTCTGCTGCAGCAGGCATCCATAACAGTTAATTGACTGTTACTTTGTTTGGGATCTCAGGAGTGAATTAATTAGGCAGTCATGAAAGCTTCAAGGCATGTCTGGTGTATTCCCATCACTTGGACAATTAATGTAAAAGAGTGGTTTCTACTATGCTCCACAATAACAGTTCAATATTTGGTTTATCTTCCATTTGGAAAGCTCCCCTTTTCTTTTAGTTGCTATTCATTTCCATGTCGTCGAGCAAGGAAAGATTTGCTAGAAACTCAGTCTAAGCATCAGCCCAATCTCTTTGCAACTTCCAAGGTTCTTCCTCCTACGGGATGTTTGCAGCCTTCAGTGGGGCGAAGACGACATTTTCCTTTGCAGAGCAAAGATGAGCAGCTGAATTCCTCATCATTCATACGTGCATACCAATTAAAATTCCGAGTTGAAACAGTTTTATAATGCATACATACATAAAATAGCATTCAATCAGCGATGGAGTTAGGGAGGGAGGGAGCTGAGGAACCTTCCTTTCATCACTTCCACTGCTTAGTGTGAAATGTGCTCTGGCTCACAAGATGGGGAGGGGAATGCTACACAATCATCCCCACCCCTACGTCATTTAAAACCTCAGAGTAGCAATGTGGATGTAAAAGTAATCTTTATTTAAGACACCGTAAATATTCTGAGGCATTTCCTTAAAACATGGAAGAGTTTAATCAGTTCTGACTTTCTGGTTTACTAAAATATTAAACCCCACGAAAGAGTAGCATATAAGGCATATTGTCAATAGATTTTCAGTATTTCCAGCTAACAAGCAGCAGGCAAGAAGGTGTGTATTCCCTGCATTGCTCCTGTTTTCCTCTGTTTTCTTATTTCAGCAATCTAAATCTTGTAGGTATAACCTTTAGGGAAATTTGTGGCAACATAATCAATATTATAATTAATAGGAGATGACTTTACAAACAAGTAAGAAATTCTAACCTGTGATAAGAACTTCAAAACCAATATAAGTTGCTGATTTTGTTATAATTTTTGAATGACCAATGGCTTGAAAGTAGATCTATGCAGTTTGCCATTATTCTAATTAAAGTTTCCAAAAGGGGGGACACTGACTGCTGGATATGCTAAGGAAACAAGGAATACATTGCTTGGCCTAGAAGAGCAAGCTGATTTCCATCCCTCTGAAAAAAAAGCCATGTACAGGCAAGACTGTAAACTGAAAGCATTAGGCAAAAATTGAATGCTTTGTAAAGAGGTCCTGTAAAAGCATGAAACAAATTTATTATTCAATTATTCAATCAGAAAATCCATATAAAAACCTAACATGACTGATACTCAGTGTCTCTAGTCAAACACGTTGCTTTCCATTTCTGCTTCTGTTGGTAACTAGTTAGGGCCTTGTCCTCTTTCTGTGAAATCAGTGATTACATTTCTGTCCTGAGAGCAGTACTGGGTCAAAAGGGGTTGCAGTATGTGTCCTCAGTACTTTTTTATAGTAGAAGAAATATGAATTTGGCTCTGCCAAAAGAAGAAGGCAGCTAGTCCAACAGCTAGCCTGCCATCTTACCCTCAGGCCAAATTTTAAAGCTCTTCAAAAGCTACAAAAAAATAATGAAAAAGACAGATTTACATGTCATCTTCTGTTGGATTATATATGCCTTGGGTTTTGTTTGTCTTTTAGATGACTTAAAACAACTCCAGCCTAATGTACCCAGAAATTGTGTGTGTATACACACATACATATTTGAACCTGGATCTTCCACGTGGATGAAGAGTGAATAAAATGTACTTTTTTTTCCATTTCTTTTGTTAGAAAGACACTCAATAACACTTTGTTTTCATCTGGGTATGGAACAGGAAACATTGAAACTGGAAAAGCTTTGTGACAGAGGCAACCATTTCTCAATGAATTCTCCATATGCCACTTTCATCTCTCCAGATGCCTTTGTCTGTTTGTACTGTGCTCTATACAGGGATACCTAGCTGAATTTTAATGGCCCCTAAATCAGCAATGTCTTGAAGGGCAGATGAGTTGAACTAATAGACTTTTTTTCCTCATAAATGCCAGCAAAATATTCCAGACCTCCTCTTTTTCTGATGTGCTAAACTGCATCATGTCTTAAAATAATGCAATACAGCATGAAGAATTACACTTTGACTGGACATCATTCAGCCTCTCTCAAGCTGGTATACCACCTCCCTCCCTTTCTGCTCCAGTCTCCCTGCATAGACACACATCACATTTTGTCTGTCCTCTGCCAGAGTCTCTGCTGTTGGAATCTTCATCTCAATTCTCTCCGTTACCTTTCTGCTTCTCCTACTCACACTTGTGGTTTAAGTTATACTCACCCATCAGTTTTAATACAAGTCAACTTCACTTATGTTCTTTTTGTCTTTTAATATGCTGTCACGTGGTTCAGTTCCTGACGTGACACCTCTTGTCCTTCTGCGGCTGCTGCTTCCTCCTGGCTGTGGCCACCCCTTCTCATGCCACCTGCCTCAGCTGCTGTGGCTCCCTCCATGTTATGCCTCCTCTCAGATGCCCTGAAGCTGTTCTCTGCCATTTCTACTCCACTGAAACAGCCCTCACCAAGGTCAGCTGTGACCTCTTCTCTCTATACCTCCTTTCTACTCTCATCCATCTCAGTCTATTGGCTACATTCAGTAAAAGCTATCATTTTCCCTGCCTTAGTCCTGCATGGCACTTTGGTTTCCTACCTCCTCTCTAAACACCCTCCAACTGTATTTTACAATAGCCTTCTCCTCCCCTAGCTCCCCCTGGTGCTCTACTTGCATTTGTTTTATTTCTCTTTCCCTTCTACATATTATTGCCGATCTTGGATGGTGTCATTAAAAAGCCCCACCAAAACCAAACCAAAACAGTCTCTCTATCCTCATCTTTCTTTTACTTGAGATCATGTCAATATATACATGCATATACATGTTTACCTAACAGCTATAACAGCATCCTTCCACTTCTACATAAAGTGAGATCTCCTTTGCTTTCCCTACCTTCCTTCTTCACTCTCCTTTACACATCCTATTTTCAGATGGGCCTTCATAAATTCAGAATTGATTTTTAGCCCTCGTTATCCCACTCTATCAGGACTCATGGGTTAGATCTCTCTCTTCTCTTCTGATGTTCCCTACCAAAAACATCTGTTTATTCCAATTCTTACTTAAATTGCCACCAGGTTCTTTCACCTTGCAACTTCATCTAGGATGCTGCTACATAGTTTCTGTGGTTGTCTACTTCCATTTTTTTCCATTCCCTGTACTTTTTCCTACTTTTCATTTCATATTCTCTTTAGGCCTGTTGACTACCATGCCACTGCTCTTGCTGGTTCCAGTTCACTGTCTCTCAAGCCATATATACAGAAACAAAACTGATTGCAATTTTTTTCCTTCATATGCTCTTTTTTGGTGAATCTTGACCTCTCTAAAATGGTTACTGTGCTTGCACGTCCATATCCCTCTAATGTGCTTCTGGTACACATCAGTGCTCCCAAGAAAGCCTCTAGGAGACATTAGAACTGACTGAAGCCTTTACAACTTCTTTCTCTTTACCAGCAGTGAGATCTCCACATTAGAGGCCAAATTAATATATGCCTAATATTTGCACACATTTGATTTCCTTAGGACAGCACGGTTTTTTCCTCTGCCTTATACAAAACCAAACATTGCCAGACCTAGGACAATAAAATGCAAAATGGAATGTAATCACAGTCCCATGTTTTTCTTGAAGTATTCAGTGACAATGAAAAAGTCTGTTGCTTTTTTTTTTCCTACTTATGAGAATACCAAGTGGCTTGATTATTTCCTTAATTAACAGAAGAAATGGAAGGATGTGTGTCACTTTGCGTTGAGTAAAAGAGCTACAGTCAGAGGCAAAGCTTCTCAGGGGGAACATGCTGCAGTGAACAGTGAGGTAGTACCTCAGCTGTGCTGAACAGAAGAACATCAAGGGAAAGAAAACACTGCAACCCCAGTGGCAGTGAATAAAGCTGACTATGCAAATCAGTAAAATTCCCTTTCCTAGGTATATGCAGATGTATGCAACTCCTTCCTATTATTTTTTTCAGATTCCTTGGGTTTATTATCAAACACAGCACGGTGGTAGCCATGGGAACACTATTAAAGTTGTATCTAGTTTGCCAGGCAAGGGTAGGACTTTGCAATCCCATAGGATGCTGTTCAAAGTATTTTATAGATTTTTTGTCTACATTTCAGTGATGCTAACATATGTACCATAGCATAATTGACAGGGGTTATTTTGCAATACCTTAAAGTTTTTCACCAAACTTTTTGCATAATCATGTTAATACAGGCTTTAAAGAAAAGCTACACAACCAGAATGCAACATACTTGACCGGTTTTATTCCCCAGGCAATTTGTTCCATTTCTTTTTTTTTTTTATTTACATTCTCTCTCCCCAAACATCTCTTGCAAGTGTAAAACGCTTTACACCTGTCAAATGTGTATGAGGCCAATGGTGAGACCGAGATAACATGTTTTTTGTTTTCACAGCTGAAATCCATAGCCCAGAACAAAATACGATTCACTTTTCCCTCCAAGATTAGTGTATGTCATTGCATGAACTGGCAAGCTTAGCTCGCCCAGGTAATCCCTGCACATTTAGATTACTTCATGCCAAGGATGCTGAAAAGGGGGAAGGTGTGTGTGGGAAAGCAGGGAGAGGAGGGAATACATGCAGATGAACCAGGTTCCACCCTTGCATAAATCCCAGCTCAGAGTGCTTGTGCAGCAGATGTTATCCAAAATGCCAATGTGGTGGGATGTGAGAAGCCAGGACCTCTTCTCATTCATTGCATTCTTGTTGCATACATATTGCTTGGAGATATAATCATCCTCCCTCCCCACTTCCCCCAAGTCCTGATGTAAGAATGAATCTTTCAGGGCAATTTGATTTTGTCTCTCTCACAGGTTTGCTTATGCCATGAATTCAGGGAGGACAAAAGCTTTTGCTAAAAAAAAAAAAAAGAGCAGGTCCATCTTCATCCTTACAATCAGCTATTGAAATGGGAACACAAACAAAGTGGTCCCTATCTCATTTTGCAGGGATAATGTTGGTGAAAAAAAGAGCAGCTCTCAGTACTTGGTTTTATTTCTCATTTTCTGACGCATGCAAAACTAATGATTTTCATTTTAGCCTGTGGTAAATTAGGCCACTATTTCCAGAATACATAATAGCAATTAGAAATTGCTTTGTGCTTTGTAGGATTATTGTACCAGATGTTGTTGCCTGACAATGTTACAAAAATCAGGTGTCTCACTGTCAGCATTGCTGCAACCTTGGAAATGCTCTTTGATGCTTTTTCTAGCTTTGAGAGACAAAACCCATGAAAACACTGGAAAGAAAATGCCCATGTGCCAGTTCATAGTAATACCATCAAGAAGTGATAATACTGAATTTGTGAAAACTCTGTGACCTCTTTTTGTCTTTAGGGAAGGGACTTTTTCCTAAAAGTAGCAGAAACTTCCCTGAAACCCATTCTGCCTCCATCTGCCTTCCTTTAACAGTCCCAAATCCCCACACAAATACTGCTCAGGAAGGAGAATGCCAGACTAAGTTTTCATATAGATCTTATGGTGCTCCAGTAAAGACACCATCCAGAGCTTGGGTGTTTTGTGGCGAAAGTGGGAACAGTCTAAAGTCAGAAGGATGCTGGGAAATAAAAAAAAAAAAAAGGTGTTGTGAGGGAAATAATTTTGATGAAAACAATTAGAAGGGAAGTTCTACCTGTGCCAAACAGAGGGGAATATTGGTGGTTTCAGGGTGAGTAATATTCATGGCAGAGGGCTACTGCAGAAAGGGTTGGAAACATCTGTTTACTTCTGAAAGGCACATACCTACAGGTACAAATCTGAATGCTCTATAGTAAGAGATAACTACAAAAAACCCAATACCCCTCTAAACAAAATAGCAGCAGCCTACCAAGGAAGCTCAGTTATTGTGATCTCAGTGCCTTTGGAAGAAGCCTGGAGAGATGTGAAGAATCACTGCCCAGAGCCAAGGCAACTTGAAGCTGGATGCACAGGACTGTGCCTGTTTGAGGTCTGAGTATTTCCAAGAATGAAGACAAACTCTCTAGGAAATCTGTTGCTGTGAAATGACTATCCACACATTAAAAATTATTTTAAAATTATTTTCCTGTATTTCAGGTTGTCCTTGTTGCCTTTTGTCTTTTCTCTGGACACCAGCAGAGAAGAATCCAGGGAAGTACTTTACTTCCCACATCAGATATCTAATGCATTGCTAAAATACCCCTGGAGCCCTCTCTTCTCTGAACAGCCCCAGCTCTCTCAGCCTGTCCTCATATGACAGATCCTTTAGTCATGTTCGTAACCCTTTGCTGGACTCTCTCCAGGAAGTCCATACATCTTGTACTGGGGAGCCCAATGGTAGACCCAGCACTGCAAGTGTATCTTACCAGTCCTGAGTAGAGGAGCATCATCACCTCCCTCATCCTGCTGTCAGTGTTACACTATAGTTTATACTATAGTGTCATTTCTATAGTTCTGGTTTAGTTAGGTGGTAATTTAAAAGCTAAGAATTTCTTTTTCCTCCTTTGCAATGACACTGACAACTCCAAAGCACCCACTTAGTAAAAGGGTTTTTTTCAGAAATGTTTTATGGATATTCTTTTGACACTGCAGAACATTTCTTCTAGAGAGGCAGTCATCACTTAAAACTAATTAAGCTTGTATTGCCTAATTAATAAGAATAAATGCTGGTAAGGATTATCAACACCAATAATCAAGCACTGCCTGCAATGAGATGAGGAACATTTTGAATCTGTTGGCCAATTCCCTGTGATGTCTATAGTATTGATTGAACATCCATTTTCTGAGCATCTGATAAGCAAGAGCACTTCCCTTGATCAAGATAACTAAAACTACAGCCTGTGATCTTTGTGTTATGGAGGATTAAGGGCAAGCTGCCCTGCAAAAGAATGGAGCCAAGGGCCATGGCATCAGCCAGGCAAGCAGGGCAGTGCCCATCCCAGCAGTGGGTACAGTCCCACCCTGCCTGAAGATGGAGAGCAGAGTGGGTCCATCATAACCCAGGGATAGCCAGACACACTGGCAGTGACACAGCAGGTCTGAGGTCCAGCCAGCCAGGCAAGGCAGGCCAGGCAGGAGGCTGCATGCTTGCGGGGAGCTCAGGCAAGGACCATGGGTGGTGTAAAGGCAGCTCCTGACTCAACTGCAAAGGCTGCACAGGTGGAAAGTGACAGTGATGCTTCTTCCAGATTCTTCTCACAGCAGAGCTGCTCTCATGGCAGTCAGCTCCAAGGTGGCACATCTGCACCAGAGCAGAGCAAATCCTGACCTCAGGCTGCCCAGACCCTGGAATGAGGAGGGAGGCAGGCGATGGAAAAAAGGAGTATGCAGAAGGGTGTTACAGGACAATATCAACCTGCTGATGCAATCAGGGCCTTGATGATTTATCCATATTATTTACTAAGCCAAGAAACAGCTATTTGATGACATTCTGTGCTGTTCTCAAATACAGCACTTTGGGTTAAATTTCCTCCCCTGTCTGTAGGTCACAATGAAAGTAAATTGGTGGAATGAATTTCCCATGTAAAGGCACTCTCTGGAGTTACCTTCTGTGAGCTGATCCTTACCCACACAAAGCTCTAGTTAATACCAGTGGAAGTTTTCTTTGGGAGTCTACAGCAGGAGTAGGTGTTGCTGGAGTGTTTCATTCATGATAGTGAATCCTATTTAGTAAAACATCTACATCCTCTGTATTGACTCAAGTTATCCATCTACCTGCTGCATTTCTTTGTCTCTAGTGGGTCTCTGATTTAGAGTTGATTTCTTCTCTGTAACAAACCTGTACAGTGTATTACAGATTTAACTATGATATTTATGCCTTACAGCAGAGCTGCTGTTCAATTCTTATGCAACTAGATCCTTCTATTCTGCAATAGAAGACAATGACGTTCAAGAGTTTTTAAGCTCATTTTTCCTTTTAATTGTAATCATACATTGCAGATACATTGAAATGCAAAAAGCTTAGGTTTTATCTCTTTTAATTTACTCTCAAAACAGGATAATGGTGAGGATTAGAAGTGGGATTGTTTTGTACAAACCTGTGTTTTTAAGGCTTGGTGGATGCTTCAGAAAATAAAGGGGTTTTGGTAGTAGTGAACATCAGCTTTGATGGTTTTAGCTTGGAAAGAGTTAATTTTCTTCAGAGTAGCTGGTATGAGTCTGTATTTTGGATTTGAGCTGGAAACAGTTTTGGTAACAGAGGGAAGTTTTAGTTACTGCTGAGCAGGGCTTGCACAGAGACAAGGACTGTTCTGCTCCTCACCCCACCCCACCAGCAAGGGGGCTGGGGGTGCACAAGGAGCTGGGAGGGAATACAGCCAGGACAACCGACCCCAACTGACCAAGGGGGTATTCCGTAGCATACGTCATCATGCTCAACATATACAGCTGGGGGAGGAAGGAGGAAGGGGGAGACATGCAAAGTGATGATTTTTATCACCAGTATGCTTGATGGAGTCCTGCTTTCCTGGGGGTGGCTGAGCACCTGCCTGCCCATGGGAAGCAGGCAATGAATTCATTGTTTTGCTTTGCTTGTGTGTGTGGCTTTTGCTTTACTTATTGAACTGTCTTTATATCAAGCCATGAGTTTCCTCACTTTTCCCTCATCCATTCCTCCCCTTCATCAGGGGGAGTGAGCGAGTAGCTGCAGGGTGCTCATTTGCCAGCTGGGGTTAAACCATGACACTCAAGGTCATTTGCCTTTATGGGATCTGTATCAGTAAACGTCATTAGAGATTATTAGAGAAAGAGTTAACACATTTATATGATCAAAAAGGAAGATCAGATTTTAAGATGTCTGCCAAAGTCCAGCAGCTTCAATACTTAAAAGCAGTAGCAAGTTATTTAAAATGTTATTTTGAGGAAGCAAGTCCCTTTGACCAGCAATGAATTGTAGCAGAAAGACAATGACCTGACAATAAGCATAAAGATCTCTTTCTAATGTACCTCTGTCTATCTTTTCTGACTCTTGCCCTTTCAGGAGAATAGTAAATTTTACTGAATATTCATTTATTAATTTTTTTTTTAAATTTCACAGAAAATTGTCCTTATAACAAGAACAATATTTGCTGACAATAATACATAGACTACACAAAATATCCTCTTTCCCTGGAGGAATCCATTTTGAAGTACAATTCTAAACAAAATAAATGTAATGACTGAAAATATTTTTTTTTCTGAGTTTCATTTCTTGTGCTACCATTTTAGATAAAATTTGATCTTATTAAATGTATGTGGTGCATAAATTAATGGGGTTCAGTAAGAGGCATTTGTTTTTAAAGGTATAGGGAAAGATTTTTGCCATAAACACTAGTGAATGTAAGAAAATGTGATATATTAATTTGAAAATAATACAATGGAAATGAACCCGAATATTTGCTTTTTCATCTGTTTCATTTACATTGTCTCAGAATTTCAAAACTCTGAAGGTACAATTAACATACTTACATTTCTGTATGAGGCTATCTGAGTACAGGTTTATTCCTGGGCATTGGTTCCCTAAGATCCTGCTGGAGTCAACGGAGATGTAGGACCCCGAAGACAGGTGCCACCTAAATGTCACTGTGTGGTGACACCTGAGACAATCTCATGTGTCCCTGATGCCATGCAAGGGTGATGATTTGTGGGAGATCGGTGCTTTTGTTGGAGACCAGATGGGCACATTCCAGCACCATGCAGACAACACCCAGCAGCTGAGTGTGGGCGACTGAGCTCAGCTCCCTGTCACCACAGCCTGTAGTGGGAGTTTAGACACCTAACTCACATATGGGCACCTCCATCTCGGTATTTTAATCCAGAGCCAAGTCCCATCCATAAGCCAGAGAAAAGCTGCATGCATAAATTTCCACCACAGAGGCACATGTATATTTTCTGCCTGTTAAATGCTGTGTTGTGACACATGTAGACGTCACATTTGTGCACACTCCATAAGTTAAACAGCGCAATGTCAGATGACACTCGTTCTGTTCTCAGTGTGGCAAAACTGTATTTCCACAGCGTCAGATAAAATTGAAACTCTGTGACTAGTGCAAAGCAGCCTGATTTATGCAGGATGTGCTATATGAAGCAAGTTTGCACAAATTGCATCACAATCATGCTAAATATATTTTTTTTAAGTCGTTTTGCATGTGTAAAATAGTTTACATCTGCCTACGGTCACATCTCCCAGCAATTGTATGCATCTCAATGTGCCAAGGACCTCTTCTGCTCAAGGTCTAGAAGACTGTGCTTTCTATCTACATTGAAGATATGCAGTACGCTGTATTAAATTTATCGGACTATGAGAGTGCTTATATAAGAAATTCTTGAAAATATTTATGGGAAAGAAAATGTGTGTGGTGTAAATGCATAATTCATCTTCATATCAAGGGTAGATGTGTGTAAATCATACTCAAAATACATCACAGACACAACAAACAGCACATTTTGCAAAGCTTTATTCATTCTCTGAATCCGTCTGCATTGCTATGAATATAGCAGTGTGGGAATCCATATACTGATTTCTCAATGTACTCTGTCTGTGCTCTGCAAAATCCAGGAATGTTTAACCCCACCCATCCACTTCTAGCATCAAAACAGATGGCATGCAGCTAAAAATCTACACAGTTAGAGGAATGTCCACTTACAGTCCAAAATTTGAGGGCTTCTTGGGTTCAGAAATCCCCCAGACATCAGTACTGATTGCTGCTTTTCAGGCCCACTAATATGAGTGGTTTGTGCTGTCACTAAGGTTTTATATTTCAATATGCTCATATAACAGAATAACTGCATGAAATATATGTGTTCTGTAGAGTTGAAAGGTACATGCATGCTTCTGTAATTAACAGAGAAATCAAGTAGCAGCACAGATTGCCCTAATGGTTTTGTGGGGGAGAGAAGCTCTCTGAGATCTCTGTGGTCAGCTACAAATCCTGGCACCAAACTCTTGTAAAATCTATGCAGTTAGACTTCTCTTTCCAAGCAAAGGCTGCTTTTTTCTCAGTCCCACAGAAAACCCTGGCACGGTGGTAAATTTTCTGTACTTTTGAACTGTGCAAGCAAGTTGTACAGAGTTGTGCCCTTCTCTGCCAACCTCAGCTCGCTGAAAGTCCTGATTCACAGCAATGAACACAGCATCCTACCCAAAATACATTGAAAATGACTTTGATTTTAAACTGCCTACCTTTATTAAATTAAATAAATAATTTTCTGATGTTTTACTGCCACACGCTCTTCCAGAATATGGAGTTCTCCTGAGACATGCAATAGTATCATCTCTGACAGTCAAACTGACATGTAGTTTTCGCCCTCTCGCACCTGATTTGAGATTTAATTTAATTCAGTTGACCTCTCCCTTTTTGATTCACCATATAATTTGGATAATGAGAAAAAAGGAAAGGCAGCGATTGAGGGATCTGCCTAGGTAAAAGAGCAGCAAATTGTGTTTTACAGTTTTTGATGTGTTCTAGGTCAGCTCCCTTTTAATTGCCTTGGCAAGTGTAAGACTGACTTGTATTCTGTAGTCGTCTGGATAACATCTGACAGGAAACATTTTTGCCAGTAATTAGCAGTTCAGATGGCCTACCAGATGAGGAAATGCCACCTTTTCTTTTTTAATACCTCAAATGGGAAGATAGCAACTTTCTGCAGTTCAGTGTGTCAATAGCTTGCTGTCACTGATTTCTGTGATACATAGCAGTGATGGTAAACCTGCCAAGGTGAGCTTTGTAAAACCGCTCTCAGTGCTGTCCCCAGGGTGACCGTCAAACCCAACACCATGGAGACTGACACAAAAAAACTGCCATTTGACACAAAAGAATAAATCTGTGACCGAACCTGGGGTGCTCTGTCTTGAGAAGCAGCATCATCAGGTCGCTGAGCTACTGTGCTGGCTTGGCGAGTCTTCTTTTCTTTGCTGAAAACATGTCTGGGCATCCAAGCAAGCGTGACGCAGTGGCACTAGCAGTCAGAATATGCTCTGAGTGGTCTTTGTGCATTGACTTGAGGATTTGTACCCTTGCTATTACAGAGCACATTGCTTTGTTTTCTTTCCAGGAATCCCACAGTGATTTATTCCTAAGAAAAAAGATTTACTGACCCTGCTTGTGAGACTAAAGATCGTCTTCTCAATGTGGTTCCTATAGTTTCTTCATAAATGCAAGAGACATTTCAAAATCTCATTTTTCTTCCTTGCTTCTACTTCTTTCTTTCTATGGTAAGGAATTAAAATCTAGTTTCACTCAGATCCAACTGAGCTGGTATTCAACAGCCATCCATGCCCTGTGGAGGATGCCCTTTCAAAAGAAAAAGTAGTTCAGAATGTAAAGAATGAGAATGGTGATATTGCTGGCATGTAAAAGTTGCTGTCTGTGGTTCAAAAGCTGGAGGAAAATCATCTTTACAACCTCAGTGTGCAATGCCTGGCACAGATACGTGCCATATTCACTGGAGAACAAACACACTCACAAATCAGTAAACAAAAAGTCCTAGTTCCTAGCTCTTCTCTCTGCCTTCTTGCCCTGAAATTCAGGGCAACCCATACAAATAAATAAAAAGCAGTCCTAGCTACAAGCTCTCCATTTGCTTTTCTTGACCTGAATTTTAAGTCTGGGTTTGGGAAAGAGAGGGTGTTTGCACTTTTCTTGGAGTGCCTGAGGCAATCGTGGGCTGAAGGCATGCGGTGTGTATTACGTTCTTTGCTTTTCAGGATGATATTCCATCTTCATGGTTACATTCAACGTGGATCTGAATCATATCGATTCAATTACAAACTCACCTTAAAAGCATTAGTACTGCACTGACCACCTCAGCGAGCCTGAAATATTCCAGACTGCCAACAAAAGTCCCATTTTCATTACTGAATACCTGCATGGGGCTGAAGCAATGTAATTTCTGTTCCCAAGTTTTATCATTTGCACAGCTCCTGAAAACCATTACATTCTCAGAGTATTAATCCAGTTAACTAGACAAGGTAAGCGTTTTTTATATTAGTGGGATTTTTCAAGGCAGTTGATATCCCCTTATCTAATTATTTATTCTTAATAGCTCACAAGGATCCATTCTGATACGAACCATCTAATTTTCAGAAGTATTTTAGAAGTGGAGGAAACAGCCTAATATAGAGGAATAGTTTAGTTCAGGTCTTGATAAAGACATTCTAGATAGTTAGTTATCAGGAAAAACATCTGACTTCCCATAGCGAAGAAACCGTAGAATTTAATTTTATTTTATATGTGCTGAAATAAATAAGTAAATACATTCCTACTCTGTTCTATCATACATCAAATTGTTCCTGATTTTTCCTGTTCAGACTTAGTAACACTGAAAACAAAACTTTCCTTCAAGGGATTAGTAGATTATTTAGCAGAATAATGAATTTACCCTCCAAAAATGCATTATGAGTTTAATAAAATTTTTTTATAATCTTATGTTCTGAGTTTAAAAAAATAATAAAAATTGCCAAAATTCATCAGAAACTAATGCAAGTTAAAAAAATGTTAAATAGTCCCACAGTAAAAATTAAACTGTTACTTCATCTTAATTCAGTATGTAAACATAATATCATCTTTCCATTTACAAAACAGCAAAAAGCTTTCGCTTTGCTCTACTATGAAATAAAATTCCTCTCTACTGTTTTTCTAAGCTATTACAAACGGAATTAGGCCTGCTGTTTTGACAAACATAAGAGAACCCAACGCATACTATTTACATGAAATAAAAACCCCTCACCACCTGAAAAGCAATCCTAAGCCAAATTGATGGGTTTGTCTCCTAACAGCCCAAGGTGTATGTAGTACAATTCAAGACTGTCTGCTGTAGTGTGAGAAGTCTGAACTGCTATACTGTTTCTAGAATATAAATTTAGAAATCTGAAAACAGCAGTGTCCTATTTATTGCCTCTGCAATTCTGGATCATATTCTTAGGATTCTAAACTTCTCTCTGTTTCCATCTTCAAATGTTTATTAAACAGTCTTTGAATAATAATAATAGCTATGAAAAGATAATTATTGTGTATAGAGAGGTGACTATTGTCCCTAACTCTTGAGCCTACATCTATACTAAGAATTAAAATTCGCCCTTTCCCTGGACCTCGTGGAAAGTGCCATGGCATGGCTTATATAAATACTTTTCCTCACCCTTCCCGTGACAGCATAGCCTGGGAAAACTTCAGATCACCTCTCCTTTTCTTCTACAATGTACAGCCATCAAAAGGTTGCAAGGATTGTCTGTCTTTTTCCCTGTGGCCTGGGACGAAGTGCTCGGTGCAGCAGAACACAGAGCACACCACAGCACCTGCATGGTGCCCGAGGGCAATATGTGCCTTCTGTGGGCAGCCGGGATGGCATTTCTCATAGCACTCCTACCTTGATGGGCCAGAGGGCCGCGACAAGGCAGTAAGAGGACCATGCACAATTCACACCTACAGTTCTGTCTTTTTGGCAGATTTCTTTCTTTAAGTAAAAGTTGTTGATGGTTCATTAGGCTGTCTTTCATCATTCCTGAGAAGAAAAGTTTCCTGGACTGCTCCAGCACAACTCTTGTCTCATAGTGGAGTGGTTCAGACATCATATTGGAGCTACCAACTAAGAAAGAGATGTAGCCTGAAAAAAACCCAGAGGAAATGCTGGTCAGACAAAATAGAGACTGCAATCAATGTAGGGTGTTTGGAACTAAAAATAGCTGTTGTCTTTTTTGTTTTTCTTTTTCATGCATATTTGAAGAACAGCATATTTCAGCTAAGTGTATGTGACACCATGATTCACTAAAAAGGAAATAAAATTAAAATGTCACCAGACTTGAGCATCCTACTGTATAGATACTGTATACAGCTATATAGACAATAATTTACTGCTGGCTTCTGCAATATTCTAGCTGTAAAAGAATCTGTTTCAACCTACATAACAACATTAGAAGGTAATGCTAGCACAATGAATTTCTGTAAGCCATATAATTCATCATCCTTTCAAACAAACCACCTGGCATTCATCCTAGAAAAGGACAATTTTCCTTAAAAAATAAACTCCTGTTTCACAATCCATGTTTACTTAGATAAATAGCTGCCTTGGGAAAAGCAGAACACCAATGTTTATTAGCCGGATGGCCTGATTCTTTCTGTTATCATCTGGCTGAATCTCTATGAGGAAAATAAACAGGGTCAGGACATGGATTGATAATGGGGTTGTGACTGTCCGCAACAGTTTGTACAGTCTCTGGCAAGGCTTTGGCCCGGGGCAGCAAGCAGTGCCAGGGCAGTGCCAGAGCAGACCTCAGGATACAGCCTTTACTAGGGGTTGTTCCTAAGCAGCAGTATGGATGAGGTGTATTTTTTGGACAGGAGGCAAATTGAATTAAATGAATGTTATCTGAGCTATGTCATGTAGCATTGGGGCCAGAGAACAGTTCCTTTGCCAATTTTGGGTAATAGCATACATATAACCTGTGGGTAATACATGTTGCTTTCCCTACAAGTTATGACAACACAAAATGAGTGGGCTTTTCATTATTTGCTTTAAGTGATCCGCATTTCCAGTGACAGAATATCAATGAACAATCATTCTTAGTCCTATTTGCAAAAGCTGATGGAAATCTCAAGTTCACCAATGCATTCAATATCTTGTCAAGTACTAGGATGAATATGGCAGCAGTATATTTCCTGGATTAAAAAGTTTCTTTTGTGTGATCTGCTCTAGCACATCTAGTTAATGCACAGAATGAAGCATTTTATTGTAACAGAAGGAGGAAAATATACCCCAAAGAGACTTTTTTGAAGTGACTGTCAAAGAGTGAAGCTGCGCTTTCGCACAAAAAGCTGCTGTTAACCTGGAAAAGGAAGTCTCATTGGGGCTACTTTATTGTGTAAGGAAGTCAGAAGGATTATGCTACAGTACCTCAAAGTGCAACTGAGTCTAAAGGAATGTGGCTCACCCACACATCTCTCACAAAAAGTATCCTGGGTTACAACAAAAATATGCAGTAAGAAATACTGAGCTGGAAACTTATTAAGAATTAGGACTCAGTTTATGAGAATCTGACCCACTCACTTTGCATACAAAAGTAATATTATTTCATCCTAATGTCTGAACAAAGATAGGAAGGAACTAAAACTATAGATCTGTAGTCAAAGCATTACACAAATAGGAGGCATTATATTTTAGCCATCCCTGGATCCAGACAGCATTAAAAAAAACCAGTTTCCTTAAGACATTTCTGTGTTTCTGAAAATGGATTAGTCAGTGTATACAATATGAGATCTTCATCTGGCAGAGACTGGTGGCTCCGATGTATAAATTCATGCATGGAAAGACTGGGCTTTTACACCAGTATTCTTGAGTTATTTACAGTTATTTTCCACCATAGACAGAAACACTATGTATCACAGATTAAAAACTGGGCTTATTTACTGTCAAAGTTTTTTTTTGCTTTCACATTTTGAGAAAATTACAGGAAAGCATAATTTTTGGCTCGCCACAAAGTGTTCCTTTCTCAGAAGAAATGAGCATCCTTTCTAGTACTTGAGTTGAAAGTCCACTGAAGTCAGTAGTGAGAGTCCTTTGGACTACAATGCACTTTAGATCAAACCTTAGATGAATCACAGTAGGACAGCATTTATATTAATTTTATAGATATTTGCTTAAGCAATGACCTCCTCCTGATTTTTTTCCCCAAGCATGTTATTCTGTGCTTGGATTGCCATTCACATCTGTGGGACTTCCGTATATAAATCTGGAAGGAAGAGAGCTCTCTCCTACCTTTTTGTGTGCATGTGTTTTGTTTGTTTTTGTTAATCAGACAAGGTTTCAACTTTTTTCTCTGCCTCAAATCACAAGTCCAACACAGTGTGATCTAAAGAGCCAGCCTCACTCCCAAGCCAGCTTAGTCTGTCCCAACCTCTTGTGTGATTAGCATCTGTTTGTAGGCCAAGTGTTCAGGATTATCAGATTAGGTGATCACTGATTTTTTTTATGGTTTGCAATGCTATTAGCCTATGATACTTCTCATGTGCACAGAGGGCTTCCTATAATCCTTGTGTGGGACTGAAATTCCATCACACTAGGTGCGGTAAAATATATGTTAAAATACATATTGTCATACTACAAGCTGGAAAGGGGTAATATAAAGGAGGTATCACTGTCCCCATTCTGCAGAACCAGAAATTAAAGTATAAAGGTATGAAAAGAGAGTATAAAGCAGTCGCTCCAGTTTTGGAAAACAGGTACAGGATCCATCAACACAGTTGAAGGACCAAGCAGGTGTAGGAAGAGCTAGTATCTGTAAATACATGACACACACAAAGATATTCCAATAACAAATTGCTCTCTTTGTAACACAGAAAAGAGACACCCCAGGACAAGCAGAAACCTCAGTTATTGATTTGATCCACACATCACTCACTGGTGCCTAGAGATATCCAAGATATTGGTGACAGCTGTGGCTGGATCCAGACCTCCTCTGATCTAGGTCTGTGGGTTCTACAAGATGTCATTCCTGCTTCTGCAGGTTTCTGGGGCAGAGGCACATGTAACTTTGGATGGGCACAGAGCAGTATATCTAGGACACTGGGGTGAGAGGGACCATTCCAAGACGATGAATATTCCTGTGTGGGCTGATAAAGTGAGCAGAGAGGCTCTGTCAGAGAACAACAGGTTATGAGAGAATATTTTTGTAAGCGAGTGATAGCATATACTTAAGGCAGCAAATAAGTCAGCAAAATAAGTAAGATTCACATTTTACATTAGTACTTACACTCTCCTGCAGCTTCTTCCTTATCTTTCCTTTCAAACCTACTCTCTCACCTCCCTACATTCTGAAGATGACTGTATCTTCATCAGATTTATCGATTCAGATTGTTCAAAGGAGCAGGCTTGTTTTCATAGCACTGAAAGCAGCACAGATTACCATTCAAGAGTTTGGGGCTACTGAATAATTGAAAGTGTAGACTCCCAATTAGGTAAGCCTGAAAGTAAACTTGAGTGTTATCTTCTAGTCTCTGTGTTTCAATTAAAAAGTATAGATTCAAAGAAAAGAAATGTGGGGGGTCTCTGCCTTAAAATAATAGCTTTATTTCTTTTGCTCAGAAGATGGAGATCTTGGTCAACATCTGCATAAATTACAAGCTGTTATATGACCAACATTTTAAGAGCTTTTTATTTTGCCTTCTTCAAAACAAAGGCTCACACTAAAATGTCAGGAAGATGCCAAGTAAACTTAAAGGCCGTGACAGGTCTTATCAGAAAGGGTGTAAATTTTCTATGACTCTTTCTGTTAGTGCTCCCTCACTAAGTTTGCAGATGACACTAAACTAGGAGGAAGTGTTGATCTGCCTGAGAGTAGGGAGGCTCTTCAGAGGGATCTGAACAGACTGGACCGATGGGCTGAGTCCAATGGGATGAAGTTTAACAAGGCCAAGTGTAGAGTGCTGCACATGGGACATAATAACCCCATGTAGCGCTACAGGCTTGGGGGGGACTGGCTGGAGAGCTGTCAGGCAGAGCAGGACCTGAGGGTGTTGGTTGACTGCAGACTGAATAGGAGTCAGCAGTGTGCTCAGGCGGCCAAGGCGGCCAATGGCATCTTGGCTTGTATCAAAAACAGTGTGGCCAGTAGGTCTAGGGAGGTGATTGTGCCCCTGTACTCGGCATTGGTGAGGCCACACCTCGAGTACTGTGTCCAGTTCTGGGCTCCTCACCACAGGAAGGACATGGAGGTCCTGGAGCTAGTCCAGAGAAGGGCAACCAGGCTGGGGAAGGGGCTGGAGGGCAAATCCTATGAGGACCGGCTGAGGGAGCTGGGGCTGTTTAGCCTAGAGAAGAGGAGGCTGAGGGGAGACCTTATCACCGCCTACAATTACCTGAAGGGAGGTTATAGAGAGGTAGGTGATGGTCTCTTCAGTCAGGTGACAGGTGATAGGACAAGGGGGAATGGCATGAAGCTGTGCCAGGGCAGGTTTAGTTTGGATGTTAGGAAAAAACTTTTTACTGAAAGAGTTGTCAGGGCCTGGAACAGGCTGCCCAGGGAGGTGGTCGAGTCACCTTCCCTGGATGTGTTCAAAAAAAGGGTAGATGAAGTACTTAGGGATATGGTTTAGTTTAGGATGTGAATGGTTGGACTTGATGATCTTAAAGGTCTTTTCCAACCTTATTATTCTGTGATTCTGTTGATTCCAAATGCCTTTTTTCTTTATTTTTAATAGACTTTTCTAACCATATAATGATGCTATTATCATATACTTCTATTTCTACCTTCCCTTAGCTTCTTAAATTTAACCTTAGGAGATCAAGAAGGTAAAAGAAAAATAAGAGCATACATATACACACATTTATACAGGCATTTATAGCAATATTTCCTTTATTTATGAAACAACAGAAAAGGCAAAATTCTTTCTCTTCTGAAACCATTCTGCACAAGATATTGAGTTGTTTTGGGATTCTTTTTTTCCTAAAAACTGAAAAAAATAAAGTATATAGTAATATATTATTTTGCATAAAAATGAACTCACATTTATTATTATTGGATGTTTTCTCAACATATTAAGTATCCCCAGTCTAACTTATGGCCCCAGAATAAACTCAAGCAGTATGAGGGCAGGGATAGGTATCACAGTACATCAAAAGCCTTTGAGCTCCTTCTTCAAGAAAGTTATTGTACAGCTCATGAATCCTTGAGTAAGGCTCCCAGTGAAGTGTTTACCCTTGTCAAAAGATAGCTACTGAACAGGAGGGAAGAAAATTCAGTTCAGTGTATAAAAAAATATGGAACTATGAGTAGTTCGATGTTACATTGGGGGGAACTGGGTGTGTGTGTGTGTGTGTGTGTGATTATGTTGAATGGTACCAGCTAGTTAACTTGACAGAAATGAACAGAATAATATTTTAAGTAAAAGAACTGATGCCCTTTCCAGTCCCTTTGTGGCCAAACCCATGAGACTGCAATTGTTTTACTGGGACATTTGTCCCTGAACTGCCTCTTGGAAAAATGGTACATTTTACGTCCTATGGGCTGCAAAACCTGTGCTTCAAACACTGATCCCAGGGGTATCTGTAAGGCAGTCAGAGCTTTCTGTGCACAGAAAATGCTCTATTTCCTTGCATAATAGACCACACTATCAGGATTTCTGTAGGTATCCCAGGCAAAGGAGAAAATTCCACCCCTCAGGCTTAGTATGAAGGTCTTCATTCAGCTACTCTGTGTCAATTGATGCTGCACACAAAAGCCCTCTCCTCTGATCAAGGGAGCACTATACTGGGCACTTTGCTCTTCCAAGCACAGTCTGTCTGTGGCTTGACCAGATCCCAGAATCAAAAGTGGTTTTGGTCATGCCATCTTGTCTAAAAAAGTTGTCACAGTAAATCTGAAAGTCAAATAGTAGAACAAGGCTGACAAGGTTCCTGGCGACAAATTGATTTCATGACCCTTGGGGAGAAACAGATTGAGACGTCAGCAGGATACAAGGGACCTCATGGGAAAAGCCATTGGAGTCTGTAGGAGGTGTCTGCCACTCTGACTTATCGCACAGCTCATCACTGTGTGTGACTGTCATGGTTAATGATAATAAAAGTGAACTCATTTATGGAATGGTTATCTTGATCACAGCTTGGACAGAATGTAAAACTCCATGTGAATGACAATATTTTGAAATACAAGGAAAAGTCACTTAAATGTACTTCAGTGAAGGCTTGGAATATCCCACCAGGCAAACCAAGGAAAGAAAAAAGGAAACAAAAAAAAAATAAAGCTGATGTGTGTGACTTAACCTTTAGCTCTGATTTTACTTGAATAAAAGTATAAAAACCCTTCTTTTATCTGATACATAATTAGTTTTGAATAGAAAGTAACATATTTTTAAATTCCATTCCAAGGTCCAGCAGAAACACCACCTCAAAGTTAGCCCAGGACAAAGAAGGCAGCCTCATTGGGAGACACCGAGGAAATAAACCTTCCATCTCTCGCTGATGACATTTAATGGTATTTCAAAGCAGGATCACCACAACTTCATCACAGGCCTGACCCTGAGGTGCTCTGCTCTCAGCAAACCTTGTAGCACTCTCTCTGCCTTGCCAGGCACAGAAAGCCTTGTTTACATCCCATACAAGACAAATAATTTTTCCTCCTGTTTTTTTTCCCAGCTCGCTACCAAAATATAATGAAAAATCAAGACTCATTTATGCCTACTTTTGTCACTCGCTGCTTGTGCCCCCGCTCTCCCCACCCTGTAACACATTGCTCAGACATAATTGCAGCCACAGGCTCTGTAAGCAAAGCAAGAAAGGTGAGCCCAGGAGATTCACAAGGCTGTTCTCCAAATGTGCTGCAAACCTAAAGCAAGTATCTCTGTTAAACACCACCTCAACTTTCTCTCTATTACAGCTAATCACATTTTATGTGTTCTTGGTTTGATGCAGAAGTTTGAAGTAGATCCTCAGAGGTTTTTCCCAGCTCTATCGTTCAGGTATTTTTTTATTCTGGATAAATCACATTTTATTTTCTCCTGGTAGTTAACAGAAAAATAAAGCACTAAAAACCAAATTTAATTTACAAGAAGGTATTACATTTGAAGCAAAGACATGGAAACAAGAGGTTCAGCACAGCAACTAGGGTTTTCAGATCTGCCTAAAGGCTAAATCCTGTAAGCGATAGAGAAGCTTAAAGATGAACTCAGGTAGATCTAGGCTTTGCAAATCAAAACTGACATCCAAAATATCCCTGGCACAGCCTTGCCTCCAGTGAAGGCTCCTTGTCTGCTATGATCCTTTCTCAAGATTCCTGTCTGAGCCAAATTCATTTGGCCTGCGCAGTGAGGTGGGCAGCTCCTCCTCAAGCCTAATCATGAGTCCAAAACTGCTGGAGAAAGGTCTGATTGGACATGGGATTGCAGTGCAAGCTCACCAAAACTAGTAAGATGAGCCCCCTCACAAAATATGCCTTCAGTAGTTTACTTTTTAAAATAACTACCAGAGCAGTGATTAAGGGGTAACAGCATTGCCGCCAATAAGGGCAGTGGAGCTTGTCCAGAAAGTGGGAGCCTTTGGTTCACTGACTTCCATCTACTCTGGCACTCTGGCTTGCATTTATCAGCAGGTTCATCTGGGGAGAGAAACTGCCACCTAGAGCTGTGCCTCCTTACAGGCAAGGAAAAGGAATTCTGGGGTTGAGCAGGTTAACAGATGTGGAGGCGGCAGGTAGTTCCCTAAATTCTCCAGCTGAGGATGCAGCTGGAGGCACAGATCTCACCTTTGTCCATCCCCTCTGGAGTCCTTCTGTGCATTTAATGAAATAATTCCTCTCTTACTACTTACTATTGCAATTCTAATAACTCTGTATGGTCTAATGCTTATTATACAGTTACATTTTCCAAAGGCCATTAAACTAATTTCTATTCACTCTACCAACTCTACCCTGCTAGCTACCTAGCTGGGTATTTCCAGCATAGAGAAAAGCAGCAAGAACTTTGTGGTGGACGGAACTGTTCTTTGAAAACTTCTAGTTGAATTCTGTAAGCTTTTTGTCAAGAAGGATGTCAGTTCCCCAACTACATTTAGGATGTTTCTGTAGTAAACTCGGTTGTCCGATTAGGAACAAATTCCTGACTTAACAGGTTTGCTATTTAATCATATTTTTCTGTTAGCATCTGGAGGAAAAATAGATAAAGAAAACAAGAGGATTAATATGGAAAAAAACCAAGCACTAAATTACTTTAGAAAAGCCTCTATGCCTGGGAAACATTGCTTAAACCCAGCTTTCAGCTGTGCCCCTGGAAAAACGTGCACAATTATATCAGTAGAAGGTCTGATGGCATCACCAAATGATCCAAGTGGTTGCCTTTCAGGTACAAATGAGGATCTTTCAGAGAAAATCATTCTAGTTCATGAGCATTCAGGCTGCACACTTCTACCCACATGCACCTCCATATTTCAGTTAATAATCTTCAGACTGAAAGCAAAGGAATGAGTCAAAGAAATAGAGTGCAATTTTTCCCTCCCTCTGAATGGAAAAACATAACTTAAACAAGAAGGAAGTATAGCTTCAGATCAGAGCACAGAAGCGTGGGAGCTGTGCTCTGTAATTGGTTGTGTGGGAATAAGTTACCTTGAATAAAACAGGATCTGGACCTCAGCATCTGAAAAATTTGGAATCTGACTTGGAAATGACACAGAGGCATCAGACAGCTCAATGGCATTGATGAAACCAGGTGCCTTTAAACAGGCAAGATCAACAGGTTGAGAAAATACAGGAGAACTGGTGGTGTCCCTGAGAATAAAGACTTCTTGATTCTTTGCCTGTTGTATTGTGTACTAGAATGTAAGAACATCCTATTAGTTTGTACAGGGTGTCCATGTACAGGTGTTGATAGTGGAGGGGTTGCAGGGATGGACTCTGATCAAAGACCAGGACTTGCCCGTGTTGGACAGAACCAGTTCCAACAGATCCGCTGCTGCTGCTCAAAGCTGAGCTCGTCAGCAGTACTGGTGGTGTCTCTGTGATGGCCTATTTTAAAACGGATAAAAATGCTCCATGGCAGTTGTGAGACAGTTGTCCTGCAGTCCATGGAGGACCATGATGGAGAAGTTATCCACATTGCAACCCATGGAAGACCCCAGACCAGAGCAGGTGGACATTTCTGCCAGATCCTGTTACCATTCTTGCCTCTCCTTTCCCACTCATTGCTCCTGGTCAGGCATGAGAGGGTCTGTCAGGCTTTGCTACTGGAGTTTTTTGTATTTGTATTAGCTTCTTCTCTGCCTTACTGATGGGACAGCAGCATTCACAGTCCTGTTCTTCAGCCTGTCAGCAAAGAAAACTTTCAGAAGGGGTCTCACCAGGCCACTAAGTGCTATAAAATGGCATGTGTTTCATGAGACACATAGCTTTGGAGAACCTGCTTGTCTGATGTACTCAAAGCAGAATTAAAAACCAAAAATAAAAATCACATTTTCCCATCCTATCTTCTTCATTTTGGGAAGATTTTTCACAGAGAAATTAAAAAAAAAAAAAATAAAAAAATCAATCATGCTTCTCATATCCAGCCCTCTCTATAGATCCTCAGCTCCTTAACCAAGCATCTTTGCCCAGGCTTTTTGGTAAATACATTAGGTCATTAAACATTGGAACTGGATTCCCATTCTCTTATTTTTTCATTGTATATTTTATGTATCTATTTGATATTGCTTACAGCTTAAAGCTCTTTAGCAAAGTCCAAATTACATTTTTCCAGCAACACAATTTCTTCTGAAGGAACACAGAATAACAAATTCCAGCTCAAGCACTGAAGTTGGACACAGGTGGTATCTGCTGAAAAATTGTTCTTATAAGTGTATGGCAACTCTAGCACATATTCTGCTTTATCTTTATCAAATGAATTATTATTCTGAGTAACTACTAAATATCTGCCTGGCATCACAGATTATTGATGGTCTAGTAACTAAATAACAAAGCACAACGAGGACATTGCCATTTAATTGTTCTTAACCAGAAAGATTTAAAATATGACCAACAAAGAGGCATTAAGACGGGACTATGTGTCAGCTAAAAAGATCTTTTTGTTTAGGTAGTTTTCTTTTTAAATTCAAGACCAATATATTTTAGAGTTTATGTTATATATTTCATATTAATATTATAATAATATAAATTTTAATATATTTATAATCTTAGAAATATATTTGGCTTGTTAAATATCTTATACACTTACATTTTATTTTATAGATATATTTTTTATTTTCTCCATAGGTACTTTTTATTTACACACAAGGACACAGAGCCTTTTCAGTTTTTCATGTAATTATTTTCAGTGCCTTGTGATGCATGTAACCAAAATCCTAAAATAACTAAACCAAAAATTGCCTTAATGAAATGTTAAGGCATATAAGAAATCTCTTTTTAAAAAGATTAGCAATACCTGTGTTGGGTGACTTTTTTCATCTTTGATATTATTTTCATCATTGTTTCCTTTTGCAGTAAAATATTTTTAATGTTTCCATGAAAAGCTTTAAATAATATATATTTTAACATTTCCCTTCAGTATTTTTTTTGTTCTTCCTGAATCATTCATATTAAATGCATTATCTACTAATATTTTGACTACTTCACCATGAATTGCAGGATGATAATTTGATTCCTAATTTAAATAGGCATCTTTATAAGTATCTTTTCTCTGAACTGTGAAAGACAATTCACCATCATCTTTCTTAATATTATTTTACATCAAGAAATAGAAGAATGCCATTATTATCTCTTTCTAGATCAATTCAATTTTACTAGATGTAATTGTTACTGTGTGGTTCTCCAAATCGCTTTATTTTCTCTCATTCTATAATTAGGAAGAAGTTATTTGCATGCCATTACTGAGTTTTTCACACTGAGCTGTTCCTTTAAAATTTTATATTAATTCCTGTTTACAGTTGACCATTCCTCAAAAGGATTATTTTCTTATGTGTTATACATGTCAAAGAGGACTGGATGGTTATTTAAGAATAAAAAGCTATTAACACAGTGTGGGAGTTTAAGACACAAAGCAAACCCCAAGATGCCTACCTTTCTGCCTGTTTTATTCCCTGAACAGGATTTGGGCACCGAGAGGAGAGCAGAAGCATGCAGCTTCTGTGGTTTGTATTTCCTTTATGATGTAAGCAAAAACCTTGAGTTCTGTGCTCTGCTCAAATTGTGTGGTTGGAAAATATCACTAACCTTAATGGAAACCTGAATAAGGACAACAAATCGTAATTGTCTTTCCTAATTTTGGAACAAACAGTTGTGGAGATTTTGTTTTGGGGTTGTTGTGGGTCTTTTGTTGGGTTTTTTGGGGGGTTGTGTGTGTGTGTGTAAGCTTTTGTCCTGTAAAACCAGATTTGTGGGAAGATTTAGCTAACGATGGGAAGAAATTGGTTTGACTGTAAGGATGGGTGCAGCCTATACTAAATGATGGGGAGGTGTTGTAAAGCCACAGTGCTCTGTAGAACAGGTCCTGCTGACTGAGGTCCTCTTAGCAAATGTGAGCTATCCTGTGTTCCACAACAGAACAGTAAGACAACATTTTGTTTCTAAGGTTTACTCCAAATATTAAAATTTTTTTAGACACTCTGAGACATTTCTGTTTAAAGGCATTTATCTACAGTTCAGAAAAAAAGAATTCCAGTGATTATCTGATTCAATGTCAGTGTCCCTACATCATTAGCCTCAAATATCTCAGGAGAATAACTCTGTCGCTAGAACATCACATCAGCTTCACTCTAGCTCACTCAGTGTGTATTTACAGAAAATGAAATGGTTCCAGTAAAAGATGCAAAGAAACGTTCTTTAATACCTTGGGATGTGGAAAGCTACACTTTAAGTCCTTGGAATGAGCTAGGCACAGTGGGGCTCTTAAATTATAGCTGCATATATCCCTAGCAGGTGTCAAAACCACTTGGCTGTTGAGTAGCTGCATGGATGGTTTCATAATCTTGGCTTCCCATCTTGGTCTTGATATAGGACCACCCTGCCTGAGTGTTCAAATAGCTGTAGCCATCTCTTACCTGCAGTCATAAATGTCAATAAACCATAACCAGCCCTTCATGCACAGCTGAATGATTTCTTGTTCTTACTGTGCTCATGGCTGGATAGCTAAGAAGCTCAGATATGTAGATGCCACCTTTTAGGTAAACATACTTTACACACAGACTTAAAGAAACTCAGTCATACTTTCTCAAAGCTGCCTAATAGGAGCAATATAAAAAGTTTACCACCTGTCTCAAACATCATCAGAGTCAGCAGAAAAGGATCTAAAAAATTCAGTGAACAGCTGGTAAGAGAAAGTCCAGAAAATTCCTCAGAGCAGAATCGGGAAAGAACACGTGTAAAAACGTAGAATAGATTAGCACTGAAAGCATATCCTTAGAAAGCCATGCCATGGATAATAATTACCATGAAAGCCCCTGTACAAGAAGAAGAGATGAAACATAGCTTGTTATTACTAAAGGGTAAAATATCTGTCATGCAGCCATCTAAAAAGAATTAAAATAAAACCTTTCCTAGAATCAAGCAAGCCCAAGTAACTTACCGTATGAGATCATTTCTCATTACAGCCTGTTAAATATGGAAAAGATCCAGAAAGGGGGAACTGAAAACCTTTTATAGAAGTACACCTAAAAGTCAGGCAGATTATCTGTAAGACCTCAGCCACCTGTTACTAATTATTTTAGCTTCAGGTTCTTAAGTAAACACAGATGCAGCAAAACTAATCACTTGAGAAAAAGAAATGCTCAAGCAGAATGTAGGAAAAAAAAACCCCTTATCTGTTACACTTCCCTTATAAAACCCATCCTGAGAGATAATCATTTCTGAATGGAACAATTAATGAGACCTTTTCATACCAAGGGAAATTACTCCATAATGAGGTGTAATATGTTAGAATTGAGGTGGAATTTATTTAAAAAAATAAATAGAAGCCTTATTCAAGGTGAAAGGTAGTACAAAGGATGGTTAGGGGTGTTGTGCTTTGAAGGACGTTCTCACCAAAAATTTTTAGCACGTGGGCAAGACAACTGAAATAATTACGTGGGAAAAAAAGCATGGCAAATGAAAGCTGAGGAAAAACCCCAAACCATAAGCTTTAAACGTTAAAACAACTTCTTAATGAACCCTGATAGACTTTAAAGCTCTATGTGATATATGAAGTTTTTATACCAGCCTACTGGGAAGAAAGAGAGCTTTGCCCCTGTGCATCCATGAGCTGAGATACATTTCAGAAACATTTTTCAGTCTCTGACTGAACTTTGTATGCAAACAACATGTGGACACTTGGCCATGACTTCTCACTGGGGAAACCAGGAATATCAACAACGTGTAGAATGGTAATCGTGTGCCATCTCCTTTTCCTATACAACACGAAGTACCACTTCACACCAGCACAGAGGGGCAAGTTTTGCTAGAAATTCTGTTGCTACTCCAGAGCAATCCCCAGCTGTTGCTCTGCAGCACATAAATCTCAGTATGTGTATCAGGTCCTTGCGAAGGGTATAGAAAAGTCATCATGAAAGAACAAAGTACAAAGATGATCAATGAAAATGCAAGGTTAAGTAAAACCAAACCCATACAAATGGTATCTCAGTACAAATCAGCTCAGTAGAATCTCATAATAATGCACTCAGGGAAATAAAAGAAGATATGCAGTCAATGAAATAGATTTTAAATGCGAAAGGTCTGAACACACTGTGGATGAAATCCACCTTTGCGCAGAGCAGCAGAGAAAGGCCCATGTGCCAGCAAGAGGGGTGCGAGTAAGGTTTAGCTGGTGCCACAGAGGGGTAGATTTCACTCAGAATGGTTTGGACTTTGGGAATACAGCCAAAACCACCAGTGCGTATCGATAGAGTAGCTGTATTATTTCACTCCTAGTGTTCAGCCTCAGCTACCTAGGACACGAAGAATGTACAGCCTATTCATTATGGCTTTAAAAAATATGTATTTTAACAGCTTGAAAAAGTCCCGCAGGTAATTCCATCATGAGCAGATCAAAAAGCAGCCATGGACAGTGAACATCAAAGTTTGATTGCTATTGATACATACATAAAAATCAAGGAGTGTCTGTTTTACTTATCTTAAAAGAATTAACATAAAATAATATTTAATCTAGATAAAGGTAATTCTTTGCACTTGTATGAGTCCTAGCCACCTTCACAAATCAGTTGGGAAACATAAAAAAACCCCTTAAAACTAAAAGAACGACTTTGAAATGCAGCTGTTCAGATAGCCTCCATTCACAGTCCCAGCTCTGACATTCCATTAGGTTTTTTGAGCAAGGGCTGAGGGAAGAAGAAAAGTTAAATCAGCTGAACAGAAATCACAGGGGAAATTATCATAGTTAAACAATAGCCAAAATCACTAATTAGGATGTATCCACAGACACTAGAGCTCATGCTTACACTTTAAAGAGGGACCTGGGATATTTGGTAAGCAAAAGTCTTACATTTCTTAGCTGTGTATTTTATATGGATACAAGAATCTGCAAAGGGGAATATATAGGTAAGTAAATAGGTTGTGGAGGATATATACTATCCTTTACCTATTTTTCAGGCATTTTATGGTAAAAACAGGTGGAAAGTGGATACAGCCTTCAAATGGGAAGGCTTGTAATCAGCTACTGTGGTAGCCCTGACTTTATGCCATGCACAGTTAATCTTTCATCAACTTACAATGAGTTTAAGCACTTTTTTATTATCAGAGAAAAATGAAGTTCAAAACTGTTGGGATATTTAGAAACCTAAGTAGAAATCTGACAAATATTTCTTGAAAGGAGAATCATCTGTCAGAACTGACTTAGTTCATTATGTCTGTGTTGTAAAATAAAATCTCATACACATTTTGCTTAGGCAGATTTTTATTATGAAGTTTTTCATGTCTTGGAACATTCAACCATTGACAGAAAGGAAGAAAAAAGGTAGCATCCCCTCACCCCACTAAAGAATAAAAAGTTATTAAAAAAGCAAACATTAGGAGGTGTACTAAACCAAAGAATGGTATAACATTATTATCAGCTTCATTTCAGCTCACACCAAGACGCAAAATCTTCTGTAGGTCAAATAAATAGTTTTTCATAATACCTGACAGAAGCAGACAGGAAGTATAATTTCTCTCTGCAGACTGATAGACTTTCTACTGAACTTTCCACTCTGCTCACCTGAAGTTCATCTTATAGGTAAAACAGAAAATACTGGAATTTTTCTGAAACATGAGGCATCAAAATTTAACAATGCACATCCAAGGAAGCCAAAGTTCTCGAAGTGAAAAATGAGTGCATTGCACTCATTACACTGCCATACACACAGAAGCATTACACGTTTAAGTTGTTACAGTTGGCTAATGGGGTTTTTTTCTGCTCATTTTCCAAATCTGACTTTCTTCTATATATCAGATGCTTACTTGGTTGATGTATTCAAAAAAATTAGTCTTTGCAGAAATCCAAAATAGCTAGGTAAACAGGTTCGATGTCAACTGAGAGCAAATTTAGTCAGGTTATGTTCTGATTTGTGTTGGTTCCTGAATTGTAATTATAATTTACAAGACAATTATAATTTATGTTTACAACTTAGAGGTCTTTTCTGTTAGCAGTAATGCTAAATCTCATGCAAAATATTGTTGACTAAATAATCCTGAACCCTAAAATGTCTGGGAGATGGAAAATTATAAGTTGCATAGGCTTCATTTAAAAAACAGGAGACTAAAAGTAAGTGGCTTTACACAAAAAAATAAAACCAACAAAAAAAACCCCAAAACCCAAAACCAACCAACCAAAAAAACCCCACAACTGTGTCAGAACTGGATTCTGGACTCACATCTTCCAAAGCATTTTTATTCTATGTGACTACCCTTCATCTTTAATGTTATGCAATTTGTTTTGGGATTAATATTTTAAAGCAATTTATCAGTAGAAACTCACGCTCTCCAGATTACTGTTACAGAATGTATTCTTACCTGATTGCAGGGAAAGAACACGACAGCCATGAATACTGCATGCTTATTCTAATGAAAACACACAGAACAGAGAACTGGGGGAGAGGGGGAGTGTTGCTCCCCGTTATTTAGCTTTTGTTTTTCCCTGGCAAGTAGATGCAATTATTTACTGGGACACAGCTTTAGAAGCAATTTAAATGCTTTTATATGGGGGAAAAAAATATTTAGGCTTTAGAGAAGCACAGCATGAGAGCTAAATATCAGAAACATCAAACAAAGAGAAATTAAGCAACTGCAACAGGTACAGATCTAAAGTAGAGAAGTACATCAGGCTGCAGAACCTGAGATCAAATACTTCTGATTTTCCTTTTACCCTTTGGGGTCGTTTCTCTGATAAATAATTCACAGACTGCAGTGCAAAGTAGTTTGCATACTGACAAGATTAAAAAGAATGCTTTGTCTGGGTTAAATTTACAATCTGAAACCTTCTTTTAAAATGTCAAGCAGGTAATTAATTTAAGATGGTTTGCCAAGCAGAATCTCTGACCCTGTCAGAATAATTTCAATTCTTGAGGGTGAAGGGGATATTACTTTTATCTTTGTGGAGTCTCTGGTTTGTTTTTCTCTTCCCTTCTCTCTTTTGCCATTTATTACCTGTTTCATAACGTCACACAGAAGCAAAAAATTAGTGCCACAATCTTTTCCTCATTAATTTGTGACGATAAAGCAAACATTGGCTGCAAATTGCCAATGAATAGGGAATAGAGTACAAGTCAGACCTCTTGACTCGAACAGAAGATGAGCGTTTGCTGCAGAGAGAGCTCTCCCCTGCCTGAGCATTTAGACAAGCATTTTGAGTAGCAGTGGGAAATGCAAAAATTCAACAGCATGAAGATTCGCTTTTGGCATAGCAAAACATCCTGCCCCACATACGCACAGTAGTGGGCTTTCTTATGAATGAATGCCTAAATGCATGACGATCAGCAGGATTTTTACATCTGCTCTTCAAGCCAGTTTTAGTGGTGTAAACTTTTATTAGAAATTGTGTCACCTCAGCTAATCCCTGCCGGCAGAGTGAAAGAGATTAAACAATGCAGTAACACTATTTGGAGGCTTAATTCTTAGACTGTATGGGAAGGTGGGAGAAAAAGGGATTGGGAAAGAGAAAGATGCCAGGAAAGGAAATTAACTTTCCTGAATTCATACTGAATTTTCGCTCGGAAACAGATTGTGATGTTGCATATTAATTGGTTAAAACAAATGACATTTAGACTACCTAATCAAGACACAGTAAGGTGATCATGATTTTCTTCAAGAGGAAGAGGTCACACCAAGCTTGGCTTCCTCTGAAATCCAAGGAAAATATAAAACAAATATTTACAAGTGCCAGAAATAAATCCCAACCTGTATGGCTCAATTTTTCTGCAAATTTGAATTAGGGTTATGCTGAAGTACAGCTAACAGAAACACATGCTTTTTCTCTTCTAGACATTTCTTGCATCCAACCGAGTGATGAACCAGCTGTTTGTAAATGCTTTTCCTTCAGGAGTCAGCGTGGAAAAGTGAAACTAAAACTAGAATCCTCCTCATTCTGTACAAAAGCCTTGGACTGGACAGCAAGAGTATGAAACTGTCCTTACTAAAAGGGACCAATTTTCAGTGGCATGTGAGAAAGGCCATTGTCACCCCTCACATGCTGTTGGTCTTTCAGGGTTTCAATTAATGCCCCACGTACCCTCTAACAAGCTATATTGACTCAGTGGAGTGACTCAGACTCTTTATCAATAACCAGGGACCACATTGGCTGAGTGAAGGCAAAACCTGTATGATTTTTTTCAAACATCACTAATCCTTGGTTCCCAAATCACACAGCAACAGAAGAAAATCCATGTTGTGGGTATTTAAGGATGTTATGTCTTTCACTGGCCAACATTTCTGCTGATTTTAGTCTCCTCCTGGAAAGCTCTCCTTAGTCATTAGCTTTTCAGGAAGTAACTCAACCAAGTTTCCATTAGGCCAAGTTTCATTCCTGTAGTTGAAAATGCAGTCATTTCCTTCCTGGCCAGACATTATCCATATGGGGATAGGAAGGATGGAGCTGGACACAAGGCCAGAACATGATATGTGGATGAGAGTTTTCATTCGTTTTCAGACAAGTGAAGACAAAAGTATCCGGAGCACCTTTTTCAACTAGATTGATCTCAGTCTCCCTTCTGACCAGAAAACATATGTGTAAATTGTGGTCTAAAGATGGGAAAAGGACAAATTTCATGGTGCTAACTCCCACACTATGAGAGTACTCATTATTCCATTGAAATGAGCAGAGCTCTACCTAGTATTTCAATCTTTTTTCCTATTCAGTACAGAGATTTCTTCTTGGCCAGTGGTGTGAAGCAAACAGACTGGCAGAAAATACCCTTCTGAGCCTTCTCTTCTTCACCTTACAAAATTTTTGAGTGAAACAAAGCCGTGAGATTTTCACAACATTTTCAAAGTAAATATAAATCTCATCACCGAGAAAGATGTGATTTATCTTGATATTAGCTGCTAAGGAAAGTACTATCAGACATACCTGAATTACCTGTGACCATTTCATGTCAAGCATGTTATATTCATATCTTGATTCAGTGACATAAAATTTAGTTTCAATCCATGAATGATAGTTCCAGCATCAGCAGAAACCCTGGTGTATTCAAAGGTGCTCATTTTAAGACCATTTATTAAATAGCCTGCTTATGGGAAGTGCCTCTCCCCAGAGTTCTTCAGAAGAGAATGAATCTGATGCTCCACTATAAAGTGATCATTATCATTTCTGTTAATGAGAACTTCAAAAATGGATGAACAGGAATTCACTTTATTTAGCAGCCATCATGAAAGTGGTGCCCTGTTTTTGAGATTAGGTGTCTGTTCCACAAACAACTATACTCCAGGCTACACATGCCCTGCTTTGAAGATAACCAAAGCTGTTTAAATCTCTATTCCAATGACAAAAACATCTTGCCTTAAGAAGCTACATTTGGAAATTACAGTCTGCAAACTTAGATCTACGATAGGAACAGCTTGAATTGGTACAATTTACTGTGGGAGTTTCCAGAAATAATAAACAAGTGATGAAAAAAAATCTTTCTTTTTTGGGTGAATGACCATATTGACAGTTTAAACTCATTCGCAAGCAACTGAGGGCAACTAATGGTAACCAGTCCAGAAGACAAATGTAGTAAATCAAGACACTAGCTTCATGTATCTGTCTATTAGTATGTTTTTTGAGTAGGATGAACATACATAGACCACCCTGTAATTACTGTTTACAGAACATTTAGCATTCTCATGTAAAAGAAGCTGGATTATTTGTTATGTCAAAACATCTATGATAAAATAAAACAGTTTTCCTCATGAGTGAAAAGGTAGGTACTCTATGAATTTTAATATGTTGTCAAATATTCTGACAACAAATTATAAGGAGAATTTCTTCGATGTTAAAAACAGAACAGCTCCTGGGAGACTGGAAACGGAGAAATTATATCCAAGGTATGAAAGACAGTAAATGTATTAATACTATCACAAGAATATTCTCAAATTATTTCATTTCTTTATTTTAGCATGACTTTTCTAGTTTTCAGACTCAGTCTCCTTTAAAAGTTATCTTGGAAATGCTTGGGAACAACTTCCCAGTAACTGCGATCTATAGTTTTCTTATCATACAATTTAATTCGAAATACATCCTTTCAATAAGGACATCCAAAACCATCTCTTTTTTGTAACAGCAATGAATTGTATCTCTACAAATCTACAACAGTGTCTTCACTACAAGATTATCAGCAACATGAGACCTAGTTGAACACATTTCATAC
Source organism: Porphyrio hochstetteri (assembly GCA_020800305.1). Lineage (NCBI taxonomy): Eukaryota > Metazoa > Chordata > Aves > Gruiformes > Rallidae > Porphyrio > Porphyrio hochstetteri. The sequence goes on along the minus strand of CM036905.1, from coordinate 34,925,864 downwards.
AGAGTTTTGATCTAAGTAGATGCTGTACTTAAAAACTACGTTGTCTTGGGGAAAGGTAACTGCATCAGAAAAAAGATCCATTCTTCTTTCATCCTACTGGTACATTCAGAATTGAGAGCAAAGCAGGGGAAAGAAGGAGGGAAGCATGTTTTGAATTT